>CM060351.1:103647389-104847389 GCA_030545235.1 Helianthus tuberosus
TAACCAAGTAAAAATGAGCTTGTATAAAATATGTTGTTTGTAAAATAATGTTTATGTGAAAACATGTTATCTGTGTAAAATGTAATATGTCTAAATTGAAATGGTTTAAATAACGCTACGATATGTAATACCATAAAAGCACTTATATATAGGAAGTACCAGCGACGTATCCACCATGCTTTTATCATATTACACACACCTCGTTATTTAAATCACTTACCAAACAAACCACCAATGTCAAAATGTTCATGTATAATCAAATGTTATGTATGGTAAAATAAATAAAAATATCTATTCTAACCATATGCACAAAACAATGCATTTGAATAAATCAAAAGTTATGTTTTGTAAAAATCCATGCTTTATTGATACAAACATCTATGCGGTAATGTTAAACGCCTACATTCAAGCCTTGCAACTGAAGAGACAAACCCTTAACAAGTTAAAGGTTTATCAAACTTATGAATATCGAATTCGGTCATTCCTTCCACCCAAACAAACCTAGGATTTCAGGAACAGGAGTTGTCAATTCCTATGGTACCACTACCTACTAACGAACGGCATGATCGGTGTTAATGAATGCATTTATGACCCGTTAAACAAACCAAATGTCATACCAAATGTAAGCATGTTTTATGAAAATGATGTACTTAAATATGCTAAATGAACATATAAAGTAAAAATGTTTAATGTAAAACAATGTGTCCATATGCTGGATGAACATATGCAACAAAATGTAATATATAAAAACCAATGTGCTAGCATGTTAATAAAACATACATAGCAAAACATGGAAGAAATCATGTACTATATGTGTACTAATGAACATAGCAAGTATATGATATAAAAGCATGAAAAGCACGAAAGTAACAAGTAGGCACATGTGTTTCACCCCAAAACATTTGAAAGCAGTAAAAGAGGGGACTATGTACTCACTTGAGAATGCTTAGAAGTCTTGAATAACAACCAAGCAAAGCTAGAGGGATCACGGAAACAATCGGCACCTAATATATGTAACTATGTTAATAAATCGGACCTAAATCGGAAGATCGGATAGAATGAGGTTTCGTAAACCAAATAAGTATAGGAACTCATGTAATATGATTTAGCAAAGCGTACATTCTAAATCGAAACCTATCCTAAGTGCTTACGACCCATTACGACCCGTTTAGGTAGCTTACGCTACTTTAACGCGTCATTCGCGTAAAACGCGTTTGGACCGCCTAACTAGTCCTATGACAAGTATTATATGCCTTCACATGTCTAATAATGTTACCTAATCAGTTTAGATGTCAAAATTTAGGTTACATATGCTTAAAATGAAATTATGCGTAAAAAGGGTATTTTGGTCATTTTCCTAAGGCATATAAACTACCTATCATACAACTAACTAAATGAAGTGACCATAAGGTATAACCTCGGAATGTTATTCCCTATACAACTATGGTCACAAAATATGTTTGGTCGGATCCTAATGATCGACCAAATGGGTCGGGTTCGAAAGTCTAAGCGGTTGTTTAGACCGTTTATCTTACGACCCTATATAAGCACTAAACTAAAAGTGACAAGTTAAACATGTTAAAACATGTTTAACGAAGTTAGAAAACAAGTTTGATATCAAAACAAAGGGTTTTGATACCCAAGATTAGTTTGGTTGCAAAATACGCATAAACGCGCATTTTGACCGAAACTATGACTCGTCACTATGCCTAAATAGCGTGGTAATCGGTAGGTATAGTCACAAGGGACTATAACCATCGTGATTACGCTCACGTTGCAAAGTTTGAACGAACTTTGTGTTGACCAACTCGTGGTCAAAGCAGAAAGTCAAACACTGTTTGACTTTCATGCTTGAAATACAAGAACAAGCATGAAGGAAACTTACAAAGGGTCCAAGCTATGAAGATTTGAACTAAAAAATTCTCAGGTATGAAGCTTCACAAGGAGAGCTTCAACTTAGAGAAGATGATTGAGATCAAGTGTAAAGAAGCTGAAGTGAAATTGTGACAACCGGTAATTAACGGCTTTTAATTACACGAATAACAAACGTTTAAGGCAATAATAAATTGTGTTTAAGGCACAAATTAACTGAATTAGGCTTCTGGAATGCCTAGGAACGCTTATCTGACGTTACAGTGCGCGTATGGTGATTTCTTGGAAATCTGCTGAGCATTAAACGATAACGAACTGACACGTACAAAATACTGACAACGCCGACAAATACGGATTTTCTACGAATATTTTATATTTATGAAATTAATGTTGTGAATTTATTGCGCTTCCGTACATCGCAAAATGCAAACAGGAACGAGAAACGCGACTGTAGGAAACGCACCAGTAACGAAACGGAAGCATCGGACACGCGTGTTGCCTTCAAAACTTAAATTTTTTCGATATATTTTGTTTCGTAATTAAATTTTAACAATCGTAGTTGAAACCGGATCGACAAACGGATTAAAGACGGCAACGATGTAAATTTTTCGCGATTATTACCGTAGTCGACAAACGGGAGCGCAAACAACGTCTACCTACACTAGTTCACGAATATTTAACCTAAGATTTATATTTTACGACGCGAATGAAGACCGGGTTGTGAAAACGGGTCTCGTAGAGAATTTCGGGCCACTTAAACGCGAGAATTGGGCTTGTGGGCCTTGGGAGACTCGGACCGACGGTCGGCGACAAGGTCCAGCGGTCCTTTCCATTGTCCGACAAGTTTTTCGGTTGAAGATGATGATGTTGACGATGGCAGCCGACCGGCACCGAAACTGCACCGATGACGGCATGTGACGAAGGTGGAGGTGGTTATGTGGATTCCGTTCAGATGTTTAAGATCTCTTATCCTGGTTCAAGTTATTCGGGTTCGATTCGAGAGAGTTCGGGTCTCTTGGGTTTCGGGTCAGACTAAGTCTCGGTTCGGGTTCAGTCAACGCAGGTCAAAGGAAGTCAACTCGGTCAGACGTGGTTTCGGTTCAGTCGACAGTTCGGTTCGATCAACTCGGGTCAAACCCGGTTAACTCAGTTAACTCCGTTAACCCGGTTGACTCGGTCAACTCAGCGAGTTGACTCGGTCAACTCAACGAGTCCACTCGGTCAACCCGGTTGACTCGGTCAACTGTCAAGCGGCTCGATATGCGACACAAAGACTTGGTAAAAGTAAACGATGCGTTTAATATTTATGATTTTATATAGTTTAATTAAATACGCGATATCGAGCTCAAACCGAACATATTAGTGTTTAAGTTTATATTTTGTCGCTTTTGCAAAAATTATTTATATTGGTGGTTTGAACATTGATTGAATTTGGAAAAATAACGACAACTCCTGTTGTCGGGGGCATCCAAAACAGAGGAAACTCTGCCCGTTTTTCGAGAAAATCCGTAAAATAACGCGTTTTTATTGTGAAACAAAACGTCGGATTCAAATAATATTTTAGTAAAACAAATACAAAATATCAACGACACTTCACAACATCACGAAAACGACAATCTGGATATTATTTTCGACAATGTTTTTATAAAATAAAACGTGAAATAATATTTTCAATTCTTTTATTATTTTCGACAATCCTTTCAAGTATCAAACAATACGAAATCTTTTTCGTAAAGATAAATATAGTTTATATTTATTTCAAATATCGAACAATACGAAACCGTTTCATAAAAAAATAAATATAGTTTATATATATTTCAAATAACAAACGACATGACTTCGTTTTATAAAATAAATATAGTCTTTATATTTATTCCAAAGATCAAATAACATGAATTCGTGTTTACAAAAATAAATATGGTTTATATATTTATTTCTAGTATCGAACAATAACGAATTCTTTTACAAAAATAAATATAGCTTTATATTTGTTTCAAACATCAAGCGACTCGTATTCGTTTATAAAGACAAATATAGTTATATATTTATTTCCAACCACAATAACTCGACGATTCTTTTATTAAATAAATATAACTTTTTATATTTATTTCAAACGCCGAAACGGCATATACATATATCTTGGCAAACATATATACAAGACGTAATATATATAATACAAGTGTATTATATATTACTTTCATACGAACATTTCTATATACACAAACGACTTCTCGGGACGACAAGCGATCTTAACGATATATTTATATATTTTGATATAAATATTTATTTATTTTTAAATATCTCGAGAATCAAGTCTTCTCAAGACTTATTAGTTATTATCGACGATAAACGATACTTATCAAATATGACCCAATCGTTTCCATTAACTTAACAACTTACCATTGAATCGTTCGGTTAACGATTCGGTAGAGCTCGATGACACGTAGCTTAGTTACCGCGCTTATTTAGAAACTTATAAGATATTCCGTTTTAGGAATATTGTAGAATGCACGCTAGCGAGTTCGTCTTGGAAACGACATCACGAAGTCGTATTTAGCCAGCTTTGCACATGGAAATCCAGGTGAGTTCATAACCCCACCTTTTTACGGTTTTACATTTTTATAAATGTTTTCGGGGTGGAAAGACATGCACGTTTTGTAGAAACATACAAAGTTTTCGATGAGCAAGGATTGCATATTTTTTTGACAAGCACGTTTTTGCAAAGAACATACGAGGTTTTTGAAGGGACAAAAGCTATATATTTCTAAACCATGTTACAACACGTTTTAACTAACACAGACGATTTGTGATTTTCATTGAACTCAAATGGTTTACGAATGATTCATACTAAATATACCGGTTTTACAAAACAAATGCGTATTATCGAAATGTGAATGATTTTCATTACTAGGGATGGGATCATCTAGTTATAATATTGGGACTGGGTTGGTCCGCGTTTGAGGAACGGGACATCCAGTGAGTTTCGTGTCCCCCTTTTCTTTAACTGTTTTCTGTTTTATAACTTTGGGGGTGAAGTACATGTTACAACTGTTTACAAACATTACTCATTTGGTATGGTTAGCTAAGGAAGGGTACACCTAGATCATGTGAGTGGTGGGTATAACGCTTAAGGCCATCAATCCTCGTTGTAAGACCGAGGGACATGAGTGATAGATCTATTTGGGTGTAGCGAGCCTCGCCCATGTTGGACCAAGGTTGGCCCATGGGTAGACTATGTCTTACAGCCGGAAGCCCGGTGTAAAATCTGCTAGGTTTGAGCTTTCCTGCATTACTTCACACATATCAATGGCCTTGCAACCCATTGGTGATCTGTTTTTTTCCTTGTTGCTTTCATACCGGGATTTACAAAACATACATACATACATACATACTTTCAATGATTACAAATGTTTTCAAGTTTATTTGGAGCTCACAGTGTTTATATATATCAGGCCGAGAAAAATGATTTTTCTGTATTTACACGACGACTTTAAAACCGGTTATAAAAAAGATTTGTTTTAAATCTTTTCCAAAACAAACTATGAACTCGCTCAACTTTATGTTGATTTTTCGCATGTTTCTTTCTCAGGTTACTTTTCAAAGTTATGGCGCGGTTGGAATATGAGAACCCATGGGAATTCGAGTACTTAGCAGGCGTTCAATTTCTAGAAGTTTTAGCTTATTTGCTTCCGCTGTGCAATGAAGATACCAGTCCAGTCACGCCAATGCTCTGATATTTTGGGGTGTGACAGATTGGTATCAGAGCTACAGGTTACAGCGAATAGGGTTTTCTGTAGAGATACCTAGGCTCTAACCTCACATTTCTCTAGGACTTAGATCATTAAGACTTTGAATACGTACAGAACGCCCAAGACTCGAATATGGTCTCCAACCGTTGCCGAAAGCAATGTGCCAAAATTTTGATTTCAAACATACGCTAAAGTGGTGTTATACACACGGTACACAAAACAATTACATACAGTGCACAAAACTCTGAGAGTATAGGAAACATGCATATAGGACCTTCGGAAACTTATGTTGAAGTTCATTAAAGGTCATCATGTAGGAACCGCGAATATTAAATCGGGCACACACTATTATCCATATTGTCTATGATTTTTTAACTTCCCGAGTAGGCAGCCTACGCATAACGAAACGCTAGTACACGAGAATACATGGAACTCAAATTTTACGTCAACGGATGTCGGAGTACATCACATTCTACGCGGAACGAAACGCTAGTGCACAGGTATACGTGAAACTTAAGCTATACATCAACGGAGGTTGAAGTACGTCACATACGACTTTCGAGGTGAAAGTCACCGAGAAGACACTATGGAGGATTTCAGTGATGATGCTAAACCTGTCAGCACGAAAGCTATCGATCAGGAAGCGGCGGTTTGGCACGCGGTCCTGCAACGACATGAGTCACGCTAAGGAGAAGATGCATGTCTTCGTATTCCCCCTTTCTCATTAATGATGAGTACGATATGTTTGACATTCCATGGTAATGTCACCTAACAACCGGTCATCACACGCAACCCAAGGTAAAGTCCTTAAATTTCTTTCATTTGAAATTTCAACGTTTGCATCTAGTGAGTAGATTTTTACAACTCTACCCCTCTTATTGGTCATTGCATCACGATAATTTCTTTCATTATAGCGAACACTCATTTGCTTTGTTTCTTGAAAAATTCATATGTTACACATGCATCGTTTGTTATGCATGCGGTTTCGTTTCGAATAAGCGCTCCATCAAAGTTCAAATATTATTTCGCTAAATCTAATTATCGATTTGTGATTCGAATGACCCGCATTATTGTAATTGCTGGCTCCTTTGTTATCCAGTCAACACAATTTTCTTGAAATTTCTCTTCTTTTCAAGATTTCATACAAGGTTTTTCGTTGTGACCATGCCGAAAGTTTTCTTGATGATACATGTATTTGTTGTCGGCTTGCGCCAAAACCAGGTTCAATTGTTTGAACTTGTTCATTACACATATTCAATTCAAGATACCATATGGTGTATTGAATACATCATATTCAAATTCGTTTTAACAAGCGTTTCATTTTTCCGAGTCGTAGTAGACTTGTTTGGTCTACGACTCCAATAAGTCGTTTGTTGATTTCGACACCATGTGGTGGTGTTTTCATTAATTTGAAGCTTGCGCTAATCTCATTTACACATCTCACGCACGGATTTAATAATTTAATTATTGATTTGCTTTAAATCCGCTTTGATTTATCATCTTACAGCAGTCTTAATACAATAGTGTGTTAAGACAATGGTACACAAATTCATTTTATATTCCGGTGTACCTACTAACGCTTCTTTCATTATTGATCGAATGTTTTGCGATATCCATTGCTTCTTCATCTTCAATCGAAAACATTATTTCTTCGATGTTCAATTTTCAATTGAAAAATCCTATGATGTTGTTAGAAATAAATTTTCATATTTACTTCATTGCGCTTTTATTTGATTTCAAACACGGTGAATTTGTTTGATCACTGCTATTATTGAATTACTTAAGCCACTATGACACCTTGTGGTGTCAGTGCAAACTTGTAGCTTGGGCTAATCATAATTTAGCGTTTCATGCAAAATACAGGTGATACTTGTTCGATCACCGCTTTATTTGAATTGTTTCATTCACTTCGACACCTTGTGGCGTCGGTATAACTTGCAGCTTGTGCTGATCACGATCGAGCGCTTCATGCAAACTATTACATTTGAGCTTGTTGATTCTAAGTTCATCCAGTGGATGTTGTTGTTTCTAGAACTCATATACATATTGTGAACGTTCATACGGAATTCAATTGGTCAAAGTTCCTGTTCTTTGCTGGACCCATGTTAACTTAGTCACACGAGTGACTGTATCTATACATCTTGTTTCCTTTGACATCAACTTTTGAAACACATTTCTTTTAAACCGTTGGGTTCCTATTGTGGAGGAATGTCCTTGAATTCACATGATTTGAATAAGCCTTGATCCGATTTCTTGGTCATCCACTTTGATACTATTCGTATTTACTTACACATAACGTAACTCTAAGGAGTTAACGTAGTCTAAATTTCGAGGACGAAATTTCATTAACAGGGGGAGAATGTGACAACCGACAATTAACGGCTTTTAACTACACGAATAACAAACGTTTAAGGCAATAATAAATAGTGTTTAAGGCACGAATTAACTGAATTACGCTTCTGGAATGCCTAGGAACGCTTATCTGACATTACAGTGCGCGTATGGTGATTTCTTGGAAATCTGCTGAGCATTAAGCGATAATGAACTGAAACCGTACAAAATACTGACAACGCCAACAAATACGGATTTTCTATGAATATTTTATATTTACGAAATTAATGTTGTGAATTTATTGCGCTTCTGTACATTGCAAAACGCAAACAGGAACGAGAAACGCGACTGCAGGAAATGCACCGGTAATGAAACGGAAGCATCGGACACGCGTGTTGCCTTCAAAACTTAAATTTTTTCGATATATTTTGTTTCGTAATTAAATTTTAACAATCGTAGTTGAAACCGGATCGAAAAACGGATTAAAAACGGCAACGATGTAAATTTTTCTCGATTATTACCGTAGACGACAAACGGGCGCGCAAACAACGTCTACCTACACTAGTTCACGAATATTTAACCCGAGATTTATATTTTACGATGTGTATGAAGACCGGGTTGCGAAAACGGGTCTCGTAGAGAATTTCAGGCCACTTAAACGCGGGAATCGGGCTTGTGGGCCTTGGGCCCAAGCCCAAAGCCCATTAGTAAATCCTAGCTATAAAAAGGGACCATACGCTTATCCTTTTAATTGTGCAGACAACAAACACACAAACACACACCTCGATCTTTCTCTCCCTCTCCGACGAACAAGTATGGCGGAGCCGGTCGGAGCCACGGCGGCGCAACCGCCGACGGCGGTGCTCCGGCGTGCCTTTTTCCAGCGCATACCCCCTCCCCTGCTCATCTCCAACCAGCACCTACTCCCCCTTTGTTTGATCTGGCTAATCGGAACACCACCACCACCGTCCGGTGGTGGTGCGGCGGCTACAAACAGGAGAGAGAGAGAGAGCTGAGAAGAAGAGAGAGAGAGAGAGAGTGGCTGAGAAGAGAGATCGGAGACTTGGTCCAACGGTCCCTGACTCGGACCGGCGGTCGGAGACTCGGACCGGCGGTTGGCGACAAGGTCCAGCGGTCCTTGCCAATGTCTGACAAGTTTTCCGGTTGAAGATGATGTTGTTGACGATGGCAGCCGGCCAGCACCGGAACTGCACCGACGACGGCAAGTGACGATGGTGGAGGTGGTTATGTGGATTCCGTTCAGATGTTTAAGATCTCTGATCCTGGTTCAAGTTATTTCGGGTTCGATTCGAGAGAGTTCGGGTCTCTTGGGTTTCGGGTCAGACTCAGTCTCGGTTCGGGTTCAGTCAACGCAGGTCAAAGGAAGTCAACTCGGTCAGACGTGGTTTCGGTTCAGTCGACAGTTCGGTTCGATCAACTCGGGTCAAACCCGGTTAACTCAGTTAACTCCGTTAACCCGGTTGACTCGGTCAACTCAGCGAGTTGACTCGGTCAACTCAACGAGTCAACTCGGTCAACCCGGTTGACTCGGTCAACTGTCAAGCGGCTCAAAGGGCTAGGGACGACTAAAACATGTTTATACAAGTATAAGGACTAATTACGACAAATTACGAAAGTATGCCAATTCGTATAGCGACAAACGCTCCGGAACAAGATCATAAGCTATACATACCTTAAATACCCTTAACGCAGCTTAGGAATAAGTTTTGAGGGGTTCGATATGCGAAAATGCGCTTATTTGATCAAAGGGACTAAAAGCGTCAAAACTGCGAAAGTATGCATTTTCGTGCATATTTTGCATTTTGACCATATCCGGACATCCAAATATTTTTGTAATCCCTAGAATATTGTAATTTAGTGATTGGAATGCAAAAATACCTTTCGTTTCGCAATTTGGGTCGTTTCCGCGTCCGTTACGATTTTCATCGTAATTAACCGAAAAGCGTAACCGTACAGCCAAACGAACCGACATCTGTGACATTTTTGAGAAGAATTCAAATTAAATATACTTTAACTTCATCATGGATCTTGAAAATGGGTTTGACGGATGTTAGAAGTGCCGAAACGCGACAAAACATACACAGGGACTAAAACTGCCATTTTTCAAACTTGCTGCCCTGCAGGTCCCTTACTGTCACACCCTGACTTTTGCGGATGCGTGATTATGTGTGACTTGCTTAATATCATTGCATTCAACCATAACAAACAACTATATGATAAAACCCAAGATGTTCATCCATAGATAAGTTTCAAACATTACAACAACATTGTTTTAAATCCCAAACACAGATTTCAAATTCATGTTACAAACCATTCAAATTGTTTAGAGTTCCATAAGGACTCGACAAAAGACACTAATAAAAACTAGGCTTTGAACTATGTATCTTATCCAGGATAAGAAACACAATCCAAACCCTTAGACATCGGATGACATATTTTCTTTTAGACAACACTTGAAAACTTCCTGTCACACCCCGACCGCGTAAAACAACAAACTACGGCGGAATCGTCAGGGAGTGTCGTAACAGAATCATTGTTTCACAACACATGGAAATTGAAATTTTGTTTTATTAAAATAAAAGAGGTTACAATGTCTTAAAAACAAAGAAACATGACATAATTAACTAGTCTTGCATCTTTTATTGTCACTAAGGCCCAAGTCCGCCTAAGTGTATCTTGATCAATCCTATGCATCAGCTCCTGAAAACACATGTGAAAATAGGTACGTCAGCATAAAAATGCGTGTGAGATACATAGGTTTTATTAAAATAGGATTCATGAGTTGTAAGTTTAAAGAAAATGTTTAACAAAAGTAGTCATGAACCTTAAAATATTTTCTTTTATAAATCATACAAAAATTTATAAGAAATCAGATGATATAAAATAAAGATGCATAGATAAATAATAACCAAGTAAAAATGAGCTTGTATAAAATATGTTGTTTGTAAAACAATGTTTATGTGAAAATATGTTATATGTGTAAAATGTAATATGTCTAAATTGAAATGGTTTAAATAACGCTACGATATGTAATACCATAAAAGCACTTATATATAGGAAGTACCAGCGGCGTATCCACCATGCTTTTATCATATTACACACGCCTCGTTATTTAAATCACTTACCAAACAAACCACCAATGTCAAAATGTTCATGTATAATCAAATGTTATGTATGGTAAAATAAATAAAAATATCTATTCTAACCATATGCATAAAACAATGCATTTGAATAAATCAAAAGTTATGTTTTGTAAAAATCCATGCTTTATTGATACAAACATCTATGCGGTAATGTTAAACGCCTACATTCAAGCCTTGCAACTGAAGAGACAAACCCTTAACAAGTTAAAGGTTTATCAAACTTATGAATATCGAATTCGGTCATTCCTTCCACCCAAACAAACCTAGGATTTCAGGAACAGGAGTTGTCAATTCCTATGGTACCACTACCTACTAACGAACGGCATGATCGGTGTTAATGAATGCATTTATGACCCGTTAAACAAACCAAATGTCATACCAAATGTAAGCATGTTTTATGAAAATGATGTACTTAAATATGCTAAATGAACATATAAAGTAAAAATGTTTAATGTAAAACAATGTGTCCATATGCTGGATGAACATATGCAACAAAATGTAATATATAAAAATCAATGTGCTAGCATGTTAATAAAACATACATAGCAAAACATGGAAGAAATCATGTACTATATGTGTACTAATGAACATAGCAAGTATATGATATAAAAGCATGAAAAGCACGAAAGTAACAAGTAGGCACATGTGTTTCACCCCAAAACATTTGAAAGCAGTAAAAGAGGGGACTATGTACTCACTTGAGAATGCTTAGAAGTCTTGAATAACAACCAAGCAAAGCTAGAGGGATCACGGAAACAATCGGCACCTAATATATGTAACTATGTTAATAAACCGGACCTAAATCGGAAGATCGGATAGAATGAGGTTTCGTAAACCAAATAAGTATAGGAACTCATGTAATATGATTTAGCAAAGCGTACATTCTAAATCGAAACCTATCCTAAGTGCTTACGACCCATTACGACCCGTTTAGGTAGCTTACGCTACTTTAACGCGTCATTCGCGTAAAACGCGTTCGGACCGCCTAACTAGTCCTATGACAAGTATTATATGCCTTCACATGTCTAATAATGTTACCTAATCAGTTTAGATGTCAAAATTTAGGTTACATATGCTTAAAATTAAATTATGTGCAAAAAGGGTATTTTGGTCATTTTCCTAAGGCATATAAACTACCTATCATACAACTAACTAAATGAAGTGACCATAAGGTATAACCTCGGAAGGTTATTCCCTATACAACTATGGTCACAAAATATGTTTGGTCGGAGCCTAATGATCGACCAAACGGGTCGGGTTTGAAAGTCTAAGCGGTTGTTTAGACCGCTTATCTTACGACCCTATATAAGCACTAAACTAAAAGTGACGAGTTAAACATGTTAAAACATGTTTAACGAAGTTAGAAAACAAGTTTGATATCAAAACAAAGGGTTTTGATACCCCAGATTAGTTTGGTTGCAAAATACGCATAAACACGCATTTTGACTGAAACTATGACTCGTCACTATGCCTAAATAACGTGGTAATCAGTAGGTATAGTCACAAGGGACTATAACCATCGTGATTACGCTCACGTTGTAAAGTTTGAATGAACTTTGTGTTGACTAACTCGTGGTTAAATCAGAAAGTCAAACACTGTTTGACTTTCATGCTTGAAATACAAGAACAAGCATGAAGGAAACTTACAAAGGGTCCAAGCTATGAAGATTTGAACTCAAAAATTCTCAGGTATGAAGCTTCATAAGGAGAGCTTCAACTTAGAGAAGATGATTGAGATCAAGTGTGAAGAAGATGAAGTGAAAATTGTGACAACCGGTAATTAACAACTTTTAATTAAACAAATAACAAACATTTAAGGCAATAATAAATAGTGTTTAAGGCACGAATTAACTGAATTAGGCTTCTGGAATGCCTAGGAACGCTTATCTGACATTACAGTGTGCGTATGGTGATTTCTTGGAAATCTGCTGAGCATTAAGCGATAATGAACTGACATCGTACAAAATACTGACAACGCCGACAAATACGGATTTTCTACGAATATTTTATATTTATGAAATTAATGTTGTGAATTTATTGCGCTTCCGTACATCGCAAAACGCAAACAGGAACGAGAAACGCGACTGCAGGAAACGCACCGGTAACGAAACAGAAGCATCGGACACGCGTGTTGCCTTTAAAACTTAAATTTTTTCTATATATTTTGTTTCGTAATTAAATTTTAACAATCGTAGTTGAAACCGGATCGAAAAACGGATTAAAGACGGCAACGATGTAAATTTTTCGCGATTATTACCGTAGTCGACAAACGGGCGCGCAAACAACGTCTACCTACACTAGTTCACGAATATTTAACCCGAGATTTATATTTTACGACGCGTATGAAGACCGGGTTGCGAAAACGGGTCTCGTAGAGAATTTCGGGCCACTTAAACGCGGGAATCGGGTTTGTGGGCCTTGGGCCCAAGCCCAAAGCCCATTAGTAAATCCTAGCTATAAAAAGGGACCATACCTTTATCCTTTTAATTGTGCAGACAACAAACACACACCTCGATTGTGACACCTCGTTGAAACGCTCTCACTTTTACTAGCTTGTCAGTGGCTGCTTTAACTTTCGGGACGAAAGTTCTTAAAACTTGGGGATAATGTGACACTTCGGGTTTTCCCCGAACCAACTGTCGTCTTTAAAATGAATGTATGTGCATAGATATAATATTAAATGAGAACTTGTTATTTATTGTTGTGCATTATGTGATCTTTTGATTGTGTCGTGTGTATTATGTATGTATATATAGATATATATATATAAGTGTGAACCGAACCGAACCCGACTCGAGACCACTCGGTCTCGAGTAAACAAGTAACGATACGGGCCGGTTGGGCCGTAACCTTAGCCCACCCGGAAACCCCCCCTTACCCACTCGAGATATATAACCGGCCACCCTCACAACTTGCACCATTTGGCAACATCACTCTCACACTCCCTCATCTCACACACTCTCCCTCTCTCTCTCTCTAAAAACCCTAAAACCCTAAGGTTCTAACATCAAACTCACCCCCTCTCCTCTCCCTCTCACGGATCAAACCGGCAACAACAAGAGGAGCTCTCGGATCATCTCGGATCATCTCGGTTCAAGCTTGTGGTCATCACTCGGAACTTGGTTCATCGATCTTTTGTAACCCTTCATCCAACCGGTTAGTGTATTATAGTTGTTTGACTTAAAATGATGGTTCTTGATGCACAAACTATTTGATTAGTTGGATGTTTGAATGAAATATGTGAACATAAGACATTTGAATGATAAATGATGGTTAGTATAGGGTGTTTGGTGTTTAGAATAAATGTTAGTATAGCATGTTATGCATTACCATTAAACCGATGATTGTATGTTATGTTGTAAATATGTTTAAGTGAATGATGAAGAATGAATATTAGTTATGTTGATGATGATTATGTGCTAGATATAGGGCTGATATTGATGACTAAATGGTATTTTGTTTTGGGTGAACATGCTTGCAAGATGATGAACTGGATGAATGTGGGTTGAATATCATATGAATATTTGAAATATGGCTGTTTGATCCGTTTTGAACATAGATTAGACAATAAAACATGTTTATGCACTCTTATTGGCCAGTACAAAATCTCATGAAAACAGAATTCTATTGGTTAGTACATCCGCCAGGTTCTAGAAGGTTTCTTGTGCACGTTTCCAAGGTTGCGACTCGAAACCTCCGGTTGCGACTCGCAACCAAACCATGACAACTCAAGAACGTCGGTTGCGATTCGAAACCGCCCGGTTGCGACTCGCAACCACAACATGACAAGTCGAGACTACGGCGGTTGCGACTCGTAACCAAATCGTGACAAGCCGCAACCTCCGGTTGCGACTCGCAACTGTGTGTTCCCACCACCTGGTCTCGACTGGGCTGTTAGTTATTGGGCCCAAAGTGTATTAGCTGTGCATGGTTGTTACTGTTTAAGTGGGCTACGTGTTGACTATTAACTGTTGCTGTAATCATATGTTGTGCATGCTATGTGTTAGTTATGTGTAGATTATACGTGAATACTTGTACCCCAACTTGACCTATATTGGTAACCATGCTAGGACGTGGTGACCAACGTGATCAACCGGGTAATTAATCTACCGAGCAACCCAAGGTGAGTTCACAACCTAAAGCATGTATTCCCGGTGGTTTGGGAAACGGAACTAAAAACAACACTATCCCCTTATGAGGGATACAACTTACTTTTCTTCCCTTGTTATGGGGAACCTTTTAGTTAATTACTGTTTATACGGATTGCAACAAACGGCACTAAACGAAACTCTATCACTTAAAGTCCCTACTACTTAATACCGATTAGTCGCCGGGGCCAGGCGAACGGGTTATTAGTTGATAGCGCTATTTAGGTCTTACCAACCTCACACCGTGCCAAGGTATGGGATCGGTCGTGAACTAATGTACTCAGGCATCCGTCAATGATGATAGAACATTGACATCGGGGCACTCTCTTGCGGATACGCAACGGTCACCTAGTGTTCGGTATTGGAAAAACAGTTTAGTTGCTAACTTTTGGGGTAGCTCCCCATGGCATGTATAAACGGATAAATTAACTGGTGAAACAAGTTTTTGGTAATTAAAACTGGACAACTAGTGAACTCACTCAGCATTATTGTTGACCCCTTACTGCATGCTTTGCAGGTAACCAGTGACTGAGGAGCTGCTGCTTGGGAAGTGTAGTGGTCGTCTAAACCCGCGTGTTGGGTTCTAAATAATTTGAATTATGAACTTTGTTTAAACTATTTTGCCTATGCTTCCGCTACTTACTTAACTGTTATTTGAACCTAAACGTTGAACTTTAAACTATGGTGTTTACTAACCATTATGGTTGGTAATCATCCTTACTACTATCCAATGCTCAGTATAATTGGTGGCTGGATCCTGGTCGGTCACGCCCTCAAGCGGACGGTACTCCGCAGGTGGAATTTGGGGGTGTGACAGATTGGTATCAGAGCCATTGGTTATAGTGAACTTGGTTTTAAAAAGAAGAGTCTTTTTGAGAAAAACCAGACTATAACCCGTGACTCGTGACGACACTACACTCCAAGGGCAAGACTCGACATACTAGACCTCGTAGCTCGGACTTGTGTTTACTTGCTTGTCTTATGTTAACTGCTCTACTATACATACTAGTGTGCCTGATTAGATAGATACACCTCCCTCTTCTATCTTATTCTCGCTACGTTACGACATCACACTCATACTGTGTTTTCTGGTTATGAAGACAATGAGTGGACGCGGAAGAGGAAGCGTTAACATGACTCAGGCTCAATTCGCTAACTTGCTCAACACGGTGGCTGCAGCTTTCGCAGCTCACCCTGGAGGTCAGCCTGCGCCTGCGCAACCACGCGTTTGTACTTTCAAAACCTTCATGGATGGCAAGCCTCTCCCTTTCAACGGCACTGAGGGTGCCATAGGCCTTCTGCATTGGATTGAAAAGGCCGAAGCTGTCTTTGCCGTCTGCGAGTGTCCCCCTGCTAACTGGGTTAAGTACGCAACTGGTACGCTTGAAGGAAACGCGCTTTCATGGTGGAAAGCACAAATTCAGATGCTTGGTCTGGAAACTGCTAATGCTACGGCATGGGAAGATTTCAAGGACATGATCAAAGAGGAGTACTGTCACAGGGATGACATCCACAAACTTGAGAACGAGTACTATGCACTCAAGATGGTTGGGTCAGAGATTGAGACCTACACCAAGCAGTCCAATGACTATGCTGCACTTTGCCCAAACATGTCCCAGCCTATGTATCGAAGGGTCGAATTGTACATCAAAGGCTTGGTCCCAGAAATCCGGAGCCATGTGACCTCGGCCAACCTCAACACCATACAGCCTGTGGTTCGTCTTGCTCACAAACTCACCAATCAGGCTGTGGAAGAGGGCAAGTTGCCCCAGAGGATCGGTGCTACTGCTGGAACTTCTGGCGATAACAAGCGAAAGTGGGATGGAAGTCAGGGAAAGGATGCTAACCCCACTCAGGCCCCAGTTCAACAAAGGAAGACTGAAAGCAACAAGGGTCCTCAGCAACAGGGTGGCTATCGAGGAAACCACCCTAAGTGTAACAAATGCAATCGACATCACAGTGGGCCATGTGGAAAAGGTCAATGTCAGCGATGCAACAAGATGGGGCATGAAGCCAAAGACTGCCGAAGCCAGTTCCCAGCTAGGCAGAATCAGCAACAGCCACAGCAACAGCAGCAACAAGGAAACAACCGTGGATGCTTCAAGTGTGGAGCAATGGGGCACATGCGAAAGGATTGCCCTGAACTGAATCAAAACAACAACAATCAGGGTGCTGGGAACAACAACAACAATGCTGGAAACGGTGCTAGAGGAAAAGCTTTTGTGATTGGAGCTGGGGAAGCAAGGAATGACCCCAACGTTGTAGCGGGTAAGTTCCTACTTAATGATCGTTATGTTTCCATGCTATTTGATTCCGGAGCAGATGCTAGTTATGTATCCCTACGTATTAGTAAGAAACTTAAGCTCACTCTTACGCCGCTGAGCTCTAAGCACACCGTTGAAATAGCTAATGGTAGAAACCTCGAGGCCTCACACATAATTCGTAACTGCAAATTAGAGTTGTCTGGTCAGACCTTCCGTATCGATCTTTTCCCCATCGTTCTTGGAAGCTTCGACGTCATTATTGGTATGGATTGGTTATCTAAACATCGAGCTGAAATCCTCTGCCAGGAGAAAGCTATTCGTATTCCCCGTCCCCCTGGCAAACCTCTTATAGTTCAAGGCGACAAGAGCGGAGAAGTCACAGGCATCATTTCATTCTTAAAGGCCCAGAAGTATCTACAAAAAGGGCACACCGCTATCTTAGCACTCATTACCGACACACAGAAAAGGGAAAATAGGATTGAAGATTTTCCAGTGGTACGCGACTATCCCGAGGTATTCCCGGAGGAACTACCTGGACTCCCTCCTCACCGTCAGGTCGAATTTCAAATCGAGCTAGCTCCCGGAGCAACGCCTATAGCTCGTGCACCTTATCGATTAGCCCCCGCGGAGCTCAAGGAGCTTTCTACTCAACTACAAGAACTTTTGGACAAAGGTTTTATCCGTCCCAGTTCATCACCCTGGGGAGCCCCAGTGCTCTTCGTCAAAAAGAAAGATGGCTCATTCCGAATGTGCATTGACTACCGCGAGCTTAACAAGGTTACCATCAAGAATCGTTATCCACTTCCCCGTATCGACGACCTGTTCGACCAGCTGCAAGGGTCGAGCTATTATTCCAAGATCGATCTGCGATCGGGTTATCACCAACTGAGAGTCCGCGATGAGGACATCTCTAAGACTGCTTTCAGAACCCGCTATGGTCACTACGAATTCCTTGTTATGCCTTTCGGAATGACCAACGCTCCTGCGATCTTCATGGATCTCATGAACCGAGTATGCAAACCCTACCTCGACAAGTTCGTGATCGTATTCATCGACGACATCCTAATCTACTCAAAGAGCCAAGAGGAGCATGAACAACACCTACGTCTTATTCTCGAACTTCTTCGCAATGAGCAACTGTACGCCAAATTCTCGAAATGCGATTTCTGGCTTAGAGAAGTCCATTTCCTTGGACACATCGTCAATCAGGAAGGGATTCATGTTGACCCTGCTAAGATTGAGTCCATTAAGAATTGGCCTGTGCCTAAGACTCCGACCGAAGTTCGCCAATTCTTGGGATTGGCGGGATACTATCGAAGGTTTATCAAGGGATTCTCTAAGATCGCGCAACCACTTACGATACTCACTCAGAAGGGTGTTGCTTACAAATGGAGTAATGCTCAGGAATCTGCCTTCCAGGAACTAAAGAGGAATCTTTGTAGTGCTCCTATTCTTTCCTTACCTGAAGGTACCGACGACTTCGTCGTCTACTGCGACGCTTCTATTCAAGGACTTGGCTGCGTATTGATGCAACGCGAGAAAGTTATTGCTTACGCCTCGCGACAACTCAAGGTCCACGAACGGAACTATACGACGCATGACTTAGAATTTGGAGCTGTGGTCTTCGCGCTCAAGCTTTGGAGACACTACTTGTATGGCACCAAGTGCACGATTTACACTGATCACAAGAGTCTCCAGCACATAATGGGACAAAAGGAGTTGAATATGCGGCAACGCCGATGGGTCGAACTCCTAAATGACTACGAGTGTGCAATCAAATATCACCCAGGCAAGGCTAATGTGGTAGCCGATGCCCTCAGCAGAAAGGAGACCAAACCCAAGCGTGTTCGTGCTTTACAGCTCACTATCCACTCGAACCTCCCTAATCAGATTCGAAATGCTCAGGTTGAAGCACTGAAAGCCGAGAACATCAGGGCCGAGTCCCTACGAGGATCGAGACAACGAATGGAACAAAAAGAAGACGGCGCCTACTACGTAGCCGGACGCATATGGGTTCCGCTTTATGGAAATTTGCGTAACCTTGTGATGGATGAAGCTCACAAGTCCCGTTACTCAGTACATCCAGGGTCAGATAAGATGTACCACGACTTGAGGGCTACTTATTGGTGGCCTGGCATGAAAGCCCACATAGCAACCTATGTCAGGAAATGTTTAACCTGCGCAAGAGTCAAGGCTGAGTATCAGAAACCATCAGGCCTACTCCAACAGCCAGAGATCCCGCAATGGAAATGGGAGCAGATTTCCATGGATTTTGTTACTAGCCTGCCTAGGTCTCAGCGCGGAAATGACACCATTTGGGTGATAGTGGATCGCTTAACTAAGTCTGCACACTTCTTGGCCATTAAAGAAACAGACAAGTTCTCGACCCTAGCAGAGGTATACTTAAAAGAAGTAGTCTCGAAGCACGGGGTGCCTACCTCTATTATTTCTGATCGCGACGCGCGTTTTACTTCTGAGTTGTGGCAAGCCATGCACAAATCTTTTGGCTCACGTTTAGACATGAGCACCGCTTATCACCCGCAAACGGATGGGCAGTCCGAACGCACCATCCAAACCCTCGAAGACATGCTCAGGGCATGTGTGATCGATTTTGGCAAGAATTGGGAGAAGCACCTACCGTTGGTGGAATTCTCCTACAACAACAGCTACCACACCAGCATTCAGGCAGCACCCTTTGAGGCATTGTACGGCCGTAAATGTCGATCGCCTCTCTGCTGGGCTGAGGTTGGTGACAGCCAGATCACAGGCCCGGAACATGTAGTCGACACCATGGAAAAGATTGCCCAGATTAGGCAACGCATGGCGGCAGCTCGTGACCGTCAAAAGTATTACGCTGATAAAGATAGAAAACCACAAGAGTTCCAGGTTGGTGAACGGGCTCTACTTAAGGTCTCACCCTGGAAGGGTGTGGTTCGTTTTGGAAAACGGGGCAAGCTTAATCCAAGATATGTCGGACCCTTTGAAGTTACCGAAAAGATCGGTACGGCCGCTTACAGATTGAATCTGCCCGAAGAACTGAGTGCTGTGCACAACGTCTTCCACGTGTCTAATCTGAAGAAGTGCTTGTCAGATGAAACACTCGTCATTCCTTACAAGGAACTTACTATTGACGAACAGCTACACTTTACTGAGGAACCGGTTGAGATCACGGATCGTGAGATCAAAACCCACAAACGTAGCCAGATACCCCTCGTGCGAGTTCGTTGGAACTCACGCCGTGGCCCAGAGTTTACCTGGGAGCGGGAAGACCAGATGAAGCGCAAGTATCCCCAGCTGTTCCCAAATGAAACCCCCAGCACTGAAGCTACAACTGAATTTCGGGACGAAATTCCAAACTAACGGGGGGATGATGTGACACCTCGTTGAAACGCTCTCACTTTTACTAGCTTGTCAGTGGCTGCTTTAACTTTCGGGACGAAAGTTCTTAAAACTTGGGGATAATGTGACACTTCGGGTTTTCCCCGAACCAACTGTCGTCTTTAAAATGAATGTATGTGCATAGATATAATATTAAATGAGAACTTGTTATTTATTGTTGTGCATTATGTGATCTTTTGATTGTGTCGTGTGTATTATGTATGTATATATAGATATATATATATAAGTGTGAACCGAACCGAACCCGACTCGAGACCACTCGGTCTCGAGTAAACAAGTAACGATACGGGCCGGTTGGGCCGTAACCTTAGCCCACCCGGAAACCCCCCCTTACCCACTCGAGATATATAACCGGCCACCCTCACAACTTGCACCATTTGGCAACATCACTCTCACACTCCCTCATCTCACACATTCTCCCTCTCTCTCTCTCTAAAAACCCTAAAACCCTAAGGTTCTAACATCAAACTCACCCCCTCTCCTCTCCCTCTCACGGATCAAACCGGCAACAACAAGAGGAGCTCTCGGATCATCTCGGATCATCTCGGTTCAAGCTTGTGGTCATCACTCGGAACTTGGTTCATCGATCTTTTGTAACCCTTCATCCAACCGGTTAGTGTATTATAGTTGTTTGACTTAAAATGATGGTTCTTGATGCACAAACTATTTGATTAGTTGGATGTTTGAATGAAATATGTGAACATAAGACATTTGAATGATAAATGATGGTTAGTATAGGGTGTTTGGTGTTTAGAATAAATGTTAGTATAGCATGTTATGCATTACCATTAAACCGATGATTGTATGTTATGTTGTAAATATGTTTAAGTGAATGATGAAGAATGAATATTAGTTATGTTGATGATGATTATGTGCTAGATATAGGGCCGATATTGATGACTAAATGGTATTTTGTTTTGGGTGAACATGCTTGCAAGATGATGAACTGGATGAATGTGGGTTGAATATCATATGAATATTTGAAATATGGCTGTTTGATCCGTTTTGAACATAGATTAGATAATAAAACATGTTTATGCACTCTTATTGGCCAGTACAAAATCTCATGAAAACAAAATTCTATTGGTTAGTACATCCGCCAGGTTCTAGAAGGTTTCTTGTGCACGTTTCCAAGGTTGCGACTCGAAACCTCCGGTTGCGACTCGCAACCAAACCATGACAACTCAAGAACGTCGGTTGCGATTCGAAACCGCCCGGTTGCGACTCGCAACCACAACATGACAAGTCGAGACTACGGCGGTTGCGACTCGTAACCAAATCGTGACAAGCCACAACCTCCGGTTGCGACTCGCAACTGTGTGTTCCCACCACCTGGTCTCGACTGGGCTGTTAGTTATTGGGCCCAAAGTGTATTAGCTGTGCATGGTTGTTACTGTTTAAGTGGGCTACGTGTTGACTATTAACTGTTGCTGTAATCATATGTTGTGCATGCTATGTGTTAGTTATGTGTAGATTATACGTGAATACTTGTACCCCAACTTGACCTATATTGGTAACCATGCTAGGACGTGGTGACCAACGTGATCAACCGGGTAATTAATCTACCGAGCAACCCAAGGTGAGTTCACAACCTAAAGCATGTATTCCCGGTGGTTTGGGAAACGGAACTAAAAACAACACTATCCCCTTATGAGGGATACAACTTACTTTTCTTCCCTTGTTATGGGGAACCTTTTAGTTAATTACTGTTTATACGGATTGCAACAAACGGCACTAAACGAAACTCTATCACTTAAAGTCCCTACTACTTAATACCGATTAGTCGCCGGGGCCAGGCGAACGGGTTATTAGTTGATAGCGCTATTTAGGTCTTACCAACCTCACACCGTGCCAAGGTATGGGATCGGTCGTGAACTAATGTACTCAGGCATCCGTCAATGATGATAGAACATTGACATCGGGGCACTCTCTTGCGGATACGCAACGGTCACCTAGTGTTCGGTATTGGAAAAACAGTTTAGTTGCTAACTTTTGGGGTAGCTCCCCATGGCATGTATAAACGGATAAATTAACTGGTGAAACAAGTTTTTGGTAATTAAAACTGGACAACTAGTGAACTCACTCAGCATTATTGTTGACCCCTTACTGCATGCTTTGCAGGTAACCAGTGACTGAGGAGCTGCTGCTTGGGAAGTGTAGTGGTCGTCTAAACCCGCGTGTTGGGTTCTAAATAATTTGAATTATGAACTTTGTTTAAACTATTTTGCCTATGCTTCCGCTACTTACTTAACTGTTATTTGAACCTAAACGTTGAACTTTAAACTATGGTGTTTACTAACCATTATGGTTGGTAATCATCCTTACTACTATCCAATGCTCAGTATAATTGGTGGCTGGATCCTGGTCGGTCACGCCCTCAAGCGGACGGTACTCCGCAGGTGGAATTTGGGGGTGTGACATCGATCTTTCTCTCCCTCTCCGACGAATAAGTATGGCAGAGCCGGTCGGAGCCACGGCGGCGCAACCGCCGGCGGCGGTGCTCCGGCGAGCCTTTTTCCAGCGTGTACCCCTTCCCCTGCTCATCTCCAACCAGCACCCACCCCCCTTTGTTCGATCTGGCTAATCGGAGCACCACCACCACCGTCCGGTGGTAGTGCGGCGGCTACAAACAGGAGAGAGAGAGAGAGAGAGAGCTGAGAAGAAGAGAGAGAGAGAGAGTGGCTGAGAAGAGAGATCGGAGACTCGGTCCAACGGTCCCTGACTCGGACCGGCGGTCGGAGACTCGAACTCACGGTCAGCGAATTACCTAGTACAGCGACCCATTCAGGAATTCAATGAAGCAAGCCCTTTTTTTAACTCAGTGGTAGATTAATCCCATGGTAACGCGTAAGCCCTCGGTTCAAACCCGACAAGGGGCTTTGTTTGGTTTTTTTTCAGTCGTAGTATTCATATTCATATGAAGAATAGCGATATTCTTAATAGGAATAAAAAAGTAACCAACTGTATAATGAGTTATATTATATTAGTTATTATCACAAATCAGGATAAGTCATCTGTTGAATCACCAAATCTTCCTATTTTCAATTAGGCCAATGAAATCTATTGTAAAGATTAGAAATTGTAAAGATTAGAAATAAATAAAGGAAAAATAAGTGGACCTGACCCATTGAATTATGACTATATCCGCTATTCTGATATTCAAATTCGATAGAGATGAAATTGGAACAAGTTGACCCCTTTTTATTTATTTTCATTTCTTTGGACTCCGCAAGAATTTTTCGATATTTCCAACTCAATCGTCTTGTTCTATAGGAATACATAGGAATACATTGTCCAGCGGTCCTTGCCATTGTCCGAAAAGTTTTCCGGTTGAAGATGATGATGTTGACGATGGCAGCCGGCCGGCGCCGGAACTGCACCGACGACGGCAAGTGACAAATGTGGAGGTGGTTATGTGGATTCCGTTCAGATGTTTAAGATCTCTGATCCTGGTTCAAGTTATTCCGGGTTCGATTCGAGAGAGTTCGGGTCTCTTGGGTTTCGGGTCAGACTCAGTCTCGGTTCAGGTTCAGTCAACGCAGGTCAAAGGAAGTCAACTCGGTCAGACGTGGTTTTGGTTCAGTAGACAGTATGGTTCGATTAACTCGGGTCAAACCCGGTTAACTCAGTTAACTCTGTTAACCCGGTTGACTCGGTCAATTGTCAAGCGGCTCGATATGCGACACAAAGACTTGGAAAAAGTAAACGATGCGTTTAATATTTATGAATTTATATAGTTTGATTAAATACGCGATATCGAGCTCAAACCGAACAGATTAGTGTTTTTAGTTTATATTTTGTCGCTTTTGCAAAAAAATATTTATATTGGTGGTTTGAACATTGATTGAATATGGAAAAATAACGACAACTCCTGTTGTCAGGGGCGTCCAAAAACGACGGAAACTCTGCCCATTTTTTTAGAAAATCCATAAATAACGTGTTTTTATTGTGAAACAAAACGTCAGATTCAAATAATCTTTTAGTAAAACAAATACAAAATATCAACGACACTTCACAACATCACGAAAATGGCAATCTGGATATTATTTTCAACAATGCTTTTATAAAATAAAACGTGAAATAATATTTTCAATTCTTTTATTATTTTCAACAATCCTTTCAAGTATCAAACAATACGAAATCTTTTTCGTCAAGATAAATATAGTTTATATTTATTTCAAACATCGAACAATACGAAACCGTTTCATAAAAAAATAAATATAGTTTATATTTATTTCAAATACCAAACGACATGACTTCGTTTTATAAAATAAATATAGTCTTTATATTTATTCCAAAGATCAAATAACATGAATTCGTGTTTACAAAAATAAATATGGTTTATATATTTATTTCAAGTATCGAACAATAACGAATTCTTTTACAAAAATAAATATAGCTTTATATTTGTTTCAAACATCAAGCGACTCGTATTCGTTTATAAAGACAAATATAGTTATATATTTATTTCCAACCACAATAACTCGACGATTCTTTTATTAAATAAATATAACTTTTTATATTTATTTCAAACGCCGAAACGGCATATACGTATATCTTGGCAAACATATATACAAGACGTAATATATATAATACAAGTGTATTATATATTACTTTCATACGAACATTCTATATACACAAACGACTTCTCGGGACGACAAGCGATCTTAACGATATATTTATATATTTTGATATAAATATTTATTTATTTTTAAATATCTCGAGAATCAAGTCTTCTCAAGACTTATTAGTTATTATCGACGATAAATGATACTTATCAAATATGACCCAATCGTTTCCATTAACTTAACAACTTACCGTTGAATCGTTCGGTTAACGATTCGGTAGAGCTCGATGACACGTAGCTTAGTTACCGCGCTTATTTAGAAACTTATAAGATATTCCGTTTTAGGAATATTGTAGAATGCACGCTAGCGAGTTCGTCTTGGAAACGACATCACGAAGTCGTATTTAGCTAGCTTTGCACATGGAAATCCAATTGGGTTCATAACCCCACATTTTTACGGTTTTACATTTTTATAAATGTTTTCGGGGTGGAAAGACATGCACGTTTTGTAGAAACATACAAAGTTTTCGATGAACAAGGATTGCATATTTTTTTGACAAGCACGTTTTTGCAAAGAACATACGAGGTTTTTGAAGGGACAAAAGCTATATATTTCTAAACCATGTTACAACACGTTTTAACTAACACAAACGATTTGTGATTTTCATTGAACTCTACGAATGATTCATACTAAATATACCGGTTTTACAAAACAAATGCGTATTATCAAAATGTGAATGATTTTCATGACTAGGGATGGGATCGTCTAATTATAATATTGGGACTGGGTTGGTCCGCGTTTGAGGAACGGGACATCCAGTGAGTTTCGTGTCCCCCTTTTCTTTAATTGTTTTCAGTTTTATAACTTTGGGGGTGAAGTACATGTTACAACTGTTTACAAACATTACTCATTTGGTATGGTTAGCTAAGGAAGGTGTAACACCCCGAAAACGGGTTTAGTAATCAAACCTCGTTAATTGTGATGGACGGGTAAAATACCGTTAGTGGTAAAATTTAACCCGGTAAATATTAGGACTTAAATAAATAAACCTAATATTAATTGAAAGGGGGGAAATAAATGCTTGAGAAAAATAAAGTTATGAAAGGCCCGAGTTAACGGGACTTAAAATATCACGGGTTATAACTTCCCGAACCTATTAAGTTAACTAGGGATAATTAACCTAGTTACTAGTATGCGGCTAAGTGATAAATGGTAAGTTGTTGCTTCAATTGATCAAAATAAAACATGAGGGACTAATACTAGCCAAGTGGGAAACTTGTTTTAATTAAAACAAGTAATAACACACAATACACACACTAAGGATGTGTGTGGAGATCGACCAGGAAGAGCTCCTTGGAGCCCAAACCCTAACTTCAACAAGAATCAACAAATTGAAGGTCAAATCCATCTCAAATCAAATGCATGAACACGTATAAACGATCACCAAGTCGTGGGGATCATAAGGTATGTAAAATCTTGATGTTTGGTGAAGTTGTAAGAATTTGATAATCATCCTAATCGCGAATTAGGCATGGATTAGAGAAGCTATGGCTAGATTAGTGATGTATACTTGCTTAGGAACGAAACCCTAAGTGAAAATCATACATAACATGCTATGATTCGAGTAATTTGATGATTTACCACTTTTAGACAAGTGGGTTTTGATTATGTAGTGAAGATGATGATATATTTATTCTAAAAATCGTCATAATTGATAGTTGAAGTTAGATACTTGAACAAATTATAAGTTTGAGTGAAAGCTTATGTATGACTCGAAGTGGGTTTTTGTATGTTATGATGAAATTGGTAATTTTGTTCATATAAATAGGTGTATGAAATCGTGTAGTATATTAGTTCATATGAAGAACTTGATTATATAAGGTGTTGGATGAATGCTAGTGATATGATGAACGGGTCTTACTTATAGATGAGAACCCTTAGTTCTTGTGAAATGAATGAATAAATTAGTCTTGATAATCGCTTGAACTAATTAAAGTGATTGAAATGTGATAAACGTGGTTAGAACTTCGGTTAAAACGGTGGCCTAAAGATAACGCCTACCGGGTAATTAAAGAATGCAAAAACTAGTTGATGAACTCGAATATGCATTGTGACAACCCTCACAAATCCAGGTATCCATACAAGTTAATTAATATTTAATTAGTGCTTATTTACTGTGCTTGATTACAACTGTGATTAAACTGCTTACTGATTTCTGTTACATACATACTCATGCATCACACTTTATACTGTCACTCCATTTATTACATACAAACATTAGTGGCAACCATGATGCACAAAGCACAGTTAGCACAGTGAGCGGATAACCCAGACAACATGCTGACAATGCCAGCACCTAGACAGACAATATTTTGAGGCCAATATGAGCCGGGAATAAAGTACTACACTAGTAGTGAGTGTAGGGAGGTGAGGATCATAAAACTGCGTCACTAGGTGATAGTTATAGTGACCGGAAGTGCCTAAAACATACTTTAATTGCAGAATTCTGCACTAAATACCAAAATTCAGCATTTAACAATGCTAGTAAAGTGCAAAAACTTGGCAAAATAGTCCTAGACACTTTCCAAAGTGTTGGTAAATTATTGTGTCACTAAAAACAATATAAAAGACACTTTAAAACTTTATTTAGCACTTTAACGAATCAACATCCAACTGAACAACCGGACTTTACCCGGAACATAAAAATATTGTCAAATACATTGTTTCTACTTTTCTGAGCTAGTTAGGGTCCCCGAACACCCTAACACCCTTTATATTAGACAACACACTTAATACACTAACTAAATATCATTAGAAACTAACTAGATCCTAACTAAATCATCACCACCCAACCCCATACCCCCACTTCTCTTCGACGGTTCCAAGGGTGGGACACACCCTTGCTTCTTTTGATTATTTTATTCCTAAATGTTGGTTATCTAGAGAACATAATACATGGTGGGTAATAAGGAAGATGGATTATACATAAACACCAAAGGTTAAGAACTCTCATTCACAAATCACCAACTCAAACTTGCTCTCTCTCCTTCCCTCTTGCTTGGTTTCGGCCGAACACCATCACCACCATACACCCATCATCAAGTTCTTGTTCAATCATTTCTCATACATACAAAGGTGTTAGAGGTTCAACAAACAAGCTCGGTGCACTCGGAAGCTCAAGGACCACTCTAGTTTTCTTTTATCCACCACTTTTACGCCTTGTTTCTTCCCTAGCCTTGTGCTAGTAGTAAGTGCTTCTAATCATCATCTTGATCT
The DNA here is from genome assembly GCA_030545235.1 of Helianthus tuberosus. Lineage (NCBI taxonomy): Eukaryota > Viridiplantae > Streptophyta > Magnoliopsida > Asterales > Asteraceae > Helianthus > Helianthus tuberosus. The sequence continues at coordinate 103,676,161 of CM060351.1, forward strand.
TGTTTTTGGTGGTTAATAGATGATTTAATGGTGAAAAATTTAAGAAACACTAAAGAACATGAACAAGTCTTAAACATAAAGTGTTAAAGGATGGATAAAGAGAAGTTATGTGTGTAAATCATGTAAATCTTGTGTAGTTATGATTATTTGATGTTGTTTGTTAGTAAAAGTTGGATGGATCATCATCTAGATATGCTAGATCATGTTCAAGAACATGAACTAGTAAGATGTTAGTGTTAGAAATATGAAAGATGATGAAACCATCCACCATGAACTTGAAACTTGAATAAACATAATTTTTCTTGAAAAATAAGGCTATAAGCTTGTAGATCTAAAGATCTACAAGTGGTTTTTCGGAAGAACCAAGTGAAAGATACTAGTTTTGTTAAAACCCGGATATTCTATGAACTAAAATCATTCTTGGTAAGTAAACAAGTGTGTGAACACATGTGTAACAAGGAAATATAACAACGGAATATTTTTGTAAAAGATGACTAGAAGTTGTGAAACTTGTAACACCTGTGTCATTTCAACCATCAAACAAATGCCAAACCAATGAAATAATGTATTTCATACTTTGGACTTGTATAAATATGTGTATCTTTTGCACATATCGACTCATGTTCGATTTCAAGCTCTAAATCGCTTTCTGGAAGGTTATACGCGCACTAATGCGTGAATATAACCAGTTTAATGCAACGAACACTCCGGAATAGTGAAATAGGCTTAACATACCTTAAATAACCTATACATAACTTAGATATAAGTTTTGGAAGGTTTGGTGTGGTGAAATCAAAGTTAAATCGCTTACAGGGACTAAAGTTGACAAACTATGAAAGTATGCCAATTTGAACTGTAACAGACATTCCGGAACATGAACATAAGTTAAACATACCATAAATATCCTTTACATAGCTTAGAAATAGGCTTTGAGGGGTTCGGTGTGCTAAAATAAACTTTTGGGTCATTCAGGGACTAAAAGTGTCAAAAAGTGCACAAGTTTGCATTTTCGCGCATAACTTACGTTCTGAATACATCTGGATATCCAAAAATTTATGTAAGCATGACTATATTTTATTTTAGTGTTCGCCATAAGAAAAATCCATTCGTCGCGTCATTTAGATCGTTTTTCGCGCTTATGCGCATTCCGTCGTAATTAAGCGAACATCGCGTTCGTACGACCAAACGAACCATCATCCGGCATATTTTTGAGTATGTTTTGAGTTCCCTATACTTTAACTTCATTTTAGAGCCTTGAAATGAGGTTAACGGGGTTCAAACGCATCGAAAAAGGCCTTAAACGCGTGCAGGGACCATTGTTGCCAATTTTGAAACTTTCTGATTCAGGGGGAGTGCTAGCGTAGCGCGACGCCTATAGGGCTACCTGTCGCGCTACGCGACTGCCTAACCAGACCAGATTCAATGTTTTAATCACAAGTTGCAGCTGATTGATCCTTAACCACATGTTTTAAGTTGCTTAGTCACTAAGATAAGGAGCATATGTGGCTTCCATAACCTTTCAACAAGTGTACGGATGGGATCGAATCACGGTTTCCATGAAACGATCTCAACGGTTCACCGAAAACTATATATACCCCATGCCTTTCATTGTTTTAAAGCACAAGAATTCTTATTTGAGAGCTCTAAGTTGAAACCATTGTTTCATACCTGAGTTCTTAGATCGGGATTAGCATTCGGGGACCCTTCGTAAGTATTCTTTCGTTCTTTTCCTTATTTTACTGCTTTTCGAGCCAGAAAGTCAAACTTTGTTTGACTTTCAGCATTGACCAGTAATGGTCAATGCGAAGTTTGTTTGAACTTCGTAACGTGATTGTAATCACGATGGTCATAGTCCCTTGGGACTATGCCCACTGATTACCACGTTGTCTAGGGTCGTAGGGTAGGCGATCTAATAAATCGCCTATACCTTCGAACCCGACCCAGTTTGGTCGATCATTAGGATCCAACCAAATACATTAGGTGACCATAGTGTAGGGAATAACCTTCCGAGGTTATACCTTATGGTCACGACGTTTAAGTAGTTGTATGATAGGTAGTTTATATGCCTTAGGTAAATTACCAGAATACCCTTTTCATACATAATTGGTAATTTAGCATATGTAACCTAAACTTTTGTCACGTAACTGATTATGTAACATGTTTAGGCATATAATACTTGTCATAGGACTAGTTAGGCGGTCCGAACGCGTTTCACGCGCACGATGCGTTAAAGTAGCATAAGCTACCTAAACGGATCATAATGGGTCAATAAGACTTAGGTTAAGTTTCATTTAGCATATAGGCTTTGTTAAACCATATCAAGTGAGTTCCTACACTCATTTGGTTTACAAACCCTAATGCTACCCAATCTTCCGAGATAGGTCCGGTTTATTAACATAGTTACCTATACTAGGTGCCGTTTGATTCCGAGATCTATAGCATTACTTGGTGGTTATCTTTAGACAACTGAGCAATCTCATGTGAGTACATAGACCCCTCTTTTACTGTTTTCCAAACTGTTTTGGGGTGGAACACATGTGCCTACTTGTTACTTTCATGCTTTCCTGTTTTAACATCATATACCTGCTATGTTCGTTAGTACATTATAGTACATGATTTCATTACATTTTATGCTAGGTGTGCCCATTGTGTGCATTACTTAGTACATCATTCTACATTACATTTCATACTACGTATGTCTATTTTGTGCATACTTAGTACATTGTTTTACATTGCTTTTCTGTTGCATGTGCTTATCCAGCATATGAACACATTATACTACATATTGAACCGTTGAAATCATTTGACTATGTGATCCGTTGATATCTGTGAACCATTTGTATCTGTGAACCGTTTGTATCTGTGAACCGTTTGTATCTGTGAACCGTTTGTATCTGTGAACCGTTTGTATCTGTGAACCGTTTGTATCTATGAACCGTGTGAACCGTCTTTGACCATACATAAACATTTCTATAACTGTTAAACATTACTTTGGTGTTTTGGTTTGATTAAGTGATTAAGTAACGATGCGTGTGTAATATGATACAAGCATGGTGGATACGCCGCTGGTACTTCCTATATATAAGTGTTTGTATGGTATTACATATTGTAGCGTTATTTGAATCATTTCAGTTTGATACATATAACATTTTATACAAATAACATACTTTTCACAAGACATTGTTTTACAAACAACTTATCTTATACAAATCCATTTTACTATGGTTATTCATTTAACCATACATTATTCATTTATTTATACATATCATCTGAACTCATTGTTTTTCAAATGATTTACAAAACAAAGCAAACTAAAAGGTTCATGACTAAACATTTTCTCAAACATAAGTCATGGAACCTATTTTCACAGAACCTATGTATCTCACAGGCATTTTTATGCTGACGTACCTATTTTCACATGTGTTTTTCAGGAACTGTTGCATAAGATGATCAAGATACATATAGGCAGACTTGGGCTTTAGTGACAATAAAAGATGCAAGACTAGTTAAACTATGTTGTATTTCCTAGTTTGATAAGACATTGTAACACTTAAATCAATAAAACGAAACTTCAATTGCCATGGATTTGAAACAATTAATTCTGTTACAACACTCCCCGATGTTTCCGCCACATTTTGTATGTTCTTCGTGGTCGGGGTGTGACAGAAAAGATGGTATCAGAGCCAATGGTTATAGGGAATTAGGTTATTAGTAATGCTTTGACCTAGTCTATAACCTTCTTAGGACCCTAACGCGAGTTTACTTGCGTTTAGTCATAAAACAATACCGTCACCTATCCTTAGGCGACTACCACAATAAGAACATAATTTTCGAAACCGTTTTGAAAACTAATCATCTGTTCTAGGATGATTAATTACTAGGTTTTGAACCATCTGTTATAAGGTTTTGAACCCCTTTGAGTTTTCAAAAATCTCGTCAAGGTTTTGGGTTTTAAATAATGTGAACACGTGCAAACTGGAAGGGTGAATGCCTGTATTCTGAGTTTTCTGTCTAGGCAAGCACCTCGTATACATCTCAACCAGACGCGAGACCAGTTGTGCTTATCTGGGAATTCTTGGGATGAGTGTTCACTTATAGGCGAGCATGTCTTCGCGATACATTATTTTTGACCTATTTACTTTGATTATTCACCGAGGTCGTTTGTTGCTTTGTAGTAACAAACAAATGACCACTATCCATTGCGTTCATCAAATTTGTTCATCTCATTCTTTTCGTCTAATTCTCTCACTCGTTTCCTTTCATGTTTCCTCTTTTAGAATGCCTCCTCGACGCGAGAACCAGATAGCGACTGCCGAGCTGGCAGAAATCATTGCGCAGCAAATGGCTGCTCAATTCCCAAACCTCTTTGCTCAATGGAATCAAGCCAACAACAACAACAATGGTCCATGCAATTTCAAGAGTTTTAACTCGGCGAAACCACTCAAGTTTAGTGGTTCTGAGGGAGCGACTGGGCTTCTTCAATGGTTCGAGAGCATTGAGAATACTTTCCGCCACGTGCAGTGTCCTGACAATCGCAAGGTCGAGTTTGCTTCGAGTGTGTTCCAGAAGAGAGCCCTTACGTGGTGGAACGGTGTTATGAGAGATCGTGGTGCAGAAGTTGCACTCGCACAGACATGGGCTGAACTTAGGGCCCTTATGATGAAGGAATTCTGTCCTCGACACGAGATCAGGGCTTTGGAAAGGGAATTCGACAATCTTGAGCAAGACAGCGGTGAGCATCGAGCCTACACGGACCGTTATGAGGAGTTAAGTCTGTTATGCCCAAACATGGTCACGCCTTTGGATAAGGCAATCGAAAAGTACATTGATGGCCTCCCTGACTCAATACAAGACATTGTGACTGGTAGCAACCCTACTACAGTTAGACAAGCCATTGAGCTATCTGCAACCTTGACTAAATCAAAGATCAGGAAAGGTAAACTTTTCCGAAAAGGTGACAAGAAGCCGGTCGAAGAATCGAAACCAATCGAGGAATCAAAGATCATGGATGAACAGACTGGATCCCCTAAGAGGTCAAAGAAGCGAAAGGCTTCTCAGAACTACGCTGTGGTCGCTCACAATGATCAAGCCGTCCTCAACCAACCAGCTCAACCCCCTGCCAGGAAACCCTACAACGGAACTGCACCCTTGTGCAACCAATGTGGCCTACACCATCATGCTGGGGTGAAGTGCCGCACATGCCAAGTTTGCGGACTTATAGGTCATACAGCTAGGGTTTGCCCAACCGCAGCTGCACCAAATCAAGCTGGCAACAATCCTGCTCAAGCTCGTTTTCCACCGGGATCTTGCTACAACTGTGGCGAGATAGGCCATTTTCGTAGGAATTGCCTAAGGCTTGCTAATGCAAATCCAGCGCAGGGATGAGCATATGATCAACCAGAAGACAACATCATTTAGAAATAATCACGTCTTATGTATTATTTTCTTTTGTTGTCGGGATCCAAGAAACAGTTGTTATCGTTGTTTATAAATAAATCTTTTATTTACATTGCAATGTATTTATGTGATTGTATGTATAAACAACATATCCCCTACAATACCGACAATCAAGGAACCGCATTCCTTGAAAAACAGACTACTCCCAAATTTCTTCCATTGTATGATCTTTTGCGTTTTTTTTACAAAAATCCTAAGTACCCGTTTCTTCCAAGAGAAACGAAGTACGAGGTGCCAAGTTAATTGCAATCAATAACAAGGTAATAACAATTAAACAACTATGTGTTTATGTGCTTATGAACATTACAAGACAAACTGTGCGGACTGTACAAGGAATTACGTAATTATGGATGCATACATAATTATGGAATTTAGTGCACAGAAACCACAGCGAGCTTTGTCATGTACCTAGAAGTTAACCCTATTCATTTCCAATTCTGATGAAGTATCCGTTGAGGAAAAATGAACTAGCTATTCATTTTTCACTTCTGAAGAATATCCGTTGAGGAAATGAATATCCGTTTATCCTTCATTTCCAATTCTGAAGAATAACCGTTGAGGAAAATGACTCCGTTTGTGCATTTTCGTTCTGAAGAGTATCCGTCGAGGGAAATGAATATCCGTTTATCCTTCATTTCCAATTCTAAAGAATACCCGTTGAGGAAAATGACTCCGTTTGTGCATTTTCGTTCTGAAGAGTATCCATCGAGGGAAATGAATATCCGTTTATGTAATCCTTCATTTCCGAACCTGAGGAAACAACCGTTGAAAATGACTCTGTTAGTTCATTTTCGTTTCTGAAGATTATCCGTTGAGGAAATGAACATCCGTTTGTCTACCATCTTCATTTCCGAACCTGAGGAAACAACCGTTGAAAATGACTCCGTTAGTTCATTTTCGTTTCTGAAGATTATCCGTTGAGGAAATGAACATCCGTTTGTCTATCATTTTCATTTCCGTTTCTGAGGAAGCAACCGTTAAAAATGACTCTGTTGTTCATTTTCGTTTCTGAAGAATTGTCCGTTGAGGAAATGAATATCCGTTTGTCTATCATTTTCATTTCCATTTCTGAGGAAGCAACCGTTGAAAATGACTCTGTTGTTCATTTTCGTTTCTGAAGAATTGTCCGTTGAGGAAATGAACATCCGTTTGTCTATCATTTTCATTTCCGTTTCTGAGGAAGCAACCGTTGAAAATGACTATGTTGTTCATTTTCGTTTCTGAAGAATTGTCCGTTGAGGAAATGAATATCCGTTTGTCTATCATTTTCATTTCCATTTCTGAGGAAGCAACCGTTGAAAATGACTCTGTTGTTCATTTTCGTTTCTGAAGAATTGTCCGTTGAGGAAATGAATATCCGTTTGTCTATCATTCTCATTTCCGTTTCTGAGGAAGCATCTATTGAAAATGACTCCGTTTGTTCATTTTCGTTTCTCAGAATTGTCCGTTAAGGAAATGAATCCCCGTTTGTTTATTCCTTCATTTCCGCCTCTGAAGAATACTCGTTGAGGAAAATGACTCCGTTTGTTCATTTTCATTCTGAAGAATGTCCGTTAAAGAAATGACAGGATTATGCTTCACATATCTCTGGTGGTTATCTGACACAAAGTCACAAATAGACTCCTACGAATTAATTTCGGGACGAAATTTCCTAAAGTAGGGGAGACTGTAACACCTGTGTCATTTCAACCATCAAACAAATGCCAAACCAATGAAATAATGTATTTCATACTTTGGACTTGTATAAATATGTGTATCTTTTGCACATATCGACTCATGTTCGATTTCAAGCTCTAAATCGCTTTCTGGAAGGTTATACGCGCACTAATGCGTGAATATAACCAGTTTAATGCAACGAACACTCCGGAATAGTGAAATAGGCTTAACATACCTTAAATAACCTATACATAACTTAGATATAAGTTTTGGAAGGTTTGGTGTGGTGAAATCAAAGTTAAATCGCTTACAGGGACTAAAGTTGACAAACTGCGAAAGTATGCCAATTTGAACTGTAACAGACATTCCGGAACATGACCATAAGTTAAACATACCATAAATATCCTTTACATAGCTTAGAAATAGGCTTTGAGGGGTTCGGTGTGCTAAAATAAACTTTTGGGTCATTCAGGGACTAAAAGTGTCAAAAAGTGCACAAGTTTGCATTTTCGCGCATAACTTACGTTCTGAATACATCTGGACATCCAAAAATTTATGTAAGCATGACTATATTTTATTTTAGTGTTCGCCATAAGAAAAATCCATTCGTCGCGTCATTTAGATCGTTTTTCGCGCTTATGCGCATTCCGTCGTAATTAAGCGAACATCGCGTTCGTACGACCAAACGAACCATCATCCGGCATATTTTTGAGTATGTTTTGAGTTCCCTATACTTTAACTTCATTTTAGAGCCTTGAAATGAGGTTAACGGGGTTCAAACACATCGAAAAAGGCCTTAAACGCGTGCAGGGACCATTGCTGCCAATTTTGAAACTTTCTGATTCAGGGGGAGTGCTAGCGTAGCGCGACGCCTATAGGGCTACCTGTCGCGCTACGCGACTGCCTAACCAGACCAGATTCAATGTTTTAATCACAAGTTGCAGCTGATTGATCCTTAACCACATGTTTTAAGTTGCTTAGTCACTAAGATAAGGAGCATATGTGGCTTCCATAACCTTTCAACAAGTGTACGGATGGGATCGAATCACGGTTTCCATGAAACGATCTCAACGGTTCACCGAAAACTATATATACCCCATGCCTTTCATTGTTTTAAAGCACAAGAATTCTTATTTGAGAGCTCTAAGTTGAAACCATTGTTTCATACCTGAGTTCTTGGATCGGGATTAGCATTCGGGGACCCTTCGTAAGTATTCTTTCGTTCTTTTCCTTATTTTACTGCTTTTCGAGCCAGAAAGTCAAACTTTGTTTGACTTTCAGCATTGACCAGTAATGGTCAATGCGAAGTTCGTTTGAACTTCGTAACGTGATTGTAATCACGATGGTCATAGTCCCTTGGGACTATGCCCACTGATTACCACGTTGTCTAGGGTCGTAGGGTAGGCGATCTAATAAATCGCCTATACCTTCGAACCCGACCCAGTTTGGTCGATCATTAGGATCCAACCAAATACATTAGGTGACCATAGTGTAGGGAATAACCTTCCGAGGTTATACCTTATGGTCACGACGTTTAAGTAGTTGTATGATAGGTAGTTTATATGCCTTAGGTAAATTACCAGAATACCCTTTTCATACATAATTGGTAATTTAGCATATGTAACCTAAACTTTTGTCACGTAACTGATTATGTAACATGTTTAGGCATATAATACTTGTCATAGGACTAGTTAGGCGGTCCGAACGCGTTTCACGCGCACGATGCGTTAAAGTAGCATAAGCTACCTAAACGGATCATAATGGGTCAATAAGACTTAGGTTAAGTTTCATTTAGCATATAGGCTTTGTTAAACCATATCAAGTGAGTTCCTACACTCATTTGGTTTACAAACCCTAATGCTACCCAATCTTCCGAGATAGGTCCGGTTTATTAACATAGTTACCTATACTAGGTGCCGTTTGATTCCGAGATCTATAGCATTACTTGGTGGTTATCTTTAGACAACTGAGCAATCTCATGTGAGTACATAGACCCCTCTTTTACTGTTTTCCAAACTGTTTTGGGGTGGAACACATGTGCCTACTTGTTACTTTCATGCTTTCCTGTTTTAACATCATATACCTGCTATGTTCGTTAGTACATTATAGTACATGATTTCATTACATTTTATGCTAGGTGTGCCCATTGTGTGCATTACTTAGTACATCATTCTACATTACATTTCATACTACGTATGTCTATTTTGTGCATACTTAGTACATTGTTTTACATTGCTTTTCTGTTGCATGTGCTTATCCAGCATATGAACACATTATACTACATATTGAACCGTTGAAATCATTTGACTATGTGATCCGTTGATATTTGTGAACCGTTTGTATCTGTGAACCGTTTGTATCTGTGAACCGTTTGTATCTGTGAACCGTTTGTATCTGTGAACCGTTTGTATCTGTGAACCGTTTGTATCTATGAACCGTGTGAACCGTCTTTGACCATACATAAACATTTCTATAACTGTTAAACATTACTTTGGTGTTTTGGTTTGATTAAGTGATTAAGTAACGATGCGTGTGTAATATGATACAAGCATGGTGGATACGCCGCTGGTACTTCCTATATATAAGTGTTTGTATGGTATTACATATTGTAGCGTTATTTGAATCATTTCAGTTTGATACATATAACATTTTATACAAATAACATACTTTTCACAAGACATTGTTTTACAAACAACTTATCTTATACAAATCCATTTTACTATGGTTATTCATTTAACCATACATTATTCATTTTTTTATACATATCATCTGAACTCATTGTTTTTCAAATGATTTACAAAACAAAGCAAACTAAAAGGTTCATGACTAAACATTTTCTCAAACATAAGTCATGGAACCTATTTTCACAGAACCAATGTATCTCACAGGCATTTTTATGCTGACGTACCTATTTTCACATGTGTTTTTCAGGAACTGTTGCATAAGATTGTGACAACTGCCACTTTCGGGTAATTTACTTACATTTAAAACAGTGATTTACATTATACAAGCATGTGTTTTGAATATTCTGACTGCATGATTACATGGTATACATCTTAGAAAACTCATGGAATATTCATTGGTTAATACACATGATTCATTTTTATTGGGTACAATTGAAATAGTGCAAACAATTCATCGAAACAACTAGAGTAGTGCCTAGTGAACTAGAGCGCTGACGAAAACTCCGGATCCGCAGAAAACATCTAAAATGACATCTTTAGAACTCGGATGAGAGTCCAACATCAATTATATATTAAACCCTATATGGGAATACAAGAGTTCGATCAATAATTTACCAATGCCCGGTAGCACTAAAAACTGTCCGAAACGCGCTAAAAATGACCATTTCATGAATTGTCCGCAAAATTCAGCAATTGTATTTTTAATACAAGATGCAAAAATTGATGTTTATGCACCAATTTCATATAAAAATACTTATGGAATATCAATTACACACATAACGGAAATTTGCCCTACAACTTCCATAAGAGAACGTTTCGACTATTTATTAGTGAAACGAGCACTAAACAATTATCCGAACTACATTTTGGCACAACTAGCGAACTAGTTAATATTTTTTTTGGTCTTGCGAAGCTAGTTTATGGTTATTACAAGTCACGAAACATCTCGGAAAATTGCATAACCTAAACACCTTAACACTTGCATCTTTCTAATTCATTTGAAACCTTATAAATTACTAACACATTTTTACCACATAAGACCCCCCCCCCCCCCCATGTTATGACCGTAAATAAGGGGTCCCACCTCCCTTATTTACTTGCTAAAATATCTAAGATATTTTGATTAATTACTAGTGGATTAGAATGAAGACTTATTACCACACTTCTTCACTAAGTTACTACACATTTACACCATATCTTACACACACATAAGAAAACTCTTATCATCTTCATCTTTTTCTCAAGAACACCCACCAAAAACCCAATTATTTTTATCATCCTCTTCATTATCAACATGGATTTCTTTGGAACATAGGGTGATCTAAGGCTTTTGGAAGCATAAGGAAGGGTTTTTCATCCATACCAAAGTGTTCTAACATCAAGATCATCATCTTACTTATTCTTAATAATCTCTAAAGATCATCCCTAGCCTAGTGCTAGAAGTAAGCTTCTATATTTTTTTTTATACATATTATGTTTATGATTGTTATTATAATTAATAATAACCATATATAATCATACATAATGAACAAGAAAAATACAAAGAAGCAAATATAAAAATCATCATATAATTATGTTTGTTTATATTGTGATTTAAGACTTGTGATATGCATATTTGATGTTGTTATGATGATTAGAATACAAATAAAGTGTTAGAAGATGTTGATAGATATGATCTAAAAATTATACATGTTTATGTTAAAGGGTTTTAACATAAAGGATTAAAGGGATGATCATATCTAGTGATCTTGTGAAAGTATTTAGGGTTTTTATTTAAAAACAAGACTTTCACAAGATTATAAAAAGTAACATACAACTAGAGATTTTTATAAAAGTTGTTAAAACTAAAATGTAACTTGGTTTTTAAACTTGTTAGCATATGAAATGATCATGGTTAAAACCCTACATGATTTGGATATCATCTTGGTGATTTCATGTTATAAAAGTCTCAAAATGTTTAGTGAAGATGTTGAATAAATTGTTGTTGTTTTAATAAAGAAAATGATATGTTTAATAAAACATGGTTAAGATAAAAATACAAAGGTTATATGGCCAATTTTTATAAAAACTTTACTTTATAAAATAACAACATTTTTGGGTAAATCTCTACAAGATTTAAAAAGGTTATTAAAGAAGGATTTACAAAAATAAAAGACAAGAAAAATATATATTTTTTTTAGAAAATATATATTTGGTTACTTCAACAATTTTTGTGTGATATATTACTTGGTGTATTAGTTATATATATCATTGTAGGAACTTGAATCTCATGTCACCTTTAAACTCAAAACACGTTATAACAAAAGTCCTACGAGACTTCACATAATTACGCCTTAAAACGAGTTGCGGACGATTCTAATAATCGGACACCAAATATGGTCAAAATGAACGACGGACGACTACTTAAGCTAATTGCCAATCCGGGGAGTTACTACGACGTTAGACGATCTTTCGACACGAAATATAAATATACTATCGATAACAAATTTTCGGATGTTTATAAACTTATAAAAGCTAGTATGTTTTTATTACTAACATCTATACTTAGTTAATTTTTATAAAAAGAGTTTTTATAAAAATGAAAGGCTTACATGAATTAGTGGGCTATTTTTCTACAAATGGGCTTATTATACTTAATGGGCTACTTTTATAAACAAATGGGCTAGTTTAAGTAATGGGCTATTGTTTTATAAATGGGCTTATTTTTCATAATGGGCTTAACATAAATTAATGGGCTAAGCCCAAATACTAAACATATGGGCTAAATCCCAACACTATTCAAGCCCAAACACTATTAAAGCCCAACACTATTGAGGCCCAACACTATTTGAAGCCCAACACTATTCAAGCCCAACACTATTTAGGCCCAACACTATTTGAGGCCCAACACTATTGAGGCCCAGCACTATTTGAGGCCCAACACTATTGAGGCCCAACACTATTTGAAGCCCAACACTATTGAGGCCCAACACTATTTGAGGCCCAACACTATTGAGGGCCAACACTATTTGAGGCCCAACACTATTGAGGCCCAACACTATTTGAGGCCCAACACTATTTGAGGCCCAGCACTATTTAAGCCCAATAATTTGAAAACATGGGCTTGGCCCAATGATACCATTTTCGTGAACACAACTATACAAGTGATACATACAAGACACGAGATTCAGCGGACGAGATCCGACTATACTACTCATTCATCGAATACACAGTTAACGAACGTTTGAACAACTCATACATCGAATACACAGTTAACGAACAGTAAAGACATGCAAGTCTTACACATACTCAATACACAAGACTTGTACTCAAGTTCTTTTCAAAGACCGAAGTGTCTAACAAAAATAAGAACATTTGTAGGTCGCCACGCTATTCAGGACGATCGCACGTGAGGTCTTATTTACATCTATTTTCAGGACGCGATACTGTGAGTTCATGTTCCCCTATTCATTTAAATGTTTTACAAACTTTACAACTATCGGGGAGGATACATGTTCAGAGTATGTTAAAGTTAGGTAATGAAACACCATAGATCATGTGCGAATTAGGGCCATACTATAAGCACCATTAATCCAGTTTGGACCAAGGAACAAAGGCTTAGATCTAATGGGTTTTGGCGAGCCCCACTCTTGGTCATGGACCCCTACGGAAGAGTGCGTTTGTGTCCCAGTCGATAGGAATCGGCATAAAATCGTCTAGGGTTGGTTTGCTTCCTATTTCGGCACACATATTAATGTCCTTGCAAAACATTAATGATCAACGATTTCATTGACGCTTTACATACTACAACTCACGTTTTTCATACATCGTTTACAACTAAACTGCATGAATTCACCAACTTTTGTTGATGTTTTCCAAACTTAACATGTATTTCAGGGAATTAAAGGACCATGTCGGATTTCACAGTCAAGATAACAAGTACCGGAACTCCATGCCATCTTTTGGAGGGTTTTGTCACACCCCCAAAATCCACCCGCGGAGTATCACCGCTTGGAGGCGTGACTGACCAGGATCAAGCCACCAATCATATTGAACATATAATTAAATATCAAAAATCATTCATCAATACGAAAGGTGTTTTCAAAACCAAACATCAATAAGTGTATAGCGGAAGCATAAGTATGTAAACCCAATGTAAATAGTAAATTCAAATGTTTAAATAGATAACATGGCATCATCGATCCATGTCCCACAACGACCTGCTTCTCCCTGTGCAAGCTCCATAAGTACCTAAGGTCCTGCAAGGCATGTAAGAGAGAGTCAACAACTAGTTGAGCGAGTTCACAGTTAATAGTTCAGTAATAGTATAGCGTGAGTAGTAGTATGTTCGTTCGTTACAATGTATCGTATTAGTTTCCATCGCGGCCAATGTCCTTGGCAGGTGTGCGAAGATGTTGGGGAAGGTCTTTCCCCAAGTTTTTCTAGACTAGGTTTGTTCGTATCGCGGCCAATGTCCTTGGCTGGTGTGCGATGATGTTGTACGTTTAGTTCGCGGCCAATGTCCTTGGCAGGTGTGCGAAGACAGTCATAATATCGCGGCCAATGTCCTTGGCAGGTGTGCGAAGATCGTTCAGTAAGTGTTACTAGTCTAGCAGTAGGTTCTGTCATCTATGTATGTACAGTCATTATCAAATCCCCATTCCCCCCTGGGAACCCCATGCCTTGGCTTGTGTGAACTCACCTTGGTTTGCTCGGTATGCTAAGTGTATGCTCGCAAGTAATCAATCACGTCCTAAAATATGCACATATGTGAAATCAGTTTGTGTTCCAGTTGTTCACGTATAAACATGTAGCACGTATTCGCAAGCATTCAAGTCATGTTTATTATTTAACGGCAGTTAGTTAACTGGGTTAAGTCTTAACAGAATCAGATTACCAAACAGTTTACCCAGCCGACGAAACACCCCTGTTTCGCCGTGAAACCCCTTTGACGAAACACCTTCTGTTTCGTCGTATTACTCTTTGGCGAAACACGATCTGTTTCGTCGTGAGTTTCGTTTCGCCAACACCTCAGTTTCGTCACATCTGTTTCGTGGAAATATCAGTTACATCATAATCAATTATATGCAGAACTCTAGTGCTCATCTAGTAATCATACCACTTCATCATATAATCATTCAGCAAATCATCAATATTATTTAATATGCCAATCATAACAATCACCTTATTTAGTTTACCTAGTACTATCATCCATCACTGACACAACATTAAAACCATGCACATGGGTGATTAGATGGGGACTATAAACACCCTCACATGGCCGTCAATTATATCAACTCAATTTACAATATTCAATCATCACTTGCAAGCTATTGGACCTTCACTTATATCCACTCGATGTAAGCTCCTAACATGCAAAGCAACTGTCACCTCACCCTTAATTATGCATCATATATCGATATCAAGATTTACATAAACCATGAAATCATTCTATCATTCAATTATTACTCACATTCAGAAAATCACTTGTTCAATAATCAAACAAAAATCGTCATTCAGTTCAGTATCTAGACATATATATATATATATATATATATATATATATATATATATATATATATATATATATATATATATATATATATATGCGTATATCATCCAGTCGTTTAGCATGAAATATCATATAACCAGACTTCTGATCACAGTACTATCATTCGAATCATCACTAGCAATCACAACACAGTCGCACATCACATTAATAAACATAACAGTTTGTGAGCAATTCTCATAGATATACACATAACAATTAAACATCCGTAAACATCTTAGTCAACAGGATATGTAGGTCACTAACCCGAGATCAAACAATAAGAGTTTGACGTCGACCGAGAGGGGCTGCCGTCGGGTTCCAAGGTTAACGAGAGAGAGAGAATACGAATGGTGGTTAGGGTTTGCCAAATAATATTCACGTAAGACTTAATCAGATACTTATCAAGTCACAAGTGGGCCAAAGCCCAATCCTTGTTTTCGGCTATAAGCACTGGACGAAAACACATGTATGTGTTTTCATTATAAATGTTTTCAATAAGTGGGATTGTCTTCGACTAGGAGGAATATGTATCACATATATACACCTTGCGTTTTATTCATATAGTTTGTTCATGTACATCGATATTTATGCAATGAAAACCAGACAGATCACACCTTGCGTTTCCGCTATGAGCGGGTGTGACAGACTGGTATCAGAGCATCGATTGTAGTGAACCAGGATTCTTTATTGAGTCTAAGTCTACAATCACTAGGGATCTCTCACAAAAACCATTTAAACACAAACACATGTTTTCATTTGCATAAACATTTTTCATGGTCCATTTTCAACAAGAATTCATCTCATACAAGTCAAGCAAGGACATTAGTGTCTTAGTCATCTAAATGGTAGACATGCAACTTTAAGTTAATCCACACAACTCAATTAGGATAACTTAAAATGAACTCTATGTGAAAAATACATTTCGTGTATATATGTAAAATAACAAATGCTCATACGTGTCGAACAACTTATTTCTCAGGCTATCATGTCTTCCTCTGAAGGAAGCAACGTATATGACGACGTAGACCCGATGGAGCTATCCTCCGACGACGAGTATGTACCGGCAGTCCAGGTCATTACGTCCGACAGTGAGTCGGCATCTGACGATGATTTGGATGATTTTCAGCCGTTCGCAATTGGTGGTGACATTATGGACGCTCACATGTTAGGAGACATTATTGATGATGATGTGCTAGATGTGCCCCCTCTACTCAACGAGATGGTTATTCTAGGTCACCCAGCGGGTGAACATGTGATAGAGGTTATACCCTTGGATGTCCTTCCTCTTGCTATCATGCCTTTTATGGGCAACATCGACGAGGATGACGACGCTGTAGTCCCTGTGATTCCCGTGGAGCATTTAGGTGATGAGTTGGGAGACGGGGATGTTCATGACTTGGTTATTTTGGAGGTCGCTGCACCGGTAGTCCCGGTTATTGTCATTTCTTCTGACTCCGATACTGATTCAGATGCTTCATCTTATGCATCTGTTACTTCATCTGCACTGCAGGCCATCGGCCTACAGCGCAATGCAGACATCGAGATGGATGATGTCCTACCAGATGATCCAGTTGTCCCTGCACAGGATCATATTGCCCCTATTCTACCCCACATAGACCATACTGACGAGGCAGGACCCTCTGGACATGCTCATGTACCACCCGGAGACATGGACCTATACCCACATGATATGCCCATCACAGACCCATACCACCCTTTGCATTACCTAGTTGCTACTACCGAGTTACCGGCTCATGTGCTCACACTTGAGCATCAGATAGACTTTGTTATACGTCGAGTTAGTGAACTCGAGGATGAGCTTACCCACCTGCTTAGCTTGGTACTTCATGCACCACCACCACCAGCCCATTCACCACCCCAGGATCCACCACCACCAGGGTCACCCCCATTACCCCCACTACCACCTCAGATGCCACCAGCGGATCTACCGCCAGTGGATTTACCTGCTCGGGTACTGACGCTCGAGCAGCAGATTGTATTCCTGAACCGTTTGGTTCTAGATTTGGAGGGTAGGGTTTCTGAGGTCCACAGGTTGTTGTTCCCTATTCCACCACCAGTTTTTCCCCCACCATAGACTATGTTTACCGGTAGTATACTTTTGGGACGGGTATTTATAGTCGTTTTGTGTACATATTGACGCTACACCAAGTTTTGAAGACAACCGACATACAGCGGATCACACAGTTGGAAGGAATATTTTGTTATCTCTTTTGTTGTACTAGACTAGTATGACCGGGTTATGTAGCCCGAGTCTAGTTTTGTTCCTTTCAAACGATTATGTAATCGGTTGACTATATATATGAAAAAACTTGGTGTTATCTATTAAATGCATTTGAGTGGTCTGGTTGGACATATGTTATCGTTTATATTTAACTTATTTACTCGCATTATGTTTGGTGGTGATATTGCTATTAATGTTATGTATATATATATTTTTTTTTCTTACAAACCAAATCAACGTCTAATCTTTATCCTATTTCTCCTTTGGAAGAATCATGCCACCGAGGAGAGTCTTACGTTCACGAACTGATCCACCCCCACCTCCACCAATGCCTACGACTGAGGCGGAACTGAATGCACTTATAGAACAAAGAATCGCCCAAGCTATCGCACTGTATGAGGCATCCCGGGCCGACCAAAGTGGTGGCACCGGCGGAACGGGAGGCCAGGGCCAAAGCGGTCCTTCAGGTGGAACAAATATTCCGGGTAACGTTTATTCGTTTTTATTACAACACATCAAATTTCTTTCTGAATCTATTCGTGCGATTCACTGTTTGCTCATTCAAAATCCGTTGTCCAATTTCAGGGTGCACATTCAAGCAGTTTCTGGACTGCAAGCCACTTAACTACGATGGCACAGGCGGTGCTGTGGCTTATGTGAGATGGACTGAGAAAACGGATTCCACTATCAGAATGAGCAGATGTTCTGCTAATCAGCAAGTCACTTTCGTTACTGGCTTGTTTCTCAACGAGGCCCTTACCTGGTGGAACCTACAAGTGCAAACTTTGGGTGATAACGCTGCATATGCGTTGACTTGGGAGGAACTGAAGGAACGTATGAGGGAAAAATACTGTTCTCGTGCTAAACTCCAGAAGTTGGAGAACGAGTTTTGGAACCTTACCATGGTCGGAGCTGATATCACGGGATATACGCAAAGATTTCACGATCTGTCCCGCGTGATTCCGTATCTTGTAACACCAGAATACAAGCGTATCGAACGCTACATCTGGGGACTTTCTGACAAGATTCGAAGTCTGGTTACTGCAGCTAAACCCACGACTATTACTCAGGCTGTGACTATAGCCGTGAGTCTTACTGAAGACGGGGTCAGGATGAAGATATTCACTGAGAAAGGTGATGACAAGAAGGAAACACATGTTGAGTCTTCCAACCGTGGGAAGAGGAATTACTCGAATTTCAAGAGGGGAACCCGTAGTAATAACAACAACAGTAACAACAACCACAACAACAATAACAATAACCCCAACAACAACAACAACAACAACAACAACAACAGGCGACAGTATAACCCGCAACAGGATGCAAAGGCGTTTGTAGCCACAAACGACACTAGTCCTAAGAAGTACGCTGGTACTTTACCTATGTGTGAACGATGCAAATTTCATCACGTGGGTGATTGTCGGCTTGTCAAGTGTGATAAGTGTGGCAAGCTTGGCCACCGTACTGAGTCATGTTGGGGAACGAGAAATAATACTGGATCGGGAAGTGGATTTGGTAACAAGAATGGAAACGGGAATGGTTGTAATCAAGGATGCTTTGGATGCGGAAGCAAAGATCACTACAAGAGAGACTGTCCTAAAGAAATTCAAGCTCATGGTCGATCTTTTGTGATTGGAGCCAAAGATGCGCGCCAAGACCCTAATGTGGTCACTGGTACGTTTCTTCTAAATGATCATGTCGCATCCATATTATTTGATACCGGAGCCGATTTTAGTTTTATCTCTATAGAATTTAAAAATATTCTGGGCTTGGAAGCTAGTAAGCTAGATGTTCCATATTCTATAGAATTGGCTAACGGTAGACTAATAGAGACGGGAGAAGTTGTTAAGGAGTGTACCTTAGAACTTGGTGAACAAAAATTCAATATCGATCTCTTACCCGTTGAATTGGGTAGTTTCGACGTAGTGGTTGGCATGGATTGGCTATCCAACAATCGAGCCGAAGTCGTTTGCCACGAGAAGATCATTCGCCTACCACTACCGAACGAAGAGACACTTTTTATACATGGAGAGAAGCGTGACACCCCATTGCGGATCATCAATTGCATGAAAGCGCAGAAATACTTACGAAAAGGTTATATTGCCTTTCTAGCGCATGTTGTAGACAAGAAGGCCGATGGGCCGAAGTTGACCGATATTCCGGTAGTAAAAGAATTTCCTGAAGACTTGCCAGGACTACCGCCTTATCGACAAGTCGAATTTCACATCGACTTGGTACCAGGAGCCGCACCCGTAGCTAAATCTCCATATCGATTAGCACCTTCTGAAATGCAGGAATTGTCCACACAACTTCAAGAGTTGTTGGATAAGGGATTCATCAGACCAAGTTTCTCGCCTTGGGGAGCTCCAGTTCTTTTTGTGAAAAAGAAGGACGGGACATTCAGAATGTGTATCGACTACAGAGAGTTGAATAAACTCACCATCAAGAATCGGTATCCACTACCGAGGATTGATGACTTATTCGATCAACTTCAAGGGTCGAGTTTTTATTCAAAGGTAGACTTACGATCGGGGTATCATCAGTTACGGATTCAAGAAGAAAGCATACCGAAAACGGCTTTTCGGACTCGTTACGGTCATTACGAGTTTCTCGTTATGCCTTTTGGTTTAACGAACGCACCGGCGGTCTTCATGGATTTGATGAACCGCGTGTGCAAGCCGTATCTCGACAAATTCATCATAGTGTTCATTGACGACATCTTGATATACTCACGATCGGCAGCCGAGCATGAACAACATTTGAGAACCATCTTAGAACTACTCAAACAGGAGAAACTATACGCAAAGTTTTCCAAATGTGAGTTTTGGATTCGTGAAGTACAATTTCTCGGGCATATAGTGAATGAGAAGGGTATTCAAGTAGACCCGTCGAAGATTGAATCGATTAAGAATTGGGAAGCGCCCAAGACTCCTACTGAAGTGCGACAATTTTTGGGCTTAGCGGGATATTATCGGAGATTCATTGAGAATTTCTCAAAGATTGCTCAACCGCTAACTTCTCTTACACAGAAAGACAGGAAATTCGATTGGGGAGAGAAACAAGAAGCAGCATTTCAACATCTTAAAGACAAGTTGTGCATTGCACCAATCTTATCATTACCCGACGGTACCGATGACTTTGTGGTATACTGTGATGCTTCGCATCAAGGTTTGGGTTGTGTACTCATGCAACGTAAAAAGGTTATCGCGTACGCGTCCCGCCAACTGAAAGTTCACGAGAAGAACTATACCACTCACGACCTAGAGCTAGGCGCGGTGGTATTTGCTTTGAAAATTTGGCGGCATTACTTATATGGTACACAGTGCACTATTTTCACAGATCATAGGAGTTTACAACACATATTCAACCAAAAAGAATTAAATATGCGTCAGCGACGTTGGGTTGAATTATTAAACGACTATGATTGTGAAATCAAGTACCATCCGGGCAAGGCGAACGTTGTAGCAGACGCCTTGAGCCGCAAGGAACGAGTTAAAACACTAAGAGTGCGAGCACTAGAGATGACGATTCACACAGACCTTTCCGCACGAATTCGAAATGCACAACAAGAAGCGCTCAAGGAAGAACATATTATAGAAGAATCACTTCGAGGCATGGAAAAACAGTTAGTACCAAAGGAGGATGGAACTTTGTACCTTGCGGGTAGAGTTTGGGTTCCATTCTTTGGAGGTCTCCGAGATCTCATTTTTGAGGAAGCACATAGGTCAAAGTACTCGATCCATCCTGGATCAGATAAGATGTACCACGACTTAAAAGAGTACTATTGGTGGCCTAACCTCAAAAAGGATATTGCTAGCTATGTTGGAAAATGCTTGACCTGCGCGAAGGTCAAGGCAGAGTATCAGAAACCATCTGGTTTATTACAACAACCCGAGATTCCCGCTTGGAAATGGGAACAAATATCGATGGACTTCATTACGAAGTTACCCAGGACCTCGAAAGGTCATGACATGATATGGGTAATCGTCGATAGATTGACAAAGTCCGCACACTTCTTACCGATTCGGGAGAAGGATAGTACTGAGAAACTAGCGGAAATCTATCTCAGAGAAATAGTGGCTCGTCATGGAGTGCCTATTTCAATCATTTCGGACCGAGACGGTCGTTTTGTTTCAAGAATATGGAATTCATTTCAACAGGCCTTTGGATCTCAATTGAATCTAAGTACGGCCTTTCATCCACAAACTGACGGCCAGAGCGAACGGACAATCCAAACACTCGAAGATATGCTTCGTGCATGTGTTATGGATTTAGGCGGCAATTGGGATAATCATCTACCTCTAGTTGAGTTTTCCTACAATAACAGCTACCATACAAGTATACGAGCTGCACCGTTTGAAGCTCTTTATGGTCGAAAGTGTCGCTCTCTGCTATGTTGGGCGGAAACGGGCGATAGTCAATTAATTGGTCCGGAACTAGTCCAAGATACTACGGATAAAATTTTTCAGATCCGAGACCGTATCAAGGCGGCTCGCGATCGACAAAAGTTCTACGCTGATGGAAAACGAAAACAGGCATCTTTCGAGGTTGGAGAGAAAGTTTTATTGAAAGTCTCACCTTGGAAAGGCGTAGTGAGGTTCGGTAAACGTGGAAAGCTTAACCCGCGTTACATTGGACCATTTGAAATCTTAGAAAAGATTGGCACTGTTGCCTACAAGTTGAAGTTACCAGATGAACTTAGCAGTGTACACCACACGTTTCATGTGACGAATCTTAAAAAGAGTCCAATACAAGTAACCGTTGCCATTCCTGTGAATGAAATTCACATCGACGACAAACTCCATTTCACTGAAGTACCTGTTGAGGTCACGGACTGGAAGGTCAATAAAACACGGAGAAGTCGTATCAAATTGGTAAAGGTTCGTTGGAACTCTCATCACGGGCCCGAGTATACTTGGGAACGTGAAGACCGAATGAAGGAAAAATATCCCCACCTATTTCCGAAAACTCCTGCAAAGAATAACAAAGCTAGAATTTCGGGACGAAATTCTAAATAACAAGGGGAGAATGTGACAACTGCCACTTTCGGGTAATTTACTTACATTTAAAACAGTGATTTACATTATACAAGCATGTGTTTTGAATATTCTGACTGCATGATTACATGGTATACATCTTAGAAAACTCATGGAATATTCATTGGTTAATACACATGATTCATTTTTATTGGGTACAATTGAAATAGTGCAAACAATTCATCGAAACAACTAGAGTAGTGCCTAGTGAACTAGAGCGCTGACGAAAACTCCGGATCCGCAGAAAACATCTAAAATGACATCTTTAGAACTCGGATGAGAGTCCAACATCAATTATATATTAAACCCTATATGGGAATACAAGAGTTCGATCAATAATTTACCAATGCCCGGTAGCACTAAAAACTGTCCGAAACGCGCTAAAAATGACCATTTCATGAATTGTCCGCAAAATTCAGCAATTGTATTTTTAATACAAGATGCAAAAATTGATGTTTATGCACCAATTTCATATAAAAATACTTATGGAATATCAATTACACACATAACGGAAATTTGCCCTACAACTTCCATAAGAGAACATTTCGACTATTTATTAGTGAAACGAGCACTAAACAATTATCCGAACTACATTTTGGCACAACTAGCGAACTAGTTAATATTTTTTTTGGTCTTGCGAAGCTAGTTTATGGTTATTACAAGTCACGAAACATCTCGGAAAATTGCATAACCTAAACACCTTAACACTTACATCTTTCTAATTCATTTGAAACCTTATAAATTACTAACACATTTTTACCACATAAGACCCCCCCCCCCCCCATGTTATGACCGTAAATAAGGGGTCCCACCTCCCTTATTTACTTGCTAAAATATCTAAGATATTTTGATTAATTACTAGTGGATTAGAATGAAGACTTATTACCACACTTCTTCACTAAGTTACTACACATTTACACCATATCTTACACACACATAAGAAAACTCTTATCATCTTCATCTTTTTCTCAAGAACACCCACCAAAAACCCAATTATTTTTATCATCCTCTTCATTATCAACATGGATTTCTTTGGAACATAGGGTGATCTAAGGCTTTTGGAAGCATAAGGAAGGGTTTTTCATCCATACCAAAGTGTTCTAACATCAAGATCATCATCTTACTTATTCTTAATAATCTCTAAAGATCATCCCTAGCCTAGTGCTAGAAGTAAGCTTCTATATTTTTTTTATACATATTATATTTATGATTGTTATTATAATTAATAATAACCATATATAATCATACATAATGAACAAGAAAAATACAAAGAAGCAAATATAAAAATCATCATATAATTATGTTTGTTTATATTGTGATTTAAGACTTGTGATATGCATATTTGATGTTGTTATGATGATTAGAATACAAATAAAGTGTTAGAAGATGTTGATAGATATGATCTAAAAATTATACATGTTTATGTTAAAGGGTTTTAACATAAAGGATTAAAGGGATGATCATATCTAGTGATCTTGTGAAAGTATTTAGGGTTTTTATTTAAAAACAAGACTTTCACAAGATTATAAAAAGTAACATACAACTAGAGATTTTTATAAAAGTTGTTAAAACTAAAATGTAACTTGGTTTTTAAACTTGTTAGCATATGAAATGATCATGGTTAAAACCCTACATGATTTGGATATCATCTTGGTGATTTCATGTTATAAAAGTCTCAAAATGTTTAGTGAAGATGTTGAATAAATTGTTGTTGTTTTAATAAAGAAAATGATATGTTTAATAAAACATGGTTAAGATAAAAATACAAAGGTTATATGGCCAATTTTTATAAAAACTTTACTTTATAAAATAACAACATTTTTGGGTAAATCTCTACAAGATTTAAAAAGGTTATTAAAGAAGGATTTACAAAAATAAAAGACAAGAAAAATATATATTTTTTTTAGAAAATATATATTTGGTTACTTCAACAATTTTTGTGTGATATATTACTTGGTGTATTAGTTATATATATCATTGTAGGAACTTGAATCTCATGTCACCTTTAAACTCAAAACACGTTATAACAAAAGTCCTACGAGACTTCACATAATTACGCCTTAAAACGAGTTGCGGACGATTCTAATAATCGGACACCAAATATGGTCAAAATGAACGACGGACGACTACTTAAGCTAATTGCCAATCCGGGGAGTTACTACGACGTTAGACGATCTTTCGACACGAAATATAAATATACTATCGATAACAAATTTTCGGATGTTTATAAACTTATAAAAGCTAGTATGTTTTTATTACTAACATCTATACTTAGTTAATTTTTATAAAAAGAGTTTTTATAAAAATGAAAGGCTTACATGAATTAGTGGGCTATTTTTCTACAAATGGGCTTATTATACTTAATGGGCTATTTTTATAAACAAATGGGCTAGTTTAAGTAATGGGCTATTGTTTTATAAATGGGCTTATTTTTCATAATGGGCTTAACATAAATTAATGGGCTAAGCCCAAATACTAAACATATGGGCTAAAGCCCAACACTATTCAAGCCCAAACACTATTAAAGCCCAACACTATTGAGGCCCAACACTATTTGAAGCCCAACACTATTCAAGCCCAACACTATTTAGGCCCAACACTATTTGAGGCCCAACACTATTGAGGCCCAGCACTATTTGAGGCCCAACACTATTGAGGCCCAACACTATTTGAAGCCCAACACTATTGAGGCCCAACACTATTTGAGGCCCAACACTATTGAGGCCCAACACTATTTGAGGCCCAACACTATTGAGGCCCAACACTATTTGAGGCCCAGCACTATTTAAGCCCAATAATTTGAAAACATGGGCTTGGCCCAATGATACCATTTTCGTGAACACAACTATACAAGTGATACATACAAGACACGAGATTCAGCGGACGAGATCCGACTATACTACTCATTCATCGAATACACAGTTAACGAACGTTTGAACAACTCATACATCGAATGCACAGTTAACGAACAGTAAAGACATGCAAGTCTTACACATACTCAATACACAAGACTTGTACTCAAGTTCTTTTCAAAGACCGAAGTGTCTAACAAAAATAAGAACATTTGTAGGTCGCCACGCTATTCAGGACGATCGCACGTGAGGTCTTATTTACATCTATTTTCAGGACGCGATACTGTGAGTTCATGTTCCCCTATTCATTTAAATGTTTTACAAACTTTACAACTATCGGGGAGGATACATGTTCAGAGTATGTTAAAGTTAGGTAATGAAACACCATAGATCATGTGCGAATTAGGGCCATACTATAAGCACCATTAATCCAGTTTGGACCAAGGAACAAAGGCTTAGATCTAATGGGTTTTGGCGAGCCCCACTCTTGGTCATGGACCCCTACGGAAGAGTGCGTTTGTGTCCCAGTCGATAGGAATCGGCATAAAATCGTCTAGGGTTGGTTTGCTTCCTATTTCGGCACACATATTAATGTCCTTGCAAAACATTAATGATCAACGATTTCATTGACGCTTTACATACTACAACTCACGTTTTTCATACATCGTTTACAACTAAACTGCATGAATTCACCAACTTTTGTTGATGTTTTCCAAACTTAACATGTATTTCAGGGAATTAAAGGACCATGTCGGATTTCACAGTCAAGATAACAAGTACCGGAACTCCATGCCATCTTTTGGAGGGTTTAACTATTATATTCCGCCTCTTTGCGGAAATATGACGGTTTAAACCTTTGTAGTTTATTTCAAGTTAATGTATGAAACAATAACGCTTTACTTTTATGTTAATGGTTTGTAACCGACACACTAAACTAATGTTGTAATCTTTTGAAACACTATGTAATGGCAATGGAGTATGTTTTATTCATATAGTTTGTTCATGTACATCGATATTTATGCAATGAAAACCAGACAGATCACACCTTGCGTTTCCGCTATGAGCGGGTGTGACAAAGATGATCAAGATACATATAGGCAGACTTGGGCTTTAGTGACAATAAAAGATGCAAGACTAGTTAAACTATGTTGTATTTCCTAGTTTGATAAGACATTGTAACACTTAAATCAATAAAACGAAACTTCAATTGCCATGGATTTGAAACAATTAATTCTGTTACAACACTCCCCGATGTTTCCGCCACATTTTGTATGTTCTTCGTGGTCGGGGTGTGACAAAACTTCATATTCTTTAAAAATAAAGTTTTTAAGAAACTAATCTTATTTTTTAAAGATAACAAGACCTCCTAAAAGTGCTAGTGATTTACTACATATTTTTACAAAACTTTCAAGTTCATGAGTTTATGATTTAGTCTTACTTTGTCAAGATTAGTAAGTAAATATTGTATGTTGCTGATTGGCAAATTGTTTGATTGATTTTACAAAAGAAAATGATACGCTAGTAAGCGTGGACACCTCCATTTACAAAGGAAACTCTGGCGAAATTTTTCTAGAAATATAACACTTAGAATTATTTTTCTAACAAATGTTTACAAATATATTTTTAACTCTATTTTCAAAATAAACTTCGCCATGATTTTTATTAAAAAAATATTAAAGTGCCGGAGGTTGACTTTTGTAAGTAAAATTTGATAAATATATATTAGAATATATATTTATTACTAAAACTCTTGTGTAAGTATTTGATTATTTTGTGAACTAGATATATATTATTTTTGGGATAAAAATAATATAACTTGAAAATATTATGAAATTATGATTTCAAAATAATACCAACGTTCTCACAAATAAATATTTAAGTTACACCGGTATTGTTATTACAACGCGAAACTCTAAAATGTAACTTATGTATTTTTGGAGAATACTCTTATATGTATATTTTGATAAAGTATTATTTTGGAAGTTGTATGAGGTAAAATATAATATTTTTGGGAAAAATATATATATATTTTGGAGTTAGAATGTTTTAGACAAGTGATTGAAAATATATTTTTCAAGTGGGACTTAAAATATATTAATCGGAATTATAACGCGTACATGTATAAAAACCCCCATCCTTGGGAAGGGAATATAAAATAAAGAAGAAGTGTGAACACGAAATAGTTCCCTAACTATTTCTCCAAAAACGTTAAACCCTAAGCCAAGGCACGACCATCCGTCTAATAGGCATTAGTACGTGTAGGTCGTCACGCAGCAGGTTAAGTTGGAGACTTACATTTCAGGATACGCATTTCAGTGAGTTCATGTCCCCCTTTTCTCTTAACTGTTTTCAGTTTTTTATACTTCGGGGGTGGAATACATGTTACAATATTTACAGACACTATTATACATGGTATGGTTAGCTTAAGGAGAGTTTACTACTTAGATCATGTGAGTGGGTAGGCTTTACTTGGGGCCATTAATCCTCATTGTAGGACCGAGGGTCAAGAGCGATAGATCTATTTGGGTGTAGCGAGCCCAGCTCCTGAGTCCACAGTACGGACCATGGGGTGACTTTGAGCCCGACGCATAAATCGGCTAGGTTTGAGTCTTCCTGCATCACTTCACACATATCATTGGCTTTGCAACCCAATGGTGATCTCTTTTTCCTTAATTGCTACATACCAGGGATTTTTCATACATACAGACAAATTACAACGGTTTATACATACTCACTTTTACATGAACTCGCTCAACTTTATGTTGATTTTTTAAATTACATGTATTTCAGGAAATTAGGGGATCTGGCAAGGTATGCAATGTCGACAAGCTGTGTAGGAGTAATGATGTCGTCCGAGTTTAGGAAATGTGACTTTTTCCTGGACGGGTCACAATTCTTAAACTGTGTTTTTATTCATGTCTTTTGGTTGTGTCTCGTGAACAAGTTTTTAATTATGACATTGTTGTAATCGGTGTTAAGTGTCAACCTTTTAAACAATGTGGTTGTGGTAACTTTTAAAACTTGTTGAATGGATGAACATCATGGTTTTATTTCATATAGCATTGTTGTGATTATGCTATGGTATTAAGAAGTAACACCAAAATAAACCCACGCTTCCGCAAAGCCAGGGTGTGACAGTTTGGTATCAGAGCATCGATCATAGCGAACTAGGATTCTTTCTCGAGTCTAGACTATGATCACTAAGGCTCTCACGAAAACATTTTACATTGCATACACTAAACGTCCAGATCCAGGATACAAAACATTTTTACAAATAAAAGACACAAATACACTTTTTCAAAATTTATATATTTCAGTCTTAGAGACTGAGGGAGGATCAGTCTTAGAGACTGAGGGAGGTTCAATCTTAGAGACTGAGGGAGGATCAGTCTTAGAGACTGAGGGAGGATCAGCCTTAGAGGCTGGGGATAATTAGTCTTAGAGACTGGGAGGATTGATCTTAGAGACCAGGGATTTAGTCTTAGAGACTGGGAGGATTGGTCTTAGAGACCAGGGATTTAGTCTTAGAGACTGGGAGGCTGGTCTTAGAGACCAGGGAGTTAGTCTGAGAGGCTAGGAAGTCAGTCTGAGAGGCTGGGAGGGTAGTCTGGGAAGACTAGGAGGATTGCTTGTTTGCTTTATTGTGACTTATATGTTTATTTGACTTCATGATTGATATATGTGATTATGTTACAGACGTCATGGTTTCATCATCAGACACAGGAGTATCGGACACACTAGACCCCATGGCGATCGTGTCAGATGACGAGATTCCGTCAGAGCGAGAGGTCTACACATCAGACAGCACCAGCACGGACGACGATGATTTCTAGCCGTTCGCGCTGCCTGACGTCGGAGTTGAGCCTGCTGATGGCCTTCTTGCCGGGGATTTACCACTTGCGGTGATCCCTGCTCCCATACCGCTTCCTGTTTTTCCAGTAGTTGATATGCCACTCGCTGTCGTTTCTGATGACGACATCGATCTGTTTGAGGAGGATCCGCCTGAGGCTGACTATGAGGGCGGGGCCCCTATTGAAGCTGACGTTATTCTTCCCATCGCTGAGGCCCCTGTAGAGGAGCTTCCTATTGGTTCACCTGCCCCGGACTCATTGGAGTCTGTGGCATCTGCATCTTCGCACGACCATGGTGTGCAGTCTCACTCTTCTGAACCTGACATGGCGATGTCAGCTGCACTCGGTCCATCGCACGAGTTCGAGTTCGACCACGAGGTCGATGACGCTTTTGAGCCGATCTTTCCCCCCGATTTCGACCCTGACCATGATATTGAGGTTATCCACATAGATCAGCCCCTAGAGGCGCCCGTAGATCTTATTGACCCTTTGCTTGACATCCCTGCTGATTTCGATATGGATCTTGTTGACCTGGAGCCTGCTGTGGCCCCAGAGCCAGTAGTTGCTCCTGACCCTGCATTAGAGCATGACCCTGTACATGAGGATGCACCAGCCGCTGCACCTCTTGTTGGTGATATACCCGCTGTTGATCTTCTCGCTATTGCTCCACCCTTGATAGATGATCCTGTTGTTGAGGCACCATTTCCCGATCGCGTGCCGGTACTGTTTGACCGTGCACCTTTTGCTACTCATATAGATCCACGTTACGCCGACACCCGTAACGGGTGGATCGATGACGATGACGATTACCCACGATTTGTGTTACTTGTTACACCTCCAGTAGTACCTGTTACTGCACCCACTGATATTCCCTTGATTCCCCCACACACCACAGATGTTCACCGCACTGATCTTCCAATTACCTTTCTCCAGGATATCCCTCTACCGCGTCCTAGGGAGGGTTCATCGTGACAACCTTTTGGTCACGCTCCTTTCATGTCAGGAGGCAGCCAGTTTATACCACATATTTCTCATCCTACTTTTGTTCCACCCGTGCTGCCATCATCCTTACCGTTCACACCTCAGTTTCTTTCTGTTGCACCACCTACTGCACCATCTTACATGCCCTCTAGCGAGCCATTTTTATGGACTACGCCCCCTATCATGCCACTGTCTGATCTGTACCACCCGTACCATGTTGGGTACTCTATGGAGGACAACCTTACTTCTTTGATGATACAACAGGATGCATTGACACGTCGTATTCAGGATTTGGAGAGAGCTCCACGTCCATCTTGTCATTGTCACACCCCATTTGCAGCACCACACACTCCTCGTCCACTTTCCCCCGACTCAGACGCTCGCTTTTGGACTTCTGAGCAGCAGATAGCATATTTGCTGCGCGCCTATCGTGCCTTAGAGGAGGACTGGTTACACATGCGTCGTTTACTTTTCTCTCATTTTCCTCCTCCTCCATCGCCATCAGCATAGGCATATTTTTGGTTTTATGCAGGTCGATATTTTGGTGAGAAGGTCGCTATTGAGCCAGCTTACGAAGCCTTTTGAGAGATCACACTTTTTGTATATGATAGGTGTAGACAGATTTGTACTTTTGGGGATGATGTAGCCCCACGATCTTACTTTGACATATGATGTACTATTAAACTTGTAAAACACTGTTGTGGTCGTGATTAATGTAAAGCTCAATGGCAACATTCTCACTACATGCTTTGTTGGGTTATACGTTTTAATTTATAACATGAGATGTTATGTGTGGATGAACGTTACTGTATATGTATAATTAACATACTTACTATGACCTGACCTATATGATCATCTTTTAGAAGATGCCTCCAAGACGTGATGTACGCATGCCCACTACAGAAGTGGAACTCCAAGGGATCATTGTTGCAGCCATAGCTCAATATGCAGCCTCCCAAGGAGGAACAAGCGGGAGCCATTCAAGCAACAACGGCAACAACAATCCACCCCATGGTAATGTCAAGTGGCTTGAGACATATTACCATACATTTGGATATTTATAGCACGTCCGCTAATACCATTGGTAAATTTTAATGTACGTGCAGGGTGCACCTACAAGCAGTTTCTCGACTGTAAGCCCGTGAATTTTGACGGCACAGGAGGTGCCGTTGCGTTTGTTAGGTGGGCTGAAAAGACAGACTCTGTCTTAAGAATGAGCAAATTTGCTCCCGAGCAACAAGTGACCTACATCTCAGGGCTGTTTCTGGATGGAGCCCTATCATGGTGGAATTTGCAAGTGCAAACTTTAGGAGAAGCTGCTGCTTATGCATTAACCTGGAATGAGTTGAAAGAGTTAATGAGGAAGAAGTACTGCTCGCGTGCTGAAATACAGAGGTTAGAGATTGAGTTCTGGCATCTGAGAATGGATGGTCCTAAGATTGCGGAATATGTTCAAAGGTTTCATGATTTATCTCACGTAGTGCCGTACATGGTCACACCCGAGTTTAAACGTGTTGAGAGATTTATCTGGGGATTGGCACCTTAGATAATGAGTATGGTTACCACGTCCAAGCCTGCGACGATTACAGAAGCAATTGATCTTAGTGTGGCACTTACTGAGGAGGCTATTCGGTTGAACAAGTTTTCGGGTACTGAGCAGAAGAAGAAAGAGACTCACGTGGAGTCGTCTGGGGAAAACAAGCGAAAATTTTCAAACTTCAAGCAAGGAACCAGCCATGTAAGCAAGAAGGGAGAGTCGAGCACACCGGCAAGAGCCACAACCGGTGTCGAAAACAGAGGAAAAGGTTATATGGGCACACTGCCCAAGTGTGATACATGCCAGCGCCATCATTCTGGCCCGTGCGGGTTGAGAAAATGCGAGTTATGTGGAAGGAACGGCCACTCGAAGGATACGTGTTGGGCCGGAACTGGTACTGGGCGTGGTGGTAACCGAGGTTATGGGAATGGTAGTGGAAACCGCCAACAAGGAGGTAATGGCAGAAATGGAAACCGTGGGAATTTTGCAAATCAAGCTGGGAGTGGAAATCGCAACCAAAATAACGCTCAAGGTGGAAATGGAAATGGGAATGACCGAGGGCCAGGATGTTTAAATTGTGGAGATGTTGGGCACTTTAAAAGGGAATGCCCAAAGCTGAATCAAGCACGAGGAAGAGTCTTTAACATCGGCGCAAGGGAAGCGCGCCAGGATCCGAACCTAGTCACCGGTACGTTCCCTGTAAACCAACGTTTTGCATCTATTCTGTTTGATACTGGTGCCGATTATAGTTTCGTATCCTTAGAATTTAAGAATATACTTGGGTTGACATCTAGTAAGTTAGACATTCCATACTCGATTGAATTGGCGAATGGGAAACTAGTTGAAACGGGCGAAGTCATCAGAGGATGCGTAATTGAGCTGGGAGAACGCGAGTTCACTTTGGATCTACTGCCTGTCGAATTGGGAAGTTTCGATGTGGTGGTAGGGATGGATTGGCTATCGAGCAACAAAGCCGAGATCGTTTGCCACGAATAGACCATCCGCATCCCAATAGGAGATGGAGAGACGATTGTAGTTCATGGAGAAAAGCGCGATACGCCTCTGAGAATCATTAGCTGCCTGAAAGCTAGAAAGTGTTTACAAAAGGGATGTGTTGCATTCTTGGCACACATCGTGGATAAAGCAGCTGCTGAGCTAAAGATCGAGGACATTCCAGTCATGAAAGAATATCCTGAAGTCTTTCCAGAAGACTTGCCAGGATTACCGCCGCAAAGACAAGTCGAGTTCCACATCGACTTAGTCCCAGGCGCCACGCCTATGGCTAAGGCACCTTACCGACTTGCGCCTTCAGAGATGCAGGAGTTGTCAACACAACTCCAGGAGCTATTGGATAAAGGATTTATCAGGCCAAGCTTCTCACCTTGGGGAGCTCCAGTACTGTTCGTTAAAAAGAAGGATGGTAGTTTTCGGATGTGTATAGACTACCGCGAGCTTAATAAGTTGACTATCAAGAATAGATATCCCCTACCGAGAATTGATGATCTGTTTGATCAGCTGCAAGGTTCGAGCTTTTATTCAAAAATAGACCTTCGATCAGGATATCATCAACTAAGGATACAAGAGGAAAGTATCCCGAAAATGGCCTTTAGGACTCGTTACGGACATTACGAGTTTCTGGTCATGCCATTTGGGTTAACGAACGCACCGGAAGTTTTCATGGATCTAATGAATAGAGTTTGCAACCCATACCTCGACAAGTTCGTGATTGTGTTTATTGATGACATTTTAATCTACTCGAAGACGAAGGACGAGCACGAACAACATTTAAGAGCTATTCTAGAACTACTCAAGAAGGAGAAATTATACGCCAAGTTCTCGAAGTGCGAGTTCTGGCTGCGTGAAGTCCAATTTCTTGGACACGTGGTTAATGGAAATGGAATCCATGTTGATCCCACAAAGATCGAGGCGATCAAAAATTGGGAGACTCCAAAGACGCCAACTGAGATTCGACAGTTCTTAGGTTTGGCTGGTTATTACCGAAGGTTCATTGAGGATTTCTCTAAAATCGTTCAACCTCTGACCGCGCTCACACAGAAGGACAAAAATTTTGATTGGAGTGACAAGCAAGAAGAAGCGTTTCAGTTGTTGAAGAACAAACTTCGTGACACACCGATCCTATCGCTACCCGAAGGAACAGATGACTTCGTGGTATATTGTGACGCCTTGCGTCAAGGCTTGGGATGTGTGCTGATGCAGCGCCAGAAGGTTATAGCTTATGCGTCACGCCAGTTGAAGACTCACGAGAGAAACTATACCACGCACGACTTAGAGTATTTGCGTTAAAAATCTGGCGCCACTACTTATATGGCACGCGCTGCACAATCTTCACTGATCACAAGAGCTTACAGCACATATTTGATCAGAAAGAGCTAAACATGAGGCAGAGACGCTGGGTAGAGCTGTTGAATGATTATGATTGCGAGATCAAATACCACCCAGGGAAAGCAAATGTGGTCGCTGATGCCCTGAGTCGAAAAGAGAGGATCAAGCCCATAAGGGTTAGAGCTTTGGAGATGATTGTCCAGACAGACCTCTCTTTGCGCATTCGTGCCGCACAGAGAGAAGCCCTGAAAGAAAGGAATATTGAGGACGAATATCTCCGTGGGATGGAGAAGCAGTTAATACCAAACGAGGAAGGAACTTTATGCTTCATGAAACGGATTTGGGTTCCTCTGTTTGGTGGTTTGAGGAAGGTTATTTTTTATGAAGCCCACAAGTCGCGGTACTCAATTCATCCCGGAGCAGATAAAATGTACCAGGATCTTAAGGATTTCTACTGGTGGCCTAGGATGAAAGGCGATGTTGCAATATATGTTAGCAAATGTTTAACGTGCGCCAAGGTTAAGGCTGAGTACCAGAAGCCTTCAGGTCTTCTACAGCAACCTGAAATACCCAAATGGAAGTGGGAGCAGATTTCAATGGACTTCATAACGAAGTTGCCAAAAACGCCCAAGGGCCATGATACAATTTGGGTAATAGTAGACCGTCTAACCAAGTCTGCGCACTTCCTACCAATCAAGGAGAAAGACAACACCAGTAAACTTGCTGAAATGTACATGCGAGAGATTGTTGCACGTCATGGAGTGCCTCTCTCGATTATCTCTGATAGAGATGGACGCTTCGTGTCAAGAATTTGGCAGTCTTTCCAAGAAGCTTTTGGCTCACAGTTGAATCTAAGTACTGCGTTTCACCCGCAGACTGATGGCCAAAGTGAGAGAACTATTCAGACGTTGGAAGATATGCTGAGAGCATGTGTAATGGACCTAGGTGGTAGCTGGGATAATCACTTACCATTAGTCGAGTTTTCATACAAGAACAGCTACCACACAAGCATTGGAGGCGCGCCATTTGAAGCTCTTTATGGACGCAAGTGTCGATCACCACTATGCTGGGCTGACGCGGGTGATAGACAGCTTGTTGGTCCCGAAATAGTCCAAGAGACGACAGACAAGATTGCACAAATTCGAAAGCGCATTGAGGCGGCTCGTTACAGACAGAAAGCCTATACAAATCAAAGAAGGAAACCTCTACAGTTTGAGGTGGAAGATATGGTTTTATTGAAGGTTTCACCCTGGAAGGGTGTGGCACGCTTCGGGAAGCGTGGGAAGTTGAATCCGCGTTACATTGGCCCGTTCAGAATCCTTCAAAGGATTGGACTTGTAGCCTACAAGTTGGACCTACCTGCTGAACTTAATGGTGTTCATGATACATTCCAGGTATCAAATTTGAAAAAGAGTCCAACACAAGAAACAGTGATCATTCCTGCTGATGAAGTTCATATCGACGACACACTCCACTTTACTGAAGAACCCGCTGAGGTTACGGATTGGAAAGTTAACAAAACACGCAGGAGTAGTGTCAAACTAGTCAAAGTTCGATGGAATGCAAGACACGGTCCAGAATTCACGTGGGAACGTGAGGATCGCATGAAGGAGAAATACCCCCATTTATTTCCCAAGACCCCTGCAACTAGAAGCAAAGCCTAAAATTTCGGGACGAAATTTCTCTAACGGGGGGAGAATGTGACAACCCTCATAAATCCAGGTATCCGTACAAGTTAATTAATATTTAATTAGTGCTTATTTACTGTGCTTGATTACAACTGTGATTAAACTGCTTACTGATTTCTGTTACATACATACTCATGCATCACACTTTATACTGTCACTCCATTTATAACATACAAACATTAGTGGCAACCATGATGCACAAAGCACAGTTAGCACAGTGAGCGGATAACCCAGACAACATGCTAACAATGCCAACACCTAGACAGACAATATTTTGAGGCCAGTATGAGCCGGGAATAAAGTACTACACTAGTAGTGAGTGTAGGGAGGTGAGGATCATAAAACTGCGTCACTAGGTGATAGTTATAGTGACCGGAAGTGCCTAAAACATACTTTAATTGCAGAATTCTGCACTAAATACCAAAATTCAGCATTTAACAATGCTAGTAAAGTGCAAAAACTTGGCAAAATAGTCCTAGACACTTTCCAAAGTGTTGGTAAATTATTGTGTCACTAAAAACAATATAAAAGACACTTTAAAACTTTATTTAGCACTTTAACGAATCAACATCCAACCGAACAACCGGACTTTACCCAGAACATAAAAATATTGTCAAATTCATTGTTTTTACTTTTCTGAGCTAGTTAGGGTCCCCGAACACCCTAACACCCTTTATATTAGACAACACACTTAATAAACTAACTAAATATCATTAGAAACTAACTAGATCCTAACTAAATCATCACCACCCAACCCCATACCCCCCTTCTCTTCGACAGTTCCAAGGGTGGGACACACCCTTGCATCTTTTGATTATTTTATTCCTAAATGTTGGTTATCTAGAGAACATAATACATGGTGGGTAATAAGGAAGATGGATTATACATAAACACCAAAGGTTAAGAAATCTCATTCACAAATCACCAACTCAAACTTGCTCTCTCTCATTCCCGCATGCTTGGTTTCGGCCGAACACCATCACCACCATACACCCATCATCAAGTTCTTGTTCAATCATTTCTCATACATACAAAGGTGTTAGAGGTTCAACAAACAAGCTCGGTGCACTCGGAAGCTCAAGGACCACTCTAGTTTTCTTTTATCCACCACTTTTACACCTTGTTTCTTCCCTAGCCTTGTGCTAGTAGTAAGTGCTTCTAATCATCATCTTGATCTTGTTTTTGGTGGTTAATAGATGATTTAATGGTGAAAAATTAAGAAACACTAAAGAACATGAACAAGTCTTAAACATAAAGTGTTAAAGGATGGATAAAGAGAAGTTATGTGTGTAAATCATGTAAATCTTGTGTAGTTATGATTATTTGATGTTGTTTGTTAGTAAAAGTTGGATGGATCATCATCTAGATATGCTAGATCATGTTCAAAAACATGAACTAGTAAGATGTTAGTGTTAGAAATATGAAAGATGATGAAACCATCCACCATGAACTTGAAACTTGAATAAACATAATTTTTCTTGAAAAATAAGGCTATAAGCTTGTAGATCTAAAGATCTTTTTTTGGGTAAAGGGTTACCCCGGTGATTCTATTAAAATAACCGCAATTAAGTACAAGTAGTGAGGATAATCCACACTAATTCATATACAGGACATGCCCCATATATGTAAACCACTAAAACAAAGACCAATGACACCACAAACCTAGTCTACTTTACATCAAGAAAAAATGTCCAGTAGACATACATGTGACACCCGTGTCACTGCGACCATCAAACAAATGCCAAACCAATGAAATATTGTATTTCATACTTTGGACTTGTAAAAATATGTGTATCGTTTACACATATCAACTCTTGTCCGATTTCAAGCTCTAAATCGCTTTCTGGAAGGTTATACGCGCACTGACGCGTAAATATAACCAGTTTAATCCAACGAACACTCCGGAATAGTGAAATAGGCTTAACATACCTTAAATAACCTTTACATAACTTAGATATAAGTTTTGGAAGGTTTGGTGTGGTGAAATCAAAGTTAAATCGCTTACAGGGACTAAAGTTGACAAACTGCGAAAGTATACCAATTTGAACTGTAACAGACATTCCGGAACATGACCATAAGTTAAACATACCATAAATATCCTTTACATAGCTTAGAAATAGGCTTTGAGGGGTTCGGTATGCTAAAATAAACTTTTGGGTCATTCAGGGACTAAAAGTGTCAAAAAGTGCACAAGTTTGCATTTTCGCGCATAACTTACGTTCTGAATACATCCGGACAGCCAAAAATTTATGTAAGCATGACTATATTTTATTTTAGTGTTCGCCATAAGAAAAATCCATTCGTCACGTCATTTGGATCGTTTTTCGCGCTTGTGCGCATTCCGTCGTAATTAAGCGAACATCGCGTTCGTACGACCAAACGAACCATCATCCGGCATATTTTTGAGCATGTTTTGAGTTCCCTATACTTTAACTTCATTTTAGAGCCTTGAAATGAGGTTAACGGGGTTCAAACGCATCGAAAAAGGCCTTAAAACACAACAGGGACCATTTCTGCCAACTTTGAAACATTTCTGAATCAGAGGAGGGCTAGCGTAGCGCGAGCCCTATAGGCTTTACCGTCGTGCTACGCGACTGCCTATGCTGGACAGAAAACATGCAGAAACTCAGTTTTTCGCATTCGGGACCAGATTCGATGTATTAGCCGTTGTTTAATTCACAACCACACATTCTAAACTTGCTTAGTCAGCGGATAAGGATGGAATTTAGGCACCATAACTTTGCAACACATGTATGGATGGAATTTAAACACCTAAACACCATAACTTTGCAACACATGTATGGATGGAATTTAAACACCTAAACACCATAACTTTGCAACACATGTACGGATGGGATTAAGGCACGTTTTCCATGAAACGATCTTAACGGTTCGGGTATTCCTATAAATACCCCATACCCCCCATTGCTAAAATCACTAGAATTCTGATTTGAGAACCTCTAAGTTGAAACCATTGTTTCATACCTGAGATTCTTGAATCGGGATTAGCATTCGGGGACCCTTCGTAAGTATTCTTTCGTTCTTTTCCTTATTTTATTGCTTTTCGAGTCCGAAAGTCAAACTTTGTTTGACTTTCAGCGTTGACCAGTAATGGTCAATGCGAAGTTCTTTTGAACTTCGCAACGTGAGTGTAATCACGTTGGTCATAGTCCCTTGGGACTATGCCCACTGATTACCACGTTGTCTAGGGTCGTAGGGTAAGCGATCTAATG
Source organism: Helianthus tuberosus (assembly GCA_030545235.1). Lineage (NCBI taxonomy): Eukaryota > Viridiplantae > Streptophyta > Magnoliopsida > Asterales > Asteraceae > Helianthus > Helianthus tuberosus. The sequence continues at coordinate 103,715,251 of CM060351.1, forward strand.
AATCGCTTATACCTCGAACCCGACCCAGTTTGGACGATCATTAGGATCCGACCAAACACATTAGGTGACCATGGTAGGTAGGGAATAACCTTCCGAGGTTATACCCTATGGTCACATCGTTTAAGTAGTTGTATGATAGGTAGTTTATATGCCTTAGGTAAATTACCAGAATACCCTTTTCATGTATAATTGGTAATTAAGCATATGTAACCTAAACCTTTGTCACATAACTGATTATGTAATATGTTTAGGCATATAACACTTGTCATAGGGCTAGTTAGGCGGTCCGAACGCGTTTCACGCGAACGACGCGTTAAAGTAGCATAAGCTACCTAAACGGGTCGTAATGGGTCGTAGACACTTAGGTTAAGTTTCATTTAGTATGTAGGCTTTGTTAAACCAAATGACACGAGTCTCTACACTCGTTTGGTTTACAAACCCTAATGCTACCCGATCTTCCGATCTAGGTCCGGTTAATTAACATAGTTACCTATATTAGGTGCCGTTTGATATCCGCGATCTCTAGCATTGTCTGGTTGTTACTCAAGGACTACTGAGCAATCTCAAGTGAGTACATAGACCCCTCTTTTACTGTTTTCCAAACTGTTTTGGGGTGGAACACATGTGCCTACTTGTTACATTCATGCTTTCCCGTTTTCACATCATATACCTGCTATGTTCGTTAGTACATTATAGTACATGATTTTATGACATTTCATGCTAGGTGTGCCCAATTGTGTGCATTACTTAGTACATCGTTTTACATGACATTTCGACATAGACATTTGACATAGACATTTCGGCATAGACATTTTAACATGATTGACATTTGATCATGCATTTCCCACAAAACATAACTTTGATTTAAACCAAGATTTACTTCAATACTTTGTTTTTGTGCATATGGTTTAGTTGAGACATTTCACTTGCCACACATGACATATTTGACATAGACATTTGACATGGATATTTGACATAGACATATTGATATGATTTACATCTTGACATGAACACTTTGACATATTACCCAATACATTTGACAATTGATTTAAACATAGACTTCTTACATTGGTTTGGTTTGATTAAGTGATTAAGTAACGATGCGTGTGTAATATGATACAAGCATGGTGGATACGCCGCTGGTACTTCCTATATATAAGTGTTTGTATGGTATTACATATCATAGCGTTATTTGAATCATTTCAGTTTGAGACATAGAACATTTTATACAAATAACATACTTTTCACAAGACATTGATTTATAAACATCTTATCTTATGCAAACATATTTTACTTGGTTATTCATTTAACCCTACATTTATTTATACTTATCATCTGATCTTATCGATTTTCAAATGATTTACAAAGCAAAGCAAATAACAAGGTTCATGACTAAACATTTTCTCAAACATAAGTCATGAAACCTATTTTCACAAAACCTATGTATCTCACAGGCATTTTTATGCTGACGTACCTATTTTCACATGTGTTTTTCAGGAACTGTTGCATAAGATGATCAAGATACACATAGGCAGACTTGGGCTTTAGTGACAATAAAGATGCAAGACTAGTTAATTATGTTGTATTTCTTGTTTGTTAAGACATTGTAACACTTTTATTCAATAAAACGAAACTTCAATTGCCATGGATTTGAAACAATTAATTCTGTTACAACACTCCCCGACATTTCCGCCACGTTTTGTATGTTCTACGTGGTCGGGGTGTGACAGAAAAGATGGTATCAGAGCCAATGGTTATAGGGAATTAGGTTATTAGTAATGCTTTGACCTAGTCTATAACCTTCTTAGGACCCTAACGCGAGTTTACTTGCGTTTAGTCATAAAACAATACCGTCACCTATCCTTAGGCGACGACCACAACAAGAACATAAATTTCAAAACCGCTTTGAAAACTAATCATCTGTTCAAGGATGATTTATTACAAGGTTTTGAACCCTCTATTGTAAGGTTTTGAACCCTCTGTTATATGGTTTCGAACCCCTTTGAATTTTCAAAATCTCGTCAAGGTATTGGGTTTTAAATAATGTGAACACGTGCAAACTGGAAGGGTGAATGCCTGTATTCTGGGTTTTCTGTCTAGGCAAGCACTTCGTATACATCTCATCAGACGCGAGACCAGTTGTGCTTACCTGGGAATTCTTGGGATGAGTGTTCACTTATAGGCGAGCATGTCTTCGCGATACATTATTTTTGACCTATTTACTTTGATTAATCACCAGGGTCGTTTGTTGCTTTGTAGTAACAAACAAATGACCAATATCCTTGCTTTCATCAGATTTGTTTCATCTCATTCATTTCGTCTAATTCTCTCACTCGTTTCCTTTCATGTTCTCCTCTTTTAGAATGCCTCCACGACGCGAAAATCCGGTATCTGTTGACGAGCTGGCAGCTGTCATTACACAGCAAATGACTGCTGCAATCCCGATCATCGTTGCCCAATGTCACCAAGCTATCAACAACAATAATGCCCTCTGCAGCTTCAAGACATTTAACTCGGCCAAGCCATCAAAGTTTTCTGGGTCTCAAGGAGCGACTGCACTTCTGCAATGGTTCGAGAGTCTAGAGAGCACCTTCAGGCATGTTCAATGTCCAAACGAGCGAAAGGTAGATTTTGCATCTAGTGTCTTCGAGAAACGAGCTTCGACATGGTGGAACGGTGTGGTGAGAGATAGGGGTGCCGAAGTGGCACTGGCCCAAACTTGGGAAGAACTTCGAGCACTGATGATGAAGGAATTCTGTCCTCGACATGAGATCAGGGCCTTGGAAAGGGAATTCGATGACCTTAAGCAAGACAGCGGCGAACATCGAGCATACACTGATCGATATGAGGAGCTGAGCCTGTTGTGTCCTACCATGGTTACGCCTTTGGATAAGGCGGTCGAAAAATACATTTATGGTCTCCCTGACTCAGTTCAAGACATTGTTACTGGTAGTAACCCCACTACGGTTAGGCAAGCCATTGAGCTATCTGCAACTCTGACTGAATCTCAGATCAGGAAACGTAAGCTTTTCCGGAAGGGTGACAAGAAACCAGTCGAGGAATCGAAACCAATCGAGGAATCAAAGACCATGGATGAGCAGACTGGATCCCTTGAGCGGTCAAAGAAGCAAAAGGCTTCTCAGAACTTCGCCATGGTCGCTCACAATGGTCAAGCCGTACCCAACCAACCAGCTCAACCCCGTACTAGGAAGCCATACAATGGAACTTCACCCTTGTGCAACCGATGTGGCCTACATCATCATGCTAATGTGAAGTGCCGCGAATGCCAAATTTGTGGACTTAAAGGTCATATGGCAAAAGTTTGCGTTGCAGCAATTGCACCGAATCAAGCCGACAACAAACCTGCTCGAGCTCGCTTTCCACCAGGTTCTTGCAACAAGTGTGGTAAGATGGGACATTTCCGAAGAAATTGCCCAAATCTTGCTAATGCTAATCCAGCACAGAGATGAGCATCTGATCGACTAGAAGACAACACTCTTTAGAAATAATCATATCTTATGTATTATTTTCTTTTGTTGTCAAGGTCCATGAAACAGTTGTTATCATTGTTAATAAATAAATCTTTTTATTTACATTACAATGTATATTATGTGGTTGTATGCATAAACAACATATCCCCTATAATACCGACAATCAAGGAATCGTATTACTTGAAAAGCAAACTACCCCCAAAATTCTTCCATTTTACAATCTCTTGCGTAAAGATCCCAAGTACCCGTCTCTTGCAAAGAAACGATGTACAAGATAAAAGTTATAATTCTGTACGAATACCCCAAGTACCACTATAAATTTTTAATAGGGTACCCAAGGGTATTTCCGTATGTCCTAAATTACTGTGTACCTTAATTCGAAAATTGCGTTTTCCTGAAAAAACGAAAATCAAAATTTTGGTAGATCATGTAACACCTGTGTCATTTCAACCATCAAACAAATGCCAAACCAATGAAATATTGTATTTCATACTTTGGACTTGTATAAATATGTGTATCTTTTGCACATATCAACTCTTGTTCGATTTCAAACTCTAAATCGCTTTCTGGAAGGTTATACGCGCACTAATGCGTAAATATAACCAGTTTAATCCAACGAACACTCCGGAATAGTGAAATAGGCTTAACATACCTTGAATAACCTTTACATAACTTATATATAAGTTTTGGAAGGTTTGGTGTGGTGAAGTCAAGTTTAATCGCTTACAGGGACTAAAGTTGACAAACTGCGAAAGTATGCCAATTTGAACTGTAACAGACATTCCGGAACATGACCATAAGTTAAACATACCATAAATATCCTTTACATAGCTTAGAAATAGGCTTTGAGGGGTTCGGTATGCTAAAATAAACTTTTGGGTCATTCAGGGACTAAAAGTGTCAAAAAGTGCACAAGTTTGCATTTTCGCGCATAACTTACGTTCTGAATACATCCGGACATCCAAAAATTTATGTAAGCACTAAAATATTTTATTTTAGTGTTCGCCATAAGAAAAATCCATTCGTCGCGTCATTTGGTTCGTTTTTCGCATTCGGGACCAGATTCGATGTATTAGCCGTTGTTTAATTCACAACCACACATTCTAAACTTGCTTAGTCAGCGGATAAGGATGGAATTTAAACACCTAAACACCATGACATTTCAACACATGTATGGATGGAATTTAAACACCTAAACACCATGACATTTCAACACATGTATGGATGGAATTTAAACACCTAAACACCATGACATTTCAACACATGTATGGATGGAATTTAAACACCTAAACACCATGACATTTCAACACATGTATGGATGGAATTTAAACACCTAAACACCATGACATTTCAACACATGTATGGATGGAATTTAAACACCTAAACACCATGACATTTCAACACATGTACGGATGGGATTAAGGCACGTTTTCCATGAAACGATCTTAACGGTTCGGGTATTCCTATAAATACCCCATACCCCCCATTGCTAAAATCACTAGAAACTTGATTTGAGAAACTCTAAGTTGAAACATTTGTTTCATACCTGAGATTTTTTAATCGAGTTTAGCATTCGGGGACCCTTCATAAGTATTCTTTCGTTCTTTTCCTTATTTTACTGCTTTTCGAGTCAGAAAGTCAAACTTTGTTTGACTTTCAGCGTTGACCAGTAATGGTCAATGCGAAGTTCGTTTGAACTTCGCAACGTGAGTGTAATCACGTTGGTCATAGTCCCTTGGGACTATGCCCACTGATTACCACGTTGTCTAGGGTCGTAGGGTAGGCGATCTAATAAATCGCCTATACCTTCGAACCCGACCCATTTGGTCGATCATTAGGATCCGACCAAACACATTAGGTGACCATAGTAGGTAGGGAATAACCTTCCGAGGTTATACCCTATGGTCGCATCGTTTAAGTAGTTGTATGATAGGTAGAACCTTCCGAGGCTTGAGAACTCTTTACAAGGATGCTTGATTACAACTTTGGAAGGTAACTTACAAATGAGCATGGATCACCTATTTATACTTGTGCTTATGGATCTAGAACCTTCCTAATCTAGATAATTCTAAGCATAAATATCTTTGATATTTACATGGACTAATCTAGAATAATTAAGGAAAATATCTTGGATATTTTCCTAAGAAGTCTCTAGTCCTTTGATGATATTTTGGTGCCTTGAATCCAGAATTTTCTAAGGAAAAATCTGCCATATAAGTCCCAAGAAGCTGGTAGAAAATTCCGGAATCCCGAGAGTTGCGATCTGAATTTTGGCGGGCTGTGACATTCTCCCCCACCTAATCCGTCGACGTCCTCGTCGAGCCTTCATGATACTTCTTGATCTCGTCTCTGAACTGCCATAGTGAATCTTCTGTTTCCCAGCTTGCTTCACTATCCGGTAAGTTCTTCCACTTGATCAAGTACTCCTTGTCGTCGGATGGTGCGGTCGGATATAATCTCGGCAACCTCTCGATCGAATGATGTTACAACAGCTGTTGGTGCCCGCTTAGATACTCCTCGATTTAAGTCTTCCTCGTCAGCATGATAAGGCTTGAGATAACTCACATGGAAGACAGGATGAATCTTTAACTTGGGCGGTAATTGTAGTCGGTACGATACTTTGCCAACTCGAGCAACTACTGGAAAGGGTCCTTCATACTTTCTTACGAGTCCCTTGTGCACGCCCCTTAGTGACTTGAATTGTTGTGGCAAAAGTTTCACCATGACTTGGTCACCGACTTGGAACTCCACATGTCGCCTTTTATCGTCCGCCCATTTCTTCATTCTCTTAGCCGCCTTGTCAAGGGAAGTACGAGCCAAGTCTGCTTGTTCGTGCCATTCCTTTAGACTCTTGAAAGCAGCTGGGCTATTACCATCATAAGACGCGGCTAAGGCATTTGGAGTTAATGGTTGATGTCCCGTTATGACCTCGAAAGGGCTTTTTCCAGTTGCTTCGCTCCGCTGCATGTTATAAGAGAATTGTGCAACATCTAAAAGTTTAGCCCAATCTCGTTGGTTAGCACTTACATAGTGTCGGAGGTATAACTCGAGTAATGCGTTGACCCGCTCCGTTTGCCCATCGGTTTGGGGATGAAAGCTGGTTGAGAAGTTGAGTTCTGTCCCCATAATCTTAAATAATTCTGACCAAAAACGCCCAGTGAAACGAGGGTCTCGATCACTGACAATAGTTTGTGGTATGCCCCAATACTTCACCACGTGCTTAAAGAAAAGTCTCGCAGTCTCCGCTGCGGTAACATCGGCGGGTGCAGGGATAAATGTTCCATACTTGGAAAATCTATCGACCACCACAATAATGCTCCCCGAACCTTCTGACTTTGGCAGGCAAGTGATGAAATCCATAGAAATGCTTTCCCAAGGGCCATTTGGGATTGGTAAGGGCTCCAACAAACCTCCTGGTTGGCGTTGCTCGATTTTGTCTTGCTGGCAAACTAAGCAAGTATGCACGTATGCTTCAACATCGTCTGCCATACGTGGCCAATAAAAGGTACCTCCGATTAGTGCCAACGTTCGTTTGATGCCTGGATGACCAGCCCACTTAGAATCATGGCATTCTTTCAACACGGACCGCCTAAGATTGCCCCATCTTGGTACATAGAGCCGGTCTCCTTTGGTGAATAAAAGATCCCCTTTCAACCAAAACCGTGTCGTCTTTCCATCTCTGGCTAAGGCGACAAGATGTTTGGCAAATGGATCCTGATTGAGTCCTTCCTTGATTTGGTCTTGGATATCGAATGTTGGGCGTGTAATAGCAGCAAGCTCGGCTTTGCGACTTAGTGCATCAGCCACTACGTTCGCTTTCCCGGGTTTGTACTCCAAGACATAATCAAATTCAGCAAGGAAGTCTTGCCACCTAGCTTGCTTGGGACTTAGTTTCTTTTGAGTTTGGAAGTAGCTAGTGGCAACATTATCAGTTTTGATAACGAACCTTGACCCGAGAAGATAGTGTCTCCAAGTGCGTAAACAATGCACGATTGCCGTCATCTCCTTTTCTTGCACCGTGTATTTCTTCTCGGTGTCGTTAAGCTTCCGACTTTCAAACGCGATCGGGTGCCCTTCTTGCATAAGTACTCCTCCAATTGCAAAGTCCGACGCGTCCGTGTGTAACTCGAAAGGCTTTAAAACATCAGGGAGGGCTAGGATAGGTTCTGACATAATCGCCTCCTTTAACCCTTCAAAAGCTGCCTGACAGCGTTGATCCCAGTCCCAAGCTTTGTTTTTCCTGAGTAGGTCCGTCAATGGTGCAGCTTTTGCGGAATAGCCCCTGATGAAACGACGATAGTAATTCACCAAGCCAAGGAATGAACGTAATTCGGGTACCTTGGTTGGTGGCTCCCATGCCTGAATAGCTTTAACCTTGGCGTCGTCCATCATGAGTCGGCCCTCTTTGATTTTATGACCCAAGAATTCGACCTCTTCTTGGGCGAACGAGCATTTCTCCAGCTTAACATAGAGCTCGTTCTCACGTAGTACCTGAAAAACTTGCCGCAAATGTTCCACATGTTCCTTTAATGTGCGGCTATAGACGACTATATCGTCTAAGTATACCACCACGAACTTATCAAGGAAGGGGTGGAAGAGTTTGTTCATCAAAGTACAGAATGTTGCTGGCGCGTTAGTAAGACCAAAGGGCATCACCAAGAATTCATACGAGCCATACCTTGTGATGCAAGTTGTTTTTGCTTCATCCCCTTGGGCGATTCTTACTTGATAGTAGCCCGAACGTAAATCCAATTTCGAAAAGTACCTAGCATTGCCAAGTTGATCGAACAAATCAGCAATAAGAGGAATAGGGTACTTATTCTTTACCGTGATTTTGTTAAGTGCCCGGTAATCAATGCACATTCGGAGGGACCCGTCTTTCTTTTTCTGGAACAGTACCGGTGCACCATATGGGGCTTTTGAGGGGCGGATATAGCCAGCATCCAACAACTCCTTAAGTTGTTTGCGTAACTCTTCCAGTTCTGGTGGTGGCATGCGATACGGGGCCTTCGCTGGCGGTTTCGCACCTGGTTCCAGCTCAATTTCGTTATCAACTTCTCTTCGAGGTGGTAGTTTCTTGGGTAATTCAGCTGGCATGACATCCTTGAATTCTTCTAGAACCTTCTTGATCTCTATCGGCACAGCTTCCTTGGGCTTTTCCTCGTCGATCTTTGCTACCGCCAAGTAGCATGGTTCCTTCTTGTTGTATCCTTTCTTGAATTGTATGGCTGAAAGGGTCTTTGATCCGTTCTTCGACCCGCGCTCCGTGCGCACCATACAAGTCTTCCCCTCATCCAGGATACATAAGGAGTTAACAAAAGGCATAGGGAAAGCCCGTACCTTATCGAAGAATTCCATGCCAAGCACGACCTTGAAGTCGTCCATCTCTACTACGGAGAAGTTGATAAGTCCGGCCCATTCACCAATACGAATCTGAACGTCCTTGGCCTCCCCATGAATTGGTTTGGCATTAGTATTGACGGTCTTCATCGCTCCTACTCCTTTAGCAAACTTTACACCAAGTCGCCTTGCTTCCTCTATTGACATAAAATTATGAGACGCTCCCGTGTCAACAAGGGCCCGAACTTGGTTGCCTAAAATGTTAGCTTGGACGAATTGCAGCCCTTTGTTAGGTGACGGACGTGTTTCAACCAGAGCCTTGATTGCGGTTAATATTTGCATCGATCCCATGCAAACATCTTCATCCTCGTGACCACCTTCGGCTTGGGCAATCATAGCATGCAGGCTGGCTCTCTTGGGGCATTCTCGAGCATAATGTGGCCCGTCACATATAAAGCACTTGTTTTCTTTGGTTGAGGGCTTCTTGTCCCGGGCCTTCCATTGTGGTGGAGACTTTCGTGTGGTGCTTTCTTTATTTTGGGCTGATTTTTCTCCCCCACCTTTCTCATGGCTACTCTTGCGGTCCTTGTTCCTAGATTCTCTTCGGCTATAATCAGTTAAGCCCTCGGCTATAGCGATTGCCGAAGAGAGATCTTGTACACCGCGTCTTTCTAATTCAGTTTTGGCCCATGCTTGTAAGCCATCGAGAAAGTAAAAGAGGGAATCTTTGTCGGACATATCCGGAATTTCAAGGACAAGTGTAGTAAACTCTTTAATATAGTCCTTGATAGTGCCGGTTTGTTTTAACTTTCTCAACCGGCTCTTAGCTTCATTTTCTGCGTTTTCCGGATAGAATTGCTTCTTGATTTCTCTAATGAAATCAGCCCAAGTGTTAAGGATACACGTACCTTTTTCAATCTCCGCATGCTTACGACGCCACCACAGGCCCGCGGTTTCTTTTAAGTAAAGTGTGACCGTCTTGATCTTTGTAGCATCATCAATCACATTTACACCTTCGAAGTATCTTTCCATCTCCCATAAGAAGTCATCAACAGCCCTTGCTTCCCGTTTGCCAATGAAGGGTGTTGGTTTTGGTACTTCGATTCTTGGAGTGATACTCACAAAGCTACTTCCGGTTGAAGCCACAACTCTGCTACAATCGTTTACTTTGGTCTCCAGACCAAGAAGGCTACGATGCATATCCATGGATAAGTCATCCATGTCTTTACGAAGCTTATAAATTGCCTTTTCTGTAGCCTCCTTGATGGCCTCATTCACCTTCGCCTGGAACTCAGCTTGAAACAACTCCATAGCAGCCTTCAATCCATCACGAAGGTCGCTGAAGCTTGTATCCATCTCATCCAAGCGTTGAAATGCACCATCAACTTGAGCTCCGAGTCCGGTCACCGATGTCTCTATTTCAGCAACCCGTTTCTCTAAGGTCTTGTCCTTAGATGCACCACGATGTTTCCTTCCTCCATGGGGTGTTTCATCCCGTCCACGAGTCTCATCAATAGCAACATTGATGCCTACTCCTTTGTTGCCCGTATCAGCCATTTCCCAGCGAATCGACGTGCTCTGATACCACTTGTCACGGAGTTAGTCCTTCAACCCACGTGCGGCTCTTAGTCACCGTGCTAAGATCAGCCTTGACACCAACTTGCAACTCGATTCAATGACTTGAACAAAGGGGAACAAAGATTGTGAATAAAGGAAACACTTGTATTGCTTGAGAACTCTTTACAAGGATGCTTGATTACAACTTTGGAAGGTAACTTACAAATGAGCATGGATCACCTATTTATACTTGTGCTTATGGATCTAGAACCTTCCTAATCTAGATAATTCTAAGCATAAATATCTTTGATATTTACATGGACTAATCTAGAATAATTAAGGAAAATATCTTGGATATTTTCCTAAGAAGTCTTGTCACGGAGTTAGTCCTTCAACCCACGTGCGGCTCTTAGTCACCGTGCTAAGATCAGCCTTGACACCAACTTGCAACTCGATTCAATGACTTGAACAAAGGGGAACAAAGATTGTGAATAAAGGAAACACTTGTATTGCTTGAGAACTCTTTACAAGGATGCTTGATTACAACTTTGGAAGGTGTCTAGCAAATGAGCCAAGATCACCTATTTATACTAGTTGCTAAGTGTTCTAGATTATTCCTAATCTAGAGTCTTCTAAGTATAATTTATACAAATATCTTGGATATTTACAAGGATTATTCTAGATTGATTAGGGAAAATATCTTGGATATTTTCCTAAGAATTCTCTAGTGAATCCAGAATTTTCTAAGGCAAAAATCTGCCATAGAAGTCCCTTGAAGCTGGTAGAAATTTCCGGAATCTTGTCGCTTGTGATCTGAATTTTTAGCGGGCTGTGACATTCTCCCCCACCTAATCCGTCGACGTCCTCGTCGAGTCTTCATGGTACTTCTTGATCTCGTCTCTGAACTGCCATAGTGAATCCTCCGTTTCCCAACTTGCTTCACTATCTGGTAAGTTCTTCCACTTGATCAAGTATTCCTTATAGCTTGGTACTCCTCGTCGTCGGATGGTGCGGTCAGATACGATCTCGGCAACCTCTCGATCGAATGAAGTTACAACAGCCGTTGGTGCCCGCTTAGATACTCCTCGATCCAAGTCTTCCTTGTCGGCATGGTAAGGCTTGAGATAACTCACATGGAAGACTGGATGAATTTTTAACTTAGGTGGTAATTGTAGTCGGTATGATACTTTGCCAACTCGAGCAATCACTGGAAAAGGGCCCTCATATTTCCTTACGAGTCCTTTGTGCACGCCCCTTAGTGACTTGAATTGTTGTGGCAAAAGTTTTACCATGACTTGGTCACCGACTTGGAACTCCACATGTCGCCTTTTATCATCTGCCCATTTCTTCATTCTCTTAGCCGCCTTGTCAAGGGAAGTACGGGCCAAGTCTGCTTGTTCGTGCCATTCCTTTAGACTCTTGAAAGCAGCTGGGCTATTACCATCATAAGACGCGGCTAAGGCATTTGGAGTTAATGGTTGACGTCCTGTTACGATCTCGAAAGGGCTTTTTCCAGTTGCTTCACTCCGCTGCATGTTATAAGAAAATTGTGCAACATCTAAAAGTTTAGCCCAATCGCGTTGGTTAGCACTTACATAGTGTCGGAGGTACAACTCGAGCAATGCATTGACTCGCTCAGTTTGCCCGTCTGTTTGGGGATGAAAGCTGGTTGAAAAGTTGAGTTCTGTCCCCATAATCTTGAATAACTCAGACCAAAAACGCCCCGTGAAGCGAGGATCTCGATCACTGACAATGGTTTGCGGTATGCCCCAATACTTCACCACGTGCTTAAAGAAAAGTCTTGCAGTCTCCGCTGCGGTGACATCGGCGGGTGCGGGAATGAACGTTCCGTACTTGGAAAATCTATCGACCACCACAATAATACTCCCCGAACCTTCTGACTTTGGTAAGCAAGTGATGAAATCCATAGAAATGCTTTCCCAAGGGCCATTTGGGATCGGTAAGGGCTCCAACAAACCTCCTGGTTGGCGTTGCTCGATTTTGTCTTGTTGGCAAACTAAGCAAGTATGCACGTATGCTTCAACATCGTCTGCCATACGTGGCCAATAAAACGTGCCTCCGATAAGTGCTAATGTGCGTTTAATGCCAGGGTGACCAGCCCACTTAGAATCATGGCATTCCTTCATTACGGACCGCCTAAGATTACCCCACCTTGGTACATAGAGCCGGTCTCCTTTGGTGAATAAAAGATCCCCTTTTAACCAAAATCGTGTCGTCTTCCCATCTCGGGCTAAGGCGACAAGATGTTTGGCAAACGGATCTTGATTTAGGCCTTCCTTGATTTGGTCTTGGATATCAAATGTCGGGCGTGTAATGGCGGCAAGCTCGGCTTTGCGACTTAGTGCATCAGCCACTACGTTCGCTTTCCCGGGCTTGTACTCCAAGACATAATCAAATTCAGCAAGGAAGTCTTGCCACCTAGCTTGCTTGGGACTTAGTTTCTTTTGAGTTTGGAAGTAGCTAGTGGCAACATTATCAGTTTTGATAACGAACCTTGACCCGAGAAGATAGTGTCTCCAAGTGCGTAAACAATGCACGATTGCCGTCATCTCCTTTTCTTGCACCGTGTATTTCTTTTCGGTATCGTTAAGCTTCTGACTTTCAAACGCGATCGGGTGCCCTTCCTGCATAAGTACTCCTCCAATTGCAAAGTCTGACGCGTCCGTGTGTAACTCGAAAGGCTTTGAAACATCAGGGAGGGCTAGGACAGGTTCTGACATAATCACCTCCTTTAACCCTTCAAAAGCTGCCTGACAGCGTTGATCCCAGTCCCAAGCTTTGTTTTTCTTGAGTAGGTCCGTCAAGGGTGCCGCCTTGGCGGAATAGCTCTTGATGAAACGACGATAGTAATTCACCAAGCCAAGGAATGAACGTAACTCCGGAACCTTGGTTGGTGGCTCCCATGCCTGAATAGCTTTAACTTTGGCATCGTCCATCATGAGCCGTCCCTCTTTGATTTTATGACCCAAGAATTCGACCTCTTCTTGGTCGAACGAGACCGTCCCTCTTTGATTTTATGACCCAAGAATTCGACCTCTTCTTGGCATCGTCCATCATGAGCCGTCCCTCTTTGATTTACACATACTTCGAAGGTGTAAATGTGATTGATGATGCTACAAAGATCAAGACGGTCACACTTTACTTAAAAGAAACCGCGGGCCTGTGGTGGCGTCGTAAGCATGCGGAGATTGAAAAAGGTACGTGTATCCGTAACACTTGGGCTGATTTCATTAGAGAAATCAAGAAGCAATTCTATCCGGAAAACGCAGAAAATGAAGCTAAGAGCCGGTTGAGAAAGTTAAAACAAACCGGCACTATCAAGGACTATATTAAAGAGTTTACTACACTTGTCCTTGAAATTCCGGATATGTCCGACAAAGATTCCCTCTTTTACTTTCTCGATGGCTTACAAGCATGGGCCAAAACTGAATTAGAAAGACGCGGTGTACAAGATCTCTCTTCGGCAATCGCTATAGCCGAGGGCTTAACTGATTATAGCCGAAGAGAATCTAGGAACAAGGACCGCAAGAGTAGCCATGAGAAAGGTGGGGGAGAAAAATCAGCCCAAAATAAAGAAAGCACCACACGAAAGTCTCCACCACAATGGAAGGCCCGGGACAAGAAGCCCTCAACCAAAGAAAACAAGTGCTTTATATGTGACGGGCCACATTATGCTCGAGAATGCCCCAAGAGAGCCAGCCTGCATGCTATGATTGCCCAAGCCGAAGGTGGTCACGAGGATGAAGATGTTTGCATGGGATCGATGCAAATATTAACCGCAATCAAGGCTCTGGTTGAAACACGTCCGTCACCTAACAAAGGGCTGCAATTCGTCCAAGCTAACATTTTAGGCAACCAAGTTCGGGCCCTTGTTGACACGGGAGCGTCTCATAATTTTATGTCAATAGAGGAAGCAAGGCGACTTGGTGTAAAGTTTGCTAAAGGAGTAGGAGCGATGAAGACCGTCAATACTAATGCCAAACCAATTCATGGGGAGGCCAAGGACGTTCAGATTCGTATTGGTGAATGGGCCGGACTTATCAACTTCTCCGTAGTAGAGATGGACGACTTCAAGGTCGTGCTTGGCATGGAATTCTTCGATAAGGTACGGGCTTTCCCTATGCCTTTTGTTAACTCCTTATGTATCCTGGATGAGGGGAAGACTTGTATGGTGCGCACGGAGCGCGGGTCGAAGAACGGATCAAAGACCCTTTCAGCCATACAATTCAAGAAAGGATACAACAAGAAGGAACCATGCTACTTGGCGGTAGCAAAGATCGACGAGGAAAAGCCCAAGGAAGCTGTGCCGATAGAGATCAAGAAGGTTCTAGAAGAATTCAAGGATGTCATGCCAGCTGAATTACCCAAGAAACTACCACCTCGAAGAGAAGTTGATCACGAAATTGAGCTGGAACCAGGTGCGAAACCGCCAGCAAGCTTCCTTTGTATAATACAAAGCATTTCTCTTGTATACTTGTGTTCAAGTATTACAAGCAACTTCCTTGCGATCCAACGTTCCCTTTAGCAACTTTCATAACCAAAACCCAACGACACTAAGTCGGATAGGCTTACTTAGACCGTGTTCTAAGGCCGCACGCGAGTTGAATAAGTAACTCCGTGACAAGTGGTATCAGAGCCAGGTTTCGATCCATCCAAGATGGCTGATGATAAGACTCTGAAAGAAGTTGCTTTCTCCAGCGTTTTCTAGACCCTTCTTGGCTGCATTTTGGTCCTCATATTATCCCCACGTTGCTGGAATAATACGGGCTGTTCCGGAACCTTCCGAGCAGCTCCAAATGCGACTAGATGGCCCTGGAAACTTCTAGAATGCTGAAATTTTGAGCTGAATTTATGCGGGGCGTGACATCCTCCCCCACCTAAATTCGCAACGTCCTCGTTGCGATGCCCGAATGCCTCACGAGTTTTCATGAGTTGTATTGCGGATAACGTTTTGCCTTGGTTCCTTATGTTGGACTCCAAGGGTGTGGCGTACACTTCATCTCCTTTGAGGATGTAAAGTGTATTTAGAAATGGTGCTGGGAAGACATTTTCTTTCTCAAAGAAATCCATCCCGAGTATGATGTCGTAGTTGTCGATTGGTACAATCGAGAAGTGTAACTTGCCTGCCCATTCCCCGATCTTGGCCTTTACGCCCCATGCAGTACCCTCGATCAGTATGGGATCTCCATCAGCGGCTTTAATCCAACCTTCTTGTGGGGTGATCCTTAAGCCGAGTCTTTTTGCTTCGCTTAGTGACATAATGTTGTGGCTGGCACCGGTGTCCACCAACGCCTTGAGGGTTTCTCCTTTTATTTCTATGCTCACAAAGCGAAGACCTTGTCTCTTTGTGTTGCCCGCGATGGTTGTCGGGTTAGTTTGTTTTGCCATTTCCAAGGGTCTTCCTGTTAGTTGGGTTAATGCATTGAGGACTTGAAGTTGCATTGCACCTAGGCGAACCTCTTCGGTTTCGTTAGGTTCATCATCGCTTGTCTTTATTAAGGCCGTTAATCTTGCTTTCTTTGGGTAGTCTCGTGCATCATGAGGCCCATCGCAAAGGAAGCAACCTTTGTTTATGGCTTTTCCTTTGTTATATAACATTATTGCCCGGTCATTATTCTTCCGGTATTGATTTTGGTTGGTGGGTTTTGCTCCCCCACCTTTTGCATCGTCGGTCTCTGTAGTTGCTGATCTTGTCGAACGATTTTCATTACGATCGTGCAAGTTTTCAGCAACAGATATTGCCGATGATAAGTCTTGAACATTTCTTCGTTCAAGTTCGGTTTTGGCCCATTGTTGCAAGCCATCAACAAAGTATATGAGAGCATCCTTGGGCGACAAGTCCGGAATCTCAAGCACAAGGGTAGTGAATTCATTGATATAATCTTTTATGCTACCCTTTTGCCTAAGGTTTCGTAGCCGAATCTTTGCATCATGTTCGGCGTTTTCCGGATAAAATTGCTTTTTAAGTTCTTTTACGAAATCAGCCCAAGTGTTGATGGTGCACATACCTTTTTCGATCTCCATGTGCTTTCGTCGCCACCATAGAGCCGCGGTTTCCTTTAGGTATAAGGTCACCGTCTTGATTTTCTTGCCATCGTCAACGATGTCTATGGCTTCAAAGTACTGCTCAACTTCCCAAATGAAGTCGTCAACGGCTCGTGCCTCCCGTTTTCCAACAAACGGAGATGGCTTTGGGACTTCAGACTTTGAAGAAATGATAGTGTCGCCTCGGTTTGCTAGTGCTTGTTTGCAAATGTTTAGCTCCATTTGCAACTCATTGAATTTTTCAACGAACTTGTTCTCTATATTGCTTTGTACTTGCCCCAATTCCTTCATAAACATCTCTTTTAACTCAACTTGCATTACTTGCATAGCAAGTTTGATGTCGTCTCTTAACTCGCCGAGATCGCCACCTACTTGTTCCAGCGACTCGTTAGTGTTTGTTTGGAAGATGTCGACTTCAGCCTTGAATTCTTCAACCTGTGACTTGAATTCAGCTATCGATGTCTCCATGTCTTCCACACGTTTGTCTAAGCTTGCGACCAAGTCCTTGGACATGTCTCGATTCTTTCTTCCTCCTTTGCGAGTGTCATCGCGCCCACGGGTCTCTTCTCCAATAGCCGTGGTTGTAAGTTGAGTCTTATCATCAGCCATCTTGGATGGATCGAAACGTTGCTCTGATACCACTTCCATCATAATACGATCTGCAATCTGATCCATTATCAACAAAATTCAATCTGATTCATCAGGTTCTTCCTTCAATACTAGAATGTTGAAATCACCACAACTACCATCAATGACGCACAAATCTCAAATAGGTATGCAGACAAAAAAGGGACTTGAACATCATAATCTCTAGTAGAATGTGTAAAATGCTTCCCATCACAACTGAGTCTTCATATTAACTTCATTGCATGTCAATATAGGGGATATGGGAGATGAGGGGCCAGTAACTCCCCTTTTTACTGCATCTTTCTTTCAGAGGGCAATCACCCCATATCTCTAATCCCAAGAGTGAAGGCAACTTCTAAAATTCAGACCAAAAATTCAGCATTCTAGAACCTTCCGGGACCATCTACGCGCTTCAAGAGCCACCTGGAAGACTCCGGAATAGCCCGTATTGTTCCGGCAACATGAAGACACTAAGAAGCACAAAATATCAGCCAAGAAGGGCCTAGAAACTACCGAAAATGGCTGGTTACATCAGCCATAAAAATCTGCCAATGAACATTCTAGAATCTCAATCAATATCATGATACTTATGTAGGAATTCTCTAGATATTAAAGCTAGATATTATGTAAAGAGTGTTCTAGATTAAGAACACTCTAGATAGGCAACAATGCACTATAAATAGGGGTTATGGGAGCTCATTTGAGGTATCCCCACATACTTGTAAACATCCATCACACTTGTACTCTTTCTTTGTTAATACAACGCTTTCTACTTGTATACTTGTGTTCAAGTATTACAAGCAACCCACTTGCGATCCAACGTTCACTTTAGCAACTCTCACAACCAAAACCCAACGACACTAAGTCGGCAAGGCTTACTTAGACCGTGATCTAAGGCCGCACGCGAGTTGAAAGACTAACTCCGTGACAAGTGGTATCAGAGCGACGTTTCGATCCATCTAAGATGGCTGATGATAAGACTCAACTTATAACCACGGCTGGTGGAGAAGAGACCCGTGGGCGCGATGACACTCGCAAAGGAGGAAGAAAGAATCGAGACATGTCCAAGGACTTGGTCGCAAGCTTAGACAAACGTGTGGAAGACGTGGAGACATCGATAGCTGAATTCAAGACACAAGTTGAAGAATTCAAGGCTGAAGTCGATATCTTCCAGACAAACACTAACGAGTCGCTGGAACAAATAGGTAGCGAGCTCGGCGAGTTAAGAGACGACATCAAACTTGCTATGCAAGTCATGCAAGCTGAATTAAAAGAGATGTTTATGAAGGAGCTGGGGCAGGTACAAAGCAATATAGAGAGCAAGTTTGCTGAAAAATTCAAGGAATTGCAAATGGAACTAAACATTTGCAAACAAGCACTAGCAAACCGAGGCGACACCATCATTACTTCAAAGACTGAAGTCCCAAAGCCATCTCCGTTTGTTGGAAAACGGGAGGCACGAGCCGTTGACGACTTCATTTGGGAGATCGAGCAGTACTTTGAAGCTATAGACATCGTTGACGATGGCAAGAAAATCAAGACGGTGACTTTATACTTAAAGGAAACCGCGGCTCTATGGTGGCGACGAAAGCACATGGAGATCGAAAAAGGTATGTGCACCATCAACACTTGGGCTGATTTTGTAAAAGAAATTAAGAAACAATTTTATCCGGAAAATGCCGAACACGACGCAAAGATTCGGCTACGAAACCTTAGGCAAAGGGGTAGCATCAAAGATTATATCAATGAATTTACTACCCTTGTGCTTGAGATTCCGGACTTGTCGCCCAAGGATGCTCTCATATACTTTGTCGATGGCTTGCAACAATGGGCCAAGACTGAACTTGAACGAAGAAATGTTCAAGACTTATCATCGGCAATCTCTGTTGCTGAAAACTTGCACGACCGTAATGAAAATCGTTCGACAAGATCAGCAACTACAGAGACTGGCGATGCAAAAGGTGGGGGAGCAAAACCCACCAACCAAAATCAATACCGGAAGAATGATGACCGGGCATTAACATTATATAACAAAGGAAAAGCCGTAAACAAAGGCTGCTTCCTTTGCGATGGGCCTCATGATGCACGAGACTGCCCAAAGAAAGCCAGACTAACGGCCCTTATAAGGACCGGCGATGATGAACCTGAGGAAACCGAAGAGGTTCGCCTAGGTGCAATGCAACTTCAAGTTTTAAATGCTATGACCGAAATGGAAGGAAAACCATTGGCAATGGCAAATCAAGCTAACCCGACAACAGTCGTGGGCAATTCGAAGGGAAAGGGTCTTCGCTTTGTCAATATAGAAATCAAAGGAGAAACCTTAGAAGCATTGGTCGATACCGGTGCTAGCCACAACTTTATGTCAACAAACGAGGCGAGAAGACTCGGCTTAAGAATCACAACTCAAGAAGGCTGGATTAAAGCCGCTAACGGAGATCCCATACCGATCGAAGGTATCGCTTGGGGCGTAAAAACCAAAATCGGGACATGGGCAGGCAAGTTACACTTCTCGATTGTTCCAATCGAAGACTACGATATTGTGCTCGGGGTGGACTTCTTTCGAGAACAAAAGGCCATGCCAGCACCATTCATGAACACACTCTACATCATCAAAGGTGATAAAGTGCACACTGCACCCTTGAAGTCCAAGAACCGAGGCAAAATATTATCCGCAATACAACTCATGAAGACTCGTGAGGCGTTCAGGCATCGCAACGAGGACGTTGCGAATTTAGGTGGGGGAGGATGTCACGCCCCGCTAAAATTCAGACCAAAAATTCAGCATTCTAGAACCTTCCGGGACCATCTACGCGCTTCAAGAGCCACCTGGAAGACTCCGGAACAGCCCGTATTGTTCCGGCAACATGAAGACACTAAGAAGCACAAAATATCAGCCAAGAAGGGCCTAGAAACTACCGGAAATGGCTGGTTACATCAGCCATAAAAATCTGCCAATGAACATTCTAGAATCTCAATCAATATCATGATACTTATGTAGGAATTCTCTAGATATTAAAGCTAGATATTATGTAAAGAGTGTTCTAGATTAAGAACACTCTAGATAGGCAACAATGCACTATAAATAGGGGTTATGGGAGCTCATTTGAGGTATCCCCACATACTTGTAAACATCCATCACACTTGTACTCTTTCTTTGTTAATACAACGCTTTCTACTTGTATACTTGTGTTCAAGTATTACAAGCAACCCACTTGCGATCCAACGTTCACTTTAGCAACTCTCACAACCAAAACCCAACGACACTAAGTCGGCAAGGCTTACTTAGACCGTGATCTAAGGCCGCACGCGAGTTGAAAGACTAACTCCGTGACACTTAGGTAAATTACCAGAATACCCTTTTCATGTATAATTGGTAATTAAGCATATGTAACCTAAACCTTTGTCACATAACTGATTATGGAATATGTTTAGGCATATAACACTTGTCATAGGGCTAGTTAGGCGGTCCGAACGCGTTTCACACGAACGACGCGTTAAAGTAGCATAAGCTACCTAAACGGGTCGTAATGGGTCGTAGACACTTAGGTTAAGTTTCATTTAGTATGTAGGCTTTGTTAAACCAAATGACACGAGTCTCTACACTCGTTTGGTTTACAAACCCTAATGCTACCCAATCTTCCGATCTAGGTCCGGTTTATTAACATAGTTACCTATACTAGGTGCCGTTTGATATCCGCGATCTCTAGCATTATTTAGTTGTCACTCCAGAACTACTGAGCAATCTCAGGTGAGTACATAGACCCCTCTTTTACTGTTTTCCAAACTGTTTTGGGGTGAAACACATGTGCCTACTTGTTACTTTCCTGCTTTCCTGTTTTCACATCATATACTTGTTATGTTCAGTAGTACACTATTAGTACATGATTTACATTACATTTCTGCTATGTATGTTGACTGATAGCATGCTAGCACATTGATTTACATGACTTTTCTACTTTGTATGTTAACTTAGCATACTTAGTACATCATTTTAACATGATTGACATTTGATCATGCATTTCCCACAAAACATAACTTTGATTTAAACCAAGATTTACTTCAATACTTTGTTTTTGTGCATATGGTTTAGTTGAGACATTTCACTTGCCATACATGACATTTTGACATAGACATTTGACATGGATATTTGACATAGACATTTTGATATGATTTACATCTTGACATGAACACTTTGACATATTACCCAATACATTTGACAATTGATTTAAACATAGACTTCTTACATTGGTTGGTTTGGTTTGATTAAGTGATTAAGTAACGATGCGTGTGTAATATGATACAAGCATGGTGGATATGCCGCTGGTACTTCCTATATATAAGTGTTTGTATGGTATTACATGTCGTAGCGTTATTTGAATCATTTCAGTTTGAGACATAGAACATTTTATACAAATAACATACTTTTCACAAGACAATTATTTACAAACAACTTATCTTATACAAACTCATTTTACATGGTTATTCATTTAATCATGCATTATTCTCTTATTTATACTTATCATCTGATCTTATTAATTTTCAAATGATTTACAAAGCAAAGCAAATAACAAGGTTCATGACTAAACATTTTCTCAAACATAAGTCATGAAACCTATTTTCACAAAACCTATGTATCTCACAGGCATTTTTATGCTGACGTACCTATTTTCACATGTGTTTTTCAGGAACTGTTGCATAAGATGATCAAGATACACATAGGCAGACTTGGGCTTTAGTGACAATAAAAGATGCAAGACTAGTTAATTATGTTGTATTTCTTGTTTGTTAAGACATTGTAACACTTTTAATCAATAAAACGAAACTTCAATTGCCATGGATTTGAAACAATTAATTCTGTTACAACACTCCCCGACATTTCCGCCACGTTTTGTATGTTCTACGTGGTCGGGGTGTGACAGATCATCCTCTCTTCATGGATGGATTCTTGAAATGATTAAAGTACCAAATGAAATCCACGAATTGGATTCCTGGTGTACTTTGAGTATCCGCGTCCAAAGATAACAAATTAATAACCAAGTTAAACAATTATGTGATTATGTGCTTATGTGTTCCCTTTTATGTTATTGTGTGATCCAAATTATTGTCATCCAAATCCTCGTAGAATCTTCCATATCTTTGGGTGCTATATTAAATCCTCAACGGGCTTGTACGTAATAGTAAAGACCCTTGGATTATATTGTACCATTCCATAATTAGACCCTAAGAGGTCTAGGTAAACAGATTGATCCAAAAATCTGGTTAGGAATATCATGTGATGATATAGCTGAAAGGACTCCTTGGTGGCCTAATTTAAAAGGATCCTTTGTCGATCTAATTAAAAGGACCCTATGGTAGTTTAGTCACACTCATCATCAGGTTTGATTTTTCCTCCCCTTCACATTTCAGACAAATTGTGCGGACTATGCAAGGAATTGCGTAATTATGGATGCATACATAATTATGAAATTCAGTGCACGGAAACCACAGCAAATTTTGTCATGTGTCTAGAGACTATTCCGTTCATTTTTGTTTCTGAAGATGTAAAATGACTATTATGTTCATTTTTGTTTCTGAAGATGTAAAATGACTATTCTGTTCATTTTTGTTTCTGAAGATGTAAAATGACTATTCCGTTCATTTTTGTTTCTGAAGATGTAAAATGACTATTCCGTTCATTTTTGTTTCTGAAGATGTAAAATGACTATTCCGTTCATTTTTGTTTCTGGAGATGTAAAATGACTATTCTGTTCATTTTTGTTTCTGAAGATGTAAAATGACTATTCTGTTCATTTTTGTTTCTGAAGAGGTTGTGGAAAATGACTATTCTGTTCATTTTTGTTTCTAAAGAATGCCTGTTGAAAATAACTCGGTTCATTTTTCATTTCTGAAAAATGTTCGTTAAAGAGAAATTACAGGATTACGTCTTGTTCATCTTTGATGGTTATTTAACACAAAGTCACAAATAGACTCCTACGAATTAATTTCGGGACGAAATTTCCTAAAGTAGGGGAGACTGTGACACCCGTGACACTGCGACCATCAAACAAATGCCAAACCAATGAAATATTGTATTTCATACTTTGGACTTGTAAAAATATGTGTATCGTTTACACATATCAACTCTTGTCCGATTTCAAGCTCTAAATCGCTTTCTGGAAGGTTATACGCGCACTGACGCGTAAATATAACCAGTTTAATCCAACGAACACTCCGGAATAGTGAAATAGGCTTAACATACCTTAAATAACCTTTACATAACTTAGATATAAGTTTTGGAAGGTTTGGTGTGGTGAAATCAAAGTTAAATCGCTTACAGGGACTAAAGTTGACAAACTGCGAAAGTATACCAATTTGAACTGTAACAGACATTCCGGAACATGACCATAAGTTAAACATACCATAAATATCCTTTACATAGCTTAGAAATAGGCTTTGAGGGGTTCGGTATGCTAAAATAAACTTTTGGGTCATTCAGGGACTAAAAGTGTCAAAAAGTGCACAAGTTTGCATTTTCGCGCATAACTTACGTTCTGAATACATCCGGACAGCCAAAAATTTATGTAAGCATGACTATATTTTATTTTAGTGTTCGCCATAAGAAAAATCCATTCGTCACGTCATTTGGATCGTTTTTCGCGCTTGTGCGCATTCCGTCGTAATTAAGCGAACATCGCGTTCGTACGACCAAACGAACCATCATCCGGCATATTTTTGAGCATGTTTTGAGTTCCCTATACTTTAACTTCATTTTAGAGCCTTGAAATGAGGTTAACGGGGTTCAAACGCATCGAAAAAGGCCTTAAAACACAACAGGGACCATTTCTGCCAACTTTGAAACATTTCTGAATCAGAGGAGGGCTAGCGTAGCGCGAGCCCTATAGGCTTTACCGTCGCGCTACGCGACTGCCTATGCTGGACAGAAAACATGCAGAAACTCAGTTTTTCGCATTCGGGACCAGATTCGATGTATTAGCCGTTGTTTAATTCACAACCACACATTCTAAACTTGCTTAGTCAGCGGATAAGGATGGAATTTAGGCACCATAACTTTGCAACACATGTATGGATGGAATTTAAACACCTAAACACCATAACTTTGCAACACATGTATGGATGGAATTTAAACACCTAAACACCATAACTTTGCAACACATGTACGGATGGGATTAAGGCACGTTTTCCATGAAACGATCTTAACGGTTCGGGTATTCCTATAAATACCCCATACCCCCCATTGCTAAAATCACTAGAATTCTGATTTGAGAACCTCTAAGTTGAAACCATTGTTTCATACCTGAGATTCTTGAATCGGGATTAGCATTCGGGGACCCTTCGTAAGTATTCTTTCGTTCTTTTCCTTATTTTATTGCTTTTCGAGTCCGAAAGTCAAACTTTGTTTGACTTTCAGCGTTGACCAGTAATGGTCAATGCGAAGTTCTTTTGAACTTCGCAACGTGAGTGTAATCACGTTGGTCATAGTCCCTTGGGACTATGCCCACTGATTACCACGTTGTCTAGGGTCGTAGGGTAAGCGATCTAATGAATCGCTTATACCTCGAACCCGACCCAGTTTGGACGATCATTAGGATCCGACCAAACACATTAGGTGACCATGGTAGGTAGGGAATAACCTTCCGAGGTTATACCCTATGGTCACATCGTTTAAGTAGTTGTATGATAGGTAGTTTATATGCCTTAGGTAAATTACCAGAATACCCTTTTCATGTATAATTGGTAATTAAGCATATGTAACCTAAACCTTTGTCACATAACTGATTATGTAATATGTTTAGGCATATAACACTTGTCATAGGGCTAGTTAGGCGGTCCGAACGCGTTTCACGCGAACGACGCGTTAAAGTAGCATAAGCTACCTAAACGGGTCGTAATGGGTCGTAGACACTTAGGTTAAGTTTCATTTAGTATGTAGGCTTTGTTAAACCAAATGACACGAGTCTCTACACTCGTTTGGTTTACAAACCCTAATGCTACCCGATCTTCCGATCTAGGTCCGGTTAATTAACATAGTTACCTATATTAGGTGCCGTTTGATATCCGCGATCTCTAGCATTGTCTGGTTGTTACTCAAGGACTACTGAGCAATCTCAAGTGAGTACATAGACCCCTCTTTTACTGTTTTCCAAACTGTTTTGGGGTGGAACACATGTGCCTACTTGTTACATTCATGCTTTCCCGTTTTCACATCATATACCTGCTATGTTCGTTAGTACATTATAGTACATGATTTTATGACATTTCATGCTAGGTGTGCCCAATTGTGTGCATTACTTAGTACATCGTTTTACATGACATTTCGACATAGACATTTGACATAGACATTTCGGCATAGACATTTTAACATGATTGACATTTGATCATGCATTTCCCACAAAACATAACTTTGATTTAAACCAAGATTTACTTCAATACTTTGTTTTTGTGCATATGGTTTAGTTGAGACATTTCACTTGCCACACATGACATATTTGACATAGACATTTGACATGGATATTTGACATAGACATATTGATATGATTTACATCTTGACATGAACACTTTGACATATTACCCAATACATTTGACAATTGATTTAAACATAGACTTCTTACATTGGTTTGGTTTGATTAAGTGATTAAGTAACGATGCGTGTGTAATATGATACAAGCATGGTGGATACGCCGCTGGTACTTCCTATATATAAGTGTTTGTATGGTATTACATATCATAGCGTTATTTGAATCATTTCAGTTTGAGACATAGAACATTTTATACAAATAACATACTTTTCACAAGACATTGATTTATAAACATCTTATCTTATGCAAACATATTTTACTTGGTTATTCATTTAACCCTACATTTATTTATACTTATCATCTGATCTTATCGATTTTCAAATGATTTACAAAGCAAAGCAAATAACAAGGTTCATGACTAAACATTTTCTCAAACATAAGTCATGAAACCTATTTTCACAAAACCTATGTATCTCACAGGCATTTTTATGCTGACGTACCTATTTTCACATGTGTTTTTCAGGAACTGTTGCATAAGATGATCAAGATACACATAGGCAGACTTGGGCTTTAGTGA
The DNA here is from genome assembly GCA_030545235.1 of Helianthus tuberosus. NCBI lineage: Eukaryota > Viridiplantae > Streptophyta > Magnoliopsida > Asterales > Asteraceae > Helianthus > Helianthus tuberosus. Next base: position 103,741,425 of record CM060351.1, read on the forward strand.
CAATAAAAGATGCAAGACTAGTTAATTATGTTGTATTTCTTGTTTGTTAAGACATTGTAACACTTTTATTCAATAAAACGAAACTTCAAATGCCATGGATTTGAAACAATTAATTCTGTTACAACACTCCCCGACATTTCCGCCACGTTTTGTATGTTCTACGTGGTCGGGGTGTGACAATACAAAACGACATCAACAAGGGACGTTATCCGCCATCATCAAAAATGAAATTGCTTCGAAACAGCATCCCCATAAGACGAACCAAAAACTGACTAGCCATTGGAGAACTTTGTGGAAGAGGTGCTTGCCCCTGCTTTTGAAATCACAGGATGTGTACCCGACATCATAAATTCATTTGTTTCATTATAAACTTCCGCAACCTCCTCATCATCAGAATCACCAATATTATCCCGCATCCCCTTACCCGTTTGACGAGTCGTACCCTGCTCCTCTCTTAGCACATCAAACGGGTTCTGGGACACTACACTACTCGGCGGATCCGACTTTTTAACCCCTCCATTCGATTTGAACCCAACTGGCCTATACTCAAACTTCGGCTTAGCTATGTTAACCTGAAAACCAGATTTCCTAGCCGCTTTTTTACCATCCACATCCATAAACCCATCTGCATCCACTTCTGGAGTCTTCACTTGACCACGAGATTGCTTCCTAGCGTTTTGTTTCGGGGGTTTAGGAACAACCATAGGAGATTTCCTAGGCTGTTTCGGGCAAGACTCATCAGCGTGTCCAAAAACCTTACAATGATTACACCTGCAAGGACTCCATTCATATTCCACATTCATCTTCACTTTAATAAAACCTTCACCTTCTGGCTCAGGCACCGCAATAACAACTTCCTCTTTAAAGGCATTCTCAGCTGAGATCTCTATCAAGGCTCTAGCATAGCTGCTCCTACCCCACGCGTCCATGCACATTGAGGTAGTATACGAATCCAACAATTTCGGCTCACCAATAGCTGTAGCAATCATACTCAAACCATCTTCTGTATAGGCAACTATAGGAACATCATGAATTTTAACCCATACTAGAATCTTTTCAACTTCCTTCTTCTCTAGTCTCGCAGTAGGCGACCACACACTAAGGAAAAGAGGTTGAGAATGAATAATCCAGGGTCCCTCTTTAAGAACATTCAACATACCTTCTTTGTTCGCAAATTTGAAAAAGAAAAACCCGTTTGCATTCATCATAGACTTTTGCAAACCAAACTTCTTCCAATTGTTTTTCACAAAGTACTCAACCACCGGATAAGCCACACGATCCCCCAAGAAGTACCCATACAGTGTATTAGCTAACCTGTCTTGAACCAGTTTAACAGATTCCCGGGAAAGCACCACATCACAACCATCCTGTACCACCGGACTTGCAAGAGATCTGAAATTTACCTGTTTGGTGTTGGCTGCCACAACGGATTCAGCATAAGACCTTGTCTTTGTCGCACTACCCAAATCAGATCGAACCTGGGAACTTGCCCGATGTTCCCTATTTCCCGAATCCCTAACGTTAGGCTGTAAATTATCCATAGGACCTTGAACACCCGTTGATGATGAGAACAGATTATCCACGTGAACTGGTGTCGTGACCTTAGTGAGTTCATCAATAATGTTAATACCACGTCTCGGCTGTATATTGTTGCCATCAATATCAAGTATACGATCCGCAATTTCTTTGAAAGACAGTGGCGGCTTTCCACTAGATTTCATTTGTTCATCCATTAAACCATAATATGGTAGGTATGACGGCTGAAACAAAGGAAATCTGACAAACCCTAGCAGCCGTGACAAACCTTAATTCGAACCAAAGAATGATTCCGAAACAAAGGTTGACAGTATAACAGCCGCCGCAAACAAACCCTAAACAATCTGATGTAACCCAAGATCAATCGAGACCAAGATTTGATTTAATCGACTAGGGTTTCACGAAATCTCCAAGATCGCCCAGAGCCCCCTTTGATTCTTATTTGTCGTTTAAAACTACATGCATTCTACCTTATTTGCTTGTGGATATTTGTAGATCTAAAGATCTACAAGTGGTTTTTCGGAAGAACCAAGTGAAAGATACTAGTTTTGTTAAAACCCGGATATTCTATGAACAAAAAGCATTCTTGGTAAGTTAACAAGTGTGTGAACACATGTGTAACAAGGAAATATAACAACGGAATATTTTTGTAAAACATGACTAGAAGTTGTGAAACTTCATATTCTTTAAAAATAAAGTTTTTAAGAAACTAATCTTATTTTTTAAAGATAACAAGACCTACTAAAAGTGCTAGTGATTTACTACATATTTTTACAAAACTTTCAAGTTCATGAGTTTATGATTTAGTCTTACTTTGTCAAGATTAGTAAGTAAATATTGTATGTTGCTGATTGGCAAATTGTTTGATTGATTTTACAAAAGAAAATGATACGCTAGTAAGCGTGGACACCACCATTTCCAAAGGAAACTCTGGCGAAATTTTTCTAGAAATATAACACTTAGAATTATTTTTCTAACAAATGTTTACAAATATATTTTTAACTCTATTTTCGAAATAAACTTCGCCATGATTTTTATTACAAAAATATTAAAGTGCCGGAGGTTGACTTTTGTAAGTAAAATTTGATAAATATATATTAGAATATATATTTATTACTAAAACTCTAGTGTAATTATTTGATTATTTTGTGAACTAGATATATATTATTTTTGGGATAAAAATAATATAACTTGAAAATATTATGAAATTACGATTTCAAAATAATACCAACGTTCTCACAAATAAATATTTAACTTACACCGGTATTGTTATTACAACGCGAAACTCTAAAATGTAACTTATGTATTTTCGGAGAATACTCTTATATGTATATTTTGATAAAGTATTATTTTGGAAGTTGTATGAGGTAAAATATAATATTTTTGGGAAAAATATATATTTTTTGGAGTTAGAATGTTTTAGACAAGTGATTGAAAATATATTTTTCAAGTGGGACTTAAAATATATTAATCGGAATTATAACGCGTACATGTATAAAAACCCCCATCCTTGGGAAGGGAATATAAAATAAAGAAGATGTGTGAACACGAAATAGTTCCCTAACTATTTCTCCAAAAACGTTAAACCCTAAGCCAAGGCACGACCATCCGTCTAATAGGCATTAGTACGTGTAGGTCGTCACGCAGAAGGTTGAGTTGGAGACTTACATTTCAGGATACGCACTTCAGTGAGTTCATGTCCCCCTTTTTCTCTTAACTGTTTTCAGTTTTTTTATACTTCGGGGGTGGAATACATGTTACAATATTTACAGACAGTATTATACATGGTATGGTTAGCTTAAGGAGGGTTTACTACTTAGATCATGTGAGTGGGTAGGCTTTACTTGGGGCCATTAATCCTCATTGTAGGACCGAGGGTCAAGAGCGATAGATCTATTTGGGTGTAGCGAGCCCAGCTCCTGAGTCCACAGTACGGACCATGGGGTGACTTTGAGCCCGACGCATAAATCGGCTAGGTTTGAGTCTTCATGCATCACTTCACACATATCATTGGCTTTGCAACCCAATGGTGATCTCTTTTTCCTTAATTGCTACATACCAGGGATTTTTCATACATACAGACAAATTACAACGGTTTATACATACTCACTTTTACATGAACTCGCTCAACTTTATGTTGATTTTTCAAATTACATGTATTTCAGGAAATTAGGGGATCTGGCAAGCTGTGCAATGTCGACAAGCTGCGTAGGAGTAATGATGTTGTCCGAGTTTAGGAAATGTGACTTTTGCCTGGACGGGTCACAATTCTTAAACTGTGTTTTTATTCATGTCTTTTGGTTGTGTCTCGTGAACAAGTTTTTAATTATGACATTGTTGTAATCGGTGTTAAGTGTCAACCTCTTAAACAATGTGGTTCTGGTAACTTTTAAAACTTGTTGAATGGATGAACATCATGGTTTTATTTCATATAGCATTGTTGTGATTATGCTATGGTATTAATAAGTCACACCAAAATAAACACACGCTTCCGCAAAGCCAGGGTGTGACATGCATTTAGTATACTAATGGGCATTTGACTTTTAAAAAGTCAAACTGACCTACGATGTGATGAATGATAATTAGATATAGAAATGCGTAAGGTGGAATAATCGTATTAAGTCATGATTAAACTAACCACCTTGTGAATGATGAATAATAGTTGGCGCTTAACAAGCTAGGTGAAGCTTGGGGAGAAAGCGGGTCAAACGAATCAAGAAGGAAAAGAAAAGTGTAGCTTGGATACGAGGTAAGTAAAACTTGCACCCTTTTGTAGGACACGTGTTTATTTTATAAACTATAAACGCGAATGATGTAATACCCGAAATAAGGGTTCCGACACGATTGATACAAGTCGAAACAAGTATAAATGATAAAAACCATGGTTTATGATAAACGGGGCAAATGGGTGAAATTGGAAATTTAAAACCATGCTTTTATTCTAATTTATGTAAATGTTTGGTCTTATAGTCCAAACAGGTCAAATGGTGATGATAACACCATTTGACAATATCGACGAATGTGATTGTCAAGTCGTATGTTATCAGGAGCGATTAGCAATTTGGATAATTGCGACGCCATAGAATATTGGTTAATTTAACGCGGGATATAAAACGGGTTTATATGTTGACTCGAGCCAGGTACGCATATATATAAATTTATAGTTAAAAATGCAATGGGGGTCAAATACCTTAGCAAAAGGACCTATGTCGTAAAAGGAGGAAATAAGTTGACGAAAATGCCCTTGATAGGTAAATCGGGCAAACGACCCTTAGAAGTCGTTTAGATACTAGTATTATCATTGTGTAACTCTTAGACACATGTAAGAGTGTAGGCATCAACCTTGGGGGTCAAATGCCTATGAACGGGTCAAACACGTAAAATAACTATCCTAAGGGTAAAAATTAGGATAGTGGTTCATTATGTTAAATCCACCACAAAAATAGTTGTGGTGGAATATAAGAGGCTATTTAAAAGTGAGAATATGAAGTGTAGAAAGAGAAGAGAGAGTTTGATGCTTAAATGTACATAATTCGCTCTAAACGGGTCAAAATAAGAACTTGAGCGTAAACGGGTTTTTATTATGTAAGAATCCCGTGATTTGAAATTAATATGATAGGAGATATGGAAAGTTTGAATTTCATGAGTTTAAGGATCAAATAAATATGTTTGTTTGATAAAAAATCGAACGGGTCAAAATTTAGTAAAAAGGGTAATAAGCCGAAGACTTAAAAGTCTGAAAATTTTGTTAAACCGGATGTTGGATTTTAACTCCATAAGGTGGAGAATCAAATTACAATTACGTAGGAAGAAACGGTAGGTCAAACGGACAAGCGGATTGAAAGATACGAAAGTTTTCGTGTCAAAAACGGCAAAATGTGAATTCTGATACAGGGGCCACCGTAACTTACGGTGGGCACCGTAAGTTACGGTGGGGGGGCTGAAAGCTTACGGCAGTTACCTCCTTCCTTACGGTGGGGGTATGTGTCACACCCTGGCTTTGCGGAAGCATGGGTTTATTTGGTGTGACTTCTTAATACCACAGCGACAATCATAACCATACTATATGATAAAAACATGAGATATTCATCCATTAATAAAGTTAGAAAAAAAATCCCATTTTCAATAATCACAAAATAAGTTACAAACCTTAACTTGATTTAATTGAGTTTATAAAGACTTAGCAAAAGACTTTAAACAATACTAGGTTTAGAGATATGCAACCCGTCCAGGAAGAGGTTACACCTTCTAAACCCTGGATGACTTCTTTATTCAAACGCAGCTTGAAAATACGTGCATACCGTGCCAGATCCGTTAGTTTCCTGAAATACATGTAGTTTGAAAAGTCAACATAAAGTTGAGCGAGTTCATGTGTAAGTGAGTATGTAGAAACATTTGAAAATGTTGTAAGTATGTATAAAAGTCCCTGGTATGTAGCAATTAAGGAAAAAGAGATCACCATTGGGTTGCAAAGCCAATGATATGTGTGAAGTGCCGTAGGAAGACTCAAACCTAGCGGATTTTGCGTCAGGTACAAAGTCACCACCTGGTCCATTACGCGGGCTCAGGGGTTGGGCTCGCTACACCCAGATAGATCTTGTTGGTGTAGTCATCTGTCGACTACGTCTTAATATCGAGTCTCGATCTCGTTGCGGGTCCGATCGGGTATGACATCACGAGAGACATCACCAAGGTGACATCACAAGTGATGTCATGATACAAGAAATGGCCGTTTACATTATCTTACACAAAAGACAAATACATGTGTTGGTTTTGATTGGACCACTAGGAGGTCCAATGAGAAGCATTGGTTTGAAGGTCCAATGAGGTTCATTATGGAGGTTCACTTTAAAGACATTATGGAGGATCGCTTATTTGGAATCAAAATGGATCGCTTATACGGCAATTTTGTCAGTTCGCTTTTACAGCATCCATGTGGTTCGCTTTTATGGTGATGCCCTATGAGCGGACCAGAATTAGTATAAATAGGCTTATTGTCAATTCATTTTGTAACGTTGTTCAGATCTGATACCGAGGTATTGCCGGTGTTCCTTGTCAATGTAAACACTGTAAAATCAATATATAAGAGATTTAAAGTGTGATTCTAGCTGTGTACACGTCCGTTTTTTTGTTTCCGCCTCTGAAACGGATTTGAGCTCTTCCGAACGACTCGTTTAGGTCGAAATTCGATCCTACAATTGGTATCAGAGCCAAGGAGGAGGAGATCTCGCATATACAGCTCGTTTTCATCATTTTTTCTGCTTCTACACCTTTCTTTTTTGAAAAAACTGAACTTTTTACGGTCAAAATCGCTTAAAATTCACACAGTGTGTGCGTAATCATGAATTAACAAAACCTGGAAGTTTTCAGAACTTAAATCGGCCTAAAATTGGTTCAAATTGAGTTTTCGCTTGCATTCGGTTCGTGTTTTGCTGACGTCACATAGATCCGCTCCAAAAATTAACATTAGGTTCGCTCAAATGGTAAAAGTTTTGGTCCGCTTTAAGTGACATGCTTGGTCCGCTTTTTCGAACATCAATTGAGATTCGCTCTTTGTGAGACTTGAGATCCGCGTTTAATGCAATTTGTGGTCCGCTTATAAGACTAGTTACATGTGATTAGTATTGAAGTTGTCATCTATTTTGAAAAAGTTGCATGTGAGAAATAGTTTGATAAATGTATAGTCGACAGAAAACAGCACCGCCTCCTTGAATATCATTGGCCCAAGTCGTCGGCCCAATCATAGCAAACTATGTTGTTAGCCCACTTGATCACTTGACCACCGCCCCACTATTTGTCAAAGGTCCTGATCTCACAGTTTGAAATTCAAAGTGTTTAAGAGTCCGTCAGATTGATAGGAAGTCAGGCAAGGTCATTTGAAAGTCAGTCAGTTTACACGAAAAAGGGTCACGCCATTCGTATTTGATCCAAGTCATATCAGTCTGCATAGTTTGTCAATCTTCAGTCCGCACTGAAATTTCACCAGTTCAAGTACCAGTTCGTTTCCATTAATTGATAAATTTTTAAACTGATTGTGTTTTTTGTTTGTGTGTTATCAGGTATTTCCCGAAGCATCATCTGCGTTTTGAGACATGGCTGAAGAGTTCTACAATGCGTTCGCGACACCCGTTGCCCCTGTAACTCCTGCTGAAGCGTTGTATAATGAGAATGAGACAGGCACTCATAAAAAACCGCCGAAACTCATGTATATTGAAGATTTTCAGGGTTGGAAGAACCGATTCGAGAACTGGGTTCAAGCTTACAGATTCGAAGCATGGTGTTCTTTACTGAAAGATTACGAGAAGCCAAAGAATGAACGTGGTTTGGAAAAGGGTTTCAATGATTTTACAGAAGCTGACAAGTTGAAGTACACTAGTGAGAAGATGATGATCAGCATCCTTCAGCAAGCTGTTAAAGAAGACATCTTTGTCTTACTTCAACATAACGGAACTGCTAGATCCATCTGGGAAGCTTTGATTCAGAAATTCAGAGGGAGTGCTGATATGATCAAAAACAAAAAGGCATTATTGAAGAAATCATTTGACATGTTTACTGCATTTGATCATGAAACAACCAAACAGACTATAGATAGATACTGTCATTTAGTTTTGGAAATGGGTAGGTTATATATCAAGAAAGAGGACGATGAGTGGGTTGACAAACTAGCTGAGGCGTTACCACAGCACAAGTGGGGAACATATTTGATGGTTGTGAAACTTATGAGAAAGTCTGAGAGTATGAATTTGGCTCAGTTTATTCAGAAAATCGAAGAGCAGGAGCTGGATATTCAAAAGACAGCTATCATAACCAATCCAAATGCAAAGCAAGATGTCAGTCTGTACTATCGAGGGAACAAGTTTGAGACCACTCCTAATCAAAGTCCAAAGATTAGTACCGCATTCAGTGCTGATGGTTCTGCAAGTCCAAATGCAAGTATTACAACTCAAAGTGGTGGATCTACTTCATCATTCTCAAGCTTTGATCCAAACAACAATACATCTAGCCCTCAAAATCAAAATTCTACAAATCTGCAGTGCAATGTGACACTGAACATCCAGAATGGTCAAGCTCTTTCTCCTGAGGTGGCAAAGCAACACATGGCATCTCTTGTCGCCATGTTAGAGTCGTATGAAAGCCTGATTGCCGGAAGAATTGGTAATCCGATGCTTACAAAAGAAGATTACGACCAAATTGATGCAGAAGAGCTTGAGCTGATGGATCAGTGGTGCTTAGCTAGTGCCTGCAGGAGAGCTGAAAAATTTCAACAAATTACTGGCAGAGACGAGTTCCGAGGAATGGCTGCTTCTCCACTTGGTTTTGACAAGTCAAAAGTTACCTGTTTCCGATGTAAAGGAAAAGGTCACTTTAAACGAGAATGTAAAAACCTTAACTGGAAGTCAAGAAAAGAGCAATTATTATCAGAAATCAATCTTTCATCAAATCGATCAAAAACCTCAACAAAAGGAACCACAAACTGCTCATGGGAGAATGATTGAAGAAGCCAATAGGAAAGCTTATTATGGGATAATTGATCAGAATGATGAGGTTGTTGAAAAGGGATTTAGCTGGGACAAGTATATACCTAGTGAAACTAAATCTAATGTGGCACTTGTTACCAGGATTCTGGATCAAAATGAAGATTGTCAGAAAAGAATTCCGATATTTCCAGATCTTGGAAGTGATGTTGATACGGATGATGAGGAAGAGTATCTTAACAAATGTAGAAAAAGCATTGATCCTGACAGTTTTAATTTTTTCTATGCAGATAAAGTTAGGATACTGAATCAGAAGAAGATTGCTCGATTGCAGAGAGAGCTAGAAGCAGCAAAGCTACTCGATGATGAAAAGGCGAAGACTGAAGCTGTAGAAACAAAAGATGAAGCAACTGCTGAGATTGCAATAGAGAAGATTGTTGAAGTAGAGAAAGTAGTGGAGAAAATTGTTGAAGTCGAGAAACTCGTGGAAGTTGAGAAAATTGTTGAAAAGATTGTCGAAATAGAAAAGATTGTCGAAGTCGAGAAGATTGTTGAAGTTGAAAAGACTGTCGAAGTTGAAAAGATAGTTGAAAAGGTAGTTGAAGTCATGAAGCCTTGTGAGAAATGTTCTGAGTCTTGCAAAGTTTGTGAAGAAAAAGATAAAAAGATTGCTGATTTAGAGAAGATTACGGAAGATTTACTGTCTGATGTGAAGTATGTGAAAGAGTCATACGATGTACTGAATAGGACAGTTGATGGGTTGAAAAGAACGAATGCTGAAATTGAGAAAGCAAATGAAAAGATGAGTGGAACGTTAATGACGAAGCAAAGTGTAATCAATGAGTACATCGAAGATTGTGCAAAGCTAAAGAAAGAAGTGGAACTTGAGAAGATTGAGAGTGAAATGATTAAACGATTATTGTTGAGTTACACTACTTGTGATTATTTGATTGATCGTGTTTATCCTACTGTTGCAGGTCTTGAAGCGTTCATGGATAAAAAGACTGAAGATACTGATACTGGTAAGAAACCAAGTGTCAAGTATAACAGATGTCCACCCCCGATCCATGAAACTTATTCTCCCAGGAATCCTAATGATGAGCGTCTAAAAAAGGCAGTCAACATCAAGTTAAAGTCTGAAATCATTGATGAATTACCAGACAATATTGATGTTACATTCACAGCGTCTGACACTGATCATGAGTCTGAGTTAGTAAAGAAAGTTGTCGATCAGGTGTTAGATACGGATGAAGAGTCAAAGTCGGAGTCTAAGTCTGAAAGTCAGAGTTCGTCAGAAAGGAGTCCGAGTTCGCCGGTCAAAAGGGTTTATGATAATGAATTTCTTCTATCAAAATCTAATTTGAATGATGGATCAATCAAAGTGGCTTATACTTTGTATGATTCAGACAAATTATATTTTGATGAGGAATTTCCAATAAGAAGTGTTAAAACTGAAATGATCAAACAGGTTTTCAAACTAACAGAAATTAATATTTCTGAAATAAAAGATTTAAATCTTGCTGAAAAACCTAAAAAGTACACTTCAAGAGTTCAACAGAGATTGAACAAGAAAAAAGGTTACAGTTCTGGTTCAGGTTATCGAAAGAAACTGAATCATAACCGTAATTACAAAAAGAATGGATTAGGTTTCACTCCCCAGGAAAACTATAAAAATGAGAAAAATTATAAACCAAAAACAACATTTGTTACAGGTGGAAGTTGTGAAGAGGAACAGAAGAAACCTTTCTGGAAACAGTCAAACCAGGAGTTTCTTGCTGAAGTGAAGAAGAATGTGAGAAGGTTTGCTGAAAGAGTTGACATAAGAACCTGTTTCAAATGTCAAGAAGTTGGACATATAGCTTGGAATTGCCCCAAGACCAACTATCAAAAACAGGAAGTTTCTTCTAACTTTGGTTTGAGAAAGACTTGTGTTGATAAGAAAGAACAACCTGTGAAAAATGTTAAAAAGTTTGAAAATTCTACTTCTGAGGAAGGAGAAAGTTCAAAACGTTTTTACAAAAGAAAAAGGTGATATGAACAAGCAAAAGTGGGTGGTTAAATCTGAGGGTAATTCTGACAATGAATCTGATTCCATAAAATCAGAGGAGTCATGTGTTGAGAAAAAGGTTGATAATTCCGTTCCTGAGATGAACGAGGAAAACTTTCCGTCATTGACAAAAGAAAATTTGATGAAAAAAGTGGGAAAGGTAGAGATTTCAAATCAATTCTTCGCTAATAAGGGAGAATTTGATGTTGAGAAGGCTTTTAATGGCAAAGTTAAACATATTTTTGGTAAGATGGTTGACAGGAAAGTGAAGGATGCTAAAGAATTTTACAAGTCAAGATGTTGGTGGGACAGATGTTTGCCACCAAAATCACCCAAGGCTGGTCAGGCTTGGGTGACAGCTTTTTCACCATAAATTCCGTGTAACACCTGTGCCTTCACGGCCATCAAACAAATACCAAACCAATGAAATATTATATTTCACACTTGGGATTTGTAAAAATATGTGTATCATTTGCACATATCAACTCTTGTTCGATTTCAAACTCTAAATCGCTTTCTGGATAGTTATACGCGCACCGATGCGTAAATATAACCAGTTTAATGCAACAAACACTCCGGAATAGCGAAATAGGCTTAACATACCTTAAATAACCTTTACATAACTTAGAAATAAGTTTTGAAGGCTTTGGTATGGCAAAAGCAAGCTAATTCGCTTACAGGGACTAAACTTGACAAACTGCGAAAGTATGCCAATTTGAACTGTAACAGACATTCCGGAGCATGACCATAAGTTAAACATACCATAAATATCCTTTACATAGCTTAGAAATAGGCTTTGAGGGGTTCGGTGTGCTAAAATAAACTTTTGGGTCATTCAGGGACTAAGTGTCAAAAAGTGCACAAGTTTGCACTTTTGCCCATAACTTACGTTCTGAATACATCCGGACATCCAAAAATTTATGTAAGCATGACTACATTATATTTTAGTGTTCGCCATAAGAAAAATCCATTCGTCACGTCATTTGGATCGTTTTTCGCGCTTATGCGCATTCCGTCGTAATTAAGCGAACATCGCGTTCGTACGGCCAAACGAACCAACCTCCGGCATATTTTTGAGCATGTATTGAGTTCCCTATACTCTAACTTCATTTTAGAGCCTTGAAATGAGGTTAACGGGGTTCAAACGCATCGAAAAAGGCCTTAAACACGTGCAGGGACCATTTCTGCCAATTTTGAAACAATTCTGGAACTGGGAGGCAGTAGCGTAGCGCGAGCCCTAAGGGCCTACCTGTCGCGCTACGCGACTGCATGATCTGGATCAGATTCAATGTTTTAACAAGCGGGTCCCAGCTGTTCGATTCTCAACCACACATTCTCAATCGTCTAGTCAGCGGATAAGAACCTAATTTCAGCCACCATAAGGTTCCGACAAGTGTACGCCTTGGATCATGGCACGTTTTACAACAAACGATCCTAACGGTTACCCGAAAACTATAAATACCCCATCACCCCAACCTCATTTCTTACAAGAATTCTGATTTGAGAGCTCTAAGTTGAAACCATTGTTTCATACCTGAGTTCTTGGATCGGGATTAGCATTCGGGGACCCTTCGTAAGTATTCTTTCGTTCTTTTCCTTATTTTATTGCTTTTCGAGTCAGAAAGTCAAACTTTGTTTGACTTTCAGCGTTGACCAGTAATGGTCAATGCGAAGTTCGTTGAACTTCGCAACGTGAGTGTAATCACGTTGGTCATAGTCCCTTGGGACTATGCCCACTGATTACCACGTTGTCTAGGGTCGTAGGGTAGGCGATCTAATAAATCGCCTATACCTTCGAGCCCGACCCAGTTTGGTCGATCATTAGGATCCGACCAAATACATTAGGTGACCCTAGTATAGGGCATAACCTTCCGAGGTTATACCCTATGGTCACATCGTTTAAGTAGTTGTATGATAGGTAGTTTATATGCCTTAGGTAAATTACCAGAATACCCTTTTCATGTATAATTGGTAATTAAGCATATGTAACCTAAACTTTTGCCACATAACTGATTATGTAACATGTTTAGGCATATAACACTTGTCATAGGACTAGTTAGACGGTCCGAACGCGTTTCACGCGCACGACGCTTTAAAGTAGCATAAGTTACCTTAATGAGTCGCGATGGGTCGAAAGCACTTAGATTAGTCTCATTGTAGTATGTAGGCCTTGTTAAACCATATCATATGAGTTCCAATACTCATTTGGTTTGCCAAGCCTCATCCTATCCGATCTCCCGATTTAAGTCCGGTTTATTTATGTAGTTTAGATTTGCCGACTGATTCCGTGCTCCCTCAAGCTTTGTTTGGTTGTTGTTCAAGACCTCCAAGCATTCTCGGGCGAGTACATTATTCCCCTCTTTTACTGTTTTCAACTGTTTTGGGGTGACTCATATGTGCTAAATGCTTTATCAATGATTTCAATAACAATTACAATGTGGTTTCAAGAACAATAACAATTATTTCAAGAACGCTAACAATGATTTCAAGAACGAATACAATGATTTCAAGAACGAATACAATGATTTCAAAAACTAATAACAATTTCAATAAAGTGAACGAACTTGTTGGTTGTAGTTACATAACCAATGACATTCATTAGCAATGATCAGGCCGACCAGTATTAGGTTATGGTACCATAGGATCTGACAAATCCCGTTATTTACTGCACCCATTGTTATGTGTGGGGGTTGTGGGTAGCGACTGAATCTGAAATTATTAATTTACCCTTTGGTAAGGGTTTGTTAAGAACGAGAACGAGAGCGAGTTGGAACGAGGAACGAGTCAAGAAGGTTTGAATGTTATTAGAGAATCGACCATAAAGTAGTTTCACAATTAAAATATTAACTTACCCTTTGGTAAGGGTTTGTTAAAACAAGAACGATTTGAACGATTAAAACAAGATGGTTTAACGATTGGGTAAACATTTGTACATGATTGACATTTGATCATGTATTTCCCACAAAACATAACTTTGATTTAAACCAAGTTTTACTTCAATACTTTGTTTTTGTGCATATGGTTTAGTTGAGACATTTCACTTGCCATACATGGATATTTGACATAGACATTTGACATGGATATTTGACATAGACATTTGACATGGATATTTGACATAGACATTTGACATGGACATTTTGACATAGACATTTGACATGATTTACATCTTGACATGAATACTTGACATATTATTCAATACATTTGACAATTGATTTAAACATAGACATTTTACATTGTTTGGTTTGGTTTGGTTAAGTGATTAAGTAACGATGCGTGTGTAATATGATACAAACATGGTGGATACGCCGCTGGTACTTCCTATATATAAGTGTTTGTATGGTATTACATATCATAGCGTTATTTGAATCATTTCAGTTTGAGACATAGAACATTTTATACAAATAACATACTTTTCACAAGACATTGATTTATAAACAACTTATCTTATGCAAACTCATTTACATGGTTATTCATTTAATCATGCATTATTCTCTTATTTATACTTATCATCCGAACTTATTATTTTTCAAAAGATTTACAAAAACAAAGCAAATTACAAGGTTCATGACTAAACATTTTCTTAAACAGAAGTCATGAATCTTATTTTCACAAAACCTATGTATCTCGCCAGCATTTCTTTGCTGACCTCGTTTTCACATATGTTTCAGGTATTGAAAGATATCGTTTGATAGGATGCATGCTCACATAGGACTGGACAAGGCCTTAGTGACTCAATAACAATGATAGATTACGTTTAAATTGTGTATTTAGATTTCCAGACGATGTAATTATTCAATGTTTAATAAAACGAAACACTCTTTGGTATCCATGGTTATGAAACATTAATTCTGTTGCAACACGCCCCGATGTTTCCGCCGCGATTTGTTGTTTTACGCGGTCGGGGTGTGACAGAAAGATGGTATCAGAGCCAATGGTTATAGGGAATTAGGTTATTAGTAATTAGTAATGCTTTGACCTAGTCTATAACCTTCTTAGGACCCTAACGCGAGTTTACTTGCGTTTATTCATAAAACAATACCGTCACCTATCCTTAGGCGACGACCACAACAAGAACATAAATTTCAAAACCGCTTTGAAGACTAATCATCTGTTCTAGGATGATTAATTTCTAGGTTTTGAACCCTCTATTGTAAGGTTTTGAACCCTCTGTTATATGGTTTTGAACCCCTTGAATTTTCAAAATCTCGTCAAGGTTTTGGGTTTTAAATAATGTGAACACGTGCAAACTGGAAGGGTGAATGCCTGTATTCTGGGTTTTCTGTCTAGGCAAGCACTTCGTATACATCTCATCAGACGCGAGACCAGTTGTGCTTACCTGGGAATTCTTGGGATGAGTGTTCACTTATAGGCGAGCATGTCTTCGCGATACATTATTTTTTTTTTACCCATTTACTTTGATCAGTCACTGTGTGTCGTTTGTTGCTTTGAAGTAACAAACAAATGACCACTATCCTTGCTTTCATCAGATTTGTTTCATCTCATTCTTTTCGTCTAATTCTCTCACTCGTTTCCTTTCATGTTTCCTCTTTTAGACAATGCCTCCTCGACGCGAAAACCAGATAGAGACTGCCGAGCTGGCAGAAATCATTGCGCAGCAAATGGCTGCTCAATTCCCAAACCTCTTTGCTCAATGGAACCAAGCCAACAACAACAACAATGTGCTATGCAAATACAAGGATTTCAACCAGGCTAAACCACTCAAGTTTAGTGGTTCTGAAGGAGCAACTGGGCTTCTTCAGTGGTTCGAAAGCATTGAGAATACTTTTCGCCACGTGCAGTGCCTGGATAATCGCAAGGTCGAGTTCTCCTCGAGCGTGTTTCAGAAGAGGGCTCTTACATGGTGGAATGGGGTAATGAGAGACCGAGGTGCGGAAGTTGCTCTCGCACAGACATGGGCTGAACTTAGGGCTCTGATGATGAGGGAATTCTGTCCTCGTCATGAGCAGCGAGCTTTGGAGAAGGAATTTGATGAGTTGAAGCAAGATAGTGGTGAGCACAGGGCGTATACTGATAGGTTTGAGGAGCTGAGTCTGCTTTGCCCGACAATGGTTACCCCACTTGACATAGCTATCGAAAGGTACATCGACGGCCTACCTGAATCGGTACAAGACATCCTTACTGGTAGTAGCCCTGCCACACTCCGTCAGGCGATCGAGTTAGCTGCGACATTGACTGAGTCGCAGATTCGGAAGAATAAGTTACACAGAAAGGGTGACAAGGGTAAGAAGCAGGGGTCTGACAAGGAGGATAGCAAGAAAGGTGAAAACGAGAAGGGAAAGGAAGGTGAGACGTCAAAGAAATCGAAGAAGCGAAAGGGTGGTCAGAACTTTGCTGTTACAGCACAGACTGCTCAGAACCCGCGGAACCAACCAGCTCAGCCACCTGCAAAGAAAGCATATGCCGGTACCGCACCTTATTGTGCACGCTGCAACGGTCATCACGCAGTACAACAAGCTTGCTGGCAATGCACGACGTGTGGTAAACTTGGGCATTTGGCCAAGATTTGTCGTATGGGACAAAATCAGGCTGCTCAGGTTCAAGCTCCGGTCCAAGGGAATGCTGCGAGATTTCCACTGGGTTCATGTTTCAACTGCGGAGAGATTGGTCACTTCCGCCACAACTGCCCAAGACTGGTGAATGCAAATGCTAACGCAAACCCAAATGCGAACGCCAACATCAATGTGAATCCAGCACATGGTTGAGTGTTTAACATCAAGGAGGCTGGCTATCAACGATGCAGCAATGAACGATTAGTATTTTGTTTTTCCTCTGGTTGGTATCTTGTAACATTTAAAGACAATGCGGTTGTTATATAAATAAAATTTGTGGTTTTATTTTTAACTAATGCAATTGTATGAATGTTTGATTCAACCTTATGATGTCAACACAAAGACAAAACTACTTGTGTGGTTCTGTCATTTTTACGATCACTTGAGATCTCCCTAAGAACCTCAAACACTGGTTTCTTTTAAATCTAAAGTATCTTATCGTCTTGCACCGTTCGAGATGCAAGAATTATCAAAACAGCTTCAAGAGTTGTCTGATAAAGGATTCATCCGTCCGAACTTTTCACCTTGGAGAAGCTCCTGTTCTCCTTGGGAAAAGAAGAATGGATCTTTTCGAATTCATATCGATTAACGTAAGCCTGTTAAGCTTACCATCAAGAATCGATATCCACTACCTTAAATCGATGATCTCTCCGATCATCTGCAGAGCGCTTCATGCTTTTCCAAGATCGATTTGCGTTCTGGGTATCCTCAACTTCGTATGCTCGAAGAAGATATTCCCAAAACGGCTTTCTGCACGAAGTATGGCCATTACGAGTTTACAGTCAGGCCTTTTGGATTGACAAATGCTCCAGCCATCTGCATGGACTTAATAAATAGAGTCTACAAGTCTTATTTGGATCAGATCGTCATTGTTATTATTGATGACATTTTGATCTATTCATGTCCTGAGCCAATCACGATCAACACCTTCGTTGACATCGGAGCCCTGATTGAATTCCTTGTACACTTTAAAATGTACAAAACAACTCAATTAGGACAAACCGAATTCCTTTTAAGATCTTCCTATCTTCATAGTTAGATTCTTGAAAATATTTAAGGTGCCAAAGGAAATCCATGGATTGGGTTCCTGGTATGCTTTAAATACCCGTGTCCAAAGATAACAAATTAAAGGTCAAATTGAACGATTATGCGATTGAACAAGTATGCAACTATGCGATTATGTGTTTATGTGTTATGTATTCTCCTCTATGTTTTTGTGTTTTTATACTCTGGATAATTCGTTATCCAAATCCTCGTAGAATCTTTTATATCTTCATATGAGGGATTCGTAGTAGGATATTCAAAAGGTACTACCTTAAACCCTTATGGGCTTCTACGTAGTAGTTAAGACCCTTGGATTATATAGTACCACTCCATGATTCTTAAGAGACCTTAAGTGGTCTAGTCAAAAAGATTGATTCACAATCTGGTTAAAGAATGACATCTAGTGATGTAGCTGAACAGACTCCTTGATAGTCTATTTAGATCATTTATTGATTTAATTAAAAGGACTCTATGGCGGTCTAGTCACACTCATCACAGGATTGTTCATTTGGTTTTACCCTACACATTATAAAATAGACTGTGCGAACTGTGCAAGGAATTGTCTAATTATGGACGCGTACATAATTATGAAATTTAGTGCATAGGAACCCAGTAAGATTTATTATGTGTAAGAACCGATAGTGACAAAAATAACGAAATGAGAACGATGTAATGAAGGTACGGTGGACGCACCAATGACGCTTCATATACTTGTATATAAGTGTCCCTCTTACATTGCAAACATAATGTTATTAAGGTTACTAGAAGATCAAGAACCCTAACCAATGTTGTTCGATCTTTTCAACTTCATGCTTTCAAGCTCTCACAAGTTTCCTCTAAATAAATTTCGGGACGAAATTTCCTAAAGTAGGGGAGACTGTAACACCTGTGCCTTCACGGCCATCAAACAAATACCAAACCAATGAAATATTATATTTCACACTTGGGATTTGTAAAAATATGTGTATCATTTGCACATATCAACTCTTGTTCGATTTCAAACTCTAAATCGCTTTCTGGATAGTTATACGCGCACCGATGCGTAAATATAACCAGTTTAATGCAACAAACACTCCGGAATAGCGACATAGGCTTAACATACCTTAAATAACCTTTACATAACTTAGAAATAAGTTTTGAAGGCTTTGGTATGGCAAAAGCAAGCTAATTCGCTTACAGGGACTAAACTTGACAAACTGCGAAAGTATGCCAATTTGAACTGTAACAGACATTCCGGAGCATGACCATTAGTTAAACATACCATAAATATCCTTTACATAGCTTAGAAATAGGCTTTGAGGGGTTCGGTGTGCTAAAATAAACTTTTGGGTCATTCAGGGACTAAAAGTGTCAAAAAGTGCACAAGTTTGCACTTTTGCCCATAACTTACGTTCTGAATACATCCGGACATCCAAAAATTTATGTAAGCATGACTACATTATATTTTAGTGTTCGCCATAAGAAAAATCCATTCGTCACGTCATTTGGATCGTTTTTCGCGCTTATGCGCATTCCGTCGTAATTAAGCGAACATCGTGTTCGTACGGCCAAACGAACCAACCTCCGGCATATTTTTGAGCATGTATTGAGTTCCCTATACTCTAACTTCATTTTAGAGCCTTGAAATGAGGTTAACGGGGTTCAAACGCATCGAAAAAGGCCTTAAACACGTGCAGGGACCATTTCTGCCAATTTTGAAACAATTCTGGAACTGGGAGGCAGTAGCGTTGCGCGAGCCCTAAGGGCCTACCTGTCGCGCTACGCGACTGCATGATCTGGATCAGATTCAATGTTTTAACAAGCGGGTCCCAGCTGTTCGATTCTCAACCACACATTCTCAATCGTCTAGTCAGCGGATAAGAACCTAATTTCAGCCACCATAAGGTTCCGACAAGTGTACGCCTTGGATCATGGCACGTTTTACAACAAACGATCCTAACGGTTACCCGAAAACTATAAATACCCCATCACCCCAACCTCATTTCTTACAAGAATTCTGATTTGAGAGCTCTAAGTTGAAACCATTGTTTCATACCTGAGTTCTTGGATCGGGATTAGCATTCGGGGACCCTTCGTAAGTATTCTTTCGTTCTTTTCCTTATTTTATTGCTTTTCGAGTCAGAAAGTCAAACTTTGTTTGACTTTCAGCGTTGACCAGTAATGGTCAATGCGAAGTTCGTTGAACTTCGCAACGTGAGTGTAATCACGTTGGTCATAGTCCCTTGGGACTATGCCCACTGATTACCACGTTGTCTAGGGTCGTAGGGTAGGCGATCTAATAAATCGCCTATACCTTCGAGCCCGACCCAGTTTGGTCGATCATTAGGATCCGACCAAATACATTAGGTGACCCTAGTATAGGGCATAACCTTCCGAGGTTATACCCTATGGTCACATCGTTTAAGTAGTTGTATGATAGGTAGTTTATATGCCTTAGGTAAATTACCAGAATACCCTTTTCATGTATAATTGGTAATTAAGCATATGTAACCTAAACTTTTGCCACATAACTGATTATGTAACATGTTTAGGCATATAACACTTGTCATAGGACTAGTTAGACGGTCCGAACGCGTTTCACGCGCACGACGCTTTAAAGTAGCATAAGTTACCTTAATGAGTCGCGATGGGTCGAAAGCACTTAGATTAGTCTCATTGTAGTATGTAGGCCTTGTTAAACCATATCATATGAGTTCCAATACTCATTTGGTTTGCCAAGCCTCATCCTATCCGATCTCCCGATTTAAGTCCGGTTTATTTATGTAGTTTAGATTTGCCGACTGATTCCGTGCTCCCTCAAGCTTTGTTTGGTTGTTGTTCAAGACCTCCAAGCATTCTCGGGCGAGTACATTATTCCCCTCTTTTACTGTTTTCAACTGTTTTGGGGTGACTCATATGTGCTAAATGCTTTATCAATGATTTCAATAACAATTACAATGTGGTTTCAAGAACAATAACAATTATTTCAAGAACGCTAACAATGATTTCAAGAACGAATACAATGATTTCAAGAACGAATACAATGATTTCAAAAACTAATAACAATTTCAATAAAGTGAACGAACTTGTTGGTTGTAGTTACATAACCAATGACATTCATTAGCAATGATCAGGCCGACCAGTATTAGGTTATGGTACCATAGGATCTGACAAATCCCGTTATTTACTGCACCCATTGTTATGTGTGGGGGTTGTGGGTAGCGACTGAATCTGAAATTATTAATTTACCCTTTGGTAAGGGTTTGTTAAGAACGAGAACGAGAGCGAGTTGGAACGAGGAACGAGTCAAGAAGGTTTGAATGTTATTAGAGAATCGACCATAAAGTAGTTTCACAATTAAAATATTAACTTACCCTTTGGTAAGGGTTTGTTAAAACAAGAACGATTTGAACGATTAAAACAAGATGGTTTAACGATTGGGTAAACATTTGTACATGATTGACATTTGATCATGTATTTCCCACAAAACATAACTTTGATTTAAACCAAGTTTTACTTCAATACTTTGTTTTTGTGCATATGGTTTAGTTGAGACATTTCACTTGCCATACATGGATATTTGACATAGACATTTGACATGGATATTTGACATAGACATTTGACATGGATATTTGACATAGACATTTGACATGGACATTTTGACATAGACATTTGACATGATTTACATCTTGACATGAATACTTGACATATTATTCAATACATTTGACAATTGATTTAAACATAGACATTTTACATTGTTTGGTTTGGTTTGGTTAAGTGATTAAGTAACGATGCGTGTGTAATATGATACAAACATGGTGGATACGCCGCTGGTACTTCCTATATATAAGTGTTTGTATGGTATTACATATCATAGCGTTATTTGAATCATTTCAGTTTGAGACATAGAACATTTTATACAAATAACATACTTTTCACAAGACATTGATTTATAAACAACTTATCTTATGCAAACTCATTTACATGGTTATTCATTTAATCATGCATTATTCTCTTATTTATACTTATCATCCGAACTTATTATTTTTCAAAAGATTTACAAAAACAAAGCAAATTACAAGGTTCATGACTAAACATTTTCTTAAACAGAAGTCATGAATCTTATTTTCACAAAACCTATGTATCTCGCCAGCATTTCTTTGCTGACCTCGTTTTCACATATGTTTCAGGTATTGAAAGATATCGTTTGATAGGATGCATGCTCACATAGGACTGGACAAGGCCTTAGTGACTCAATAACAATGATAGATTACGTTTAAATTGTGTATTTAGATTTCCAGACGATGTAATTATTCAATGTTTAATAAAACGAAACACTCTTTGGTATCCATGGTTATGAAACATTAATTCTGTTGCAACACGCCCCGATGTTTCCGCCGCGATTTGTTGTTTTACGCGGTCGGGGTGTGACATTCCGGACTTGCTGGAGCTCCCAGGTTGGTAAGAGTGGAGCAGGAATCGGCATCTTTCTTAGCAAATGATCCTACAATTGGTACAATTGGTAAAGTACAGGTGGTATTTTTGATTTGTTATATTTTGATGTGCAAGTGGTTATGGTTGGTAAAGTGAACCTGCTAGTAGTTGTTGAAGGTTTTCACTGACAAGTGGTTAATCAAGGTCATTTAGTTGAACTTGATTGGACCATATTTACAAATGATTGTTTGGAAAAACAACATGATGAACCCCTAACTTTACAAGTGGTAAAATCAACAAAACTAATTTTCCGGAAAAACCATTTGATTAAAACAAACTTAAGTGTTTTGAAATCACAATGGGAAAATAGTTTGTTGTAAGGGGGAGTTCTGATTGTTTATGCCAAGTGGATGGCGATTTGATATTAGTTGTCACTTTATTGTACAGTTTATTTTCAAATTTCCTAAAATGTGTTTGCATTTTAGGGGGAGTAAAAATTTTCAGAAAATCCAAAAACATTTGAAAATTTGAAAAGCCAAAAACATGATAAAATCAAAAATGAGTTTTGTTGTCAAAAAGAGGAAATGATAGTACATCAGTGGACGATCACAACATGCTAAAGAAATGGAAAGTTAAAAAGTGATAAACGGTCTCACTGATGATGTGCCAGTAGGTTTTTGCACATTTAGTAGATTGAGACGAGATATAAACCTAAATTTCAAACTTGCTTGTTCTGTGGGTTAACACAAACTTGGATATATAGGTAACCCCTGAAATCTTGTTTGAAAGGTCCCTTATTCTGAGATACTAGGTCTTTATGCTCAGTGATATCTGGGGTATTATCCCGGGACTTCTGCTGAAAGAAATTTCTGACCTAGTCCCCGGATAATGCTTTCTGCAAATGCTTGAAACATAGCATCGCCCTCAGCAAGCTGATGAAACAATAAAATTGATAGTCGCTGCTGTTGTAATGCAAAAGATCCTCTAAAGGGGACACACCAAAAGTCGAAGCCGTCATCTCTCTGCGTATCGAAAGATCGACCTGAGCTCTCACGGCCCTCGTACTATAATTTATTCCCCTGACCGATATCATCTGTGGTATACTCACCTGTAAGACTGAATATTGGGATCTGGATACGGGAGTATATTCAAGTAGTGGGACACACGAATAAGTTCAAGAGCTTAAAACATTAACCTCGTATCTCGGATCAATTGAACTTTGTGTGAAAATTTAAGTGGATCAATATACTGACAATCTAGGTGAATCGTTTAGAGCTTAAAATGAAATGAAGCTTAACGGTGTTGGTGATTTGTCTCAAAAACTGATATGATCCTCTAACGCAAACTCACAAAAATATTGTATGTAAATATTTTATTTCTGCATTTCATTTCTCTTATGTCAAAAATCCAAAAAGATTTTCAGTGTGTTTTAGCATAAAAAAAAAAAAAAATTTCGACAACTGGTATTGAAAAGTTGATGTTCAAAATTCCGAGTGCTAAACATGACGAACAGATGGTTTGGGAGAGTGTGTTGGTTTTTGAAAACAAAAATGATATATATCTTCTAGTGGTTCTTCAATTTGTAAAATCAATTTTTGTTGGTGTACTGTCTGCAAATGATTCATTAGATCTTTACATGTTATCATCAGAAAATTTATATTTGGGTAGAGAATGTACAGGTTTTGAAGATCAGGTTCCGATACCTGAAGTCTTTATGATTACAACATGCCAGACTGCGATCCCAGCATATCAAAAGGGGGAGTCTGAAGACATCCAAGTAAAGATTGTTCATGGAGAGTTTATTGGTGATGATGTAAAGAGAAGAGAAAGATTTGAGGATGCTTACACTGTTAAAGACTGAAGTCGTTGAAGACTCGACACTTAAGACTCGTCAACATCTGAGGGGGAGTCTGTTGGTGCAGTCATCTGTCGACTACGTCTTAATATCGAGTCTCGATCTCGTTGCGGGTCCGATCGGGTATGACATCACGAGAGACATCACCAAGGTGACATCACAAGTGATGCCATGATACAAGAAATGGCTGTTTACATTATCTTACACAAAAGACAAATACATGTGTTGGTTTTGATTGGACCACTAGGAGGTCCAATGAGAAGCATTGGTTTGAAGGTCCAATGAGGTTCATTATGGAGGTTCACTTTAAAGACATTATGGAGGATCGCTTATTTGGAATCAAAATGGATCGCTTATACGGCAATTTTGTCAGTTCGCTTTTACAGCATCCATGTGGTTCGCTTTTATGGTGATGCCCTATGAGCGGACCAGAATTAGTATAAATAGGCTTATTGTCAATTCATTTTGTAACGTTGTTCAGATCTGATACCGAGGTATTGCCGGTGTTCCTTGTCAATGTAAACACTGTAAAATCAATATATAAGAGATTTAAAGTGTGATTCTAGCTGTGTACACGTCCGTTTTTTTGTTTCCGCCTCTGAAACGGATTTGAGCTCTTCCGAACGACTCGTTTAGGTCGAAATTCGATCCTACAGATCTACCGCTTACGACCCTCGGTCCTACAATGAGGATTAACGGCCTCAAGTTGCGCCTACTCACTCACATGATCTGTACGTCCTAACCCTCCTTAAGCTAACCATACCATGTAAAAAGTATTCGTAATCATAGTAACATGTATTTCACCCCCGCAATATAAAAACTGAAAACAGTTAAGAGAAAAGGGGGACATGAACTCACAGTAGTGCGTCTCGAAATAGTCTGTCCCAAAGTAACCTGCTGCGTGACGACCTACACGTACTAACTTCTATTAGACGGACGGCCGTGCCTTGGCTTAAGGTTTATCGTTTTTGGGAAATAGTTAGGCAACTATTTCGTAATTACACTTCGTAATTATTTTGTAAATATATTCCTTCCCAAGGATGGGGGTTTTAATACATGTGCGTTCATATAACTTCGAAATATATTATTAAGTCTCACTTAATGTAATATATTTTATTTCATTTGACCAAAATACTTTACTTCCAAAATATAAATATTTTTCCCAAAAATATTATATTTTATTCCATATAATTTTCCAAAATAATATCCTTGTAAAGATACACACTTATGAGTATTTTCTGAAAATACGTAAGTTACGTTGTAAGGTTCGGGTGGTATAAATAATACTGGTGTAACTTAGACACTTATTTGTGAAAGCGTTTGTATTATTTTGGAGCCGTTAATATTCAGTGTGTCCCAGTAATATTATTTTTACTCTAAAAATAATATTTGTATAATTCACAAAATAATCATAAAAATTACACAAGTGCTATTATGGAAAGTATATATTCTAAATATATATTTTAGCAAGTTTTATTTTGTGAAAATCCCACCTCCGACACTTGGAAGTTTTGTAATAAAATTGTGGCGAAATTTACACTTTGAAAGTAAGTTGAAAATATGTTCATAACACTTGTTGTAAAAATATTTTCCAAGTGTTATATTTCTGGAAAAAATTCGCCAGAGTTTCCCCTGTAACTGGAGGTGGCCACGCTTTCAAGCGTATCATTTTCTTTTAAGAATTCAAATCAACAATGTTCCCAACATTAACAAACATTATTTCAACATTAACTAGATCAAAATAGATATAAATCGCAAAACACATGAACTTGTGGTTTATGTAAAAGTGCGTAGTAATCTTCCAATATTCTTAGTAGATCTTTCTGTCTTTGTAAATAAAATCGGTTTCTTGAAAATCTTATTTTTAAAGAAAGTGTAAGTTTACAACTTCTCGGTCAAAAGTTACGAACATATTTCTTTGGTAAAACCTTTTGTTACATAAGTGTCTACGCACTAGTTTGCTCACAAAAACACCTTTGTTTCAAGAAAGATCCGGCTTCTAAAACATGATTTCATTTTACACTTGGTTCTTCGAAAATACCACTTGTAGATCTTTAGATCTACTACTTTAGAACTCCATTTTACAAGAAAATTTTCTTTTACACAAGTTCATGTTCATATGTAGTAGTGTTCATCATCTAACCACTTTCATACTTTAACATACACTAGTTCATGCTTCTTGAACATGCCTTAGCCGGGTTAGATGACGATCCGAACTACTACTAGCATCCAACAACAATAAATAATCATCACAAAACTAGTTTCAAAAGTTTTACACTAATATTCATCCATTAACCACCATGCTTATTATTTTTTGTAGGCTTTTAAGTTTTGATCTCTAGTGTTTATGATTTTCATCCGACAAATATCTTATTAACCACTTTAGAATAGATCAAGAAGGCGTTTAGAGTCACTCACAACTAGCTCGTGGCTAGGGAAGAAACTAGACGAAAAACGAGTGGTTAATAGCGTTGTGGTGAGGTCCTTGCGATTCCGTGAACACCGGGCTTCCTTATACGAGCTCTAACACGCTTGTAGTTATGTAAAATGAATTTATCAAATTTGGAAAATGTAGGTGGGTGTGGCTAGGTGGTCGGCCGAGAATCAAAAGAAGGGAGAGAGCTTTAAGAAATTTTGCTAAGTGGATTATGGAAGTGAGGTGGCCTTATGGTTTCTTTTATAACCCATCTTATGTGATTAACCAAAAGTTTATATGTCTTGTACATCTTTGACAAATATTAAAATAATCAAACTTGTAAGACCTTGTCTCCTAATGGGGGAGATCGATTAAACAAGGGGGGTTGGGTTGGGATTTGTAATCTAACTAGATAGTTAGAGCTTAAGTTAGTTAGTTAGGTGATTAAACCAATTTCTAGTGTGTTATAATTTGTAACGGGTGTTAGGGTATTCGGGGACCCTAACTGGCTCAGAAAAAGAAAAACAATGTTATGTAAATATTTTTGTGTTCCGGGTAAAGTCCGGTTGTTCGGTTGGATATTAATTCATAAATGTGCTAAATAAATATTTAAGGTGTCGTTAATATTATTTTTAGTGACCCAATGAATTCCCGACACTTTGTAAAGTGTCTAGTAATATTTTTCCATGTTTTTGCACTTTACTAGTTAGCTTAAAAGCTGAATTTTTGTATTAGAGTGCAGAATTTTGTACTCAAAGTACGTTTTAGGCACATCCGGTCACTATAACTATCACCTAGTGACGCAGTTATACAATCCTCACCTCCCTACACTCCCTACTAGTGTAGTAAACTATTCCCGGCTCATACTGGCCTTAGAGACAGTGACTGTCTGATGCTGGCTATGTCAGCATGTTTACTGGGTTATCCGTTCATTGTGCTACTGTGCTTTTGTGCATCAAGGTTGTCACTAATGTTCTGTGTGTAAATAATGGAGTGACAGTAATAAAGTATGATGCATGTACATGTATGTATCAGAAACCAAGTAGCAGTTTAACCACAATTGTAAGCAAGCACAGTAATTAAGCATTAATTAAATATTAATTAACTCGTACGGATACCTGGTTTGGTAAGGGTTGTCACAGTATGTTATACCAGGGGCCACCGTAACTTACGGTGCCGACCGTAAGTTACGGTGGAGGCCAGTTTCAGATCCTTGTTTTTGGGATCAAGACATCCATGTTTGAATTTCTCGATTTCCTTGTTTAATTCGATTATTCGACCCAATCATCCTTGTTGTACTAGTTATTAAATTATCAAAACTAAATTTTAAGTTGGTTTTGATCACAGGTGAATGTCAAGAGTCCCGGATGAAGATCAAGCATCGAGCAAGAACCGAACTCACGTTAAACAAAGCTTCCGCAATGTTGTTTCGTCGTTATTCTAAAACGGCGAATTGAACCACATTATGTTGTATCACTTTAAATTGTAAAAGTTTTTAATAAACCAATATTTTAGCATGAACGTTTAAATACAAATACTCAGTAATTGTGATTATTTCTGGAAAACGCTAAATAAAAATATGGTTGTTACAAGTTGGTATCAGAGCCTTGGTTTAAGAGATTCAAGTATGGTGGGAAAACTATGCTTGGACTTAAACCTTATGCTCTTGATAAAGATTGGTGTTCGGTTCGAGGCTTGATCGCAAATCCGGTAAGTACATGTATGTTAATAGTTTAGTATGCTAAAGTGTTGTAAACAACACATAGGGCTATCGTGTGATACACGTTACCCCAATTAAAAGGATTGGTATGGTTGATGAAAATACGCGCGTTGACGCGTATGGTAGAAAAAGCCTTGTATTATAATACGGACGATTATTGAAGTTGACATTACTAACTCTTGTGAATGTTTTAATTGAAGGACACTCGCATCTGAAGATGACGAGAGTGGAACGAATTGTAGATATGATGATGGAACGGTCCGAGATAGGATAAGAAGAGTGTCACACCCCGACCACGTAAAACAACAAAACGTGGCGGAAAACGTCGGGGAATGTTGTAACAGAATCATTGTTTCATAACACATGGAAATTGAAATATTGTTTTATTGATTAAAATAGTTACAATGTCTTGACAATCAAAGAAACATAACATAAATAACTAGTCTTGCATCTTTTATTGTCGCTAAGGCCCAAGTCCGCCTAAGTGTATCTGGATAAATCCTATGCATCATATCCTGAAACACATGTGAAAATAGGTACGTCAGCATAAAAATGCCTGTGAGATACATAGGTTTTGTGAAAATAGAATTCATGACTTATATTTAAGAAAATGTTTAGTCATGAACCTTGTAATTTGCTTTGTCTTGTAAATCATTTGAAAAGTGATAAATAAACCAAATGATATATATGTATAAAAGAATAATACATGGTTAAGTGAATAACCATGTGAAATGAATTTGTATAAATTAAGTTGTTTGTAAAACAATGTATTGTGAAAAGTATGTTATTTGTATAAAATGTTATATGTCCAAATTGAAATGATTCAAATAACGCTACGATATGCAATACCATACAATCACTTATATATAGGAAGTACCAGCGGCGTATCCACCATGCTTGTATCATATTACACATGCCTCGTTACTTAAATCACTTACTCAAACCAAACCAACAATGTAAGATGTCTATGTTTAAACCAATTGTCAAATGTATTGAATAATATGTCAAAATGTTTATGTCAAGATGTAAATCATGTAATGTATAACAAATGTCAAAAATGTTTATGTGTCAAATGTAAATCATGTAACGTGCAACCAAAATGATATGTATGGCTAGTGAAATGCATCAACTAAACCATAGGTGAAACGCACAAAACAAAGTATTGAAGTAAAACTTGGTTTAAATCAAAGTTATGTTTTGTGGAAATGCATGCTATACTGATACAGACATCTATGCGGTATTGTGAGAATGCATACATCCAAGCCTTGAGACTGAGGCGATAAACCCTTAAACAAATTAAAGGTTTATCTAAGTTATGAGAATCGAATTCGGTCATTCCTTTCATCCAAACCTACCTAGGATGTCCGGAACGGGAGTTGTCAATTCCTATGGTACCACTACCTACTAACGAACGGCGTGATCGGTGTTAATGAATGTATATTGATCCATCAAAACAAACCAAATATCATATCAAAATGTAAGCATGTGATGAATAATAAATGTACTAAGTATGCACACAATGGGCATACATAGCATAGAATGTAATGTAAAATAATGTACTAAGTACGCACACAATGGGCATACATAGCATAAAATGTAATGTAAAATAATGTACTAAGTACGCACACAATGGGCATACATAGCGTAAAGTGTAATGTAAAATAATGTACTAAGTACGCACACAATGGGCATACATAGCATAAAGTGTAATGTAAAATAATGTACTAAGTACGCACACAATGGGCATACATAGCATAAAGTGTAATGTAAAATAATGTACTAGGTACGCACACAATGGGCATACATAGCATAAAACACAATGAAATCATGTACTATAAATGTACTAATGAACATAGCAAGTATATGATGTGAAAACAGGAAAGCATGAAAGTAACAAGTAGGCACATGTGTTCCACCCCAAAATGTTTGGAAAACAGTAAAAGAGGGGTCTATGTACTCACTTGAGATTGCTTAGTAGTCCTTGAGTAACAACCAAACAATGCTAGAGATCACGGATATCAAACGGCACCTAATATAGGTAACTATGTTAATATACCGGACCTAATTCGGAAGATTGGATAGAATGAGGGTTCGTAAACCAAACGAGTATGGAGACTCGTGTAATATGGTTTAACAAAGCCCACATACTAAAATGAAACCTAACCTAAGTGCTTACGACCCATTACGACCCGTTTAGGTAGCTTATGCTACTTTAACGCGTCGTGCGCGTAAAACGCGTTTGGAACGCCTAACTAGCCCTATGATAAGTTAAATATGCCTTAACATGTCTAATATTGTTACCAAATCAGTTTAGATACCAAAAGTTATGTTACATATGCTTAAAATGAATTTTGGTGTTCAAAGGGCATTTTGGTAATTTACCTAAGGCATATATACTACCTATCATACAACTACTCAAACGATGTGACCATAAGGTATAACCTCGGAAGGTTATTCCCTATATACTATGGTCACCTAATGTGTTTGGTCGGATCCTAATGATCGACCAAACGGGTCGGGTTCGAAAGTATAAGCGATTGTTTAGATCGCTTACCTTACGACCCTATATAAGCACTAAACTAAAAGTGACGAGCTAAGCATTTTAAAACATGCTTAACTAAGTTTAGAAAATAGGTTTGGTATCAAAACAAATGGTTTTGATACCCAGGAGTAGTTTGGTTACAAAATACGCTAGAATACGTATTCTGGCCGAAACTACGACTCATCACTGAGCCTAGATAACGTGGTAATCAGTAGGTATAGTCACTAGGGACTATAACCATCGTGATTATGATCACGTTATGAAGTTCAAACAAACTTCGCATTGACCATAAACTGGTCAATGCAGAAAGTCAAACAAAATTTGACTTTCAGACTCGAAAAGCAATAAAAGAACGAAGGAACACTTACAAAGGGTCCCCGCAAGATTTGATTCCAAGTAATCTCAGGTAGGAAGTGAGAAATCACAACCACTTAGAGAAAAAATCAGATCAAATGTGGGTTTGCAAGGAGTGGGGGTTGGGTATTTATAGGAAAACCAAGACGGTTAGGATCGTTTCTTGAAAAACGTGCTTCGATCTAGGCCGTCCAAGTGTTGAAATGTTATGGTGCATCATTTTGCCCCCACCACCAGAGTTTGACATGTGGCATTGGCCTTTGGGGGTGTCTAAGGGTTGTTAACAGCTGAAAAATGACTTTTGCTGATCAGAAGGGGCCTCGCGTGACGCCAAGGGGGCTAGGTGTCACGCTAAGGTCCCCCTGATCAGCAAACACTTTTCAATGTTTCCATTTCAGTCCCCGTTGTGTATTAAGGCCATTTCCGACATGTTTAAGGCTCGTTAAGCCATTTTCAAGGCCCTAAAATGATGCCTAAACATTGTGGACATGAAACATGCTCAAGAATATCCCGGATGTCGGTTCGTTTGGTCGTACGATCGCGATGTTCGCTTAATTACGACGGAATGCGCATAAGCGCGAAAAACGATCCAAATTGCGCGAAGAATGGATTTTTCTCATGCCAAACACTAAAATAAAATATTTTAGTGCTTACATAAAATTTTGGATGTCCGGATGTATTCAGAACGTAAGTTATGCGCGAAAGTGCAAACTTGTGCACTTTTTGACGCTTTTAGTCCCTGAATGACTCAAAAGTTTATTTTAGCACACCGAACCCCTCAAAGCCTATTTATAAGCTATTTGAAGGATATTTATGGTATTTTTAACTTATGGTCATGATCCGGAATGTCTGTTACAGTTCAAATTGGCACACTTTCGTAGTTTGTCAACTTTAGTCCCTGTAAGCGATTTAATTTGATTTTGCCATACCAAAGCCTTCGAAACTTATTTCTAAGTGATGTAAAGGTTATTTAAGGTATGTTAAGCCTATTTCACTATTCCGGAGTGTTCGTTGCATTAAACTGGTTATATCTACGCATCAGTGCGCGTATAACCTTCCAGAAAGCGATTTAAAGCTTGAAATCGAACAAGAATTGATATGTGCAAAGGATACACATATTTATACAAAACCCAAGTATGAAATACACTATTTCATCGATACAGTATTTGTTTGATGGCCGTGGAGGCACAGGTGTCACAGTCTCCCCTACTTTAGGAAATTTCATCCCGAAATTTTATTTAGAGGAAACTTGTGAGAGTTTAAAACATGAAGTTGAAAAGATCGAACAACATTGGTTAGGGTTCTGAACTTCTAGTAACTTTAATAACATCATGCTTGCAATGTAAGAGGGATACTTATATACAAGTATATGAAGCGTCATTGGTGCGTCCACCGTACCTCCATTACATCGTTCTCATTTTGTTATTGTTGTCACTATCGGTCCTTACACATAATAAATCTTACTGGCTTTCTGTGCACTGAATTTCATAATTATGTACGCGTCCATAATTAGATAATTCCTTGCATAGTTCACACAGTCTATTTTATACTGTGTAGGGGAAAACCAAATGAACAAACCTGTGATGAGGGTGACTAGACCACCATAGGGTCCCTTTTATTAAATCAATAAATGATTTTAATAGACAACCAAGGAGTCTTTTCAGCTTATATCATCACATGTCATTCTTAACCAGATTTTTGAATCAATCTTTTTGACTAGACCACTAAAAGGGTCTCTTATGAATCATGGAATAGTACTATATAATCCAAGGGTCTTAACTATTACATAGAAGCCCATTTAGGATTTAAGGTAGTACCTTTTTGAATATCCTACTACGAATCCCTCATATGAAGATATGAAAGATTCTACGAGGATTTGGATAACGAATACCCAGAGTATAAAAACACAAAATGCATAAAAGAAAACACAAGATGCATAACACATAGTCATATAACCACAAAGATTGTTTATTTGTTAATTTGTTTTGTTGATTGTGTACATGTATTTAAAGCACACTAGGAATCCATTCCGTGGATTTCATTTGGTACTTTAAACATTATCAAGAATCTAACTATAAAGATAGAAAGGTTTTTAAAAGAAAAATTCGATTTCGATTATAAGGAACCGAAATGTTCGAATTTAGGTACATAAGGAATCCAACTAAGGACTCTGATTTGAATGATAATCATCCACATGGGTCTAAATGTGAAGATAAAAAGATCCCATATGGATTTTAGAAGTTGAAGATGTTTTGAAACCTTGCACTGGATGTGCTTAAGGCAAAACATGAAGTAAAAATGCTTATGAAGTTGAGATGTTAGATATGTCAAGGCGACATATGAAGCGAAATTTGAAAGTTAAGTCAATGTATGAGGAAAAATATTTTTGAAAACCATGCATGGGGTTCTAAAACATGAATGATGCTTTTCGAAATCATGCACTTGATAAGAAAATGTACTGTGTTAATATTGTTTTCAGACTATATGAAACATTTTGAATTTATGAAGGTTGTTTTTGAAAACATAGCCAATGTTTTTGAAATGACATAGACAACGCATTCAAAAAAATTGTTTTCAAACTATATGAAATGTTTTGAGATCATGAAGATTGTTTTTGAAATACTTGTACTGTGTATGTTGAAAAATCAAAACGTAATGGGTATGAGATTTGAAAATACCCTTAGTTATCTAACCAAAGATTCAAAGGCACAGATGTGCAGAAGCATGATTATTCATAATGTCACTTTATTTTCTGTACTTTGTTTCTTAGAGTGAAACGAGTACTTAAAATTTTCGAGGGAATCATGAGCGATCATTTGAAAGAGAGAATCACAAGAGTAGTTTGTAAGGAATATAGTTCCTTAATACGGGTATCATAGAGAATTTCCATTTACTCATGTAACTTCACTCGTATATCAGAATTGTGAACAACAATTTATTTATAATCAAAACAGATTGTTTCACATTACAAGAAATAGAAGAAACAAAAGCATAAGACAACAACATCTTCTAATCAGCCAACTGCTTATCCGTGGGTTGGATTTGCATTAGCAAGCTTTGGGCAATCATTTAGGAAATGGCCCATCTCGCCACAGTTGTAGCAAGACCCTTGTGAGAAACGAGCTTGAGCAGAGTCGGCTTGTGGTTGATTTGGACCACCTTGGTTCGGGTTACATCGACAAGCACTTGCCAGGTGACCAACTCGCCCACATGATACACACAGACGAAACGGTAAGTGGGCTTGGTGATGCCCGTTACATTTGTCGCATATTGGTGCCGTTCCCTTGTATTGCTTCTTAGCAGGTGGTGTTGCCACCCGGATGGGTCCTGCTTGATTTGGTACTGCTGTAGTTGGGCAAACCCTTGCCGTATGACCTATAAGTCCACAAATTTGGCATTTGCGGCACTTCACACTAGCCTGATGATGAAGGCTACATTGGTTGCACAAGGGTGCAGTTCCGTTGTATGGCTTCCTAGCAGGGGGTTGAGCTGGTTGGTTGGGGATGGCTTGACCATTGTGATCGACCACGAAGAAGTTCTGAGAAGCCTTTCGCTTCTTTGACTTCTTAGGGGATCCAGTCTGTTCATCCATGGTCTTTGATTCCTTGATTGGTTTCTTGGCTGGTGGTGCTGTCACTTGGCTAGGTCTTGCCTGTTTTGGTGCAACAGCTGCGGGATTCTTTGAAGCTTTACGTTTCTTTGGTTTAGGTGAAGGCTTGGCCTCTATCTCCTTTGGTGACTCTTGAGTGGCTTCATCCTGGAGACGATACATGGCAATGCCTAAATCCACAGTCTTCAGAATCACTTCGCCTAATCGTTGGGCAAATTTGGCTGTTCGCTCGGACATTTGACCGTTGCTGAGAGGAAGAGACATTCTAGAAGGAAATTAAAGACATAGGGGGAAACAAATGAAATGTTATCGGCAAATAAAACAAAATGACAACGCATAGAAATTGCGATCATTTGTTTGCTACCTAGGGCAAACAAATGA
The DNA here is from genome assembly GCA_030545235.1 of Helianthus tuberosus. Classification (NCBI taxonomy): domain Eukaryota; kingdom Viridiplantae; phylum Streptophyta; class Magnoliopsida; order Asterales; family Asteraceae; genus Helianthus; species Helianthus tuberosus. The sequence goes on from CM060351.1 coordinate 103,776,388, forward strand.
GACGGTGACTAATCAAAGTAAGCGGGTCATATTAATGTATCGCGAAGACATGCTTTAGCCTATAAGTGGACACTCACCCCAAGAGTTCCCAGGTAAGAGTGACTGGTCCGATTATATGGATTTGTACGAACGCTCTAGCCTTAGACAGAAAACTCAGAGTACAGGCATCCACTCTTCCAGATTGCACGTGTTCGTACTATAAGACCCAAACTTTGATGAGGTTTTGAAAATTCAAAGGGTTCAAAACCTTATAACAGAGGGTTCAAAACCTTACAATAGAGGGTTCAAAACCTAGTAATCAATCATCCTAGAACAGATGATTAGTTTTCAAAGCGGTTTTGAAATTTATGTTCTTGTTGTGGTTGTCGCCTAAGGATAGGTGACAGTATTGTTTTATGACTAAACGCAAGTAAACTCGCGTTATGGTCCTAGGAAGGTTATAGACTAGGTCAAAGTATTACTAATAACCTAATTCCCTATAACCATGAGCTCTGATACCAACTTTTCTGTCACACCCCGACCACGTAAAACAACAAAACGTGGCGGAAAACGTCGGGGAGTGTTGTAACAAAATCATTGTTTCATAACACATGGAAATTGAAATATTGTTTTATTGATTAAAATAGTTAAAATGTCTTGACAATCAAAGAAACATAACATAAATAACTAGTCTTGCATCTTTTATTGTCGCTAAGGCCCAAGTCCGCCTAAGTGTATCTGGATAAATCCTATGCATCATATCCTGAAACACATGTGAAAATAGGTACGTCAGCATAAAAATGCCTGTGAGATACATAGGTTTTGTGAAAATAGAATTCATGACTTATATTTAAGAAAATGTTTAGTCATGAACCTTGTAATTTGCTTTGTCTTGTAAATCATTTGAAAAGTGATGAATAAACCAAATGATATATATGTATAAAAGAATAATACATGGTTAAGTGAATAACCATGTGAAATGAATTTGTATAAATTAAGTTGTTTGTAAAACAATGTATTGTGAAAAGTATGTTATTTGTATAAAATGTTATATATCCAAATTGAAATGATTCAAATAATGCTACGATATGCAATACCATACAATCACTTATATATAGGAAGTACCAGCGGCGTATCCACCATGCTTGTATCATATTACACACGCCTCGTTACTTAAATCACTTACTCAAACCAAACCAACAAGGTAAGATGTCTATGTTTAAACCAACTGTCAAATGTATTGAATAATATGTCAAAATGTTTATGTCAAGATGTAAATCATGTAATGTATAACAAATGTCAAAAATGTTTATGTGTCAAATGTAAATCATGTAATGTGCAACCAAAATGATATGTATGGCTAGTGAAATGCATCAACTAAACCATAGGTGAAACGCACAAAACAAAGTATTGAAGTAAAACTTGGTTTAAATCAAAGTTATGTTTTGTGGAAATGCATGCTATACTGATACAGACATCTATGCGGTATTGTGAGAATGCATACATCCAAGCCTTGAGACTGAGGCGATAAACCCTTAAACAAATTAAAGGTTTATCTAAGTTATGAGAATCGAATTCGGTCATTCCTTTCATCCAAACCTACCTAGGATGTCCGGAACGGGAGTTGTCAATTCCTATGGTACCACTACCTACTAACGAACGGCGTGATCGGTGTTAATGAATGTATATTGATCCATCAAAACAAACCAAATATCATATCAAAATGTAAGCATGTGATGAATAATAAATGTACTAAGTATGCACACAATGGGCATACATAGCATAGAATGTAATGTAAAATAATGTACTAAGTACGCACACAATGGGCATACATAGCATAAAATGTAATGTAAAATAATGTACTAAGTACGCACACAATGGGCATACATAGCATAAAATGTAATGTAAAATAATGTACTAAGTACACACACAATGGGCATACATAGCGTAAAGTGTAATGTAAAGTAATGTACTAAGTACGCACACAATGGGCATACATAGCATAAAGTGTAATGTAAAATAATGTACTACGTACGCACACAATGGGCATACAAAGCATAAAGTGTAATGTAAAATAATGTACTAAGTACGCACACAATGGGCATACATAGCATAAAATGTAATGTAAAATAATGTACTAGGTACGCACACAATGGGCATACACAGCATAAAACACACTGAAATCATGTACTATAAATGTACTAATGAACATAGCAAGTATATGATGTGAAAACAGGAAAGCATGAAAGTAACAAGTAGGTACATGTGTTCCACCCCAAAAAGTTTGGAAAACAGTAAAAGAGGGGTCTATGTACTCACTTGAGATTGCTTAGTAGTCCTTGAGTAACAACCAAACAATGCTAGAGATCACGGATATCAAACGGCACCTAATATAGGTAACTATGTTAATATACCGGACCTAATTCGGAAGATCGGATAGAATGAGGGTTCGTAAACCAAACGAGTATGGAGACTCGTGTAATATGGTTTAACAAAGCCACATACTAAAATGAAACCTAACCTAAGTGCTTACGTCCCATTACGACCCGTTTAGGTAGCTTATGCTACTTTAACGCGTCGTGCGCGTAAAACGCGTTTGGAACGCCTAACTAGCCCTATGATAAGTAAAATATGCCTTAACATGTCTAATATTGTTACCAAATCAGTTTAGATACCAAAAGTTATGTTACATATGCTTAAAATGAATTTTGGTGTTCAAAGGGCATTTTGGTAATTTACCTAAGGCATATATACTACCTATCATACAACTACTCAAACGATGTGACCATAAGGTATAACCTCGGAAGGTTATTCCCTATATACTATGGTCACCTAATGTGTTTGGTCGGATCCTAATGATCGACCAAACGGGTCGGGTTCGAAAGTATAATCGATTGTTTAGATCGCTTACCTTACGACCCTATATAAGCACTAAACTAAAAGTGACGAGCTAAGCATGTTAAAACATGCTTAACTAAGTTTAGAAAACAGGTTTGGTATCAAAACAAACGGTTTTGATACCCAAGAGCAGTTTGGTTACAAAATACGCAAGAATACGTATTCTGGCCGAAACTACGGCTCGTCACTGAGCCTAGATAACGTGGTAATCAGTAGGTATAGTCACTAGGGACTATAACCATCGTGATTACGCTCACGTTATGAAGTTCAAACGAACTTCGCATTGACCATAAACTGGTCAATGCAGAAAGTCAAACAAAGTTTGACTTTCGGACTCGAAAAGCAATAAAAGAACGAAGGAACACTTACAAAGGGTCCCCGCAAGATTTGATTCCAAGTAATCTCAGGTAGGAAGTGAGAAATCACAACCACTTAGAGAAAAAATCAGATCAAATGTGGGTTTGCAAGGAGTGGGGGTTGGGTATTTATAGGAAAACCAAGACCGTTAGGATCGTTTCTTGAAAAACGTGCTTCGATCTAGGCCGTCCAAGTGTTGAAATGTTATGGTGCATCATTTTTCCCCCACCACAAGAGTTTGACATGTGGCATTGGCCTTTGGGGGTGTCTAAGGGCTGTTAACAGCTGAATATGACTTTTGCTGATCAGAAGGGGCCTCGCGTGACGCCAAGGGGGCTAGGTGTCACGCTAAGGTCCCCCTGATCAGCAAACATTTTCCAATGTTTCCATTTCAGTCCCCGTTGTGTATTAAGGCCATTTCCGACATGTTTAAGGCTCGTTATGTGACACCTGTGTCACTTCAACCATCAAACAAATGCCAAACCAATGAAATATTGTATTTCATACTTGGGATTTGTAAAAATATGTGTATCGTTTGCACATATCAACTCTCGATCGATTTCAAGCTTTAAATCGCTTTCTGGAAGGTTATACGCGCTCTGATGCATAAATATAACCAGTTTAATGCAGCGAACACTTCGGAATAGTGAAATAGGCTTAACATACCTTAAATAACCTCCACATACCTTAGAAATAAGTTTTGGATGGTTTGGTGTGTTGAAATCAAGTTTGTTCGATCGCAGGGACTAATTGTGTCAAACTGCGAAACTATACCGATTTGTATAGTAACGAACATTCCGGAACTTGATCATAAGTTAAACACACCCTAAATATCCTTTACATAGCTGAGAAATAGGCTTTGAGGGGTTCAGTGTGCTAAAATAAATTTTATGCTCATTCAGGGACTAAAAGCGTCAAAAAGTGCATAAGTTTGCATTTTCGCGCATAACTTACGTTCTGAATACATCCGGACATCCAAAAATTTATGTAAGCACTAAAATATTTTATTTTAGTGTTTGGCATGAGAAAAATCCATTCGTCGCGCAATTTGGACCGTTTTTACGTCCGTTACGACTTCCGTCGTAATTAACCGAACATCGCAACCGTACGGCCAAACGAACCGACATCCAAGATATTTTTGAGCACATTTTAAGTTCCCTATACTTTAACTTCATTTTAGAGCTTTGAAATGGGGTTAACGGGCCTTAAACGTGTCGAAAATGACTTAAATGCATGATAGGGACTAAAATTGTAATTCTGCCAAAGTTGTTACCTTGCGCACCTCAACACTCTGAGTGTTACGGTGCGCAAGCAGTCCCCAGAACAGCAGAATGTTGCAAACAGCCTGTTTTCAGGTGTCATACACTCTTTTCTCTCTTGCAACTGGTTTCTAGCAATCCTATGGGCTCCCATGGGTTTTTAAATCAGTGGGTATGTGTTGTACGGCTGAGATTAACACTTGGGAAACAAGAAACGATCCTAACAGCTCAACATTTCGTATAAATACCCCCCATGTCTTGCTCATTTTCCCTCACATTTGAAATCTGATTCAAAGCTCTCTAAGTGGAAGTTTATATGCTTCCTACCTGAGAGTGAATCGGGTTCAAATCTTGCGGGGACCCTTTGTAAGTGTTCCTTCGTTCTTTTTATGCGTTTTTAGCTTGAAAGTCAAACTGTGTTTGACTTTCTACATTGACCAGTTTATGGTCAATGCGAAGTTCGTTTGAACTTCATAACGTGAGCGTAATCACGATGGTCATAGTCCCTAGCGACTATACCTACTGATTACCACGTTATCTAGGCTCAGTGACGAGTCGTAGTTTCGGCCAAAATGCGTGTTCTCGCGTATTTTGTAACCAAACTACTCTAGGGTATCAAAACCGTTTGTTTTGATACCAAACCTGTTTTCTAACTTAACTAAACATGTTTCGACATGTTTAGCTCGTCACTTTTTAGATTAAGTGCTTATGTAGAGTCGTAAGTCAAGCAGTCTAAACAACCGCTTAGACTTACGAACTAGACCCGTTTGGTCGATCTTTAGGATCCGACCAAACACATTAGGTGACCATAGTTGTATAGGGAATAACCTTTCAAGGTTATACCTTATGGTCACCTAGTTTAAGTAGTTGTATGATAGGTAGTTTATATGCCTTAGGTAAATTACCAAAATACCCTTTTTATGTAATTCGTAATTAAGCATATGTAACCTAAACTTTTGTCATTTAACTGATTATGTAACATAATTAAGTATGTTAGGGCATATAATACTTGTCATAGGACTAGTTAGGCGGTCTGAACGCGTTATACGCGAACGACGCGTTAAAGTGGCATAAGCTACCTAAACGGGTCGTGACGGGTCGTAAGCACTTAGGTTAGGTTTCCTTTAGTATGTAGGCCTTGTTAAACCATATCATATGAGTTCCCATGCTCATTTGGTTCACGAGACCTCATACTATCCAATCCCCCGATTTGGGTCCGGTTATTTATGTAGTTACCTATATTAGGTACCGTTTGATTTCCGGGACTCCTCTAGCTTGCTTGGTAGTTGTTCAAGACTTCTAAGCACTCTCAAGTGAGTACATAGTCCCCTCTTTTACTGATTTCAATGTTTTGGGGTGAAGCATGTGTACCTATCTGTTATTTTCATGTTTTCAAAAGTATAATTGATTATACATATTTGTACTTATCTCTTTACAAACTGAATGATTATTTATGATTTAAAATCTAATTTTTCAAAGATTATAAAATAAATGTTTGGAATAGTACTTATTTTGTTCACCAGACCGGTTGGTAGTATGATATAGCGCTATAGGATTTGACACCCCATTCCTGTTGTCATGGAATGTCTGAAACCAATTTGTTTCTCCATCCAAATAGGGATTGCCTTTGTGGTATCCCTATAGTCTCAAAGGTGTATTTTGATGCACTAGGTCTGAATGAATTCTTAAGTCTCATTATTTTTGTATATTAAGTTATACTCCCAAAAGTATAGTTTGATATGCTCTCATATGTGACAATGTACAAAACCAACATGTATTTTGTTAATCATTAAAACATAGTTTGATATGTTATTTGTAATCCAAAACATAGTTTAATATGTTATTTATAAATCCAAAGTATACTTTTGATATACTACTGAAAATTTATTTCCTTTAACAACTAAAGTGTATTTAATATACTATTGTTTAGCAATTGGGTTTGAGGGTTAGTGTTTAGATAATGGGACGGGTGTAATATGATGAAAACATGGTAGATACGCCGCTGGTACTTCTTATATATAAGTGTTTTCATTAAATTACATACCGTGGCGTTATTTTGTACACTTGGGTTAACGGTTTTGGAACTGAAATATATTTTAATATATTACTTATTCGACTTTCTTAGAACCAAAGTATATTTTTATATACTATGAATCTTTCTATCAAAATATTGTTTTCAAACAATATATTTTTATAACCAACTTATTCTACTTACTTATTAAATTCCTACGTTTTATTACTTTATATCATTCGATTTCTTATAAATGATTTATAAAAGAAAACCTTTTTCAAGGATCATGGCTGCTTTTATTAAAACTTTTTCTTTAAACTCATAAGTCATGAATCCTATTTTCACAAAACCTATGTATCTCACAGGCATTTTTATGCTGACGTACCTATTTATACACATGTTTCAGGTGCTGCTTTGTGATGATTGATGATATATGCTAGACGTAGGATGGACTCGTGCCTTAGCGACTTTAAAACTTGAAAGATAATAGTTGTACTTATTTGATTGTATTAAAACAACGAGTTCATTATTTCAATAAAACAAAATTATTTATTCCATGGTTGTGAAACAATGATTCTGTTACAACACTCCCCGACGTTTCCGCCACGTTTTGTTGTTTTACGTGGTCGGGGTGTGATAGAAAAGTTGGTATCAGAGCCAATGGTTATAGGGAATTAGGTTATTAGTAATGCTTTGACCTAGACTATAACCTTCCTAGGACCCTAACACAAGTTTTCTTGTGTTTAGTTTTAAAACAATACCGTCACTTATTCTTAGGTGACAACCACAATAAGAACACAAATTTCTATCCCGCTTTGAAAACTAATCATCTGTTCTAGGATGATTTATTATATGGTTTTGAACCCTATAAGTTTTCAAATCCCGTCAAAGTTGGTCTAAATAATGTGAACACGTGCAAACTGAAAGGGTGGGTGCCTGTACCCTGAGTTTTCTGTCTAAGGCTAGAGTGTTCGTACAAATCCACATAATCGGACCAGTCACTCTTACCTGGGAACTCTTGGGGTGAGTGTCCACTTATAGGCGAGCATGTCTTCGCGATACATTATTTTTGACCTATTTACTTTGAATAATCACCGGGGTCGTTTGTTGCTTTGTAGTAACAAACAAATGACCACTATCCTTGCTTTCATCAGATTTATTTCATCTCATTCTTTTCGTCTAATTCTCTCACTCGTTTCCTTTCATGTTCCTCTTTTAGAATGCCTCCTCGACGCGACAATCAGATGGCGAATGCCGAACTGGCGGAAATCATCGCGCAGCAAATGGCTGCTGCCTTCCCAAATCTTTATGCTCAAATGATTCAAGCCATCAACAACAACAATGCTCCATGCAATTTCAAGGATTTTAACTCGGCTAAACCGCTCAAGTTTAGTGGTTCTGAGGGAGCAACTGGGCTTCTTCAATGGTTCGAGAGCATTGAGAATACTTTCCGTCATGTTCAGTGTCCTGAAAATAGCAAGTTCGAGTTTTCTTCGAGTGTGTTTCAGAAGAGGGCTCTTACGTGGTGGAACGGGGTTATGAGAGACCGCGGTGCTGAGGTTGCATTAGCACAGACTTGGGCCGAGCTTAGGGCTCTTATGATGAGGGAATTCTGTCCTCGTCATGAGCTAAGGGCTCTAGAAAGGGAATTTGATGATTTGAAGCAAGACAGTGGGGAACATCGAGCCTATACTGACCGTTATGAAGAATTGAGCCTGTTGTGTCCTGCTATGGTTACTCCGGTGGAGAAGGCAATCGAGAAATATATTGATGGTCTTCCTGACCTAGTTCAGGATATTGTTACTGGCAGCAACCCTACTACTGTCAGACAAGCCATTGAATTGTCTGCCACTCTGACTGAATCCCATATCAGGAAGCGCAAGCTATTTCGGAAGGGCGACTCAAGACCATCTGACAAGGCTGCTCAAGCTGAGCCAAAGGAAAAACAGACTGAGGAATCCAAGAAGAAGAAGCGCAAAGCCTCTCAAAACTGCGCCATAACTGCTCAAGACAAACAGGTTGCACCAAACCAGCCAACACAACCTCGCAAAAGGCAAAACTATGTTGGCACCGCACCTTTGTGCAATAAATGCAACCGTCATCATCTGGAGCAAGAGCAATGCCACAAATGTACCCACTGTGGGCGATTGGGACATTTGATCAACGTTTGCCGTTATGCAAATCAAGCTGCTGCAAACCCTGCTGCTGTTCAAGCACGGTTCCCTCCGGGGTCATGTTATAACTGTGGTGACCTTACTCACTACAGAAACAATTGCCCAAGACTCGTTAACATACCTCCAGCTCGTGGACGGGTGTTTAACATCAATGAGGCAAACGTGAACAATGATGCAACAGTGAACAATTAGTGTTTTGTTATTTCCTTTGGTTGTTATCTTTTGACATTTAAAGACAAGTCAGTTGTTATATAAATAAAAATTCGTCGTTTTTATTTTTGCAAAACTGATACGATTGTGTGAATGTTTGATACAACCTTATGATGGCAACACAAAGACAAACTACTTGTGTGGTTTTGTCATTTTTATGATCACTTGTAATCTCCCCAAGAACCTTAAATACTCGTTTCTTTTAAGAAACAAAGCCAAATTCCTCTTAAGATCTTTCTATCTCCATAGTTAGATTCTTGTGTTTAAAGTGCCAAATGAAATCCTCGGATTGGATTCCTGGTGTGCTTTAAATACCCGTGACCAAAGATAACAAATTAATAATCAAGTTAATCAATTATGTGATTATGTGCTTAAGTATTTTCTTATATGTTTTGTGTTTTTATGTGATCCATCCAAATCCTCATAGAATCTTCCATATCTCATATATGGGATTCATAGTAGGATATCTAAAGGTACTATCTTAAATCCTTAATGGACTTCAATGTTGTAGTTAAGTTCCATGGGTTATAAAGTACTATTTTATAATTGGACCCCCTTGAGTGGTCTAGTTAAACAGATTGATTTGAAAATCTGGTTAGAAATATCATGTGATGATAAAATTGAAAAGATCCCTTTAAATGGTCTATTTAAGGAGATCGTACGACGGTCTAGTTAAGAAGATCATGTGTTGATCTAGTTAAAAAGATCGTTCATTGATCTAGTTAAAAAGATCCTTTGGTGGTCTAGTCAAGTCGCTTCATGTTTATTCAATTGATTTTTCCCCTACGCATTATGAAATGGACTGTGCGGACTGTGCAAGGAATTACGTAATTATGGAGGCCTACATAATTATGGAATTCAGTGCACAGAAACCACATGAAGTTTTGTCATGTGTTAAGACCTATAGTGACAAGAATACGGGAGAAGTCTTGGACCTCGACCAATGTCATCTATTCTTACACTCCTCAATTCTGATTTCAAGCACACACAAGTTTCCTATGATAAGTCTTCACGGGAAACGTATTCCTGTCTGTAGTTTGAAACCCCATGTTTTGCTAACTACAAGGACTTCACTTTGAGGGTTGACAATTTCGCTAAGAACCCTATCATGGCCCAGAGTTCTACTTAGGCTTCAAGGGATTCATTCGAAAGCGAAAACATCACAATTGTCCTCACAAGTTTCTCCAAAAATAAAATTTCGGGACGAAATTTCCTAAAGTAGGGGAGACTGTGACACCTGTGTCACTTCAACCATCAAACAAATGCCAAACCAATGAAATATTGTATTTCATACTTGGGATTTGTAAAAATATGTGTATCGTTTGCACATATCAACTCTCGATCGATTTCAAGCTTTAAATCACTTTCTGGAAGGTTATACGCGCTCTGATGCATAAATATAACCAGTTTAATGCAACGAACACTCCGGAATAGTGAAATAGGCTTAACATACCTTAAATAACCTCCACATACCTTAGAAATAAGTTTTGGATGGTTTGGTGTGTTGAAATCAAGTTTGTTCGATCGCAGGGACTAATTGTGTCAAACTGCGAAACTATACCGATTTGTATAGTAACGAACATTCCGGAACTTGATCATAAGTTAAACACACCCTAAATATCCTTTACATAGCTTAGAAATAGGCTTTGAGGGGTTCGGTGTGCTAAAATAAATTTTATGCTCATTCAGGGACTAAAAGCGTCAAAAAGTGCATAAGTTTGCATTTTCGCGCATAACTTACGTTCTGAATACATCCGGACATCCAAAAATTTATGTAAGCACTAAAATATTTTATTTTAGTGTCTGGCATGAGAAAAATCCATTCGTCGCGCAATTTGGACCGTTTTTACGTCAGTTACGACTTCCGTCGTAATTAACCGAACATCGCAACTGTACGGCCAAACGAACCGACATCCGAGATATTTTTGAGCACATTTTAAGTTCCCTATACTTTAACTTCATTTTAGAGCTTTGAAATGGGGTTAACGGGCCTTAAACGTGTCGAAAATGACTTAAATGCATGACAGGGACTAAAATTGTAATTCTGCCAAAGTTGTTACCTTGCGCACCTCAACACTCTGAGTGTTACGGTGCGCAATCAGTCCCCAGAACAGCAAAATGTTGCAAACAGCCTGTTTTCAGCTGTCATACACTCTTTTCTCTCTTGCAACTGGTTTCTAGCAATTCTATGGGCTCCCATGGGTTTTTAAATCAGTGGGTATGTGTTGTACGGCTGAGATTAACGCTTGGGAAACAAGAAACGATCCTAACGGCTCAACATTTCCTATAAATAACCCCCCATGTCTTGCTCATTTTCCCTCACATTTGAAATCTGATTCAAAGCTCTCTAAGTGGAAGTTTATATGCTTCCTACCTGAGAGTGAATCGGGTTCAAATCTTGCGGGGACCCTTTGTAAGTGTTCCTTCGTTCTTTTTATGCGTTTTTAGCTTGAAAGTCAAACTGTGTTTGACTTTCTACATTGACCAGTTTATGGTCAATGCGAAGTTCGTTTGAACTTCATAACGTGAGCGTAATCACGATGGTCATAGTCCCTAGCGACTATACCTACTGATTACCACGTTATCTAGGCTCAGTGACGAGTCGTAGTTTCGGCCAAAATGCGTGTTCTCGCGTATTTTGTAACCAAACTACTCTAGGGTATCAAAACCATTTGTTTTGATACCAAACCTGTTTTCTAACTTAACTAAACATGTTTCGACATGTTTAGCTCGTCACTTTTTAGATTAAGTGCTTATGTAGAGTTGTAAGTCAAGCAGTCTAAACAACCGCTTAGACTTACGAACTAGACCCGTTTGGTCGATCTTTAGGATCCGACCAAACACATTAGGTGACCATAGTTGTATAGGGAATAACCTTTCAAGGTTATACCTTATGGTCACCTAGTTTAAGTAGTTGTATGATAGGTAGTTTATATGCCTTAGGTAAATTACCAAAATACCCTTTTTATGTAATTGGTAATTAAGCATATGTAACCTAAAATTTTGTCATTTAACTGATTATGTAACATAATTAAGTATGTTAGGGCATATAATACTTGTCATAGGACTAGTTAGGCGGTCTGAACGCGTTATACGCGAACGACGCGTTAAAGTGGCATAAGCTACCTAAACGGGTCGTGACGAGTCGTAAGCACTTAGGTTAGGTTTCCTTTAGTATGTAGGCCTTGTTAAACCATATCATATGAGTTCCCACGCTCATTTGGTTCACGAGACCTCATACTATCCAATCCCCCGATTTGGGTCCGGTTATTTATGTAGTTACCTATATTAGGTACCGTTTGATTTCCGGGACTCCTCTAGCTTGCTTGGTAGTTGTTCAAGACTTTTAAGCACTCTCAAGTGAGTACATAGTCCCCTCTTTTACTGATTTCAATGTTTTGGGGTGAAGCATGTGTACCTATCTGTTATTTTCATGTTTTCAAAAGTATAATTGATTATACATATTTGTACTTATCTCTTTACAAACTGAATGATTATTTATGATTTAAACTCTAATTTTTCAAAGATTATAAAATAAATGTTTGGAATAGTACTTATTTTGTTCACCAGACCGGTTGGTAGTATGATATAGCGCTATAGGATTTGACACCCCATTCCTGTTGTCATGGAATGTCTGAAACCAATTTGTTTCTCCATCCAAATAGGGATTGCCTTTGTGGTATCCCTATAGTCTCAAAGGTGTATTTTGATGCACTAGGTCTGAATGAATTCTTAAGTCTCATTATTTTTGTATATTAAGTTATACTCCCAAAAGTATAGTTTGATATGCTCTCATATGTGACAATGTACAAAACCAACATGTATTTTGTTAATCATTAAAACATAGTTTGATATGTTATTTGTAATCCAAAACATAGTTTAATATGTTATTTATAAATCCAAAGTATACTTTTGATATACTACTGAAAATTTATTTCCTTTAACAACTAAAGTGTATTTAATATACTATTGTTTAGCAATTGGGTTTGAGGGTTAGTGTTTAGATAATGGGACGGGTGTAATATGATGAAAACATGGTAGATACGCCGCTGGTACTTCTTATATATAAGTGTTTTCATTAAATTACATACCGTGGCGTTATTTTGTACACTTGGGTTAACGGTTTTGGAACTGAAATATATTTTAATATATTACTTATTCGACTTTCTTAGAACCAAAGTATATTTTTATATACTATGAATCTTTCTATCAAAATATTGTTTTCAAACAATATATTTTTATAACCAACTTATTCTACTTACTTATTAAATTCCTACGTTTTATTACTTTATATCATTCGATTTCTTATAAATGATTTATAAAAGAAAACCTTTTTCAAGGATCATGGCTGCTTTTATTAAAACTTTTTCTTTAAACTCATAAGTCATGAATCCTATTTTCACAAAACCTATGTATCTCACAGGCATTTTTATGCTGACGTACCTATTTTTACACATGTTTCAGGTGCTGCTTTGTGATGATTGATGATATATGCTAGACGTAGGATGGACTCGTGCCTTAGCGACTTTAAAACTTGAAAGATAATAGTTGTACTTATTTGATTGTATTAAAACAACGAGTTCATTATTTCAATAAAACAAAATTATTTATTCCATGGTTGTGAAACAATGATTCTGTTACAACACTCCCCGACGTTTCCGCCACGTTTTGTTGTTTTACGTGGTCGGGGTGTGATAGAAAAGTTGGTATCAGAGCCAATGGTTATAGGGAATTAGGTTATTAGTAATGCTTTGACCTAGACTATAACCTTCCTAGGACCCTAACACAAGTTTTCTTGTGTTTAGTTTTAAAACAATACCGTTACTTATTCTTAGGTGACAACCACAATAAGAACACAAATTTCTATCCCGCTTTGAAAACTAATCATCTGTTCTAGGATGATTTATTATATGGTTTTGAACCCTATAAGTTTTCAAATCCCGTCAAAGTTGGTCTAAATAATGTGAACACGTGCAAACTGGAAGGGTGGGTGCCTGTACCCTGAGTTTTCTGTCTAAGGCTAGAGTGTTCGTACAAATCCACATAATCGGACCAGTCACTCTTACCTGGGAACTCTTGGGGTGAGTGTCCACTTATAGGCGAGCATGTCTTCGCGATACATTATTTTTGACCTATTTACTTTGAATAATCACCGGGGTCGTTTGTTGCTTTGTAGTAACAAACAAATGACCACTATCCTTGCTTTCATCAGATTTATTTCATCTCATTCTTTTCGTCTAATTCTCTCACTCGTTTCCTTTCATGTTCCTCTTTTAGAATGCCTCCTCGACGCGACAATCAGATGGCGAATGCCGAACTGGCGGAAATCATCGCGCAGCAAATGGCTGCTGCCTTCCCAAATCTTTATGCTCAAATGATTCAAGCCATCAACAACAACAATGCTCCATGCAATTTCAAGGATTTTAACTCGGCTAAACCGCTCAAGTTTAGTGGTTCTGAGGGAGCAACTGGGCTTCTTCAATGGTTCGAGAGCATTGAGAATACTTTCCGTCATGTTCAGTGTCCTGAAAATAGCAAGTTCGAGTTTTCTTCGAGTGTGTTTCAGAATAGGGCTCTTACGTGGTGGAACGGGGTTATGAGAGACCGCGGTACTGAGGTTGCATTAGCACAGACTTGGGCCGAGCTTAGGGCTCTTATGATGAGGGAATTCTGTCCTCGTCATGAGCTAAGGGCTCTAGAAAGGGAATTTGATGATTTGAAGCAAGACAGTGGGGAACATCGAGCCTATACTGACCGTTATGAAGAATTGAGCCTGTTGTGTCCTGCTATGGTTACTCCGGTGGAGAAGGCAATCGAGAAATATATTGATGGTCTTCCTGACCTAGTTCAGGATATTGTTACTGGCAGCAACCCTACTACTGTCAGACAAGCCATTGAATTGTCTGCCACTCTGACTGAATCCCATATCAGGAAGCGCAAGCTATTTCGGAAGGGCGACTCAAGACCATCTGACAAGGCTGCTCAAGCTGAGCCAAAGGAAAAACAGACTGAGGAATCCAAGAAGAAGAAGCGCAAAGCCTCTCAAAACTGCGCCATAACTGCTCAAGACAAACAGGTTGCACCAAACCAGCCAACACAACCTCGCAAAAGGCAAAACTATGTTGGCACCGCACCTTTGTGCAATAAATGCAACCGTCATCATCTGGAGCAAGAGCAATGCCACAAATGTACCCACTGTGGGCGATTGGGACATTTGATCAACGTTTGCCGTTATGCAAATCAAGCTGCTGCAAACCCTGCTGCTGTTCAAGCACGGTTCCCTCCGGGGTCATGTTATAACTGTGGTGACCTTACTCACTACAGAAACAATTGCCCAAGACTCGTTAACATACCTCCAGCTCGTGGACGGGTGTTTAACATCAATGAGGCAAACGTGAACAATGATGCAACAGTGAACAATTAGTGTTTTGTTATTTCCTTTGGTTGTTATCTTTTGACATTTAAAGACAAGTCAGTTGTTATATAAATAAAAATTCGTCGTTTTTATTTTTGCAAAACTGATACGATTGTGTGAATGTTTGATACAACCTTATGATGGCAACACAAAGACAAACTACTTGTGTGGTTTTGTCATTTTTATGATCACTTGTAATCTCCCCAAGAACCTTAAATACTCGTTTCTTTTAAGAAACAAAGCCAAATTCCTCTTAAGATCTTTCTATCTCCATAGTTAGATTCTTGTGTTTAAAGTGCCAAATGAAATCCTCGGATTGGATTCCTGGTGTGCTTTAAATACCCGTGACCAAAGATAACAAATTAATAATCAAGTTAATCAATTATGTGATTATGTGCTTAAGTATTTTCTTATATGTTTTGTGTTTTTATGTGATCCATCCAAATCCTCATAGAATCTTCCATATCTCATATATGGGATTCATAGTAGGATATCTAAAGGTACTATCTTAAATCCTTAATGGACTTCAATGTTGTAGTTAAGTTCCATGGGTTATAAAGTACTATTTTATAATTGGACCCCCTTGAGTGGTCTAGTTAAACAGATTGATTTGAAAATCTGGTTAGAAATATCATGTGATGATAAAATTGAAAAGATCCCTTTAAATGGTCTATTTAAGGAGATCGTACGACGGTCTAGTTAAGAAGATCATGTGTTGATCTAGTTAAAAAGATCGTTCATTGATCTAGTTAAAAAGATCCTTTGGTGGTCTAGTCAAGTCGCTTCATGTTTATTCAATTGATTTTTCCCCTACGCATTATGAAATGGACTGTGCGGACTGTGCAAGGAATTACGTAATTATGGAGGCCTACATAATTATGGAATTCAGTGCACAGAAACCACATGAAGTTTTGTCATGTGTTAAGACCTATAGTGACAAGAATACGGGAGAAGTCTTGGACCTCGACCAATGTCATCTATTCTTACACTCCTCAATTCTGATTTCAAGCACACACAAGTTTCCTATGATAAGTCTTCACGGGAAACGTATTCCTGTCTGTAGTTTGAAACCCCATGTTTTGCTAACTACAAGGACTTCACTTTGAGGGTTGACAATTTCGCTAAGAACCCTATCATGGCCCAGAGTTCTACTTAGGCTTCAAGGGATTCATTCGAAAGCGAAAACATCACAATTGTCCTCACAAGTTTCTCCAAAAATAAAATTTCGGGACGAAATTTCCTAAAGTAGGGGAGACTGTGACACCTGTGTCACTTCAACCATCAAACAAATGCCAAACCAATGAAATATTGTATTTCATACTTGGGATTTGTAAAAATATGTGTATCGTTTGCACATATCAACTCTCGATCGATTTCAAGCTTTAAATCACTTTCTGGAAGGTTATACGCGCTCTGATGCATAAATATAACCAGTTTAATGCAACGAACACTCCGGAATAGTGAAATAGGCTTAACATACCTTAAATAACCTCCACATACCTTAGAAATAAGTTTTGGATGGTTTGGTGTGTTGAAATCAAGTTTGTTCGATCGCAGGGACTAATTGTGTCAAACTGCGAAACTATACCGATTTGTATAGTAACGAACATTCCGGAACTTGATCATAAGTTAAACACACCCTAAATATCCTTTACATAGCTTAGAAATAGGCTTTGAGGGGTTCGGTGTGCTAAAATAAATTTTATGCTCATTCAGGGACTAAAAGCGTCAAAAAGTGCATAAGTTTGCATTTTCGCGCATAACTTACGTTCTGAATACATCCGGACATCCAAAAATTTATGTAAGCACTAAAATATTTTATTTTAGTGTCTGGCATGAGAAAAATCCATTCGTCGCGCAATTTGGACCGTTTTTACGTCAGTTACGACTTCCGTCGTAATTAACCGAACATCGCAACTGTACGGCCAAACGAACCGACATCCGAGATATTTTTGAGCACATTTTAAGTTCCCTATACTTTAACTTCATTTTAGAGCTTTGAAATGGGGTTAACGGGCCTTAAACGTGTCGAAAATGACTTAAATGCATGACAGGGACTAAAATTGTAATTCTGCCAAAGTTGTTACCTTGCGCACCTCAACACTCTGAGTGTTACGGTGCGCAATCAGTCCCCAGAACAGCAAAATGTTGCAAACAGCCTGTTTTCAGCTGTCATACACTATTTTCTCTCTTGCAACTGGTTTCTAGCAATCCTATGGGCTCCCATGGGTTTTTAAATCAGTGGGTATGTGTTGTACGGCTGAGATTAACGCTTGGGAAACAAGAAACGATCCTAACGGCTCAACATTTCCTATAAATAACCCCCCATGTCTTGCTCATTTTCCCTCACATTTGAAATCTGATTCAAAGCTCTCTAAGTGGAAGTTTATATGCTTCCTACCTGAGAGTGAATCGGGTTCAAATCTTGCGGGGACCCTTTGTAAGTGTTCCTTCGTTCTTTTTATGCGTTTTTAGCTTGAAAGTCAAACTGTGTTTGACTTTCTACATTGACCAGTTTATGGTCAATGCGAAGTTCGTTTGAACTTCATAACGTGAGCGTAATCACGATGGTCATAGTCCCTAGCGACTATACCTACTGATTACCACGTTATCTAGGCTCAGTGACGAGTCGTAGTTTCGGCCAAAATGCGTGTTCTCGCGTATTTTGTAACCAAACTACTCTAGGGTATCAAAACCATTTGTTTTGATACCAAACCTGTTTTCTAACTTAACTAAACATGTTTCGACATGTTTAGCTCGTCACTTTTTAGATTAAGTGCTTATGTAGAGTTGTAAGTCAAGCAGTCTAAACAACCGCTTAGACTTACGAACTAGACCCGTTTGGTCGATCTTTAGGATCCGACCAAACACATTAGGTGACCATAGTTGTATAGGGAATAACCTTTCAAGGTTATACCTTATGGTCACCTAGTTTAAGTAGTTGTATGATAGGTAGTTTATATGCCTTAGGTAAATTACCAAAATACCCTTTTTATGTAATTGGTAATTAAGCATATGTAACCTAAAATTTTGTCATTTAACTGATTATGTAACATAATTAAGTATGTTAGGGCATATAATACTTGTCATAGGACTAGTTAGGCGGTCTGAACGCGTTATACGCGAACGACGCGTTAAAGTGGCATAAGCTACCTAAACGGGTCGTGACGAGTCGTAAGCACTTAGGTTAGGTTTCCTTTAGTATGTAGGCCTTGTTAAACCATATCATATGAGTTCCCACGCTCATTTGGTTCACGAGACCTCATACTATCCAATCCCCCGATTTGGGTCCGGTTATTTATGTAGTTACCTATATTAGGTACCGTTTGATTTCCGGGACTCCTCTAGCTTGCTTGGTAGTTGTTCAAGACTTTTAAGCACTCTCAAGTGAGTACATAGTCCCCTCTTTTACTGATTTCAATGTTTTGGGGTGAAGCATGTGTACCTATCTGTTATTTTCATGTTTTCAAAAGTATAATTGATTATACATATTTGTACTTATCTCTTTACAAACTGAATGATTATTTATGATTTAAACTCTAATTTTTCAAAGATTATAAAATAAATGTTTGGAATAGTACTTATTTTGTTCACCAGACCGGTTGGTAGTATGATATAGCGCTATAGGATTTGACACCCCATTCCTGTTGTCATGGAATGTCTGAAACCAATTTGTTTCTCCATCCAAATAGGGATTGCCTTTGTGGTATCCCTATAGTCTCAAAGGTGTATTTTGATGCACTAGGTCTGAATGAATTCTTAAGTCTCATTATTTTTGTATATTAAGTTATACTCCCAAAAGTATAGTTTGATATGCTCTCATATGTGACAATATACAAAACCAACATGTATTTTGTTAATCATTAAAACATAGTTTGATATGTTATTTGTAATCCAAAACATAGTTTAATATGTTATTTATAAATCCAAAGTATACTTTTGATATACCACTGAAAATTTATTTCTTTTAACAACTAAAGTGTATTTAATATACTATTTTTTTGCAATTGGGTTTGAGGGTTAGTGTTTAGATAACGGGACGGGTGTAATATGATGAAAACATGGTAGATACGCCGCTGGTACTTCTTATATATAAGTGTTTTCATTAAATTACATACCGTGGCGTTATTTAGTACACTTGGGTTAACGGTTTTGGAACTGAAATATATTTTAATATATTACTTATTCGACTTTCTTAGAACCAAAGTATATTTTTATATACTATGAATCTTTCTATCAAAATATTGTTTTCAAACAATATATTTTTATAACAAACTTATTCTACTTACTTATTAAATTCCTACGTTTTATTACTTTATATCATTCGATTTCTTATAAATGATTTATAAAAGAAAACCTTTTTCAAGGATCATGGCTGCTTTTATTAAAACTTTTTCTTTAAACTCATAAGTCATGAATCCTATTTTCACAAAACCTATGTATCTCACAGGCATTTTTATGCTGACGTACCTATTTTTACACATGTTTCAGGTGCTGCTTTGTGATGATTGATGATATATGCTACACTTAGGATGGACTCGTGCCTTAGCGACTTTAAAACTTGAAAGATAATAGTTGTACTTATTTAATTGTATTAAAACAATGAGTTCATTATTTCAATAAAACAAAATTATTTATTCCATGGTTGTGAAACAATGATTCTGTTACAACACTCCCCGACGTTTCCGCCACGTTTTGTTGTTTTATGTGGTTGGGGTGTGACACGTTAAGCCATTTTCAAGGCCCTAAAATGATGCCTAAACATTGTGGACATGAAACATGCTCAAGAATATCCCGGATGTCGATTCGTTTGGTCGTACGATCGCGATGTTCGCTTAATTACGACGGAATGCGCATAAGCGCGAAAAACGATCCAAATTGCGCGACGAATGGATTTTTCTCATGCCAAACACTAAAATAAAATATTTTAGTGCTTACATAAATTTTTGGATGTCCGGATGTATTCAGAACGTAAGTTATGCGCGAAAGTGCAAACTTGTGCACTTTTTGACGCTTTGAGTCCCTAAATGACTCAAAAGTTTATTTTAGCACACCGAACCCCTCAAAGTCTATTTCTAAGCTATGTGCAGGATATTTATGGTATGTTTAACTTATGGTCATGATCCGGAATGTCTGTTACAGTTCAAATTGGCACACTTTCACAGTTTGTCAACTTTAGTCCCTGTAAGCGATTTAACTTGATTTTGCCATACCAAAGCCTTCGAAACTTATTTCTAAGTTATGTAAAGGTTATTTAAGGTATGTTAATCCTATTTCACTATTCCGGAGTGTTCGTTGCATTAAACTGGTTATATTTACGCATCAGTGCGCGTATAACCTTCCAGAAAGCGATTTAAAGCTTGAAATCGAACAAGAATTGATATGTGCAAAGGATACACATATTTATACAAATCCCAAGTATGAAATACACTATTTCATCGATACAGTATTTGTTTGATGGCCGTGGAGGCACAGGTGTCACAAAGAGCATACTCATCAAGGAACTAAATCGCGCAACGATCGCAAATAAGTAATGGCAAGAAAGCCCGTTAGGGCAAGCATTTACCAGGTGCATGTTTAAATTTTTGCATGAATAGAAATATGCAACAAATACGTAGAAACTGATAGTTGCATATGTAGATTGAAAACTTGGAAAAACCTGAATAGAATACCTATCCAGGATATTGTTTCCAAGAGAAATAAATAGGGGTGTTACTTACATGGGGTGTGACGTGAAAGTTATAAAAGGGTCATGTATGTCATGTGTTGATCGCCTACTCTGGCCAAGTAGGTAGTGAACACATGATACCATGAACTTTTTATGATGGACACGCTTACACCCGATGTAGTAAGGACGGGGTGAGAGGGACAAATTAAAAAGTACCCAAATGAATCAGATAAGCAGAATATCTGATCATAATGTAAACGCACAGTCGAGTGACGGAAGCGTATTATATTAGGATGATGAGCCCGAGAGAAGGGACAAAGACACATGTAAAGTGATTAAGGTACGCACTGGGAGGGGGTGTACTTACACTCGAACCCGGAGAATGCAAACATGTAAAATGATTAGGATATGCTTTGGGAGGGAGTGTACTTGCACTCGAACCCGGAAAATGCAAATATGCCTCTTAACGGGCCGTTTTTGTAAAACGTCAAACTTGAGGACAAAGTCGGAATATAAAAATGAAGCGAAGTCTTAATGCATACCGGGAGGGTTGCAATAATAACGACTTCGGTAAAATACCCGGTTGATGGGTAAGGATTTAAACACATACGGAGACTGAGAAACGGGAACACGGATGGAAATTCAAAAGACTCGGGTTTCGGGTCATGACTAAAAGATGATAAGAAGCTGTAAATTGAAATTTTGATAAATTATGTTCAACTATTTTAAAGTTGAACGGGTTGAATAAAGAATGAAAATTTTCATTCATAAGCAATGAAATTTCATACGAACAAGTCAAAAGAATTAAATAAATGATGACGATTGCTAATGTAAGTAAGCGTGAATCGAATAAATAAAAGTGCGAAATATTAATGAACCTATGTAAAGGGTTTAAAAGAAATAAATTTATAAATCGGGGAAACAGTGAGCGTAGGACAAACTGACGCGTAAGCAACGTCAGAAGTCATAAGTCGGAAGGTCAGTCCGAAAGTAAACGAATGAAGTCTTAGACTACGGTCAAGACCAACTAAAGTTCAAAAAGCGAAAACAAATGATTCCAAACATAACAAGGGATGCCTTGAAACTATATAGGTATATATACATTTGAAATTGAATACGAATAAAAGATGATCTACGGGATCATCATAACCTACGGGATTAAACGTAGTGATAAGGTCTATGGGATCAAGAAGACCTTTGGGTCACAGATAGAAAGAAACGAATTGTCGGGGTTTCACCTTAAAAAGGTAAAAAGGTGAAAATCTAAAGAAATAGCCTACGAGGCTAAGTGAAAGAACCTACGGGTCAATAGTAAAAGACGAGGAAACTGGATGTAACTTCCGGCGTAAATTAATAACGGGAGATAAAGTTCGTATAAAAGCGATGGGTTTCGCTAAGTTAAGTAAATGGGTTAAAAGCGAAGAGATCATAAAAGGTCGGGTTGGCAATAAGATATACCCTAAGGACGGGAAGTATGATGACGGCGACTAATCAGTCTGGCCGGTAAAACCCTTCAAAGTCGGAGTAGTGTTACAACTTATCACCTATATAAAGCGCCTGTTGAGATAAGACTAACTTGAAGTAAACATAATGAAAATAAATATAACCAAGTGATCAGATGACAACTCGGTCAAATAAATGACAAGAATAAGAAATACAAAATGAAAGTATCGGCCTGCGAGGCCATACATATAAAAGGCGTATACGCTTTGAAACCAAAAACACATTATCATACTTTCCTGGTAGGAGTATTATGTGCGAGCAAGGCTCAAGTGATCACCAAAGCTAAGGTTCGGATGATCTAAACTAGTAAAGTACGTAAGAAAGGTTTCGGGGACGAAACCTCTTTAAGGGGGGTAGACTTGTAACACCCCGAAAACGGGTTTAGTAATCAAACCTCGTTAATTGTGATGGACGGGTAAAATACCGTTAGTGGTAAAATTTAACCCGGTAAATATTAGGACTTAAATAAATAAACCTAATATTAATTTAAAGGGGGGAAATAAATGCTTGAGAAAAATAAAGTTATGAAAGGCCCGAGTTAACGGGACTTAAAATATCATGGGTTATAACTTCCCGAACCTATTAAGTTAACTAGGGATAATTAACCTAGTTACTAGTATCCGGCTAAGTGATAAATGGTAAGTTGTAGCTTTAATTGATCAAAATAAAACATGAGGGACTAATACTTGCCAAGTGGGAAACTTGTTTTAATTAAAACAAGTAATAACACACAATACACACACTAAGGGTGTGTGTGGAGATCGACCAGGAAGAGCTCCTTGGAGCCCAAACCCTAACTTCAACAAGAATCAACAAATTGAAGGTCAAATCCAGCTCAAATCAAATGCATGAACACGTATAAACGATCACCAAGTCGTGGGGATCATAAGGTATGTAAAATCTTGATGTTTGGTGAAGTTGTAAGAATTTGATAATCATCCTAATCGCGAATTAGGCATGGATTAGAGAAGCTATGGCTAGATTAGTGATGTATACTTGCTTAGGAACGAAACCCTAAGTGAAAATCATACATAACATGCTATGATTCGAGTAATTTGATTATTTACCACTTTTAGACAAGTGGGTTTTGATTATATAGTGAAGATGATGATATATTTGTTCTAAAAATCGTCATAATTGATAGTTGAAGTTAGATACTTGAACAAATTATAAGTTTGAGTGAAAGCTTATGCATGACTCGAAGTGGGTTTTTGTATGTTATGATGAAATTGGTAATTTTGTTCATATACATAGGTGTATGAAATCGTGTAGTATATTAGTTCATATGAAGAACTTGATTATATAAGGTGTTGGGATGAATGCTAGTGATATGATGAACGGGTCTCACTTATAGATGAGAACCCTTAGTTCTTGTGAAATGAATGAATAAACTAGTCTTGATAATCGCTTGAACTAATTAAAGTGATTGAAATGTGATAAACGTGGTTAGAACTTTGGTTAAAACGGTGGCCTAAAGATAACGCCTACCGGGTAATTAAAGAATGCAAAAACTAGTTGATGAACTCGAATATGCATTTAGTATACTAATGGGCATTTGACTTTTAAAAAGTCAAACTGACCTATGATGTGATGAATGATAATTAGATATAGAAATGCGTAAGGTGGAATAATCGTATTAAGTCATGATTAAACTAACCACCTTGTGAATGATGAATAATAGTTGGCGCTTAACAAGCTAGGTGAAGCTTGGGGAGAAAGCGGATCAAACGAATCAAGAAGGAAAAGAAAAGTGTAGCTTGGATACGAGGTAAGTAAAACTTACACCCTTTTGTAGGACACGTGTTTATTTTATAAACTATAAACGCGAATGATGTAATACCCAAAATAAGGGTTCCGACACGATTGATACAAGTCGGAACAAGTATAAATGATAAAAACCATGGTTTATGTTAAACGGGGCAAATGGGTGAAATTGGAAATTTAAAACCATGCTTTTATTCTAATTTATGTAAATGTTTGGTCTTATAGTCCAAACGGGTCAAATGGTGATGATAACACCATTTGACAATATCGACTAATGTAATTGTCAAGTCGTATGTTATCAGGAGCGATTAGCAATTTGGATAATTGCGACGCCATAGAATATTGGTTAATTTAACGCGGGATATAAAACGGGTTTATATGTTGACTCGAGCCAGGTACGCATATATATAAATTTATAGTTAAAAAATGCAATGGGGGTCAAATACCTTAGCAAAAGGACCTATGTCGTAAAAGGAGGAAATAAGTTGACGAAAATGCCCTTCATAGGTAAATCGGGCAAACGACCCTTAGAAGTCGTTTAGATACTAGTATTATCATTGTGTAACTCTTAGACACATGTAAGAGTGTAGGCATCAACCTTGGGGGTCAAATGTGTCACACCCCGACCGCGTAAAACAACAAATCGCGGCGGAAACATCGGGGCGTGTCGTAACAGAATAAATTGTTTCATAACCATGGTATTCAAAGTTGTATTTTATTTAATAAACAAGAGTGTTACATTGTCTTGAACAGTAAACAAAAGAGTTTATAACATAATTAAACAAGTCTATCTCCATTTTTAGTCTCTAAGGCACAGGTCCGCCCTAGAATCATGATCAACATCCTACGGAAAAGCTCCTGAAAACACATGTGAAAGTAGGTACGTCAGCATAAAAATGCCTGTGAGATACATAAGTTTGTGAAAATAAGATTCATGACTTGTATTTGAGAAAATGTTTAGTCATGAACCTTGTAATTTGCTTTGTCTTGTAAATCATTTGAAAAACGATAAGATCAGTTGATATGTATAAGTAAAAGTAAGGTTAAATGAATAACCATGTAAAATGAGTTTGTATAAGATAAGTTGGTTGTAAAACAATGTCTTATGAAAAGTATGTTATTTGTATAAAATGTTATATGTATCAAACTGAAATGATTTAAATAACGTTACGCTATGTAATATTTTACAAACACTTATATATAGGAAGTACCAGCGGCGTATCCACCATGTTTATATCATATTACACACGTATCGTTACTCAAATCACTTACCCAAACAACCACCAATGTAACTTGTTCATGTACAAACCAATTGTTGAGTGTTATTGTGTAAACCATATCAAAATGTCTATGTCCAATGTAAACCATCAAATGTGTATATCAATGTCAAAATGTTATGTTCAATGTAGATCATGTGATGTGTAACCAAAATGTCATGTATGGTAGTGAAATGTATCAACTAAACCATATGTAAAATGCACAAAAACAAGGTATTGAAGTAAAGCATAGTTTAAATCAAAGTTATGTTTTGTGTAACAAATGCATGCTATACTGATATAAACATCTATGCGGTATTGTTATAATGCATACATCCAAGCCTTGAGACTGTGGCGATAAACCCTTAAACAAATTAAAGGTTAATCTGAGTTATGTATATCGAATTCGGTCATTCCTTTCATCCCCATACCCAGGATGTCCGGAACGGGAGTTGTCAATTCCTATGGTACCACTACCTACTAACGAATGGCGTAATTAATGTTAATGAATGTATTGTTCCATTGTAAACAAACCAAATGTCATAACAAAATGTAAGCATGTGAAAACGATGCACTAAGTATGTAATCAAATGAACATACATAGTGTGAAATGTAATGAAAAACGATGTACTAAGTAATGCACACAATGGGCACACCTAGCATGAAATGTAATGTAAAACGATGTACTAAGTAATGCACACAATGGGCATACCTAGCATGAAATGTAATGTAAAACAATGTACTAAGTAATGCACACAATGGGCACACCTAGCATAAGATGTAATGAAATCATGTACTATAATGTACTAACGAACATAGCATGTATATGATGTGAAAACAGGAAAGCATGAAAGTAACAAGTAGGCACATGTGTTCCACCCCAAAACAGTTTGGAAAACAGTAAAAGAGGGGTCTATGTACTCACTTGAGATTGCTCAGTTGTCTAAAGATAACCACCAAGTAATGCTATAGATCTCGGAATCAAACGGCACCTAATATAGGTAGCTATGTTAATAAACCGGACCTAAATTGGAAGATCGGGTAGCATGAGGGTTTGTAAACCAAACGAGTGTAGAGACTCGTGTCATTTGGTTTATCAAAGCCTACATACTAAATGAAACTTAACATAATTGTTTACGACCCATTACGACCCGTTTAGGTAGCTTATGCTACTTTAACGCGTCGTTCGCGTGAAACGCGTTCGGACCGCCTAACTAGCCCTATGACAAGTGTTATATGCCTAAACATGTTACATAATCAGTTATGTGACAAAGGTTTAGGTTACATATGCTTAATTACCAATTATACATGAAAAGGGTATTCTGGTAATTTACCCAAGGCATATAAACTACCTATCATACAACTATTCAAACGATGTGACCATAGGGTATAACCTCGGAAGGTTATTCCCTACCTACTATGGTCACCTAATGTGTTTGGTCGGATCCTAATGATCGACCAAATGGGTCGGGTTCGAGGCATAAGCGATTTATTAGATCGCTTACCCTACGACCCTAGACAACGTGGTAATCAGTAGGCATAGTCCCAAGGGACTATAACCAACGTGATTACACTCACGTTGCGAAGTTCAAACGAACTTCGCATTAACCATTACTGGTCAACGCTGAAAGTCAAACAAAGTTTGACTTTCTGACTCGAAAACCAATAAAATAAGGAAAAGAACGAAAGAATACTTACGAAGGGTCCCCGAATGCTAACCTCGATTCAAAAATCTCAGGTATGAAACAATAGTTTCAACTTAGAGTTTCTCAAATCAAAGTTCTTGTGATTTTGAAGCATGGGGGGTGGGGTATTTATAGTATTCGGTCCACCGTTAAGATCGTTTCATGGAAAAGGGGGCACGATCAAGGCCGTACACTTGTCGGAATGTTATGGTGCCTCAAAATGCTCACCACCATAAGGAATTGACATGTGGAAGTGGGATTAGAAGTGCAAAACAGCTGCAACCAGCTGTTTAATACATTTAATCTGGTCAGAAGGTGCCATACGGCCCGCTTCAGGATGTTCAGAAGCTCAGGCGGGCCGCCTGAGGGTCCTGATCAGACAACAAGTTTCAAAAATGGCAGTTTCAGCCCCTGCACGTGTTTAAGGCCTTTTCCGACACTTCTAAGGCCCGTAAAGCCAACTTTAAGGCCCTAAAATGTTGCCTAAACATTTTGGACATGAAACATGCTCAAAAATGTGCCGGGTGATGGTTCGTTTGGTCGTACGAACGCGATGTTCGCTTAATTACGACGGAATGCGCACAAGCGCGAAAAACGATCCAAATGACGCAACGAATGGATTTTTCTTATGGCGAACACTAAAATATAATATAGTCATGCTTACATAAATTTTTGGATGTCCAGATGTATTCAGAACGTAAGTTATGCGCGAAAATGCAAACTTGTGCACTTTTTGACACTTTTAGTCCCTGAATGACCCAAAAGTTTATTTTAGCACACCGAACCCCTCAAAGCCTATTTCTAAGCTATGTAAAGGATATTTAAGGTGTGTTTAACTTATGGTTATGTTCCGGAATGTTCGTTACAGTTCAAATTGACATACTTTCGCAATTTGTCATATTTAGTCCCTGTAAGCGAATTAACTTGTTTTTGCCATACCAAAGCCTTCAAAACTTATTTCTAAGTTATGTAAAGGTTATTTAAGGTATGTTAAGTATATGTTGATGTTTCTGAGTATTTTTCGCATTAAACTGAGTACGTTTACGCACCAGTTTGCGTATAACTCTCCAGAAAGCGATGTAGAGTTTGAAATTACATAAAAGTCAAAACATGAAAAAAGTAAAACACAACCAAACAAACATTGGGATCAAATAACATTGTTTTATTGATAATAGAACTGTTCATAGTGATTACAAGCACAGTTGTTACAGTCTCCCCTACTTGTGGAAATTTCGTCCCGAAATTTATTTAGAGGAAACTCGAGGAAAAAGATGTGGATATTTCGCCTTCATTTGATCTTCGCGTTCCCAAGTAAACTCAGGTCCACGCTTAGCTTCCCAGCGAACTTTGACCAAAGGAATGCGCTTGCGTTTAAGCCACTTGACTTCACGTTCCATGATTTCCACTGGCTTTTCAACGAATTTCAGTGTTTTGCCAACACGGATTTCGTCAAGCGGTATGTGGAAGTTCTCATCAGCTGTACACCTCTTGAGATTGGACACGTGAAAAGTTGGATGAACATTTCCCAGTTCAGGAGGTAACTCAAGTCTGTAGGCTACCTTTCCGATTCTTTCGACGATCTTGAATGGTCCAACGTATCTAGGTGCAAGTTTTCCTTTCTTTCCAAATCTGATCACACCTTTCCAAGGTGAGACCTTAAGTAATACACGATCACCGACTTGAAATTCCAAGGCCTTGCGTTTTGGGTCCGCGTAAATCTTCTGACGGCTTCTAGCTGCCTGAAGATTATCACGAACTTTCTTGATCTTATCAGTAGTTTCTAAAATGAGGGCAGGTCCAGTAAGTTGAGCCTCGCCGATCTCATTCCAGCAGACTGGTGAACGACATTTTCGACCATAGAGAGCCTCGAAAGGAGCCATTTTGATGCTGGTGTGATAACTGTTGTTGTAGGAGAATTCAATCAATTTAAGATGTGAATCCCAACTACCACCAAAATCGATCACACAAGCTCTAAGCATATCCTCCAGAGTCTGGATTGTTCTCTCAGATTGACCATCCGTTTGCGGATGATAAGCTGTGCTCAGATTAAGTTGGGTCCCCATAGCAGATTGCATGGTTCTCCAAAAGTGAGAAGTGAAACGAGCATCTCTGTCAGAAATGATGTTCAAAGGAACACCATGTCGAGCTACAATTTCATCCACATAGATTTGAGCAAGTCTGTCAGTAGGAAAATCCTCACGGATTGGCAAGAAATGTGCTGACTTTGTAAGACGATCAACGACTACCCAGATGGCGTCATGACCTTTCTTGGTGCGTGGAAGTTTAGTAATGAGATCCATAGTATTGTTTTCCCATTTCCAAACTGGGATCTCCGGTTGCACCAATAAACCCGAAGGACGCTGATGCTCAGCCTTAACCTTAAGACAAGTAAGGCATTTTTATACGTATAAGGCAATGTCTTTCTTCATACCAGGCCACCAATACTGAATACGAAGATCCTTATACATCTTATCTGAGCCCGGATGGATAGAATAACGAGACTTATGGGCTTCATCCATAAGCAAGGTACGAAGATTATCCTGGCTTGGGACCCACAAACGGTCCATGAAATAATATGATCCATTGTCCTTCAGTTCAAGAGCAGGTGTTATGTGATAGGGAAATTCCTTATCCATCAAACCTTGTGAAACACAAGATTGTTGGGCCTGAGAAATGCGTGCTTGGATATCGGATCGAGCTTGAATAACAGATTGAACACGTACACAATGAAGTTTAGAACGTTCCTTACGGCTCAATGCATCAGCTACGACATTCGCCTTACCGGGATGGTAGCGAATTTCGCAGTCATAGTCATTTAAAAGCTCAACCCAACGTCGCTGTCTCATGTTGAGTTCTTTCTGGTTGAAGATATGCTGAAGACTTTTGTGGTCAGTGAAAACCACACATTTTGTACCGTACAAATAGTGTCTCCAGATCTTTAGAGCAAAAACAACTGCACCCAACTCAAGATCATGAGTGGTGTAGTTCTTCTCATGAATCTTCAACTGCCTCGATGCATAGGCTATGACTTTGTTCCTTTGCATCAGAACACAACCAAGACCCAATTTTGATGCATCACAATACACGACAAAATCATCGTCACCCTCAGGCAATGATAGAACAGGCGCATCGCAAAGCTTCTGCTTCAAGTGTTGAAAAGCTTCCTCTTGTTTGTATCCCCAATAAAAGGGCATTTTCTTCTGAGTTAGAGCAGTTAGAGGAACTGCAATCTTCGAGAAGTTTTCTATGAAGCGGCGATAATAACCCGCTAGACCAAGAAAAGAACGAACTTCAGTGGGAGTAGAAGGTGTATCCCAATCCTTAATCGCACTGATCTTGGAGGGATCTACATGAATACCTCGTTCGTTGATAATATGTCCTAAGAATTGAACCTCTTTAAGCCAGAATTCACACTTGGAGAATTTGGCGAAAAGTTGTTCTTTCTTTAGGAGTTCTAGGGTAAGACGAAGATGTTGCTCGTGATCAGCTTGCGTCTTAGAGTAAATCAAGATGTCGTCAATAAAAACAATGACGAACTGATCCATATAAGGTTTGCAGACCCTATTCATTAAGTCCATGAAAACAGCAGGAGCATTAGTCACACCGAATGGCATGACTGTGAACTCATAATGCCCATATCGAGTACGGAACGCTGTCTTGGGAATATCTTCTTCATGCACCCGAAGTTGATGATATCCAGATCGCAGATCAATATTCGAAAAATAAGAAGCGCCTTGTAACTGATCAAAGAGATCATCGATGCGAGGTAGGGGATATCGATTCTTGATGGTAAGCTTGTTAAGCTCCCGATAATCGATACACATCCTAAAGGATCCATCCTTCTTCTTGACAAAAAGAACGGGAGCACCCCAAGGTGAAAAGCTAGGACGTATAAAACCTTTGTCAGATAGCTCCTGAAGCTGTTTAGACAACTCTTGCATCTCAGATGGTGCAAGACGATATGGAGCTCTGGCAATGGGATTTGCACCAGGTACGAGATCAATGCGGAACTCGACTTGGCGTGCTGGAGGTAGACCAGGTAAATCTTCAGGGAATACTTCAGAATAATCCCGAACGACAGGAATATCTGAAATAGACTTACCCTTGCCTTTATCTTCTGTAACATGTGCTAAGAAAGCCACATAATTCTTCCGCAGATACTTCCGAGCCTTAAAACAAGACATGAGTTTGAGACCACCGGTAGGCTTCTCACCTTGAACCTGCAGGATCTTGCATGTCGAAAGCGGCACACGAACAATCTTCTCAGAACAAACTATCTCTGCGTGATGCTTAGATAACCAATCCATTCCCACAATAACGTCGAAGCTTCCAAGTTGCATAGGCGTGAGGTTAATAGGAAAAAGATGGTCGTTAAGGTTCAACTGGCAGTTGTGAAGAACAGAATCAAGAATAATAGGTTCACCACTAGCAACCTCTACTGTCAAAGATTTACTTAGTTTCGTTCTAGACACGCGAAGCATAGGCTCAAAAGACAATGACACGAAACTCTTATCGGCACCAGAATCGAAAAGAACAGATGCAGGCTGATTATTAATAAAGAACGTACCGTTCACCACATTATCGTCAGCCTGTGCCTCTTGGGCATTCATGTTAAAGGCTCGGCCTCGAGCCGGAGCCTGAACCTGATTCTGGTTAGCTAGCCTTGGGCATCGGTTTCTGTAGTGGGTCAGATCCCCACAATTGTAACAAGCACCTGGTGGGTATTGTAGTCGTGCAGCTTGACCCTGTTGCTGAGCAGGAGGCTGTGCAACTTGTTGAGCCGGGTTTTGAACTGCGCGATTCTGAGCAAACCGACAAACATCGGCAAGATGACCCGACTTCCCACAGCTAGTACAGAAACGGCACTGATGTTGCGGCTGATGGTGACTGTTGCATCTATTGCACAAAGGTGCATTCCCTGAATAGGGTTTCTTTGCTGGAGGTTGTGCGGGTTGGTTGAGAGCTGCCTGATTAGCTTGGGCAGTGATAGCAAAATTTTGGGAAGCCTTACGCTTCCTTGACCTCTTCGAAGAACCAGAGTCCTTTCCATTCCTGTTTT
This sequence comes from Helianthus tuberosus, assembly GCA_030545235.1. Classification (NCBI taxonomy): domain Eukaryota; kingdom Viridiplantae; phylum Streptophyta; class Magnoliopsida; order Asterales; family Asteraceae; genus Helianthus; species Helianthus tuberosus. The sequence continues at coordinate 103,808,626 of CM060351.1, forward strand.
GACCTTTCTTGCTATCTTCCTTGTCAGCCGACTGCTTCTTGCCCTTGTCACCCTTCCTGTGTAGCTTTCCCTTTCTAATCTGCGACTCAGTCACTGTCGCTGATAACTCGATCGCCTGACGGAGTGTGGCAGGTTCACTACCAGTAAGAATGTCTTGTACCGAGTCAGGTAGGCCGTCGATGTATCTTTCGATAGCCTTGTCAAGTGGGGTAACCATTGTCGGGCAAAGCAAACTCAACTCTTCAAACCGATCAGTATAAGCCCTGTGCTCACCACTATCTTGTTTCAAAACATCAAACTCCTTCTCCAACGCTCGCTGCTCATGACGAGGACAGAATTCCCTCATCATAAGGGCTCTAAGTTCAGCCCATGTCTGTGCGAGAGCAACTTCCGCACCTCGGTCTCTCATTACCCCATTCCACCATGTAAGAGCCCTCTTCTGAAACACGCTCGAGGAGAACTCGACCTTGCGATTATCCGGGCACTGCACGTGGCGAAAAGTATTCTCAATGCTTTCGAACCACTGAAGAAGCCCAGTTGCTCCTTCAGAACCACTAAACTTGAGTGGTTTAGCCTGGTTAAAATCCTTATATTTGCATGGAACATTGTTGTTGTTGTTGGCCTGGTTCCATTGAGCAAAGAGATTTGGGAATTGGGCAGCCATCTGCTGCGCAATAATTTCTGCCAGCTCGGCAGTAGCTATCTGATTTTCGCGTCGAGGAGGCATTCTAAAAGAGGAAAACATGAAAGGAAACGAGTGAGATGATTGGATGAAGAGAATGAGATGAAACAAAATCAACAAAAGCAAAGATGGTGGTCATTCGTCCGTATCACAAAGCAAACAAACGACACACAGTGACTAATCAAAGTAAATGGGTCAAAAATAATGTATAATGAAGACATGCTCGCCTATAAGTGAACACTCATCCCAGGAATTCCCAGGTAAGCACAACTGGTCTCGCGTCTGGTTGAGATGTATACGAAGTGCTTGCCTAGATAGAAAACCCAGAATACAGGCATTCACCCTTCCAGTTTGCACGTGTTCACATTATTTAAAACCCAAAACTTTTGACGAGATTTTGAAAATTTGAAGGCACAAGGCCAAAAATTTTAGTTAAATTGGAAGGGTTCAAAACCTTACAATTGAGGGTTTAAAACCTTGTAATAAATCATTCAAAAACAGATGATTGTTTTTCAAAAATCGTTTCAGAGAATTTGGTTCTTGTTTTGATAATCACCTAAGGATAGGTGATGTACATGTTTTAAGATCTAAACACAAGATAACTTGTGTTAGGGTCCTAGAAAAGTTATAGTCTAGGTCAAAGCATTACTAATAACCTAATTCCCTATAACCATTGGCTCTGATACCAACTCTTCTGTCACACCCCGACCGCGTAAAACAACAAATCACGGCGGAAACATCGGGGCGTGTCGTAACAGAATAAATTGTTTCATAACCATGGTATTCAAAGTTGTATTTTATTTAATAAACAAGAGTGTTACATTGTCTTGAACAGTAAACAAAAGAGTTTATAACATAATTAAACAAGTCTATCTCCATTTTTAGTCTCTAAGGCACAGGTCCGCCCTAGAATCATGATCAACATCCTACGGAAAAGCTCCTGAAAACACATGTGAAAGTAGGTACGTCAGCATAAAAATGCCTGTGAGATACATAAGTTTGTGAAAATAAGATTCATGACTTGTATTTGAGAAAATGTTTAGTCATGAACCTTGTAATTTGCTTTGTCTTGTAAATCATTTGAAAAACGATAAGATCAGTTGATATGTATAAGTAAATGTAAGGTTAAATGAATAACCATGTAAAATGAGTTTGTATAAGATAAGTTGGTTGTAAAACAATGTCTTATGAAAAGTATGTTATTTGTATAAAATGTTATATGTATCAAACTGAAATGATTTAAATAACGTTACGCTATGTAATATTTTACAAACACTTATATATAGGAAGTACCAGCGGCGTATCCACCATGTTTGTATCATATTACACACGTATCGTTACTCAAATCACTTACCCAAACAACCACCAATGTAACTTGTTCATGTACAAACCAATTGTTGAGTGTTATTGTGTAAACCATATCAAAATGTCTATGTCCAATGTAAACCATCAAATGTGTATATCAATGTCAAAATGTTATGTTCAATGTAGATCATGTGATGTGTAACCAAAATGTCATATATGGTAGTGAAATGTATCAACTAAACCATATGTAAAATGCACAAAAACAAGGTATTGAAGTAAAGCATAGTTTAAATCAAAGTTATGTTTTGTGTAACAAATGCATGCTATACTGATATAAACATCTATGCGGTATTGTTATAATGCATACATCCAAGCCTTGAGACTGTGGCGATAAACCCTTAAACAAATTAAAGGTTAATCTGAGTTATGTATATCGAATTCGGTCATTCCTTTCATCCCCATACCCAGGATGTCCGGAACGGGAGTTGTCAATTCCTATGGTACCACTACCTACTAACGAATGGCGTAATTAATGTTAATGAATGTATTGTTCCAATGTAAACAAACCAAATGTCATAACAAAATGTAAGCATGTGAAAACGATGCACTAAGTATGTAATCAAATGAACATACATAGTGTGAAATGTAATGAAAAACGATGTACTAAGTAATGCACACAATGGGCACACCTAGCATGAAATGTAATGTAAAACGATGTACTAAGTAATGCACACAATGGGCATACCTAGCATGAAATGTAATGTAAAACAATGTACTAAGTAATGTACACAATGGGCACACCTAGCATAAGATGTAATGAAATCATGTACTATAATGTACTAACGAACATAGCATGTATATGATGTGAAAACAGGAAAGCATGAAAGTAACAAGTAGGCACATGTGTTCCACCCCAAAACAGTTTGGAAAACAGTAAAAGAGGGGTCTATGTACTCACTTGAGATTGCTCAGTTGTCTAAAGATAACCACCAAGTAATGCTATAGATCTCGGAATCAAACGACACCTAATATAGGTAGCTATGTTAATAAACCGGACCTAAATTGGAAGATCGGGTAGCATGAGGGTTTGTAAACCAAACGAGTGTAGAGACTCGTGTCATTTGGTTTATCAAAGCCTACATACTAAATGAAACTTAACATAATTGTTTACGACCCATTACGACCCGTTTAGGTAGCTTATGCTACTTTAACGCGTCGTTCGCGTGAAACGCGTTCGGACCGCCTAACTAGCCCTATGACAAGTGTTATATGCCTAAACATGTTACATAATCAGTTATGTGACAAAGGTTTAGGTTACATATGCTTAATTACCAATTATACATGAAAAGGGTATTCTGGTAATTTACCCAAGGCATATAAACTACCTATCATACAACTATTCAAACGATGTGACCATAGGGTATAACCTCGGAAGGTTATTCCCTACCTACTATGGTCACCTAATGTGTTTGGTCGGATCCTAATGATCGACCAAATGGGTCGGGTTCGAGGCATAAGCGATTTATTAGATCGCTTACCCTACGACCCTAGACAACGTGGTAATCAGTAGGCATAGTCCCAAGGGACTATAACCAACGTGATTACACTCACGTTGCGAAGTTCAAACGAACTTCGCATTGACCATTACTGGTCAACGCTGAAAGTCAAACAAAGTTTGACTTTCTGACTCGAAAAGCAATAAAATAAGGAAAAGAACGAAAGAATACTTACGAAGGGTCCCCGAATGCTAACCTCGATTCAAAAATCTCAGGTATGAAACAATAGTTTCAACTTAGAGTTTCTCAAATCAAAGTTCTTGTGATTTTGAAGCATGGGGGGTGGGGTATTTATAGTATTCGGTCCACCGTTAAGATCGTTTCATGGAAAAGGGGGCACGATCAAGGCCGTACACTTGTCGGAATGTTATGGTGCCTCAAAATGCTCACCACCATAAGGAATTGACATGTGGAAGTGGGATTAGAAGTGCAAAACAGCTGCAACCAGCTGTTTAATACATTTAATCTGGTCAGAAGGTGCCATGCGGCCCGCTTCAGGATGTTCAGAAGCTCAGGCGGGCCGCCTGAGGGTCCTGATCAGACAACAAGTTTCAAAAATGGCAGTTTCAGCCCCTGCACGTGTTTAAGGCCTTTTTCGACACTTCTAAGGCCCGTAAAGCCAACTTTAAGGCCCTAAAATGTTGCCTAAACATTGTGGACATGAAACATGCTCAAAAATGTGCCGGGTGATGGTTCGTTTGGTCGTACGAACGCGATGTTCGCTTAATTACGACGGAATGCGCACAAGCGTGAAAAACGATCCAAATGACGCAACGAATGGATTTTTCTTATGGCGAACACTAAAATATAATATAGTCATGCTTACATAAATTTTTGGATGTCCAGATGTATTCAGAACGTAAGTTATGCGCGAAAATGCAAACTTGTGCACTTTTTGACACTTTTAGTCCCTGAATGACCCAAAAGTTTATTTTAGCACACCGAACCCCTCAAAGCCTATTTCTAAGCTATGTAAAGGATATTTAAGGTGTGTTTAACTTATGGTTATGTTCCGGAATGTTCGTTACAGTTCAAATTGACATACTTTCGAAGTTTGTCATATTTAGTCCCTGTAAGCGAATTAACTTGTTTTTGCCATACCAAAGCCTTCAAAACTTATTTCTAAGTTATGTAAAGGTTATTTAAGGTATGTTAAGTATATGTTGATGTTTCTGAGTATTTGTCGCATTAAACTGAGTACGTTTACGCACCAGTTTGCGTATAACTCTCCAGAAAGCGATGTAGAGTTTGAAATTACATAAAAGTCAAAACATGAAAAAAGTAAAACACAACCAAACAAACATTGGGATCAAATAACATTGTTTTATTGATAATAGAACTGTTCATAGTGATTACAAGCACAGTTGTTACAAAATGCCTATGAACGGGTCAAACACGTAAAATGACTATCCTAAGGGTAAAAGAGGGGTCTATGTACTCACTTGAGATTGCTTAGTAGTCCTTGAGTAACAACCAAACAATGCTAGAGATCACGGATATCAAACGACACCTAATATAGGTAACTATGTTAATATACCGGACCTAATTCGGAAGATCGGATAGAATGAGGGTTTGTAAACCAAACGAGTATAGAGACTCGTGTAATATGGTTTAACAAAGCCCACATACTAAAATGAAACCTAACCTAAGTGCTTACGACCCATTACGACCCGTTTAGGTAGCTTATGCTACTTTAACGCGTCGTGCGCGTAAAACGCGTTTGGAACGCCTAACTAGCCCTATGATAAGTAAAATATGCCTTAACATGTCTAATATTGTTACCAAATCAGTTTAGATACCAAAAGTTATGTTACATATGCTTAAAATGAATTTTGGTGTTCAAAGGGCATTTTGGTAATTTACCTAAGGCATATATACTACCTATCATACAACTACTCAAACGATGTGACCATAAGGTATAACCTCGGAAGGTTATTCCCTATAGACTATGGTCACCTAATGTGTTTGGTCGGATCCTAATGATCGACCAAACGGGTCGGGTTCGAAAGTATAAGCGATTGTTTAGATCGCTTACCTTACGACCCTATATAAGCACTAAACTAAAAGTGACGAGCTAAGCATGTTAAAACATGCTTAACTAAGTTTAGAAAATAGGTTTGGTATCAAAACAAATGGTTTTGATACCCAAGAGTAGTTTGGTTACAAAATACGCTAGAATACGTATTCTGGCCGAAACTACGACTCGTCACTGAGCCTAGATAATGTGGTAATCAGTAGGTATAGTCACTAGGGACTATAACCATCGTGATTACGATCACGTTATGAAGTTCAAATGAACTTCGCATTGACCATAAACTGGTCAATGCAGAAAGTCAAACAAAATTTGACTTTCAGACTCGAAAAGCAATAAAAGAACGAATGAACACTTACAAAGGGTCCCCGCAAGATTTGATTCCAAGTAATCTCAGGTAGGAAGTGAGAAATCACAACCACTTAGAGAAAAACTCAGATCAAATGTGGGTTTGCAAGGAGTGGGGGTTGGGTATTTATAGGAAAACCAAGACCGTTAGGATCGTTTCTTGAAAAACGTGCTTCGATCTAGGCCGTCCAAGTGTTGAAATGTTATGGTGCATCATTTTGCCCCCACCACCAGAGTTTGACATGTGGCATTGGCCTTTGGGGGTGTCTAAGGGTTGTTAACAGCTGAAAAATGACTTTTGCTGATCAGAAGGGGCCTCGCGTGACGCCAAGGGGGCTAGGTGTCACGCTAAGGTCCCCCTGATCAGCAAACACTTTCCAATGTTTCCATTTCAGTCCCCGTTGTGTATTAAGACCATTACCGACATGTTTAAGGCTCGTTAAGCCATTTTCAAGGCCCTAAAATGATGCCTAAACATTGTGGACATGAAACATGCTCAAGAATATCCCGGATGTCGGTTCGTTTGGTCGTACGATCGCGATGTTCGCTTAATTACGACAGAATGCGCATAAGCGCGAAAAACGATCCAAATTGCGCGAAGAATGGATTTTTCTCATGCCAAACACTAAAATAAAATATTTTAGTGCTTACATAAATTTTTGGATGTCCGGATGTATTCAGAACATAAGTTATGCGCGAAAGTGCAAACTTGTGCACTTTTTGACGCTTTTAGTCCCTGAATGACTCAAAAGTTTATTTTAGCACACCGAACCCCTCAAAGCCTATTTATAAGCTATTTGAAGGATATTTATGGTATGTTTAACTTATGCTCATGATCCGGAATGTCTGTTACAGTTCAAATTGGCACACTTTCGTAGTTTGTCAACTTTAGTCCCTGTAAGCGATTTTACTTGATTTTGCCATACCAAAGCCTTCGAAACTTATTTCTAAGTTATGTAAAGGTTATTTAAGGTATGTTAAGCCTATTTCACTATTTCGGAGTGTTAGTTGCATTAAACTGGTTATATCTACGCATCAGTGCGCGTATAACCTTCCAGAAAGCGATTTAAAGCTTGAAATCGAACAAGAATTGATATGTGCAAAGGATACACATATTTATACAAACCCCAAGTATGAAATACACTATTTCATCGATACAGTATTTGTTTGATGGCCGTGGAGGCACAAGTGTCACAGTCTCCCCTACTTTAGGAAATTTCATCCCGAAATTTTATTTAGAGGAAACTTGTGAGAGTTTAAAACATGAAGTTGAAAAGATCGAACAACATTGGTTAGGGTTCTGAACTTCTAGTAACTTTAATAACATCATGCTTGCAATGTAAGAGGGATACTTATATACAAGTATATGAAGCGTCATTGGTGCGTCCACCGTACCTCCATTACATCGTTCTCATTTTGTTATTGTTGTCACTATCGGTCCTTACACATAATAAATCTTACTGGGTTTCTGTGCACTGATTTTCATAATTATGTACGCGTCCATAATTAGATAATTCCTTGCATAGTTCACACAGTCTATTTTATACTGTGTAGGGGAAAACCAAATGAACAAACCTGTGATGAGTGTGACTAGACCACCATAGGGTCCCTTTTATTAAATCAATAAATGATTTTAATAGACAACCAAGGAGTCTTTTCAGCTTATATCATCACATGTCATTCTTAACCAGATTTTTGAATCAATCTTTTTGACTAGACCACTAAAAGGGTCTCTTATGAATCATGGAATAGTACTATATAATCCAAGGGTCTTAACTATTACATAGAAGCCAATTTAGGATTTAAGGTAGTACCTTTTTGAATATCCTACTACGAATCCCTCATATGAAGATATGAAAGATTCTACGAGGATTTGGATAACGAATACCCAGAGTATAAAAACACAAAATTCATAAAAGAAAACACAAGATGCATAACACATAGTCATATAACCACAAAGATTGTTTATTTGTTAATTTGTTTTGTTGATTGTGTACATGTATTTAAAGCACACTAGGAATCCATTCCGTGGATTTCATTTGGTACTTTAAACATTATCAAGAATCTAACTATAAAGATAGAAAGGTTTTTAAAAGAAAAATTCGATTTCGATTATAAGGAACCGAAATGTTCAAATTTAGGTACATAAGGAATCCAATTAAGGACTCTGATTTGAATGATAATCATCCACATGGGTCTAAATGTGAAGATAAAAAGATCCCATATGGATTTTAGAAGTTGAAGTTGTTTTGAAACCTTGCACTAGATGTGCTTAAGTCAAAACATGAAGTAAAAATGCTTATGAAGTTGAGATGTTAGATATGTCAAGGCGACATATGAAGCGAAATTTGAAAGTTAAGTCAGTGTATGAGGAAAAATATTTTTGAAAACCATGCATGGGGTTCTAAAAAAAATGTGTTCAATGTTTTTGAAACCTTATATATAATACCCTTGAAATCATAAAGTAGGTGTACTAGGTAAGTATATTTATAAAAATGTTTTAAAATCATGCGAGATGAATTTTGAAATTATGTATAAGGTTTTTGAAAAACATGAATGATGCTTTTCGGAATCATGCACTTGATAAGAAAATGTACTGTGTTAATATTGTTTTCAGACTATATGAAACATTTTGAATTTATGAAGGTTGTTTTTGAAAACATAGCCAATGTTTTTGAAATGACATAGACAACGCATTCAAAAAAATTGTTTTCAAACTATATGAAATGTTTTGAGATCATGAAGATTGTTTTTGAAATACTTGTACTGTGTATGTTGAAAAATCAAAACGTAATGGGTATGAGATTTGAAAATACCCTTAGTTATCTAACCAAAGATTCAAAGGCACAGATGTGCAGAAGCATGATTACTCATAATGTCACTTTATTTTCTGTACTTTGTTTCTTAGAGTGAAACGAGTACTTAAAATTTTCGAGGGAATCATGAGCGATCATTTGAAAGAGAGAATCACAAGAGTAGTTTGTAAGGAACATAGTTCCTTAATACAGGTATCATAGAGAATTTCCATTTACTCATGTAACTTCACTCGTATATCAGAATTGTGAACAACAATTTATTTATAATCAAAACAGATTGTTTCACGTTACAAGAAATAGAAGAAACAAAAGCATAAGACAACAACATCTTCTAATCAGCCAACTGCTTATCCGTGGGTTGGATTTGCATTAGCAAGCTTTGGGCAATCCCTTAGGAAATGGCCCATCTCGCCACAGTTGTAGCAAGACCCTGGTGAGAAACGAGCTTGAGCAGAGTCGGCTTGTGGTTGATTTGGACCACCTTGGTTCGGGTTACATCGACAAGCACTTGCCAGGTGACCAACTCGCCCACATGATACACACAGACGAAACGGTAAGTGGGCTTGGTGATGCCCGTTACATTTGTCGCATATTGGTGCCGTTCCCTTGTATCGCTTCTTAGCAGGTGGTGTTGCCACCCGGATGGGTCCTGCTTGATTTGGTACTGCTGTAGTTGGGCAAACCCTTGCCGTATGACCTATAAGTCCACAAATTTGGCATTTGCGGCACTTCACACTAGCCTGATGATGAAGGCTACATTGGTTGCACAAGGGTGCAGTTCCGTTGTATGGCTTCCTAGCAGGGGGTTGAGCTGGTTGGTTGGGGATGGCTTGACCATTGTGATCGACCACGACGAAGTTCTGAGAAGCCTTTCGCTTCTTTGACTTCTTAGGGGATCCAGTCTGTTCATCCATGGTCTTTGATTCCTTGATTGGTTTCTTGGCTGGTGGTGCTGTCACTTGGCTAGGTCTTGCCTGTTTTGGTGCAACAGCTGCGGGATTCTTTGAAGCTTTACGTTTCTTTGGTTTAGGTGAAGGCTTGGCCTCTGTCTCCTTTGGTGACTCTTGAGTGGCTTCATCCTGGAGACGATACATGGCAATGCCTAAATCCACAGTCTTCAGAATCACTTCGCCTAATCGCTGGGCAAATTTGGCTGTTCGCTCGGACTTTTGACCGTTGCTGAGAGGAAGAGACATTCTAGAAGGAAATGAAAGACATAGGGGGAAACAAATGAAATGTTATCGGAAAATAAAACAAAATGACAACGCATAGAAATTGCGATCATTTGTTTGCTACCTAGGGCAAACAAATGAGACGGTGACTAATCAAAGTAAGCGGGTCATATTAATGTATCGCGAAGACATGCTTTAGCCTATAAGTGGACACTCACCCCAAGAGTTCCCAGGTAAGAGTGACTGGTCCGATTATATGGATTTGTACGAACGCTCTAGCCTTAGACAGAAAACTCAGAGTACAGGCATCCACTCTTCCAGATTGCACGTGTTCGTACTATAAGACCCAAACTTTGACGAGGTTTTGAAAATTCAAAGGGTTCAAAACCTTATAACAGAGGGTTCAAAACCTTACAATAGAGGGTTCAAAACCTAGTAATCAATCATCCTAGAACAGATGTTTAGTATTCAAAGCGGTTTTGAAATTTATGTTCTTGTTGTGGTTGTCGCCTAAGGATAGGTGACAGTATTGTTTTATGACTAAACGCAAGTAAACTCGCGTTATGGTCCTAGGAAGGTTATAGACTAGGTCAAAGTATTACTAATAACCTAATTCCCTATAACCATGAGCTCTGATACCAACTTTTCTGTCACACCCCGACCACGTAAAACAACAAAACGTGGCGGAAAACGTCGGGGAGTGTTGTAACAGAATCATTGTTTCATAACACATGGAAATTGAAACATTGTTTTATCGATTAAAATAGTTGCAATGTCTTGAAAATCAAAGAAACATAACATAGATAACTAGTCTTGCATCTTTTATTGTCGCTAAGGCCCAAGTCCGCCTAAGTGTATCTGGATAAATCCTATGCATCATATCCTGAAACACATGTGAAAATAGGTACGTCAGCATAAAAATGCCTGTGAGATACATAGGTTTTGTGAAAATAGAATTCATGACTTATATTTAAGAAAATGTTTAGTCATGAACCTTGTAATTTGCTTTGTCTTGTAAATCATTTGAAAAGTGATGAATAAACCAAATGATATATATGTATAAAAGAATAATACATGGTTAAGTGAATAACCATGTGAAATGAATTTGTATAAATTAAGTTGTTTGTAAAACAATGTATTGTGAAAAGTATGTTATTTGTATAAAATGTTATATGTCCAAATTGAAATGATTCAAATAACGCTACGATATGCAATACTATACAATCACTTATATATAGGAAGTACCAGCGGCGTATCCACCATGCTTGTATCATATTACACACGCCTCGTTACTTAAATCACTTACTCAAACCAAACCAACAAGGTAAGATGTCTATGTTTAAACCAATTGTCAAATGTATTGAATAATATGTCAAAATGTTTATGTCAAGATGTAAATCATGTAATGTATAACAAATGTCAAAAATGTTTATGTGTCAAATGTAAATCATGTAATGTGCAACCAAAATGATATGTATGGCTAGTGAAATGCATCAACTAAACCATAGGTGAAACGCACAAAACAAAGTATTGAAGTAAAACTTGGTTTAAATCAAAGTTATGTTTTGTGGAAATGCATGCTATACTGATACAGACATCTATGCGGTATTGTGAGAATGCATACATCCAAGCCTTGAGACTGAGACGATAAACCCTTAAACAAATTAAAGGTTTATCTAAGTTATGAGAATCGAATTCGGTCATTCCTTTCATCCAAACCTACCTAGGATGTCCGGAACGGGAGTTGTCAATTCCTATGGTACCACTACCTACTAACGAACGGCGTGATCGGTGTTAATGAATGTATATTGATCCTTCAAAACAAACCAAATATCATATCAAAATGTAAGCATGTGATGAATAATAAATGTACTAAGTATGCACACAATGGGCATACATAGCATAGAATGTAATGTAAAATAATGTACTAAGTACGCACACAATGGGCATACATAGCATAAAATGTAATGTAAAATAATGTACTAAGTACGCACACAATGGGCATACATAGCATAAAATGTAATGTAAAATAATGTACTAAGTACGCACACAATGGGCATACATAGCATAAAATGTAATGTAAAATAAATGTACTAAGTACGCACACAATGGGCATACATAGCGTAAAGTGTAATGTAAAGTAATGTACTAAGTACGCACACAATGGGCATACATAGCATAAAGTGTAATGTAAAATAATGTACTAAGTACGCACACAATGGGCATACATAGCATAAAGTGTAATGTAAAATAATGTACTAAGTACGCACACAATGGGCATACATAGCATAAAATGTAATGTAAAATAATGTACTAGGTACGCACACAATGGGCATACATAGCATAAAAAACACTGAAATCATGTACTATAAATGTACTAATGAACATAACAAGTATATGATGTGAAAACAGGAAAGCATGAAAGTAACAAGTAGGCACATGTGTTCCACCCCAAAATGTTTGGAAAACAGTAAAAGAGGGGTCTATGTACTCACTTGAGATTGCTTAGTAGTCCTTGAGTAACAACCAAACAATGCTAGAGATCACGGATATCAAACGGCACCTAATATAGGTAACTATGTTAATATACCGGACCTAATTCGGAAGATCGGATAGAATGAGGGTTCGTAAACCAAACGAGTATGGAGACTCGTGTAATATGGTTTAACAAAGCCCACATACTAAAATGAAACCTAACCTAAGTGCTTACGTCCCATTACGACCCGTTTAGGTAGCTTATGCTACTTTAACGCGTCGTGCGCGTAAAACGCGTTTGGAACGCCTAACTAGCCCTATGATAAGTAAAATATGCCTTAACATGTCTAATATTGTTACCAAATCAGTTTAGATACCAAAAGTTATGTTACATATGCTTAAAATGAATTTTGGTGTTCAAAGGGCATTTTGGTAATTTACCTAAGGCATATATACTACCTATCATACAACTACTCAAACGATGTGACCATAAGGTATAACCTCGGAAGGTTATTCCCCATATACTATGGTCACCTAATGTGTTTGGTCGGATCCTAATGATCGACCAAACGGGTCGGGTTCGAAAGTATAAGCGATTGTTTAGATCGCTTACCTTACAACCCTATATAAGCACTAAACTAAAAGTGACAAGCTAAGCATGTTAAAACATGCTTAACTAAGTTTAGAAAACAGGTTTGGTATCAAAACAAACGGTTTTCATACCCAAGAGTAGTTTGGTTACAAAATACGCAAGAATACGTATTCTGGCCGAAACTACGGCTCGTCACTGAGCCTAGATAACGTGGTAATCAGTAGGTATAGTCACTAGGGACTATAACCATCGTGATTACGCTCACGTTATGAAGTTCAAACGAACTTCGCATTGACCATAAACTGGTCAATGCAGAAAGTCAAACAAAGTTTGACTTTCGGACTCGAAAAGCAATAAAAGAACGAAGGAACACTTACAAAGGGTCCCCGCAAGATTTGATTCCAAGTAATCTCAGGTAGGAAGTGAGAAATCACAACCACTTAGAGAAAAAATCAGATCAAATGTGGGTTTGCAAGGAGTGGGGGTTGGGTATTTATAGGAAAACCAAGACCGTTAGGATCGTTTCTTGAAAAAACGTGCTTCGATCTAGGCCGTCCAAGTGTTGAAATGTTATGGTGCATCATTTTGCCCCCACCACAAGAGTTTGACATGTGGCATTGGCCTTTGGGGGTGTCTAAGGACTGTTAACAGCTGAAAATGACTTTTGCTGATCAGAAGGGGCCTCGCGTGACGCCAAGGGGGCTAGGTGTCACGCTAAGGTCCCCCTGATCAGCAAACACTTTCCAATGTTTCATACTTGGGATTTGTAAAAATATGTGTATCGTTTGCACATATCAACTCTCAATCGGGGACTAAAAGCGTCAAAAAGTGCATAAGTTTGCATTTTCGCGCATAACTTACGTTCTGAATACATCCGGACATCCAAAAATTTATGTAAGCACTAAAATATTTTATTTTAGTGTTTGGCATGAGAAAAATCCATTCGTCGCGCAATTTGGACCGTTTTTACGTCCGTTACGACTTCCGTCGTAATTAACCTAACATCACAACCGTACGGCCAAACGAACCGACATCCGAGATATTTTTGAGCACATTTTAAGTTCCCTATACTTTAACTTCATTTTAGAGCTTTGAAATGGGGTTAACGGGCCTTAAACGTGTCGAAAATGACTTAAATGCATGACAGGGACTAAAATTGTAATTCTGCCAAAGTTGTTACCTTGCGCACCTCAACACTCTGAGTGTTACGGTGCCCAAGCAGTCCCCAGAACAGCAGAATGTTGCAAACAGCCTGTTTTCAGGTGTCATACACTCTTTTCTCTCTTGCAACTGGTTTCTAGCAATCCTATGGGCTCCCATGGGTTTTTAAATCAGTGGGTATGTGTTGTACGGCTGAGATTAACACTTGGGAAACAAGAAACGATCCTAACAGCTCAACATTTCCTATAAATACCCCCCCATGTCTTGCTCATTTTCCCTCACATTTGAAATCTGATTCAAAGCTCTCTAAGTGGAAGTTTATATGCTTCCTACCTGAGAGTGAATCGGGTTCAAATCTTGCGGGGACCCTTTGTAAGTGTTCCTTCGTTCTTTTTATGCGTTTTTAGCTTGAAAGTCAAACTGTGTTTGACTTTCTACATTGACCAGTTTATGGTCAATGCGAAGTTCGTTTGAACTTCATAACGTGAGCGTAATCACGATGGTCATAGTCCCTAGCGACTATACCTACTGATTACCACGTTATCTAGGCTCAGTGACGAGTCGTAGTTTCGGCCAAAATGCGTGTTCTCGCGTATTTTGTAACCAAACTACTCTAGGGTATCAAAACCGTTTGTTTTGATACCAAACCTGTTTTCTAACTTAACTAAACATGTTTCGACATGTTTAGCTCGTCACTTTTTAGATTAAGTGCTTATGTAGAGTCGTAAGTCAAGCAGTCTAAACAACCGCTTAGACTTACGCACTAGACCCGTTTGGTCGATCTTTAGGATCCGACCAAACACATTAGGTGACCATAGTTGTATAGGGAATAACCTTTCAAGGTTATACCTTATGGTCACCTAGTTTAAGTAGTTGTATGATAGGTAGTTTATATGCCTTAGGTAAATTACCAAAATACCCTTTTTATGTAATTGGTAATTAAGCATATGTAACCTAAAATTTTGTCATTTAACTGATTATGTAACATAATTAAGTATGTTAGGGCATATAATACTTGTCATAGGACTAGTTAGGCGGTCTGAACGTGTTATACGCGAACGACGCTTTAAAGTGGCATAAGCTACCTAAACGAGTTGTGACGGGTCGTAAGCACTTAGGTTAGGTTTCCTTTAGTATGTAGGCCTTGTTAAACCATATCATATGAGTTCCCACGCTCATTTGGTTCACGAGACCTCATACTATCCAATCCCCCGATTTGGGTCCGGTTATTTATGTAGTTACCTATATTAGGTACCGTTTGATTTCCGGGACTCCTCTAGCTTGCTTGGTAGTTGTTCAAGACTTCTAAGCACTCTCAAGTGAGTACATAGTCCCCTCTTTTACTGATTTCAATGTTTTGGGGTGAAGCATGTGTACCTATCTGTTATTTTCATGTTTTCAAAAGTATAATTGATTATACATATTTGTACTTATCTCTTTACAAACTGAATGATTATTTATGATTTAAACTCTAATTTTTCAAAGATTATAAAATAAATGTTTGGAATAGTACTTATTTTGTTCACCAGACCGGTTGGTAGTATGATATAGCGCTATAGGATTTGATACCCCATTCCTGTTGTCATGGAATGTCTGAAACCAATTTGTTTCTCCATCCAAATAGGGATTGCCTTTGTGGTATCCCTATAGTCTTAAAGGTGTATTTTGATGCACTAGGTCTGAATGAATTCTTAAGTCTCATTATTTTTGTATATTAAGTTATACTCCCAAAAGTATAGTTTGATATGCTCTCATATGTGACAACGTACAAAACCAACATGTATTTTGTTAATCATTAAAACATAGTTTGATATGTTATTTGTAATCCAAAACATAGTTTAATATGTTATTTATAAATCCAAAGTATACTTTTGATATACTACTGAAAATTTATTTCCTTTAACAACTAAAGTGTATTTAATATACTATTGTTTTGCAATTGGGTTTGAGGGTTAGTGTTTAGATAATGGGACGGGTGTAATATGATGAAAACATGGTAGATACGCCGCTGGTACTTCTTATATATAAGTGTTTTCATTAAATTACATACCGTGGCGTTATTTAGTACACTTGGGTTAACGGTTTTGGAACTGAAATACATTTTAATATATTACTTATTCGACTTTCTTAGAACCAAAGTATATTTTTATATACTATGAATCTTTCTATCAAAATATTGTTTTCAAACAATATATTTTTATAACAAACTTATTCTACTTACTTATTAAATTCCTACGTTTTATTACTTTATATCATTCGATTTCTTATAAATGATTTATAAAAGAAAACCTTTTTCAAGGATCATGGCTGCTTTTATTAAAACTTTTTCTTTAAACTCATAAGTCATGAATCCTATTTTCACAAAACCTATGTATCTCACATGCATTTTTATGCTGACGTACCTATTTTTACACATGTTTCAGGTGCATCTTTGTGATGATTGATGATATATGCTACACTTAGATGGACTCGTGCCTTAGCGACTTTAAAACTTGAAAGATAATAGTTGTACTTATTTGATTGTATTAAAACAACGAGTTCATTATTTCAATAAAACAAAATTATTTATTCCATGGTTGTGAAACAATGATTCTGTTACAACACTCCCCGACGTTTCCGCCACGTTTTGTTGTTTTACGTGGTCGGGGTGTGATAGAAAAGTTGGTATCAGAGCCAATGGTTATAGGGAATTAGGTTATTAGTAATGCTTTGACCTAGACTATAACCTTCCTAGGACCCTAACACAAGTTTTCTTGTGTTTAGTTTTAAAACAATACCGTCACTTATTCTTAGGTGACAACCACAATAAGAACACAAATTTCTATCCCGCTTTGAAAACTAATCATCTGTTCTAGGATGATTTATTATATGGTTTTGAACCCTATAAGTTTTCAAATCCCGTCAAAGTTGGTCTAAATAATGTGAACACGTGCAAACTGGAAGGGTGGGCGCTTGTACCCTGAGTTTTCTGTCTAAGGCTAGAGTGTTCGTACAAATCCACATAATCAGACCAGTCACTCTTACCTGGGAACTCTTGGGGTGAGTGTCCACTTATAGGCGAGCATGTCTTCGCGATACATTATTTTTGACCTATTTACTTTGAATAATCACCGGGGTCGTTGGTTGCTTTGTAGTAACAAACAAATGACCACTATCCTTGCTTTCATCAGATTTATTTCATCTCATTCTTTTCGTCTAATTCTCTCACTCGTTTCCTTTCATGTTCCTCTTTTAGAATGCCTCCTCGACGCGACAATCAGATGGCGAATGCCGAACTGGCGGAAATCATCGCGCAGCAAATGGCTGCTGCCTTCCCAAATCTTTATGCTCAAATGATTCAAGCCATCAACAACAACAATGCTCCATGCAATTTCAAGGATTTTAACTCGGCTAAACCGCTCAAGTTTAGTGGTTCTGAGGGAGCAACTGGGCTTCTTCAATGGTTCGAGAGCATTGAGAATACTTTTCGTCATGTTCAGTGTCCTGAAAATAGCAAGTTCGAGTTTTCTTCGAGTGTGTTTCAGAAGAGGGCTCTTACGTGGTGGAACGGGGTTATGAGAGACCGTGGTGCTGAGGTTGCATTAGCACAGACTTGGGCCGAGCTTAGGGCTCTTATGATGAGGGAATTCTGTCCTCGTCATGAGCTAAGGGCTCTAGAAAGGGAATTTGATGATTTGAAGCAAGACAGTGGGGAACATCGAGCCTATACTGACCGTTATGAAGAATTGAGCCTGTTGTGTCCTCCTATGGTTACTCCTGTGGAGAAGGCAATCGAGAAATATATTGATGGTCTTCCTGACCTAGTTCAGGATATTGTTACTGGCAGCAACCCTACTACTGTCAGACAAGCCATTGAATTGTC
Source organism: Helianthus tuberosus (assembly GCA_030545235.1). Taxonomy (NCBI): domain Eukaryota; kingdom Viridiplantae; phylum Streptophyta; class Magnoliopsida; order Asterales; family Asteraceae; genus Helianthus; species Helianthus tuberosus. The sequence continues at coordinate 103,826,627 of CM060351.1, forward strand.
TGCCACTCTGACTGAATCCCATATCAGGAAGCGCAAGCTATTTCGGAAGGGCGACTCAAGACCATCTGACAAGGCTGCTCAAGCTGAGCCAAAGGAAAAACAGACTGAGGAATCCAAGAAGAAGAAGCGCAAAGCCTCTCAAAACTGCGCCATAACTGCTCAAGACAAACAGGTTGCACCAAACCAGCCAGCACAACCTCGCAAAAGGTAAAACTATGTTGGCACCGCACCTTTGTGCAATAAATGCAACCGTCATCATCTGGAGCAAGAGCAATGCCACAAATGTACCGACTGTGGGCGATTGGGACATTTGATCAACGTTTGCCGTTATGCAAATCAAGCTGCTGCAAACCTTGCTGCTGTTCAAGCACGGTTCCCTCCGGGGTCATGTTATAACTGTGGTGACCTTACTCACTACAGAAACAATTGCCCAAGACTCGTTAACATACCTCCAGCTCGTGGACGGGTGTTTAACATCAATGAGGCAAACGTGAACAATGATGCAGCAGTGAACAATTAGTGTTTTGTTATTTCCTTTGGTTGTTATCTTTTGACATTTAAAGACAAGTCAGTTGTTATATAAATAAAAATTCGTCGTTTTTATTTTTGCAAAACTGATACGATTGTGTGAATGTTTGATACAACCTTATGATGGCAACACAAAGACAAACTACTTGTGTGGTTCTGTCATTTTTATGATCACTTGTAATCTCCCCAAGAACCTTAAATACCCGTTTCTTTTAAGAAACAAAGCCAAATTCCTCTTAAGATCTTTCTATCTCCATAGTTAGATTCTTGTGTTTAAAGTGCCAAATGAAATCCTCGGATTGGATTCCTGGTGTGCTTTAAATACCCGTGACCAAAGATAACAAATTAATAATCAAGTTAATCAATTATGTGATTATGTGCTTAAGTATTTTCTTATATGTTTTGTGTTTTTATATGATCCATCCAAATCCTCATAGAATCTTCCATATCTCATATATGGGATTCATAGTAGGATATCTAAAGGTACTATCTTAAATCCTTAATGGACTTCAATGTTGTAGTTAAGTTCCATGGGTTATAAAGTACTATTTTATAATTGGACCCCCTTGAGTGGTCTAGTTAAACAGATTGATTTGAAAATCTGGTTAGAATTATCATGTGATGATAAAATTGAAAAGATCCCTTTAAATGGTCTATTTAAGGAGATCGTACGACGGTCTAGTTAAGAAGACCATGTGTTGATCTAGTTAAAAAGATCGTTCGTTGATCTAGTTAAAAAGATCCTTTGGTGGTCTAGTCAAGTCGCTTCATGTTTATTCAATTGATTTTCCCCCCTACGCATTATGAAATGGACTGTGCGGACTGTGCAAGGAATTACGTAATTATGGAGGCCTACTTAATTATGGAATTCAGTGCACAGAAACCACAAGAAGTTTTGTCATGTGTTAAGACCTATAGTGACAAGAATACGGGAGAAGTCTTGGACCTCGACCAATGTCATCTATTCTTACACTCCTCAATTCTGATTTCAAGCACACACAAGTTTCCTATGATAAGTCTTCACGGGAAACGTATTCCTGTCTGTAGTTTGAAACCCCATGTTTTGCTAACTACAAGGACTTCACTTTGAGGGTTGACAATTTCGCTAAGAACCCTATCATGTCACACCCCGACCACGTAGGACAACCAAACGTGGCGAAAACATCGGGGAGTGTTGTAACAGAATTTATGTTTCACAACCATGGAAATTTAAGTTTCGTTTTATTGATAAAAAGTGTTACAATGTCTTAATTAAACAAGGAAAAACAACATAATTAACTAGTCTTGTATCTTTTATTGTCACTAAAGCCCAAGTCTGTCTATATGTATCTTGATCATCTTATGCAACAGCTCCTGAAAAACACATGTGAAAATAGGTACGTCAGCATAAAAATGCCTGTGAGATACATAGGTTTTGTGAAAATGAGATTCATGACTTATGTTTAAGAAAATGTTTAGTCATGAACCTTTTAGTTTGCTTTGTCTTTATAAATCATTTGAAAAATAATAAGTTCAGATGATATGTATAAATAAGAATAATGTATGGTTAAATGAATAACCATGTAGAAATGAGTTGTATAAGATAAGTTGTTTGTAAATAATTGTCTTGTGAAAAGTATGTTACTTGTATAAAATGTTCTATGTCTCAAACTGAAATGATTCAAATAACGCTACAATATGTAATACCATACAAACACTTATATATAGGAAGTACCAGCGGCGTATCCACCATGTTTGTATCATATTACACACGCATCGTTACTTAATCACTTAATCAAACCAAACCAATGTAATAAGTCTATGTTTAAACGAATTGTCAAATGTATTGAATAATATGTCAAAGTGTTCATGTCAAGATGTAAATCATGTCAAAATGTCTATGTCAAATATCTATGTCAAATGTCTATGTCAAATATCCATGTCAAATGTCTATGTCAAATATCCATGTCAAATGTCTATGTCAAAATGTCATGTATGGCAAGTGAAATGTCTCAACTAAACCATATGCACAAAAACAAAGTATTGAAGTAAAACTTGGTTTAAATCAAAGTTATGTTTTGTGGGAAATGCATGATCAAATGTCAATCATGTTAAAATGTCTATGCCGAAATGTCTATGTCAAATGTCTATGTCAAAATGTCATGTATGGCAAGTGAAATGTCTCAACTAAACCATATGCACAAAAACAAAGTATTGAAGTAAAACTTGGTTTAAATCAACGCTATGTTTTGTGTAAATGCATGCAACTATTTAATATGAACATCTATGCGGTATTGTGAAAATGCATACATCCAAGCCTTGCGACTGTGGTGATAAACCCTTTAAACAAATTAAAGGTCTATCTGTCTTATATCATCGAATTCGGTCATTCCTTTCATCCCCTTTCCCTGGGACGTCCGGAACGGGAGTTGTCAATTCCTATGGTACCACTACCTACTAACGAACGGCGTAGCTAATGTTAATGAATGTATTGTCCCATGTAAACAAACCAAATGTCATACCAAAATGTAAGCATGTGAAAACAATGCACTAAGTATGTAATCAAATGAACATACATAGCGTGAAATGTCATGTAAAACGATGTACTAAGTAATGCACATAATGGGCACACCTAGCAGGAAATGTCATGTAAAACAATGTACTAAGTAATGCACATAATGGGCACACCTAGCAGGAAATGTCATGAAATCATGTACTATAATGTACTAACGAACATAGCAGGTATATGATGTGAAAACAGGAAAGCATGAATGTAACAAGTAGGCACATGTGTTTCACCCCAAAACAGTTTGGAAAACAGTAAAAGAGGGGTCTATGTACTCACTTGAGATTGCTCAGTAGTCCTTGAGTAACAACCAAACAATGCTAGAGATCGCGGATATCAAACGGCACCTAATATAGGTAACTATGTTAATTAACCGGACCTAGATCGGAAGATTGGGTAGCATTAGGGTTTGTAAACCAAACGAGTGTAGAGACTCGTGTCATTTGGTTTAACAAAGCCCACATACTAAATGAAACCTAACATAATTGTTTACGACCCATTACGACCCGTTTAGGTAGCTTATGCTACTTTAACGCGTCGTTCGCGTGAAACGCGTTCGGACCGCCTAACTAGCCCTATGACAAGTGTTATATGCCTAAACATGTTACATAATCGGTTATGTGACAAAGGTTTAGGTTACATATGCTTAATTACCAATTATACATGAAAAGGGTATTCTGGTAATTTACCTAAGGCATATAAACTACCTATCACACAACTACTTAAACGATGTGACCATAGGGTATAACCTTGGAAGGTTATGCCCTATACTAGGGTCACCTAATGTATTTGGTCAGATCCTAATGATCGACCAAACTGGGTCGGGTTCGAAGGTATAGGCGATTTATTAGATCGCCTACCCTACGACCCTATACAACGTGGTAATCAGTGGGCATAGTCCCAAGGGACTATAACCAACGTGATTACACTCACGTTGCGAAGTTCAAACGAACTTCGCATTGACCATAACTGGTCAATGTAGAAAGTCAAACAAAGTTTGACTTTCAGACTCGAAAGACTCGAAAAGCAATAAAAGAACGAAAGAATACTTACGAAGGGTCCCCGAATGCTAATCCCGATCCAAGAACTCAGGTATGAAACAATGGTTTCAACTTAGAGCTCTCAAATCAGAATTCTAGTGCTTTAAAACAATGAAAGGCATGGGGTATATATAGTTTTCGGGTAACCGTTAGGATCGTTTTATGGAAAACATGCCATGATCCAACCCGTACACTTGTCGGAAACTCATGGTGACTAAATTGGCCACTCACCATAGGGTATCAACATGTGGCAAGGGATTAAGGAGTGGAGAACAGCTGTTAACAGCTGTTTAATACGTCGAATCTGGTCCCGAATGCGAAAAACTGAGTTTCTGCATGTTTCTGCCCAGAATAGGCAGTCGCGTAGCGCGACTGGTAAGGCCACATGCAGTGGCGCTACGCCACTGCCCCCTTGTTTCAGCAAACTTTCAAAATTGGTAGAAATGGTCCCTGCAGCCCGTTTAAGCGATTTTCGATGCGTTTGAACCCCGTTAACCTCATTTCAAGGCTCTAAAATGAAGTTAAAGTATAGGGAACTCAAAAAATGCTCAAAAATATGCCGGAGGTTGGTTCGTTTGGCCGTACGAACGCGATGTTCGCTTAATTACGGCGGAATGCGCATAAGCGCGAAAAACGATCCAAATGACGCGACGCATGGATTTTTCTTAAGGCGAACACTAAAATATAATGTAGTCATGCTTACATAAATTTTTGGATGTCCAGATGTATTCAGAACGTAAGTTATGCGCGAAAATGCAAACTTGTGCACTTTTTGACACTTTTAGTCCCTGAATGACACAAAAGTTTGTTTTAGCACACCGAACCCCTCAAAGCCTATTTCTAAGCTATGTAAAGGATATTTATGGTATGTTTAACTTATGGTCATGTTCCGGAATGTCTGTTACAGTTCAAATTGGCATACTTTCGCAGTTTGTCATATTTAGTCCCTGTAAGCGATATAACTTTGATTTCACCACACCAAACCTTCCAAAACTTATATCTAAGTTATGTAAAGGTTATTTAAGGTATGTTAAGCCTATTTCACTATTCCGGAGTGTTCGTTGCATTAAACTGGTTATATTTACGCATCGGTGCGCGTATAACCTTCCAGAAAGCGATTTAGAGTTTGAAAATTGAACGAGAATTGATATGTGCAAATGATACACATATTTTTACAAATCCCAAGTATGAATTATAATATTTCATTGGTTTGGTATTTGTTTGATGGCCGTGAAGGCACAGGTGTTACATATCATGGCCCAGAGTTCTACTTAGGCTTCAAGGGATTCATTCGAAAGCGAAAACATCACAATTGTCCACACAAGTTTCTCCAAAAATAAAATTTCGGGACGAAATTTCCTAAAGTAGGGGAGACTGTGACACATGTGTCACTTCAACCATCAAACAAATGCCAAACCAATGAAATATTGTATTTCATACTTGGGATTTGTAAAAATATGTGTATCGTTTGCACATATCAACTCTCGATCGATTTCAAGCTTTAAATCACTTTCTGGAAGGTTATACGCGCTCTGATGCATAAATATAACCAGTTTAATGCAACGAACACACCGGAATAGTGAAATAGGCTTAACATACCTTAAATAACCTCCACATACCTTAGAAATAAGTTTTGGATGGTTTGTGTGTTGAAATCAAGTTTGTTCGATCGCAGGGACTAATTGTGTCAAACTGCGAAACTATACCGATTTGTATAGTAACGAACATTCCGGAACTTGATCATAAGTTAAACACACCCTAAATATCCTTTACATAGCTTAGAAATAGGCTTTGAGGGGTTCGGTGTGCTAAAATAAATTTTATGCTCATTCAGGGACTAAAAGCGTCAAAAAGTGCATAAGTTTGCATTTTCGCGCATAACTTACGTTCTGAATACATCCGGACATCCAAAAAATTATGTAAGCACTAAAATATTTTATTTTAGTGTTTGGCATGAGAAAAATCCATTCGTCGCGCAATTTGGACCGTTTTTACGTCCGTTACGACTTCCGTCGTAATTAACCGAACATCGGAACCGTACGGCCAAACGAACTGACATCCGAGATATTTTTGAGCACATTTTAAGTTCCCTATACTTTAACTTCATTTTAGAGCTTTGAAATGGGGTTAACGGGCCTTAAACGTGTCAAAAATGACTTAAATGCATGACAGGGACTAAAATTGTAATTCTGCCAAAGTTGTTACCTTGCGCACCTCAACACTCTGAGTGTTACGGTGCGCCAGCAGTCCCCAGAACAGCAGAATGTTGCAAACAGCCTGTTTTCAGCTGTCATACACTCTTTTCTCTCTTGCAACTGGTTTCTAGCAATCCTATGGGCTCCCATGGGTTTTTAAATCAGTGGGTATGTGTTGTACGGCTGAGATTAACGCTTGGGAAACAAGAAACGATCCTAACGGCTCAACATTTCCTATAAATACCCCCCATGTCTTGCTCATTTTCCCTCACATTTGAAATCTGATTCAAAGCTCTCTAAGTGGAAGTTTATATGCTTCCTACCTGAGAGTGAATCGGGTTCAAATCTTGCGGGGACCCTTTGTAAGTGTTCCTTCGTTCTTTTTATGCGTTTTTAGCTTGAAAGTCAAACTGTGTTTGACTTTCTACATTGACCAGTTTATGGTCAATGCGAAGTTCATTTGAACTTCATAACGTGAGCGTAATCACGATGGTCATAGTCCCTAGCGACTATACCTACTGATTACCACGTTATCTAGGCTCAGTGACGAGTCGTAGTTTCGGCCAAAATGCGTGTTCTCGCGTATTTTGTAACCAAACTACTCTAGGGTATCAAAAACGTTTGTTTTGATACCAAACCTGTTTTCTAACTTAACTAAACATGTTTCGACATGTTTAGCTCGTCACTTTTTAGATTAAGTGCTTATGTAGAGTCGTAAGTCAAGCAGTCTAAACAACCGCTTAGACTTACGAACTAGACCCGTTTGGTCGATCTTTAGGATCCGACCAAACACATTAGGTGACCATAGTTGTATAGGGAATAACCTTTCAAGGTTATACCTTATGGTCACCTAGTTTAAGTAGTTGTATGATAGGTAGTTTATATGCCTTAGGTAAATTACCAAAATACCCTTTTTATGTAATTGGTAATTAAGCATATGTAACCTAAACTTTTGTCATTTAACTGATTATGTAACATAATTAAGTATGTTAGGGCATATAATACTTGTCATAGGACTAGTTAGGCGGTCTGAACGCGTTATACGCGAACGATGCGTTAAAGTAGCATAAGCTACCTAAACGGGTCGTGACGGGTCGTAAGCACTTAGGTTAGGTTTCCTTTAGTATGTAGGCCTTGTTAAACCATATCATATGAGTTCCCACGCTCATTTGGTTCACGAGACCTCATACTATCCAATCCCCCGATTTGGGTCCGGTTATTTATGTAGTTACCTATATTAGGTACCGTTTGATTTCCGGGACTCCTCTAGCTTGCTTGGTAGTTGTTCAAGACTTCTAAGCACTCTCAAGTGAGTACATAGTCCCCTCTTTTACTGATTTCAATGTTTTGGGGTGAAGCATGTGTACCTATCTGTTATTTTCATGTTTTCAAAAGTATAATTGATTATACATATTTGTACTTATCTCTTTACAAACTGAATGATTATTTATGATTTAAACTCTAATTTTTCAAAGATTATAAAATAAATGTTTGGAATAGTACTTATTTTGTTCACCAGACCGGTTGGTAGTATGATATAGCGCTATAGGATTTGACACCCCATTCCTGTTGTCATGGAATGTGTGAAACCAATTTGTTTCTCCATCCAAATAGGGATTGCCTTTGTGGTATCCCTATAGTCTCAAAGGTGTATTTTTATGCACTAGGTCTGAATGAATTCTTAAGTCTCATTATTTTTGTATATTAAGTTATACTCCCAAAAGTATAGTTTGATATGCTCTCATATGTGACAATGTACAAAACCAACATGTATTTTGTTAATCATTAAAACATAGTTTGATATGTTATTTGTAATCCAAAACATAGTTTAATATGTTATTTATAAATTCAAAGTATACTTTTGATATACTACTGAAAATTTATTTCCTTTAACAACTAAAGTGTATTTAATATACTATAGTTTTGCAATTGGGTTTGAGGGTTAGTGTTTAGATAACAGGACGGGTGTAATATGATGAAAACATGGTAGATACGCCGCTGGTACTTCTTATATATAAGTGTTTTCATTAAATTACATACCGTGGCGTTATTTAGTACACTTGGGTTAACGGTTTTGGAACTGAAATATATTTTAATATATTACTTATTCGACTTTCTTAGAACCAAAGTATATTTTTATATACTATGAATCTTTCTATCAAAATATTGTTTTCAAACAATATATTTTTATAACAAACTTATTCTACTTACTTATTAAATTCCTACGTTTTATTACTTTATATCATTCGATTTCTTATAAATGATTTATAAAAGAAAACCTTTTTCAAGGATCATGGCTGCTTTTATTAAAACTTATTTTTTAAACTCATAAGTCATGAATCCTATTTTCACAAAACCTATGTATCTCACAGGCATTTTTATGCTGACGTACCTATTTTTACACATGTTTCAGGTGCTGCTTTGTGATGATTGATGATATATGCTACACTTAGGATGGACTCGTGCCTTAGCGACTTTAAAACTTGAAAGATAATAGTTGTACTTATTTAATTGTATTAAAACAATGAGTTCATTATTTCAATAAAACAAAATTATTTATTCCATGGTTGTGAAACAATGATTCTGTTACAACACTCCCCGACGTTTCCGCCACGTTTTATTGTTTTACGTGGTTGGGGTGTGACACGTTAAGCCATTTTCAAGGCCCTAAAATGATGCCTAAACATTGTGGACATGAAACATGCTCAAGAATATCCCGGATGTCGATTCGTTTGGTCGTACGATCGCGATGTTCGCTTAATTACGACGGAATGCGCATAAGCGCGAAAAACGATCCAAATTGCGCGACGAATGGATTTTTCTCATGCCAAACACTAAAATAAAATATTTTAGTGCTTACATAAATTTTTGGATGTCCGGATGTATTCAGAACGTAAGTTATGCGCGAAAGTGCAAACTTGTGCACTTTTTGACGCTTTTAGTCCCTAAATGACTCAAAAGTTTATTTTAGCACACCGAACCCCTCAAAGCCTATTTCTAAGCTATGTGAAGGATATTTATGGTATGTTTAACTTATGGTCATGATCCGGAATGTCTGTTACAGTTCAAATTGGCACACTTTCGCAGTTTGTCAACTTTAGTCCCTGTAAGTTATATAGGGTCGTAAGGTAAGCGATCTAAACAATCGCTTAGACTTTCGAACCCGACCCGTTTGGTCGATCATTAGGATCCGACCAAACACATTAGGTGACCATAGTTGTATAGGGAATAACCTTCCGAGGTTATACCTTATGGTCACGATGTTAGTTAGTTGTATGATAGGTAGTTTATATGCCTTAGGTAAATTACCAAAATGCCCTTTTTACGCCAAAATTCATTTTAAGCATATGTAACATAATTTTTTATATCTAAACTGATTTGGCAACAATATTAGACATGTTAAGGCATATTTTACTTATCATAGGACTAGTTAGGCTTTCCAAACGCGTTTTACGCGAACGACGCGTTAAAGTAGCATAAGCTACCTAAATGGGTCGTAATGGGTCATAAGCACTTAGATTAGGTTTCATTTTAGTATGTAGGCTTTGTTAAACCATATTATATGAGTTCCCATACTCGTTTGGTTTACGAACCCTCATTCTATCCGATCCTCCGATTTAGGTCCGGTTTATTAACTTAGTTACCTATATTAGGTGCCATTTGATTTCCGTGATCTCTAGCATTGTTTGGTTGTTACTCAAGGACTTCTAGGCAATCTCAAGTGAGTACATATACCCCTCTTTTACTGTTTTCAAACTGTTTTGGGGTGAAACACATGTGCCTACTTGTTACTTTCGTGCTTTCCATGTTTTCATATCATATGCTTGTTATGTTCATTAGTACACATATAGTACATGATTTCATACATGTGTTGCTATGTATGTTCACTTAGCATGCTAGCACATTGTTTTACATTACATTTTATGCTATGTATGTCCATTTATTGCATACTTAGTACATTGTTTTACATTACATTTCTGTTGCATATGTTTACTCAGCATATGGACACATTGTTTTACATTTCTGCCTTGTATGTTCACTTAGCATACTAGGTACATTGTTTTCATAAAACATGTTTACATTTGGTATAACATTTGGTTGTTTAAGAAAACTAATACATTCATTAACACCGATCATGCCGCTCAGTAGTAGGTAGTGGTACCATAGGACTTGACAACTCCCATTCCTGAAATCCCGGGTTTGTTTGGACGTAAGGAATGACCGGATCCGAAAACATTTTTTGATAACCTTTGATCTGTTCTAAGGTTTATCCTACTGTCTCAAGGCTTGGATGTAGACGTTTAACTTACCGCATAGATGTTTGTATCAGTAAAGCATGCATTATTCTACAAAGCATAACTTTTGATTTATTCAAATACTTTGTTTTGTACATTTTTACTTGTGGTTTAAGTAGTCTCATTTTACTTACCATACATAACATTGTTTACACATTACATGATTTACATTTGACGATAAACATTTCTACAATTGTTAAACATTACATATTGGTGGTTTGTTTGGGTAAATGATTTATATAACGAGGCGACGTGTAATACGATAAAAACATGGAGGATACGCCGCTGGTACTTACTATATATAAGTGCTTTTATGGTATTACATATCGTAGCGTTATTTAAACCATTTCAGTTTAGACATATTACATTTACAACACATTTTCACATAGACATCGTTTTACAAATAACTTAATTTATACAAACTCATTTTACTTGGTTGTTCACTTAACCATACCTTATTCTTTTATATATATATATATATATATATATATATATATATATCATCTGATTTATTCATCGCTTTTCAAATCATTTATGAAAGAAAACACTCAACAAGATTCATGACTACTTTTTATTAAACAGTTCTTTAAACTCAAGTCATGAATCCTATTTTCACAAATCCTATGTATCTCACAGGCATTTTTATGCTAACGTACCTATTTTCAGATGTGTTTTTGAGGAGCTGTTGCATAGGATGATTGTGACACACTTAGGCGGACCTGTGCCTTAGTGACTTAAAACGAAGCAAGAACTAGTTAAATTATGTTATGAACTCTTTGTTTCTTGTTTTAAGACAATGTAACTCTCTTGTTTGATAAATTAAACGTAACTTTAATTTCAATGGTTGTGAAACAATTAATTCTGTTACAACACTCCCCGATGTTTCCGCCACGATTTGATGTTTTACGTGGTCGGGGTGTGACACACTCACTGCTTTGACTCAAAAGAATAAGCCTTTTGAGTGGGGACCTAAACAAGAAGAAGCGTTCTAAACGCTGAAACAAAAACTCTGTGATACTCCTGTTCTATCTTTGCCCGATGGAAACGATGATTTCGTTGTCTACTGTGACGCGTCCAACTTAGGCCTTGGTTGTGTTCTCATGCAACGAGGTAAAGTTATAGCATATGCGTCTAGAAAATTGAAAGTTCACGAGAAAAACTACACCACTCATGATCTTGAATTGGGTGCTGTGGTTTTTGCTCTAAAAATCTGGAGACACTATCTTTATGGCACGAAGTGTGTGGTTTTCACAGACCACAAAAGTCTCCAGCATATTCTTAATCAGAAGGAGCTGAACATGAGGCAACGACGTTGGTTTTAGCTCTTAAACGATTATGACTGCGAGATTCGCTACCATCCTGGTAAGGCGAATGTCGTAGCTGATGCGCTTAGTCGAAAAGAGCGAGTCAAGCTTCATTCTGTTCAAACTCTATCTGATCTTCAAACTCGTGTTCTTCAAGCTCAGTAATTTTGTGTTTCACAAAATTTAATGGGTAAGGAATTACCACATCAGCTTGAGCTTAAACTCGAAGCGAAGGACGATGGTTTACTCTATTTCAAGGATCGTTTGTGGATCCCGAAACAAGACGATCTTCGCACTTTAGTGATGGACGAATCTCATAAGTCTTGATATTCTATCCATCCTGGTGCTGATAAAATGTACAAGGATCTTCGTACTCAGTACTGGTGGCCTGGTATGAAGAAGGATATTGCCTTGTATGTATCGAAATGCCTAACTTGTCTCAAAGTCAAGGCTGAACATCAACGACCTTCTAGTTACTTCTACAACCAGAGATACCGGTTTGGAAGTGGGAGAACATTGCGATGGATCTCATCACTAAATTACCACGTACTTCTAAAGGTCATGATGCTATATGGGTTGTTATCGATCGTTTAACGAAGTCAGCTCATTTTATTCCGATTCACGAGGATATATCTGCTGATAAACTTACAAAGATTTATGTTAATGAGATTGTATCTCGACATGGTTTTCCTTTGGACATCATATTTGATCGTGATGCTCGATTTTCATCTCATTTTTGGAAGACCATGCAATCTGCTATGGGAACCCAACTAAATCTAAGCACTGCTTATCATCTCCAAACAGATGGACAATCTGAGAGGACGATTCAAACTTTGGAGGACATGCTTAGAGCATGCTTGATAGACTTTGGTGGTAATTGGGACTCTCATCTGCCGTTGATCGAGTTCTCTTACAACAATAGTTATCATTCTAGCATCAATATGGCACCGTTCGAAGCTCTTTATGGTCGAAAATGTCGTTCACCTGTCTGTTGGAATGAGATCGGTGAAGCTCAGCTTACTGGACCTGAGCTCATTCTGGAAACGACAGACAAAATCAAGAAAATTCGCGATAATCTTGTGACAGCTAGAAGCCGTCAAAAGAGTTATGCGGATGTGCGACGTAAGCCTTTGGAATTTCAAGTCGGAGACCATGTCCTACTCAAGGTGTCACCTTGGAAGGGAGTGGTGAGATTTTGAAAGAAAGGAAAACTTGTACCTCGATACGTTGGACCATTTAAGATTGTTGAAAGAATTGGAAAGGTTGCCTATCGACTAGAGCTACCTCCAAAGCTTGGAAATATTCATCCGACTTTTCGCGTGTCCAATTTGCGAAAGTGTTTAGCTGATGCCGATCTTCACATTCCTCTCGACGAAATCCAAATCGATGAAACGATGCACTTTGTCGAGAAACCTGTGGAGATAGTGGACCGTGCAGTCAAACAGTTGAAGAACAAACGGATTCGATTGGTCAAGGTTCACTAGGAGTCCAAACGTGGCCCAGAGTTTACTTGGGAATGTGAGGACCAAATGAAGGCGAAATATCCGCAATTGTTCTCACAAGTTTCCTCTTGTTAAAATTTCGGAACGAAATTTCCTAAAGTAGGGGAGACTGTGACAACTGTGCTCTGTAACCGATGTACAATGTAAAACAATATCAATTATTAATAAAACAGTGTGTTTTGGTGTTATTATGTGTATATTTGTGTTTGATGGTTTTACGATTTGATTTGATTCGATTCCGATTTCAAGCTTTAAATCGCTTTCTGGAAGTTATACGCAAACTGGTTCGTAAACGAAGTCAGTTTAATGCGAAAAACACTCCAGAATAGTGACATAGGCTTAACATACCTTAAATAACCTTCACATAACTTAGAAATAAGTTTTGGATGGTTTGGTGTGTCGAAAACAAGTTTGTTCGATCGCCGGGACTATTTGTGTCAAACTGCGAAACCATACCGATTTGTATAGTAATGAACATTTCAGAACTTGATCATAAGTTAAACATACCCTAAATATCCTTTACATAGCTTAGAAATAGGCTTTGAGGGTTTCGGTATGCTAAAATAAACTTATTTGATCAATAGGGACTGAAAGCATCAAAAAGTGCATAAGTTTGCATTTTCGCGCATATCTTATGTTCTGAATATATCCGGACACCCAAAAATTTATGTAATCATTAAAATATTTTATTTTAGTGATTCGCATAATAAAATTCCATTCGTCGCTTAATTTGGATCGATTTTGCGTTCGTTACGACTTCCGTCGTAATTAACCGAACAACACAACCGTACGACCAAACGAACTGACATCCAAGATGTTTTTGAGCATATTTTAAGTTCCCTATAATTTAACTTCATTTTAGAGCTTTGAAATGGGGTTAACGGGGCTTAAACGTGTCAAAAATGCATCAAAAATCAAGTTTGGGGCTTCAGGGACTAAATCTGCCAGTTTGTGAAAGTTGCTGGTCTGCAAGGTCCTTACGAACCGTATGGGGATTGGCTTACGGTCCGTAAGCTATCACTAGATCAGCAGAATTGCAGAAATCTGGTCTATACCACTTGTTCCAATGGTTTCTAACCCCTGATTTGCATACTATGGACTGGTATTTGTGTACCCCTTGTATCCTAATACCACTAGCCCACATGTAAGGCCAATATCTTTCCCTCTTTAGCAAGGAATGATCCTAACGGTTTTGCGAAAACTATATAAAGGCATGCCCTCCTTCCATTTCTACTCACCCTTGATCTGATTTCTCTAAGTTGTGTGACAACCCTCAAAATTTCAGGTACTGTACAAATTAATTAATCTTAATTACGTGCTTAATGACTGTGCTTGATTACAACTGATAATTTAAACTGCTCTATGATTCTACATCATATATACATGCATCATATTTTATACAGTCACTCCATTCATTACACACCTACATGAGTGACATACCTGATGCACTCAGCACAGTTGACACACTGAGCGGTTGATTCAGAAATAATACTGACAATGCCAGCACTTAGACAGACAATATTATTATGGCCAGTATGAGCCAGGGATAGAGTACTACACTGGTTTGTAGTGTAGGGAAGTGAGGACCATAAGACTGCGTCATTAGGTGATAGACATAGTGCCGGGAAGTGCCTAAAACATGCGTTAATTACAAAATTCTGCTTTCTTTTATTTAATTCCGCATTTTATTATTCCAGTAGAATACACTACAATAGCAGAGTGGTCCTGTATACTTTCCTAGGTGCCAGGAATGTTTTCGTTACATAAAGATACATGAAAGACACTATGCGATGCAATTTAACGCTTTAACGAAACGATACGTAACCGAACAACCGGACAATACCCGGGACACCAAAATTTTGTCAGAAATATTATTTTATTATTCTTAATTAATCATGGTCGCAATTAACCCCCACACACTTTAGAAACATGTCATACACCCACTATTTTAGAAAATACCCTTAACCCCTTATTTACTTACCAACTAATAAACAAATTTTTTTCATATTACCCCCCCCCCTAACCGAATTTCTGCCCAAATCATTACAATATCTTTTATTCAGATTTTACTTTTATTTTCCTTAATTTTGGTTGGCCAAAATCTAGGTAATCATCCCTCTAGATTGCTTAGGGTGGCTTGTGAAGTTCCCTATGCCTTTATATCCATCATTTCTCCAAGATACACACTCCACCTCTCTCCTCTCTCTTATTTTCGGCTCACACCCCCCCCCCCTCTCTCCATAACCGAAAATCACCATCACCATCACTAACTCACCTTCATCTTATTCATCCATGTCCTTTCCAAGCCTTGAAGATCATCCATAGTAGTTACAAGTTGAAGGACTCTCAAGGAAGCTTTGTTCAAGTCTCTAGCACCACCATCTCCCTCATCTTTGCCCTAAGATTATTACCCTAGCTTTGTGCTAGTAGTGAGTGTCTTCACACCCTTGTTCCATCTTGTTCTTGTTATGATTTGTTTAAATGTTATTGACACACACAAGCTTAATCACTAAAATATGAACTTAAGTTTCTGCATAAAAACCATACATAAAATGGTTGTGTGAGGATGAAATCTGGATGGTTTAGGGTTGGTTAAAGCATGATTGAAGTTTTAACATTTGTTCATCGACAAACCATGGTTAGGGTCTTTGTTTATGCGTTTTTAGTAACTTCTTTAATAAAAACAGCTTGCTGATTGAGATTTTCCAGCCCCTTCAACAGGCTGTAACGGGTTCATTTTTAATCGAAAAATCTAAGTTCTGGAGTCTAAATTGTGTAATTTTGAATATCTGAACTAATGAAACTGGAATCGTAATTTTTCGAGACCGTTTACTATTTTTAAAGTATTATTTTTAGACAGCAGCTCAAAGCTGAAATATTTCTGCTGAAAAAGTATGTTGTAATCGGAGTCAAAACTTAAAACCTAAGCAGAGTCAGCTCATGAAATTTTTACCATAGATAGTCCCGGTTGTTTTTGTGACCCTCCAACTGGAATTTCGACGATCCGACTTACGATTGATTTTTAGTGAATTTTTCCGTAAAACTGCAATCAGAAAGTATCAAATCTGATTGCAGTCGAGTAAAAGAATTTTTATATAAAATTGGTAATGAACTGGTTTCCGAAATTTTTACACAATAAATCGTGGATTATATATGACATTCTGTAAAAATTTGAGAATTTTTGGAAAAGGATAACTATTTTATTTTAATACTCGAAAACAGTCCTGTTTGGTTTAATAAAGCTGAAAAGACGTAAATAGGGCATTGCATGTATGAATGTCGGTTTGATTATTAAGAACGACCTTCGGGATATATATATAAAAGAAAATTATATGCTTTTAAGCATGGACACCTCTATTTACAAAGGAGACTATGGCGAAATTTTCCGAAAATCCTAACACTTAGTAAATATTTTCTGGACAAGCGTTACTAGTATATTATAGACTATGTTTTTCAAGCATAAAACTCGCCATAATTTTTATAACGAAATACAGAGTATCGGACGTTGGTTTTATACAGAAATATGGTTAAGTATGTATTCTCTGAAATGGGACTTAAAAATATAATTCCAATACGAATACACAAGTATGAGAAGTATTATTACTAAAATATGGAAGACACTTTAAAACGTAACTCAAAGGCACTAATCAATACTAAGACAAGGCACGACCCGTTCGTCTAAAAGACGTTAGACCTTTGTAGGTAGTCGTGTTTGCTGAGGAGATTTGGGTTACGAGTACCGAAGACGCAATACTGTGAGTTCATGTCCCCCTTTTCTCTTAACTATTTTCAGTTTTACACCTCGGGGGTGAAATACATGTTACAGACAATTTACAGACATTTACAGACACTTACAGACATTTACAGACATTTATTTACATGGTATGGTTAGCTTAAGGAGGGTTTTTATTACGCGAACATGTGAGTGGTGGGCACAACACTTAAGGCCATCAATCCTCGTTGTAGGACCGAGACACATTAGTGATAGATCTATTTGGGTGTAGCGAGCCCCACTCCTGAGTCCGCCGAGTGGACCATGAAGTGACTAAGTGCCCGACGCACAAATCCGCTAGGTTTGAGTCTTCCTGCATCACTTCACACTTAGCATTGGCTTTGCAACCCAATGGTGGTTTCTTTTTCCTTAATTGCTACATACCAGGGATTTTTATACATACAGACATTTTTACAAAGGTTCATATCTACTCACTTACACATGAACTCGCTCAACGTTATGTTGACTTTTCAAATTACATGTATTTCAGGAAACTAACGGATCTGGCACGGTATGCACGTATTTTCAAGCTGCTTTTGAATAAAGAAGTCATCTAGGGTTTAGAAGGTGTAATCTCTTCCTGGACGGGTTATATACACCTAAACCTGGTTTTGTTTAAAGTCTTTTGCTAAGTCTTTATGAACTCAAATAAATCAAGTTAAGGTTTGTAAACTATTTTGTGATTGTTGAAAATGGAATGTTTCTAAACTTTATTAATGAATGAATATCTCATGTTTTTAACATATAGCATTGTTATGATTGTTGCTATGGTATTAAGAAGTCACACCAAATAAACCACGCTTCCGCAAAAGTCAGGGTGTGACAGCTTGGTATCAGAGCCTCGATCATAGCGAACTATGATTCTTTCTCGAGTCTAGACTATGATCATCAGGGCTCTCACGAAAACGTTTTCAAGCATTTTTACACTGCATACACAAAACGTCCAGATCCAGGATACAAACATTTTTACAAACAAAAGGCACAAATACACATTTCCAAATTTATATTTATAATTCAGTCTTAGAGACTGAGGGAGGATCAGTCTTAGAGACTGGGAGGTTGGTCTTAGAGACCAGGGATTTAGTCTTAGAGACTGGGAGGTTGGTCTTAGAGACCAGGGAGTTTAGTCTGAGAGACTGGGAGGTTGGTCTTAGAGACCAGGGAGTTGGTCTTGGAGGCCAGGGAGTTTAGTCTGAGAGACTGGGTGGGATAGTCTGGGGAAGTCTAGGACGATTACATGCTTACATTGTCATTACTTACACGCTTAATTGCTGATTATTGATATACGTGCATATGTGGTGAGTATTTGCATACACAAATTGTTAATAATTACTATGGATATACATGCTATGACTATTATGAACCGGCACACACGTCACACTATTTAGAAGGCGAGTTATCAGACATTGATAACACTACGGCCGCCGTCACAGATGATGAGACTGCATCTGCGCCAGAGACATTTACGTCAGACACTGAGAGTGATCCTGATATACTGACCAAGGACGAGGACAACTTCCAACCGTCCGCACTACCAGATTTCGGGCGATACTTTACCCTTGCTGATGGCTTCGCTGACAAGGATCCTTCTGTCACTCTTGTTTCAGCCAATGACCACCTCATCACTGGGCACTCCAATAGTGAGCACACCATGACCCCGATCCTCGACGATGCGTCTCCTATGGACTTTCCTGCCGAAGGTTGGCTACGCGACAAGCAATTAATGATGACATAAACATATTTATTGACGGTCCTTCTGCTGATGCCTATGGTGATAGAAAGTTAGACGAGAACGTTGCTACTAATTTCACTTCTTAAGGCCCCTGTTAACAGGCCACCCTCTGATTCTAGCGTATATTCGATTTCAGACTCCCTTGAGTCTGTGACATTTACAGCCTTATAGACGGCCTGGTCACATCCTTCTACTACTGACACAGACGACGACATCATTATGACTGCTGAACTAACACCCGCTCGAGGCACCACACAGTTACACGACCCAGGGCCTGCTCCTGAGTTAGCTCCTACACCTTTTGGGACAGCTTGATGTTGCTCCTACTGATCCTGCACCCTTACTTGGTCATGACCCTATTTCTTTTGATTTACCAGACAATGCATCCCTTATACCCGACCCAGTACCTGCACCTTCAACCGCTGATGTTGCTCTTGTGAAGACCGACGTCCATTGCGCCAAGATGCCTAACGCTTTCCTCCAAGATTTACCCACACCCCGAGAAGGTACTCCAGATCAGCACCCTCGTAACGATCCCATCAGCTACAGCAACATTTTCTACGACCTCACAGACCGCACCATTTGCTACTTTCACCCCTACGGCACTGGATGAGCCATTTTGGATGGTCCTTACCATACACTACGCTAATGTTAGATCCTCACATAATGGAGGCCACACGCGAGATGAGTTGCTCCGGTAACGTGAGCTACAGTTCGAGGATATGAGTCGCAGAGTGTTGGAGCTTGAGCTAACACCACATTCAGTAACTTCAAATGCCAATCATTACATAACTGAAAACATGATGTAAGTGTTTACATCACAAGACAGCATATTGTCTGAAAAGTTTATATAAGACACCACACCCTCCACCCTGTTTATTGCCAGCATACTTTGATCCTCCACATTTATCAAGGTTCCTTTTGCGCTCTCAACCGTTACTACTACACCGTTCCCAGTATCCTGATGCTCATTTCGTTACTATCGAGCGGCAGAGCGGATAATTACTTCGACGTGTACACAAGCCCAAGGAGGAAGTCCACGCACGTTAAACAATTTACTTTTCTTTCCTCCTCCTCAGACACTAGTATGGTGATTTCTGGATTATGCAGATTACATTGCTTGCAAGTAAAGACACTAATGATAAGCTGGGTTTGTGGAGACTCTTAAAGACCACTTTAGACTATGAGATTTTGATACACTAATACATTTAATGGACAAGGGTAGGGTGACCCTGTGTCCCTATTGACGGGATACATTTTGAAAGGCAATACAATTGTGGTCAGGGAATAATGAGGGCCCAATCATTATAAAACATGCAACAATACTTTATGGCCAATGACCAACGAAACTCCGTCGCTATATCTCTGTTAAGCAAGTATTAATCAATATATGTGTACAATAACTATAACGCTACGTGCTTGCTTACTACGCTCTCATTAAACATAACTACCAAATTTCTTGGTTATACTATGATTATACTATTGCTTGATTGGTTGGTGTGATAACCTAATATGTATGTGTACATACGATCTCTAAACAACTATATGCACTCTCCGAATGAATGAGACCTGACCTAACCAACCTTCTTCTCAGAAGATGTCGATACCAGGGAACGTCGATACCAACAACCCTCTGCCGACAACAGCACAGTCAGAACTGCAAGGGCGCATCTCGCAAGCCATCGCACAACTCGAGGCCCTTCGCTCCGAACACAACGGAGGTACCTCAGGAAATAACCCACCCAGCGGCTGCACCTACGAGCAGTTCTTGAACCACAAACCTTGAGAATTCGACGGCACTGGGGGTGCCTTAGCATTTGTGCGTTGGGTGGAAAAGACGAATTCTGTCTTACGATTGAGCAAATGTGCCCAGAACATCAGGTTACGTACATAGCGGGGCTATTTGTAGATGGGGCTCTATCATGGTGGAACCTTCAAATTCAGGCAATGGGCGAGGCCGCTGCATATGCTATGACGTGGGACGAACTGAAGGAACTAATGTGCAAAAGATATTGCTCTAGGGCGGAAGTCCAGAAGTTGGAAACTGAATTGTGGAACTTGAGAATGGAAGGTCCAAAGATAGCTGAATATGTGCAGAGATTTGGCGAGTTATCACAAGTTGCATCACGTTTGGTGGAACCAGAATCTAGGAAGATCGAACTTTTCATCAGGGGACTAGCACCGCAGATTCTAAGCCTGGTAACAACATCTAAGCCTTCAACAATCATCGAAGCAATCGACATGAGCGTGGCGCTCACTGAAGAAGCGATTAGACAAGGAAAATTTTCCACTCTGGAAGAGAAAAACGAGGCTCCTGTAGAGTCATCTGGGAATAGCAAGAGGAAACTCGTGAATTTCAAGAAGGTTACTCGGGTAAGTAACGAGAAGAAGGCCAAAAAGGGAAAGGACTACATGGGTATTCTACCTAAGTGCGACAATTGTCTACGCTATCATGTCGGGCGATGCAAATATGGAAAATGTGATAACTGTGGCAAGAGAGGGCATCCCAAGGAAACTTGTAGGCAAGGTACTGAAAGTAGAAATGGAGGTCAAGATGGTAGTGAGAATCACGGTGAAAACAACGACAATGACGAATACCAGGGCAGAACGAGTGACAAACAGAAACGTGCTCAAGGTTGTCTTAACTGTGGGAGCAAGAAGCATTTCAGAAAGTACTGCCCTAAGAAGAATCAAGCACAAGGACAAAAGCTCAGTAGCAGAACTATAGGAACACGCCGGGATTCAAGTATCGGTACGTTCTGTATTACTCAACGTTATGCATCTGTGTTGCAAGATACTATTACAAAAATCTAATCTTCGCATCTCTAGGGTTTGAGAGTGTACTTGGGTTGGTAGCAAGTAAGTTAGATAACTCGCACTCGATGGAACTAGCTAGGAGAAGCTAGTGGAAGCCAACACTGTAACTAGGAACGATAATATAGAACCTGGAGAGCGTAAGTTTATGCTTGATCTACTGCCCGTTGAGTTGGGAACTTCAACGTGGTAATTGGGATGGATTAATTTCCATGGGATCGAGCGGAGTTTAATGTCCGCACCCCAATGGCGAATAAAGGAACGATCGTGACTCATGGAACAAGATACGCCCCTACAAATTACAAATTGCTGGAGGGCACGAAAGCTGTTGCGCAAAGGATGAGTTGTTTTCTTGGCTCATGTCGGGGACAAGGGATCCGAAGAACCAAAACTTGAAGATATACCTGTGATAAAGAATATCCTGAAGTCTTCCTCGAAGACTTGCCAGAATCGTCTCCTCAACGATTAGTTGAATCTCGCAACGATTTAATTCCAGGCGCCACACCTGTAGTCGATGCACCGTAGCGACTTACATTCTCGGAAATGCAAGGATTGACAGCATAGTTTCAGTAGTAATTAGAGAAGGAAGATAACAGACCAAAA
This sequence comes from Helianthus tuberosus, assembly GCA_030545235.1. Classification (NCBI taxonomy): domain Eukaryota; kingdom Viridiplantae; phylum Streptophyta; class Magnoliopsida; order Asterales; family Asteraceae; genus Helianthus; species Helianthus tuberosus. The sequence goes on from CM060351.1 coordinate 103,848,957, forward strand.
TTCCCTTTTTGGGTAACCTCAGTTCCGCTCATCAAGAAAAAGGACGATGATTTTCAAATGATCGGAAGTCGGACGAGCTAGCCAACCAGGGTCGGTGGCTCTTGCTAAGGATTGACGAATTACTTATTTGACTGACGGTGAGGACCCGACTACTAATACACGACTGGTCGACGATCGAGGGTCGTTAGCGGTGAATTCGGGAAGGAAGTTTACCGGGGAGATTATGGGACAATAACCTGTTTTTAAACGTACACGAAATACGAAACCGTGAGGATCTAGATAACATATACTTAAGACCTTTGGGAACCCGGGACCAAATACACAGAGGTTGTTACTTAGGAACCGCACCAGTTAGATCAAACATCATTAACCTGACATACATGCCATTTCAGCTAACAAAAATAGAAAGTACTTAAATTTCTTTCGTTGAAACCGTCACTTTTGCTTCTAGCGAGTAGATGTTTGCATCTCTACTCCCCTTAATGGTAGTTGCATCACGTTGATTTTCTTCGCTAAGAGCGAACACCCTTTTGCTTCGAATATTTGGTCGTTTCTCCATTTTAGCAAACACTCATTGTTTCATTACTTGAAAACTCACATGTTACGCATGCACCATCTGCTACGCATGCGGTTTCATTCCAAACATTTCAGTGAAGTTCAGATATTATGTTGTTAAATCAAATTACTGGTCCGTAATCTGAATAACCTACATTATTGTAATTGTTGACTCTTTGCTATCAAGTCAACACACTCTCTTGAAACTTCTTTTGATCTCAAATGACATTCATGGTTTATTTTTGGTTACCATGCCGAGATTTCCTTTGTTGATACATACGTTTTCTATCGGGTTACGCTAAAACTAAGTTCAATTGCTTGAACTTATCCATTTTCACATGTTTGATTTGAGACGCTATATGATGTATTGGGAGCATCATATTCAAATATTTTTGCAAAGGTTCTTTCATTATAAGTCGTAGTAGATTCGGTTGGTCTACGACTCCACTAAATCGTTTGACTGATTTCAATACCTTGCGGTGATGTTTTCACAGAATTGAGCTTGCGCTAAGTTGGTTACTCATTTTATACACGGATTTGAATTATTTAATTGCTCTAAATCCGTCTCGTTTATCACGATTAAAGCAGTCTCAACACAGTTGTGTGTTAAGGCAATGGTACATATATTCATTTCATAAGTGCAAAGTACCTCCTAACAATTCTTTCGTTGTCAACCAAATGCCTTGCGATACTCATTACTTTTCATCTTCGATTGGAAACAGTGGTCCTTTGATGTTCCGTATTAAATTGGAAACTCTATAACATGGTACAAATCAAATCTTCAGATTGTCTCAGTGCACTTTCATTTGGTTTCAAACACGGTGAACTTGTTCAATCACCACTATTATTGGATAATGCCATTACGACACCTTGTGGTGTCATCATAAACTTGTAGCTTGTGCTAATCATGGTTAACCGTTTCGCACAAAACGACTTATACTTTTGTTTGACTTGTCATTTAAACATTTCTGATGCAACTACAAATTTAGACAATGATACACCAGATTCGCTTGTACTTCATCCGGTGTATTTTCGCAATTCGAGAATGTCAACACACAAATCCTTATCATTTACTTATTCGCCAGTTGGCAGGCCATTTTCATCTCCAAGTTGTTGATGTTGAGTTCATATAGCAGATGCTATGGTTTGTGAAAATTTGCATACTATGACCAATCATTTGAAAACTCTATTGAACAAAACTCCACTTTTGTGGAACACTGCAAGCTGGATTACACTAGACTATACGTCAAATGCGTACTGTACCTTTGACATTAAATGCTATAAGCACATACCTTTTAACTATTGGAATCGTGATGTTATATATATATATATTCTAGGCTCACTTGATGTGAATAAGGTTTGAATTGGTTTGATGATTATCTACCTCGGCACTATTCAAACACATAAATGCATAACGAAACCCTAAGAAATTAGGAATTAAGGTAGTACAAATTTCGAGGACGAAATTTTCTTAACGGGGGGAGAATGTGACAACCCTCAAAATTTCAGGTACTGTACAAATTAATTAATCTTAATTACGTGCTTAATGACTGTGCTTGATTACAACTGATAATTTAAACTGCTCTATGATTCTACATCATATATACATGCATCATATTTTATACAGTCACTCCATTCATTACACACCTACATGAGTGACATACCTGATGCACTCAGCACAGTTGACACACTGAGCGGTTGATTCAGAAATAATGCTGACAATGCCAGCACTTAGACAGACAATATTATTATGGCCAGTATGAGCCAGGGATAGAGTACTACACTGGTTTGTAGTGTAGGGAAGTGAGGACCATAAGACTGCGTCATTAGGTGATAGACATAGTGCCGGGAAGTGCCTAAAACATGCGTTAATTACAAAATTCTGCTTTCTTTTATTTAATTCCGCATTTTATTATTCCAGTAGAATACACTACAATAGCAGAGTGGTCCTGTATACTTTCCTAGGTGCCAGGAATGTTTTCGTTACATAAAGATACATGAAAGACACTATGCGATGCAATTTAACGCTTTAACGGAACGATACGTAACCGAACAACCGGACAATACCCGGGACACCAAAATTTTGTCAGAAATATTATTTTATTATTCTTAATTAATCATGGTCACAATTAACCCCCACACACTTTAGAAACATGTCATACACCCACTATTTTAGAAAATACCCTTAACCCCTTATTTACTTACCAACTAATAAACAAATTTGTTTCATATTACCCCCCCCCCCTAACCGAATTTCTGCCCAAATCATTACAATATCTTTTATTCAGTTTTTACTTTTATTTTCCTTAATTTTGGTTGGCCAAAATCTAGGTAATCATCCCTCTAGATTGCTTAGGGTGGCTTGTGAAGTTCCCTATGCCTTTATATCCATCATTTCTCCAAGATACACACTCCACCTCTCTCCTCTCTCTTAATTTCGGCTCACACCCCCCCCCCCCTCTCTACATAACCGAAAATCACCATCACCATCACTAACTCACCTTCATCTTCTTCATCCATGTCCTTTCCAAGCCTTGAAGATCATCCATAGTAGTTACAAGTTGAAGGACTCTCAAGGAAGCTTTGTTCAAGTCTCTAGCACCACCATCTCCCTCATCTTTGCCCTAAGATTATTACCCTAGCTTTGTGCTAGTAGTGAGTGTCTTCACACCCTTGTTCCATCTTGTTCTTGTTATGATTTGTTTAAATGTTATTGACACACACAAGCTTAATCACTAAAATATGAACTTAAGTTTCTGCATAAAAACCATACATAAAATGGTTGTGTGAGGATGAAATCTGGATGGTTTAGGGTTGGTTAAAGCATGATTGAAGTTTTAACATTTGTTCATCGACAAACCATGGTTAGGGTCTTTGTTTATGCGTTTTTAGTAACTTCTTTAATAAAAACAGCTTGCTGATTGAGATTTTCCAGCCCCTTCAACAGGCTGTAACGGGTTCATTTTTAATCGAAAAATCTAAGTTCTGGAGTCTAAATTGTGTAATTTTGAATATCTGAACTAATGAAACTGGAATCGTAATTTTTCGAGACCGTTTACTATTTTTAAAGTATTATTTTTAGACAGCAGCTCAAAGCTGAAATATTTCTGCTGAAAAAGTATGTTGTAATCGGAGTCAAAACTTAAAACCTGAGCAGAGTCAGCTCATGAAAATTTTACCATAGATAGTCCCGGTTGTTTTTGTGACCCTCCAACTGGAATTTTGACGATCCGACTTACGATTGATTTTTAGTGAATTTTTCCGTAAAACTGCAATCAGAAAGTATCAAATCTGATTGCAGTCGAGTAAAAGAATTTTTATATAAAATTGGTAATGAACTGGTTTCCGAAATTTTTACACAATAAATCGTAGATTATATATGACAATCTGTAAAAATTTGAGAATTTTTGGAAAAGGATAACTATTTTATTTTAATACTCGAAAACAGTCCTGTTTGGTTTAATAAAGCTGAAAAGACGTAAATAGGGCATTGCATGTATGAATGTCGGTTTGATTATTAAGAACGACCTTCGGGATATATATATAAAAGAAAATGATATGCTTTTAAGCATGGACACCTCTATTTACAAAGGAGACTATGGCGAAATTTTCCGAAAATCCTAACACTTAGTAAATATTTTCTGGACAAGCGTTACTAGTATATTATAGACTATGTTTTTCAAGCATAAAACTCGCCATAATTTTTATAACGAAATACAGAGTATCGGACGTTGGTTTTATACAGAAATATGGTTAAGTATGTATTCTCTGAAATGGGACTTAAAAATATAATTCCAATACGAATACACAAGTATGAGAAGTATTATTACTAAAATATGGAAGACACTTTAAAACGTAACTCAAAGGCACTAATCAATACTAAGACAAAGCACGACCCGTTCGTCTAAAAGACGTTAGACCTTTGTAGGTAGTCGTGTTTGCTGAGGAGATTTGGGTTACGAGTACCGAAGACGCAATACTGTGAGTTCATGTCCCCCTTTTCTCTTAACTATTTTCAGTTTTACACCTCGTGGGTGAAATACATGTTACAGACAATTTACAGACACTTACAGACATTTACAGACATTTATTTACATGGTATGGTTAGCTTAAGGAGGGTTTTTATTACGCGAACATGTGAGTGGTGGGCACAACACTTAAGGCCATCAATCCTCGTTGTAGGACCGAGACACATTAGTGATAGATCTATTTGGGTGTAGCGAGCCCCACTCCTGAGTCCGCCGAGTGGACCATGAAGTGACTAAGTGCCCGACGCACAAATCCGCTAGGTTTGAGTCTTCCTGCATCACTTCACACTTATCATTGGCTTTGCAACCCAATGGTGGTTTCTTTTTCCTTAATTGCTACATACCAGGGATTTTTATACATACAGACATTTTTACAAAGGTTCATATCTACTCACTTACACATGAACTCGCTCAACGTTATGTTGACTTTTCAAATTACATGTATTTCAGGAAACTAATGGATCTGGCACGGTATGCACGTATTTTCAAGCTGCTTTTGAATAAAGAAGTCATCTAGGGTTTAGAAGGTGTAATCTCTTCCTGGACGGGTTATATACACCTAAACCTGGTTTTGTTTAAAGTCTTTTGCTAAGTCTTTATGAACTCAAATAAATCAAGTTAAGGTTTGTAAATTATTTTGTGATTGTTGAAAATGGAATGTTTCTAAACTTTATTAATGAATGAATATCTCATGTTTTTAACATATAGCATTGTTATGATTGTTGCTATGGTATTAAGAAGTCACACCAAATAAACCACGCTTCCGCAAAAGTCAGGGTGTGACAAGTTGAAGTTACAATACTTCATACCTGAGATTTTAAGATCAAGCTCTCCCTAGCTTGGACCCTTTGTAAGCTTCTTTCGTTCTTTTATCGCTTTTCGAGCGTGAAAGTCAAACAGTGTTTGACTTTCTGCTTTGACCACGAGTTGGTCAACATGAAGTTCGTTTGAACTTCGCAACGTGAGCGTAATCACGATGGTTATAGTCCCTAGTGACTATACCTACTGATTACCACGTTGACTAGGCGTAGTGACGAGTCGTAGTTTCGGTCAAAATGCGCATTTAAGCGTATTTTGAAACCAAACTACTCTTGGGTATCAAAACACTTTGTTTTGATATCAAAACCTGTTTTCTAACTTAGTTAAACATGTTCTAACATGTTTAGCTCGTCACTTTTAGTTTAGTGTTTGTTTAGAGTCGTAAGTCAAGCGGTCTAAACCACCGCTCAGACTTTCGAACTCGACCCGTTTGGTCGATCATTAGGATCCGACCAAGCATGTTTAGTGACCATAGTTGCATAGGGAATAACCTTCCGAGGTTATACCTTATGGTCACCTAGTTTAAGTAGTTGTATGATAGGTAGTTTATATGCCTTAGGTAAATGACCAAAATGCCCTTTTCATGCATATTGGACTTTAAGCATATGTAACTTAACTTTTGTCACGTAAACTGATTATGCAACCTATTTAAACATGTTAAGGCATATAATACTTGTCATAGGACTAGTTAGACATCTCGAACGCGTATTTGCGCGAGCGACGCGTTAAAGTAGCGTAAGCTACCTTAATGGGTCGTAACGGGTCAAAAGCACTTAGATTAGGTTCCGATTTAGTATGTAGACATTGTTAAACCATATCACATGAGTTTCAATACTCATTTGGTTTACAAGACCTCATTCTGTCCGATCTTCAAATTTAGGTGTCGATTTATTTACTGGTGATTCGATTATTAGGTGCTGCTTGAGTTTCCTTGGTTTGATTGAGCTTGTTGAGTTCTTTAGATTGAGGATACTTTGCACTTTGATGTGAGTACATAGTTCCCCTATTTTACTGTTTTTGATTGTTTTGGGGTGATTCATATGTATTCAAACGATTTCGATATTATAACGATGGTTTCAAAAATGATTTAAATGGTTTATATTAAACTAATAACGATTTCGATAAAGTGAACGAACTTGTTGGTTGTAATTTCATAACGAATGACATTCATTAGCTTTGGCCGAGCCGACAGTATTAGGTTATGGTACCATAGGATCTGACAAATCCCGTTATCAGACTACACCCATGGTTATGTGTGGGGGTTATGTAGGTAACGACCGAATCTGATGATTGTTAACTTACCCTTTGGTGGTTTGTTAATGCGAGTTTCGAGATAGTCGAGTCACGAAGGTTTGAATATTATTAGCGAGACGACCATAAGTAGTTTCACAATTAAAACGAATACAATTTTGGGACGAGTTAAACGATTTGATACGACTTAAACGAGATAAATGAATTGGATAAACGATTGGTTTTGGGTAGTGATTAGATAATGGGACGAGTGTAGCATGATAAAAGTATGGTAGATACACCTCTGGTACATCTTATATATAAGTGGTTTTATCATATTACATTTCGTGTCATTATTTAGTTCACTTGGGAAACGATTTTGAAACGATGTCACACAACGAGGTTTTCGAAATGATATAAACCATACGAGTTTTATTAACGAGTTTTTATGAGATATTTTACGAATTGGTTTACTAAAACAAATGTTTTTGGGTTAAGAATCATGGCTACGAGATTTTATAAACTTTAACCATCTTGATTTGAGTTGGTTAATTATGTTGCAATACACTTTTCAAAACGAGGTTTGTACTTTTGACTCTTGTAGTCTAATGAGGTACTGCAACATATAAACAAGCCATGAATCCGATACTCTCCTAAAACCTATGTGCTCGCCAGCATTTCTTTGCTGACTTTGTTTTTACATATGTTTCAGGTGGTGTTGCATGATGTTGATAGCTAGGAAGCATGTTCACTTAGGATCTGGACGTGGCCTTAGTGACATAAAAATAATGATAGACGATATATAACTTGTTTGTTTGGTTTTAAGACAATGTAAATTATTCCATAAATCAATAAAACGAAACATTTGATTACCATGGTTGTGGAACAATAATTTTGTTACAACACTCCCAGACGTTTCCGCCGCGGTTTCGTTGTTTTAACGCGGTCGGGGTGTGACAAACACAAATTTCGAATCCGTTTCTAAATCCAATCATCTGTTCTAGGATGATTTATTACTAGGTTTTTGAACCCTCTAAGTTTTCAAAATCTCGTCAAAGTTGGGTCTTATAATGTGAACACGTGCAATCTGGAAGGGTGGATGCCTGTACTTTGAGTTTTCTGTCTAAGGCTAGAGTGTTCGTACAAATCCACATAATCGGACCAGTCACTCTTACCTGGGAACTCTTGGGGTGAGTGTCCACTTATAGGCTAAAGCATGTCTTCGCGATACATTAATATGACCCGCTTACTTTGATTTGTCACCGTCTCATTTGTTTGCCTTAGGTAACAAACAAATGATCGCAATTTTTTTGCGTTGTCTTTCTGTTTTGATTATCCGATACCATTTCACTTGTTTCCTCCTATGTCTTTCACTTCCTCCAGAATGTCTCTTCATCGCAGCGACACTCAAATGTCCGAGCAAACTGCCAAATTTGCCCAGCGAATAGGCGAAGTAATCCTAAAGTCTGTGGATTTAGGTATCGCCATGTCTCGTCTCAATAATGGAGCCACTCAAGAAGCATCGAAAAAAGCAGAAACCAAGCCTTCAAAAAGGTCAAGGAAGCGTAAAGCCTCAAAGAATCCTCCAGTCGTTGCACCAAATCAAGCAGAACCTAGCTAGGTTGCAGCACCACCAGCCAAGAAGCTGTACTTGGGAACTGCTCCCTTATGCAATCAATGCAACCGTCATCATCCAGATCAAACACCATGTTTCAAATGTACCCACTGTGGACGATGGGGACATTTGGTTGACGTGTGCCGCTTTGATATCCAAAACAAAGCTGTTGCAAATCTTGCTGCTACTCAACTCCGAGCCAACCCTGCTCAAGCTCGCTTTCCACCTGGATCGTGCTACAACTGTGGCGAGATGGGTCATTTCGTGAATAAATGCCCAAAGCTTGCTAATGCAAATCTGACACACGGATGAGCATTTGGCTGATTAAAGGATGCTGCAGTTTTGAATAATTTGAATTTTTATGCTTTTGTATCTTTTGTTGAACCCTGAAACAATCTGTTTTGTTTATAAATAAATTATTGTTCACAATTCTGATGTACGAGTGTAGTTACATGTGTGTATGGCATTTCCCTATAATACCTACATCAATGAACTATGTTCTTTACAAAACTACTCTTGTTATTCTCCCTTTCATGTGATCACTCATGATTTCCTCGAAAACTTTAAGTACTCGTTTCATTCTACGAGACGAAGTACAGGAAATAAAGTGACATTATGAGTAATCGTGCTTTTTGCACATCTGTGCCTTTAAATCCTTGGTTAGATAACTAAGAGTAATTTTTCGATCTCATACCCATTGCATTTTCATAACAACATGCATAGTATAAGTTTTCAAAACAACCTTCATGATTTCAAAATATTCCATACAGTTTGAAAGCATTTTTAACATAGTATATCTACTTAATATATCAAGTGCATGACTTCAAAAGCATCATTCATGTTTTCAAAAACCTTATACATAATTTCAAAATTCATCTCGCATGATTTTAAAACATTTTATAGATATACTTCTCTAATACACCTATTTTATGATTTCAAAAGTATTATGTAAGGTTTCAAAAACATTAAACACATTTCTAAAAGAACCCCATGCATAGTTTTCAAAAACATTTTCTCATGCATTGACGTAACCTTCGAATTCTACTTCATATGTCTCCTTGGCATATCTAGCACCTCAACTTCATAAACATTCTACCTCGTGTATCGACTTAAGCACGTCTAGTGCAAGGTTTTGAAACACCTCCCGCTTTTCAAATCCCAAAATCCATATGGGATCTTCTTATCTTCACAATTAGATCCTTATGGATGTTTCCCGTTCAAATCGGAGTCCTTAATTGGATTCCTTGTGTACCTTAATTCGAATGTTACGATTCCTTGTAATCGAAATCGAATTTTCTTTTTAAGATCTTCCTATCTTCCTAGTTAGATCCTTGAAATGTTTAAAGTGCCAACTGAAATCCACGGACTGGATACCTGGTGTGCTTTAAATACATCTGCACAATTAGCAAACAAATTAACAAAATGATAACAAATTTAAAATCAAGTTAAACAATTTTGTGGTTATATGATTATTTGTTATGTGTTTTCTTTTATTTTCGTTATCCAAATCCTCGTAGAATCTTCCATATCTTCATATGAGGGATTCACAGTAGGATATCCAAAGGTACTATCTTAAATCCTTAATGGCTTCTACGTAATAGTTAAGACCCTTGGATTATATAGTACCATTCCATAATTCAAAGAGACCCCTTGAGTGGTCTAAGTCAAAAGATTGATTAAGAATCTGGTTAAAAATGACATGTGGTGATATGGCTGAACAGACTCCTTGGTAGTCTATTTAAATCATTTATTGATTTAATTAAAAGGACCCTATGGTGATCTAGTCACAATCATCACAGGTTCGTTCATTGTTTTCTCCCCTACACATTATAAGAGGCACTGTGTGGACTATGCAAGAAATTACATAATTATGGACGCGTACATAATTATGAAATTTAGTGCGCGGAAACTTATCATGTGTAAGAACCTATAGTGGCAACAATAACAAAACGTGACAATGTAATCAAGGTACGGTGGACGCACCAATGGCGCTTTATATACTTGTATATAAGTGTCCCTCTTACATTGCAAGCATGATGTTATTTAAAAGTTACTAAAAGTTCAGAACCCTAACTAGTGTTGTTTTATCTTTTTGACTTCATGTTTTGAACTCTCACAAGTTTCCTCTAGATAAATTTCGGGACGAAATTTCCTAAAGTAGGGAGACTGTGACACCAGTGCCTCCACGGCCATCAAAAAAAGACTAAATCAATGAAATATCGTATTTCATACTTGGGATTTGTATAAATATGTGAGTCATTTGCACATATCAAATTTTATTCGATTTCGAGCTCTATATCATTTTCTGGAGAGTTATACGCAAACTGGTGTGCAAACATAATCAGTTTAACGCAACAAACACTCCGGAACATCAACATATGCTTAACATACCTTAAATATCCTTTACATAACTTAGAAATAAGTTTTGAAGGCTTTGGTATGGCAAAATCAAGTTTATTCGCTTACAAGGACTAATTTCGATAAACTGCGAAAGTATGCCGATTCATACAGTAACGGACATTCCGGAATATGATCATAAGTTAAAAATACCCTAAATATCCTTTACATAGGTTAGAAATAGGCTTTGAGGGGTTCGGTATGCTAAAAAAAAAAACTTTTTGGTCATTCAGGGACTAAAAGCGTCAAAAAGTGCATAAGTTTGCATTTTCGCGCATATCTTACGTTCTGAATACATTCGGACATCCAAAAATTTATGTAATCATTAAAATATTTTATTTTAGTGATTGGCATGAGAAAATTTCATTCGTCGCGTAATTTGGATCGTTTTTCGCGTCCGTTCGCGTTTCGTCGTAATTAACCGAATAACGTGATCGTACGGCCAAACGAACTGATATCCGACATATTTTTGAGCATTTTTCATGTCCCCTATGTTTAGGAATCATTGTAGAGCCTTGAGAATGGCTTAACGGGCCTCAAACGTATCAAAATGAGGCTTAAAAGCATGCGGGGACCATTTCTGCAATTATTGAAACATGTTGCTGAGCTGTGGATCTCAGGCGGCCCGCGTAGGCCCCCCTCTGACTCTTACGCGGGGCGCGTACTAGTATCAGATCAGCAAAAATATTTTTCTAGCTGTTGCTAGCTATTCCAGCTGTTTTGGTCACTTGCAAATGGTATTTTAAGGTTTCTATGGGCCATTTTGAGGTGCCCATGGTATTACAAAACCATGGGTGCATGTGTACGGTTGAGATCGAAGCACGGTTTTCGATGAACGATCTTAACGGCTCTCCAAACTCTATATAAACCCCACCCCTTTGCACTTGCAACTCACATTTGATCAGATTTTTCTCTAAGTTGAAGGATAAAACCTTCATACCTGAGAATTATCAGATCAAAACCTCTATTCTTGGACCCGTTGTAAGTATTCTTTCGTTCTTTTACGCGTTTTTAGCACGAAAGTCAAACAATGTTTGACTTTCAGATTTGACCAGTTTATTGTCAACATGAAGTTTGTTTGAACTTCATAACGTGAGCGTAATCACGATGGTTATAGTCCCTAGTGACTACACCTACTGATTACCACGTTTTTTAGGCGTAGTGACGAGTCGTAGTTTCGGCCAAAATGCGTATTCTTGCGTATTTTGCAACCAAACTATTCTTGGGTATCAAAACCGTTTGTTTTGATATCAAACCTGTTTTCAAACTTCGTTAAACATGTTTTAACATGTTTAGCTCGTCACTTTAGGTTTAGTGCTTATGTAGGGTCGTAAGGTAAGCGGTCTAAACAACCGCTTATACTTTCGAACCTGACCCGTTTGGTCGATCATTAGGATCCGACCAAACGCAATAGGTGACCATAGTTGTATAGGGAATAACCTTCCGAGGTTATACCTTATGGTCACTTCGTTTAGTTAGTTGTATGATAGGTAGTTTATATGCCTTAGGAAAATGACCAAAATGCCCTTTTATGCCAAAATTCATTTTAAGCATAAGTAACATAAATTTTGACATCTAAACTGATTAGGCTGTTGGACTCTGTATGCCCAAGACACATATTAAATTGATGTGGCTAGTACGTTATGATCCAAGTCGAGTCATACCCAATAACAAGCTAGACAAACACTTACAATATTTATTTATGATATGATCAAATAAATAAATATCAACACTTAGAATATTTAGAAATTGGTTTTCTAAATAATTGCACTTGACAAACTAATAAAATATATGGATAATTTATTTTGAGAGAATATTTTATTTTGTTATTTAATGGGTTAAATAACATAATAAAAGGTTGTATAAGTCTTATAACATATGATGTTATAATTTTATAAAAGTTATAAAATTAATCAAGACTTAAATTTATAAAAGAAAGATTTGAATTTTTTTTTAAAAATAAAAGCTTGGCCGTAACCCCCCCCCCCCCATGGGGTCTTCCCAAAATATTCTTGTCCAATAAGGTTCCATGCATGTTGTCATAAGTTAGAAGCCTCTTGATTGGGTGTTCTTCCCTAAAAGCTTTGGCCAATCACATGGCATGCAAATGCATGTGTTAGATGCATCTTGATTGGGCATGTTGGGTGGCCAAGATTCTCTCTACATCTATAAATACCAAGATGTTAAATGAATGAAAATGCAAGACTTGTGAACTTGAAAAACCTCTAAGAAATGCTCTCTAATTTTCGGCCTTACATATGGTCTTCAAAAGGTTTTCAAGTTCACATTTCAAGTGCAAGAACTCAACAAAAGGCCCTCTAATTTTCGGCCATATGATGGTTTCAAGAGGGGATCTTTCATGTGAGTTGCAAGTGAGAAATCCTAGCTAAACATAAAGTGTTTGTTGGAAGGCTTGGGGTATACAAGCTTGAGGTCTTCTACACTTGAAGACAACCGTTCAAGAAGCATCACCTTCTTCATATCCATTACTCCTTGTACTTCAAGAAGGTAGTTTTCTAAACATCCTATGGTTGTGTTTGATAGTATACATCTCATATATGGATCCGGGTTTTGGGATTTTGCATATAAATGGTTTTATATCTTATAAAAGTAACATGTTTTAAACTTATTTTCCGCTGCGTTTTTATTTCATATGGATGAAATTGCTTTGATAAACATGTTAAAATCCCATCAATGGTATCAGAGCCGCTTATATGAGTGCATGCTTCAATAGACTTAAAATTTTCGGGTTTCGGGTTTGGTGAAAACCCTATGGCCGAAATTTTAAGTATGGTTATCCCTTTGTTTTTCAAGATTATTTTCTTACATGCATAAGAGAATCTTGAAAAATTTATTTCATATGGATGATTTGTTTGTTTGGACAAAACTTAACTTTTCGGTTTTTTGAAAATAGCCGAAAATGTTTATAAAATGGAACCATTTTTTTTATGCTTCTTGAAATTAATATATATATATATTTGGATATATATTTTGGTGCATATAACCTAGCCATGACCTTGTGTGAATATGTTTGTGTTTGTGATTTATATTTGATTATTTCAATGGGTTGTAATAATTAATTATCTTTGTTCTTCCATTTGTGAAATATGTAATTTATTTATTTTCATTTGATATGTAAGTAAATAGATTAGGTGCATTTTATTTTACTAGAAAAATGTATTAGGATATATTTTGTAAAAGAAGATGCACACAAAAATGCGGTTTTGGTTTTGCCAATTTCGGGCATAAAGGACTTCATAGTTCTAAACGGGATTTTAGCCCGATAACCAAAACACATTTTTGAAGTCCAAAGGAGTTTGGAGCTGAATTAAAGTACATTTTGGAAGCTCAAAGAAAGTGGAGTAATCACAACACAAAAGGGAGACTTGAAGCATTTGGATGCGGGATCAAGTGGGAGTTCAACGACACATCGTTTGTGTCATTTTTCACCCTTTAGGAAGGACCTTTTGGCACACTTGTTTCGGCTAACAAGTGTGGTCAAAATAGTTGGCTATGGTTATGCACCTAATGATATATGTGTTGTGCTTGTGTGGTTGCTTATTTATATTGTTTTGATAATATTTGGATATGCATGCTTGACAAACTAATAATCAACAACAAGCGTAAAATTGGTTAATAAAAGGTTATTAAAAATTAATGATTTTATAATAAAATGGGTTTTATTAGAAAGAACCTTGAAAATTGATTTTCACTAAAGTACCAAGGATTTGAATGCATGCAAATATATGGTACATAAAGTTTTCTAAACTAGAATTTTGAAAACTCAAAATCCCTTTTATAAAACAAGTCAAACACCATCCTTTTATACAACACTCGAATCACTTGGGAACTCTTTTGTGGGATAAAGGTCACCTAACCATATTTGAGGGAACTTGTATATTCGAGGTGGGTTTACCATGTTTGTGGGATAAAGGTCACCTAACCACTTATGTGTATAAACTCACACGTGTGTGTAAGTTGGACGACTTGATTTGGAAACCATGAACTTAGGGTCACCGAAGCATGGCGAACAAACGGTGTTGATGGGATTAAACATGCCAACTAAACATAAAGATGTTTAAGCGATCCCATATGGCTAGAAGTTGCAAAGAGTTGCAATTGTCAAACGTTGACTACCTTGTTAATTTAAATAGAGGGATAAAGGTCACCTAACCAATATTTAAATGTAACGTTGGATTCTAGATTTTAATTATTAATTGTCTATGAGACATAAAAGGGTATTAATGATTAAAATATAATAATATCGAAAATACTAAAATTGAACCTTGTTAAATTTTGTAGATGGCCGCTAACAATATTACCCAAACCGTCCGTAACCTATCACTAGAAAACGATCCTAATCCCGATGAACATCTTATGGAAGATAAAGATGCCTATAACGATTGGATTAAGTATATCGAGGATACTACGCAAGCCACTTGCCTCATGTTAGGAATTATGATTCCCGAGATTCAAAAGGTTTTGAACATCATGAGCATACGACATGATTAACCAATTGTAGGAAATGTTCCTATGGGTAGAACGCTACGAAACGGTTCGAGCACTTCATGTATGTCGAATGGAGGAAACCCAATCGGACTCATCTTATGTCTTTAAGATGAAAAGCCACATTGATCACCTCGAAAGGCTCAATATGGATAAAAGGATTTCATCCATTCTAACGATCAATGAGGGTGGCAACTAGAAAGGGCATCACCCCGACACCAAAGCAAATGTTGAAAAAAGGAAACGGGTAATTCAAAGGGAAATAATTAGAAAGACTAAAGCGAAACCACCGAAACAAAAAGAGAAGAAGGCAAAGGTTGCCATGAACGATCCATGCTTTGAGTGTGGTGAGATAGGGCATTTAAATAGGAATTGTCCAACCTATCTCAAAGAGTTAAAAAACAAGAGGAATGCTAGGCAAACCTCAGGTACAATCTTAATAATACATATTGATCTTAATGTTATCTCTTCTAACACATGGGTATTAGATACCGTATGTGGAACTCATGTTTGCAGTTCGTTGCAAAAGGTTCAAAAGAAATAAACATTACAAGAAAGAAGACTATGTTTTGAAACTTCCAAATGGTTTGGAAATTGTTTTAAAATGTTTTGAATGCTCCTAGTTTGACTAGGAACATTATTTAAGTTTCCCTTTTGAGACAATATGTTTTGATTTAAAGTTTGCAAACAATGACATTTATATTTCGATGAATGACATGTTTTACTTTAAAACTATGCCTTCAAATGGTAGTTATGAATTGGTTCATAATAATACATCATTTGATAGTTCAATGTACCAAGCAATCACCAATAAACTCAAAATGGATTTGAGTGAGACTTATCTTTGGCATTATCGCCTTGGTCATATAAACAGATGTCGCATGTAAACACTTCGAAAGAATGATCTTTTGGAAACAAATGAAATTGGTTCATTTGATACATGTGAATCTTGTTTACAAAGTAAAATGACTAAGAAACCCTTTAGGGGAAAGGGCAATAGATTTCTTAGGTATCATACATTCGAATGTATGTGATCCCTTTTAAGCCAATGACTAGGAATGGTGAAAGATACTTCATTACTTTAACCAACAACTATAGTAGTTATGGTTATGTGTACTTGACACAAAGAAGAAGTTTTGAAACGTTCAGAATCTTCAAAAGTAAAGTACAAAATCAACTCTTTTAAAGTTCTTCGTTTTGATAGAGGAGGAATCGAACTCTATTAGATATGGTTCGATCTATGATGGCTAGGAGCGCATTATCTCTATCACTTTGGGGTTACGCTTTGCTCTCCGTGGCCCATATGGCCCCAACCAAGAAAGTGGATACGACGTCTTTTGAAATATGACATGGAAAGGTTCCATCATTATCATATTTAAAAGTATGGGTTGTGAAGCTTATGTGAAGCAATACACCCCAAACAAATTGGAAGTACGATCCACTAAGTGTATCTTTGTAGGATATCCTAAAGATGATATTTCTACGATCCAACAGAGCAAAAGTATTTGTTGCTCGAAAGGCAAAGTTCTTGGAAGACAAGTTCCAAATGGAAGGAACTAGTAGAACAATGGAACTTGATGAGGATCAGGAACCAAAAGCCGATACACGTTTGGTTGATACTAGCATTCAACAAGAGGTTGTTGAAAATGATCAAGTGGTTGATCAACACACACAATACGTTCGCAGATCTGGTAGAATTAGTAATCCACCTGAAAGATATGGATTTTTTTATGGATGGATGCTATGTGGTAGATTCACATGAACCAACCACATACCATGATGCAATGTCAAAATCTGATTGCGACAAATGGCTTGAGGCTATGAACGTAGAGATGCAATCCATGTTTGACAACCAAGTTTGGGAATTGGTTGTGCCACCTCTTAACTCCAAAGTAGTTGGAAGTAAGTGGGTTTTCAAGAAGAAAACTGATATGCATGGTAACTTGGATACTTGTAAAGCGAGACTTGTAGCAAAAGGTTTCACTCAAACTCAAAGGGTTGATTATGATGAGACCTTCTCGCCCGTGGCGATGCTAAAGTCAACTAGGATATCATTTGCCATACTTGCACAATATGATTATGAGATTTGGCAAATGGATCTCAAAACGACTTTCCTTAATAGATATCTTGAGGAAGATGTCTATATAGTTAAGCCTGAAGGTTTTGTTGATCCAAAACATCCTGACAAAGTATGCAAGTTAAAGAAATCAATCTATAGATTGAAACAAGCATCTAGAAGTTGGAATCACCGTTTTGATGAAGAAATTAGGGAATATGGATTCATCAAGAACGTCGATGAAGCTTGTGTGTATAAGAAGGCTAGTGGGAGCATCATCACTTTATTAGTATTATATGTTGATGACATTCTACTATTTGGAAATAACATTCCAACCATGGAAGGTGTAAAAGCCTGGCTTGGAAGTTGTTCTTCCATTAAGGATCTTGGTGAAGTCGCCTATATTTTGGAAATAAAGATCTATAGGGATAGATCAAGGCGATTGATAGGTTTAAACAAAAGTGCATACATTGACAAAGTCTTGAAAAGGTTTAAGATGAAGAACTCTATGAAAGGTTTGGTACCTATTCAAAGAGAGGACAATATTGAAAGCGTTTCAATGTCCAAGCTCAAAGGATGAGCATGAAAGATTGAAAGGAATCCCATATGCGATAGCTATAGGATTCATTATGTATGTAATGATATGCACTGGAACGGACAAGTTATGCGCTTTAAGCATGACGAGAAGATACCAGAAAAATCCAAATAACGGTCATTGGATGACTGTTAGAAAGTATATTGAAATACCTTAGAAGGACTAAGGATATATTTCTAATATATGGATCTGGTGAAAAGAACTCGTTGTAAAAGGGTTACAAGGATGCGAGTTTCGGAATTCGTTGTAAAGGGTTACATGGATACGAGTTTCCAAACTGATCAAGATAGTTCTCGATCACAAACAGGGTAGCATTGTCCACTACATAATCAGAATACATCGCCGCTTCATTGATTGTGATAATTCATATGGATCTGTCACTTGAGTTATTGCCGATCTAGGGGTAGTCCCTACCATTCAGGACCCCTAGAGATCTTTGTGATAACGATGGTGCGATTGCTTAAATCAAGGAACCTCGTGTACATCGAAAGACTAGGCACATTGAGCGGACTTTCAACTACATAAGGGATGAAGTTGAAAAAGAGAAAGATATGTATTTGCAAAGTTCACACTGATCAAAATATTGCGGATCCACTCACGAAGCTCCTTGAAAGGGCAAAGCATGAAAGGGTCATACTTGTGCCTTAGGACTTCGATATTCTAGTGATTGGATTTGATCTATTTTATATTTGGATATTGGAACAATTGTTATTATAACTCTTTATGGTATGTTGAGTTATGTTCCATATTAGCATGTTTAAATCCGTGAATAAGTTACTTATTCTAAATGTCCGTAGTCGATCATAATTATGGGAACAAATATGAATGTAAGACTATTATGAATTTGGATTGGTGGATATTCATTAGATATGAATATAGAGCAAAGTGTTGCTACCAAGGTTCATAGATATTTGTGGGATACAAATATTGGACTGACTCGCTCTCAAATATTACTGCATGGAATCATCTGTGATTGATCATAAGTAAATTTGAGTAAAGGAGAATATCATAGTATCCTCAGACCTGAGATACATATTGGGTCTTGATATTCACCATATATTATACCTTGACTTATTTCTTCGCTGTTAGTAAAATGACAGTACATAAGGCTAAGCTCAGGTATGGTACAAAGTGATTGTGAGAGACGTATGTAGTCAAGATGGGATTTGTTCCTCTTATTCGTTGAGAGTAAGATGTCTAAGGCCTGCTAAAGTTAAATCAACAGAGAGTGATCACTCTGTGTCTCTGGATTTAACATGACATCTGTAACGAAAGGATAAATGATAGATTCACCTAAATCATTTTCAAGTAAGGGACTTGAAGGGGATGATGTTATTGAATGGCACATATAGTCATACGTATTAGGGGTAGTAAACCGTAGTTAGGCGTCATTTACTACTTGCATCAATCTTCTATGTATCTTGTGCAAGTGGGAGATTGTTGGACTCTGTATGCCCAAGACACATATTAAATTGATGTGGCTAGTACGTTATGATCCAAGTCGAGTCATACCCAATAACAAGCTAGACAAACACTTACAATATTTATTTATGATATGATCAAATAAATAAATATCAACACTTAGAATATTTAGAAATTGGTTTTCTAAATAATTGCACTTGACAAACTAATAAAATATATGGATAATTTATTTTGAGAGAATATTTTATTTTGTTATTTAATGGGTTAAATAACATAATAAAAGGTTGTATAAGTCTTATAACATATGATGTTATAATTTTATAAAAGTTATAAAATTAATCAAGACTTAAATTTATAAAAGAAAGATTTGAATTTTTTTTTAAAAATAAAAGCTTGGCCGTAACCCCCCCCATGGGGTCTTCCCAAAATATTCTTGTCCAATAAGGTTCCATGCATGTTGTCATAAGTTAGAAGCCTCTTGATTGGGTGTTCTTCCCTAAAAGCTTTGGCCAATCACATGGCATGCAAATGCATGTGTTAGATGCATCTTGATTGGGCATGTTGGGTGGCCAAGATTCTCTCTACATCTATAAATACCAAGATGTTAAATGAATGAAAATGCAAGACTTGTGAACTTGAAAAACCTCTAAGAAATGCTCTCTAATTTTCGGCCTTACATATGGTCTTCAAAAGGTTTTCAAGTTCACATTTCAAGTGCAAGAACTCAACAAAAGGCCCTCTAATTTTCGGCCATATGATGGTTTCAAGAGGGGATCTTTCATGTGAGTTGCAAGTGAGAAATCCTAGCTAAACATAAAGTGTTTGTTGGAAGGCTTGGGGTATACAAGCTTGAGGTCTTCTACACTTGAAGACAACCGTTCAAGAAGCATCACCTTCTTCATATCCATTACTCCTTGTACTTCAAGAAGGTAGTTTTCTAAACATCCTATGGTTGTGTTTGATAGTATACATCTCATATATGGATCCGGGTTTTGGGATTTTGCATATAAATGGTTTTATATCTTATAAAAGTAACATGTTTTAAACTTATTTTCCGCTGCGTTTTTATTTCATATGGATGAAATTGCTTTGATAAACATGTTAAAATCCCATCATAGGCAACATTATTAGACATGTTAAAGCATATTTTACTTATCATAGGACTAGTTAGGCGGTCTGAACGTGTTTTACGTGAACGACGCATTAAAGTAGCATAAGCTACCTAAACGGGTCATAATGGGTCATAAGCACTTAGGATAGGTTTCGTTTTAGAATATAGGCTTTATTAAACCATATCACATGAGTCCCTACACTCATTTGTTTTACGAAACCTCATTTTATCCAATCCTCCGATTTCGGTCCGTTTATTAACTTAGTTACATATATTAGGTGCCGTTTGATTTCCGTGATCCCTCTAGCTTTGCTTGGTTGTTGTTCAAGACTTCTAGGCACCCTCAAGTGAGTACATAGACCCCTCTTTTACTGTTTTCAAACTGTTTTGGGGTGAAACACATGTGCCTACTTGTTACTTTCGTGATTTCCATGTTTTCATATCATATGCTTGTTATGTTCATTAGTACACTTATAGTACATGATTTCATTACGTTTTTGCTATGTATGTCCATTTAGTGCATACTTAGTACATCGTTTTACATTATGTTTTTGCTATGTATGTCCATTTAGTGCATACTTAGTACATCGTTTTACATTACATTTTATGCTATGTATGTTCATTTGTTGCATACTTAGTACATTGTTTTACATTGCATTTCTGTTGCATATGTTCTCGTAGCATATGGACACATTGTTTTACATTTCTACCTTGTATGCTCACTTAGCATACTAGGTACATTATTTTCATAAAACATGCTTACATTTTGGTATGACATTTGGTTTGTTTAAATGGGATAAAAATACATTCATTAACATTGATCACGCCGTTCGTTAGTAGGTAATGGCACCATAGGAATTGATAACTCCCGTTCCTGAAATCCTAGGTTTGTTTGGATGGAAGGAATGACCGAATTCGATACACATAATTAAGATAAACCTTTAATTTATTTAAGGGTTTGTCGCCACAGTCTCAAGGCTTGAATGTATGGATTTTCACAATACCGCATAGATGTTTGTATCAGTAAAGGATGCATTATTTTACAAAACATGACTTTTGATTATAATTTTATCAAATGCATTGTTTTGTACATTTCATTCATATAGGGTTGAGTAAATGTTTTTAAATCAATAAATACTTTTATTCACTATACATTACATTTAGTTATACATGAACATTTTTACATTGGTGGTTTGTTTGGGTAAGTGATTTAAGTAACGAGATGTGTGTAATATGATAAAAGCATGGTGGATACGCCGCTGGTACTTCCTATATATAAGTGCTTTTATGATATTACATATCGTAGCGTTATTTAAACCATTTCAATTTTGACATATTACATTTTACACAATTAACATATCTTTACAAAACATTGTTTTACAAACAACACATTTTATACAAATTCATTTTTTACTTGGTTATTTACTTAACCATACATATTTCCTATATATCATCTGTTTCCTTATCGATTTTTATATGATTTATAAAAGAAAAACATTTTACAAGGTTCATGACTACTTTTGATAAACATTTTCTTTAAACTTACAAGTCATGAATCCTAAATCAATAAAACCTATGTATCTCACATGCATTTTTATGCTGACGCACCTATTTTCACATGTGTTCTCAGGAGATGATGCATAGGATTGATCAAGATACACTTAGGTGGACTTGGGCCTTAGTGATATTAAAAGATGCAAGACTAGTTAATTATGTTATGTTGCTTTGATTTTAAGACATTGTAACTTCTGTTGATCAATAAAACAATATTTCAATTTCCATGTGTTATGAAACAATGATTCTGTTACAACACTCCCCGACGTTTCCGCCACGATTTGTTGTTTTACGTGGTCGGGGTGTGACACGAGTTGCGAAGGTTTGGATGTTATTAGCGAGACGACCAAAAGTAGTTTTCACAATTTAAAACGAGAATGATTTAAACGACCAAAGCGATTTTAACGAGTTAAACGATTTGGATAAACGATTGGTTTTTGGTTAGTGTTTAGATAACGGGACGGGTGTAATGTGATGAAAACATGGTAGATACGCCGCTGGTACTTCTTATATATAAGTGTTTTCATCATATTACATACCGTGGCGTTATTTAGTTCACTTGGGTAAACGATTTTGAAACGATGTCACACAATGATGTTGTTAGGACCGGTTTTGACTCCGTAACAATTGCGAACCGAACGTGTGACGTGCGGAATCCGTACACGAACGTGACCGAACACACGAGAACGTAATATAATCGGTGATTCTATTGATTGATGTTAAAACATACAAGAAACGTGAATCACCTTGGAGCTTTCTCTCTCTAGACTTTATCTCTCTAGATCTAGAGCTCTCCAAGTCTCCAAAATGCCAAAAGTGTCAAAAGTCCTAAATGAGAACCATAATGGTTCTATTTATAGGCCAAGGTTATAAGGAGGTTCTCCTTATTTACAATTATGCCACCTTGCCTTTTTCTATCTAATATTACAATATAAGGCTAGAATTCTTCAGTATCTGCTACGGACTGGATTGACGGAGGCGATAGACATAAATGCACCAACAGACTCCCCCTTGGATATTGCCATAGTCAATCCGTAGTCAAACTCGTAGCGACTTGTCTTTCTTTCTCTCTGAGTCTTCTTGAAGCTTTAACACGTTTTCAGCAAACACAGACTCCCTCTTGCTCGAACAGAATCCCCGTGGATCTGTCTTCAGCTTCAGCTCTCCTTTTCAGTAGACTCTTCAGGCTCCACCTTTCATCAAGCTTCCGTGCTTTTGGGATCGACACTTGGCTTTCCGGTTACAAACTCCTTCAAGATAGTTACATGGCTCCTTGAATCCACGCTTCCCCTTGCGTTGAGCTCGTCTTCAGACTCCCCCTTAGACTCGGCTATCGGGATCGTAGTCTAGTATCTGCAATTCTCAAACATTCATAAGTAAAACATTTTGATCATCCAGGATTGAAAACTCTGGCTCTCTCAGCATAAGCTAAAATATTTTGACAATGAAAGCATTTTCGATTGACCAGGAATCGTGACCTGGCTCTATTAAACTTTCTAAATCAAGATCCTGGCTCTAAGATATAATAATATAGATACATCTAGGAATACTTGATTCTCTCCCTCTATCAACTATCTTCAAAGATTTGGCAGTTTCAGCGAACCGGATCGGAAACTGGCTCTTTTACATATTTTAACAGTATAAGCATCCAAATCCCTCTCAGTTAATCATCCAAGTCCAAATTAATGACCTTGGAGATATCACAAACTGTTTTTGATTTAAAAAATTTCAAGTTTCAAATTAATGAACTCGTTTTATTTTCAGAAACACGATCAGCATACTTAGATTTTGAAAATCAGCTCTCAGACATCGGTTGTCGAAAATAAACTCGAATCAAAATCTTTTTGAAATTTTCTGAAATATAAAGCAGTAAATAAATATTTAGACACAATATTTTTGTTTGAGTTTGCGTCAGAGGATCATATCAGTTTATGACAAATCACTAGCACCGTTGAGCTTTTAAACACTTTAAGTTCTAAATGATTCACTTAGATTGTCAGTATACTGATCCACTAAAATTTTCACACAAAGTTCAACTGATTCGAGATACAGATTTAGTGTTTTAAGGACTTAACTTATTCGCGTGTCCCACCTAAGAATATACTCCCGTATCCAGACTCCTATATTCAGTCTTACAGGTGAATGTACACTAATGATATCTGTAGGGGTGAATGCGAGGCCATGAGAGCTCAGGCTATTGCTTCCACAAAATCAGAGAGATGATGGCTCGACTTTAGGCGGGTCCTGTTTGGGGATCTTTTCATCAACAGCACATGATTAGCATTTTTCAATGTTTCAGCATTTTTCAATGTTTCATCAACAGCACAAAATCAATGCTTCCGCAAAATCAGAAGTCCTGGTATAATACCCCAGATATCATCATGTACAAAGACCTAGTATGTCAGAAATAGAAAGCCTTTCAAACAAGATTTCAGGGGTTACCCATATATCCGAGAGATGTTCCCCACGAGATAAGTAAGTATACGATATTTAGGTTTATATCTCGAAAACAATCTACTAAGCGTGTAAAAACCTACTGGCATATCATCAGTGAGACCGTTTATCACATTTTAACTTTCCATTTCTTTAGCGTACTGCGATTGTCTACTGATGTACTATCATTTCCTCTTTTTACACAAAAACTCATTTTTGAATTTTATCATGTTTTTGGCTTTTTCAAATTTTCTAATGTTTTTGGATTTTCTAAAAACAATTCTTACTCCCCCTAAAATGCAAAACCATTTAAAGAAAATTTGACAACCCGATGTAGATAGCTTCGTCTCGCCATCCATTTTCTGCTTCTCATGCACTGATTTGCAGAAAATATAATGTACCCCCATGATTTACAACACATTGATATTTTACAGTTTGAAAATCATTTTTCCATCTTGTGAAATTAATCATGTTTGTTCAGCCGTGAGAGTTTCGGCGTATTCACTTAACATATTTTTGAATTTTTGAATTTTTTGACAAATTTAAAAACAAGCATATTTTTGGTTTTTAAATTTTTCAATTTTTAGGGTTTTAAAATATTGTTTATTTCTGTACATCAATCAAACAAACTCCCTGTTCAATAGTCACAGGGTTCAGCAGCCTCTTCGTCTCGTGCCAGGCTGCTTCCTTCTTTGATTTGACTTTCATCCTTGTTCTGAAGCACCTGCACATTCGAATTACTCAATTACTTGAAAAATTTAGCCTAGGTCTGTTTGACCTTAGGCATTTCTACACAATATGCTTCATTCAACTTCGGAAAATCTTTGTCATTTTGTTCAAAGACTTTGTCAATTTTGACCTCAACTTTTTCATCATTCACAGAAGTCACTAGTTTCTTAACAGTCCATGTTTAACCTTTTAGAGTCCCTCTTTTGTAAAAATGTGACTCTTTTTGAACATTTTGATTCTGAACAACAACTTTTGGTTTCCAAAACTGGTTTGGTTTTGTTGCATCGATAGTTGTTTTCCAACTTTGTGTTGTTCTAAGTCTGGGTGTCACTGATTTCCATGTTTGTTGTGAGTCAGCCTTTGACATTTTCGACTTCCAAGTTTGCTTTGAATCAATCTTTGTTGACTTCTGATTCACAACATCAGACTTCTTTTTCGTTTCAACACCAACAGGTTTCAGATTTGGACACTTGCGTGCAAGATGTCCAGTTTGATCACATTTGAAACATGTTCTCTTGGACACATCTTTGACCTGTTTTTGTTGTTTTTTCTGAGCATAGAACTCTTCATTAGACTGACGCCTAAATTGGAGTTCCTTCTCTTCTTCGGAAGTTGTCCCATGAACAAAATTCATTTTAGTCTCATAATTTGACGTTTCATTTTTATTCCAACTTTGTTTCTTCTTATAACCCAACCCAGCCTTCATGTTTTTCTTCTTGTAACCAGGTTTGTTATAAAAACTTTTGTGACACTTTCCAGCAACTTTTGGAATTTCAGATTTTTCAATCTCAACCATCTTGAAAACTTTGTCAATCTTTTCTGAAATCACATTCTGAATCGGGAATACAATATCTAAGAATAATTTGTCCGATCCAATCATGGTATAAACCAATCCTTTTGAATCATCATTCAATTTTTTCTCAGATTTTGAGTTTTTCAGATATTCTTCATGAAAACTACCTTCATTTCCATCCTGTGATTCAGATTTACCTTTTTCAACCGACTCTTCTTTCAACACACTTTCAACGACCTTACCTACCACCTCTGAATCACTTGAATCATCAGATTTGGAATAGGTTACGTCAATGTTATCTGGAAATTGATCGACCATGTTGAAAGCATTTTCGACCTTCTCATCATCATAAAATGCGAACTTTTACGGTGGTGGAACTTGATGAAACTCTGAGCCAATACCTTTCTTGTTTTACTCTGAATCTTTACCATCTGGTTTTAGATTGAAAATTCTTTCAAGCACATATGATGATGCATGATAACTGTTGATGCAACAAATAATAGACCAAGGATAGTAGCTGGGCCGGTTAGGCAAAAGGGTTAAAGGGTTTAACTTTGCCTAACACAGGTCGTGGGGTCCCCCCACATTTGCAAGACGTGGAAGGAGGTTCACTAGTTTATTTTTGTTATTTGCTAAAGGTCCTCTTCTGAATCGTATTCAGATTCGGATGAAGGAGCAAATAGAATGTGTGTGTTGGATGTGAAAGGGAGTGACTCGCATGAAGCAAGTACTCGAAGTGAATGACCAGAGATTTCAGGAATCAGGCTGGCCAGGAATGTCCTCTGAAGTAAATGAAGTGTTAAATATATAGGAGAAGACATCTCCCAAAGAAGAATGCTTTTGACTAGTGACCTTGCTTGCAGTGAGGGGCTTGCCCTTTCGGGGGTTGAAGCCTTTTGACCCCTGGATAACAGCGTGTGCTCTACAGACCTGCATTGCTTTTGCGGCTGGTGGGTTGGTGAAGCAATCCCGGGATGTGACTGGTTACTGTTTCTGTATTGCTTTTCCCCACCTCACAGCTTTTTTAACCATCGAACCATTTAACCTTTCGAGCGTGTATGTACTTAAATCATTTTATTTGATCTTGGGCTACGCCCGTCATCAGCCCCCCAAGTCAGAGGTTTTTGGGGAATGAGCTCAAAGACTTCTGACTTTTATACATGTATTTTATTGCTTGAAGGTTTCAAGGGTTCAATGCTTGAAGGCTTAAAGGATTGTAGGCAGTTAATATTTGAATTTTAAATAACTGATAACCGATTTGATTGATGTGTGGCAGTTCATAGGGTGGCGGTTTTTGCAGAAATTACTGTTTGCAATTATCACCCCTATTTTAGGTTATTTTCTTTTATATTTACATTTTTTCATTCGTTTTCCACATAATTCCATCAAGTTCCTTCCCTGCGATTTCTTTCCTCTTCTCCAAGGTTAGTTTCGGTTTTGTATTTTCCTTACATTCTTCGTATTTTCTTGCAAAAATGGGTGCTCGGAAGGATTTAGCAAAATCCTTTTCCCGATTAACACAAGAAGAGGTAGACTCATTTTGTGTGGAATATGGTATTGGTAAAATGTTTAAACCGACTGCTCCTGCTTGTGATGTTCCTGTAGATAAACCGACCCCTGGTTCGATTGCTCTTTATTGTCGTCACTTTGAGTTTTCGAATCTTCGGTATCCCTTTTCTCTCTTAGTTTTGAATCTGTTAGAATATTATCGAATTTCTTTTGGGCAAGTTCATCCGAAGGGCATGGCTAGGGTTTTACATTTTGAGGTTTTGTGTCGTGCCGTTGGATATGATCCTTCATTGTTACTTTTTCGCCGGTTTTTTCGTTTGGCCAAAAATGGCGATTGGTTCACCTTTGAAACATCCAAGGTTGATTCTTGCCTTATTTCGTCTATGGTTACAACACTAGGGACTTGGAAGGATCGCTTTTTCTGGGTTTCCGATTCTATTATCCCATTCAAGATGGTGTGGAGGCACCCGGATGCCGTTCTCAATGATCCGGAGCCCTCTGAATCTGAGTTGAATGATGTTTTTCTCAAAGCCATCCGGGAGTGCCCTTCGAGGGTTCGTCCCTTCCTTGAACATTTGCTAGTTCTTTTAGGGGTTAGTAAAATCTGGGGAAATGCCGATCGGGATCCGGTTCTAATGAGAAGTGGCATGGGTATGCGTTTTTCTTTTTTACCCTCTTTGCATTTTTCTTGACTTATGTCTTATGTGTTTTTGTTTTTTATCATTTGCAGTCATGTCTGCCCTGGATTTCATTAAGAGTGACGACACTTCTGATGTTGTGTTTGGGGATGTCCCATCTGTTCCTGGTGAAAATGTTGTGGTTAGGACTGCTGAGCAAAGGTTTGAGGGCTCGGGTTATATTAGTACTTCCAATGTCAAAGGTTTCTCTAAGTCTCATGCTCCCAAGTCTTCAACCCGTCGATCTTCCCGCTGGTCCTCAATCTACTTCTACTGAACCAGTGGATTTGAGTGATGATATTGAAGCTTCTGAAGATCAAGGTGTTGAGGCGGGTGCTGAAAAGGAGAGGAAACTGGTTGTTCATGGTAAGAAGCCTTTAGCCCAGAAGGTTATTACTGCCCCTGTTCAGGGTTCTTCAAGTAGGGATGTTGAAGGGTTGGATCTAGATGAAGTTTGTGTGCCTAGTTGGTCGGTGAAGAATGATGACAGCTTCAAGGATACTACCGTTTGTGAAGATGCTCTAAGTCACATTGCTCCTCCTTCAGTCCACAACAGCATTGCTGAGATGGATGATGACTTGATGTTACCCCGGATGATTTTGAGCACTTGCAATCTTGCTGCTATGCTTCCTCAAGGGGTTGCTCATTTTCGTAAAAGGATGCAGGAATACGAAGATTTCTCTAAGAAGAAAGAGAAAATGAAATCTTCAATGGCAACGATGAAGAAGGAGATAGCTGGGTTTGCTGAGAAAGAAGCAGTGTGGGACAAAAAGGTTAGTGAACTGGCTATGGTGCACGAGATTGAAATCAGTGATTTGAAGAAGAGCTTTGAGGCTGATCGGTTGAAGCTTAAGGCTGATAGGGAAACTTTATTTGTTCAACAGCGGGCTTTTGATGAGGAAAAGGAGGGGTTGAAGGCTTCAGTTGCTCGATCTACCATTGACAATCAGTGGTTAATTGAGCAGGGTTTCCAACAGGTTGTTACTTACCTTCTACACTCCAAGGAGTTCAACTCTGCCCTTGGTGAAGTTTATACTAAGTTGCTCAACCTGGGGAAACACCAAGGCCTCATCGCTGGTTATAAGCTTCATGAATCCGGCCATCCTTTGGAACAGTCTCCCTTGTTTTGTCCCGAGGCTTCTGATATTTTCAAAGGCTCCGTTGAACAAATGGAGAGGCTGACCTACCCTTACATTCATCAAGTTTCTGCTTGTTTTGGTAAGCCTCTTACTGTGTTGCAGGACTTAAAACCGGACGGCCTTAATGAAAAGGTCTGTGCTGAGATCTTGGGTTCTCTTTCAAGGAAGGGGTCCTACTCGGGAGATAGTGATAACACCCTTTCAGGTCAACTGGATGCTCCAAAGGATGCAAGCTTGGAGGCTTCAGCGGTAGGTGGTGATGGAGGTGTGAAAGCTAAGAAGCTGAAGAAAGCAAAGAAGGTCAAGGGTGAAGGTTCCGGGGTTTCCAAGTCCTCTGCTGATGCTTAATTCGTAGCTTTCTTAGCACTAAAAACAATTTGTGGTTTGTAATGTTGACTTTGAACAATATTAGGTTTCTAGGAACCCTTAAGGTTCCTGTTGGTTGTGTTTTAGGCCTGTGTGGCCGTTTTAACAATATCTAAACTTGCAAGTCACTAGGACTTGCCTTAACTCGTGTTTGAAAGTCTTTTAGGGCTTTCTTTGATATGATATGATGTTTAACTATTTTCTTTGTGTTATGTTTTTATACTTGTGTCTATTTTGTTAAGGCAGTTTGGTTGGCTTTAACCCTTCAAGCTTTTTGGCTATCCGTAGGTAGGTTGAAGCCTTTGAGGTTTCAAGTTGTCACGTAGGTGGCTTGAAGCCTTGGAGGCTTCTTAGTTGTGTGACTTGATTTGGTTTGTATTTTTCGTTTGAGTTGTATTATTCTTTAGATTATTTATGTTTTCTTGTAACTTTGTCTTTTTCGAGTTTGTGTTGCCTTTATGTTTTTTATACCTTAAAGGGTTCAGTGCTGCAGTCACTTAGCCTTGGTATTTTTAACAAAAAGACATAGCACCTATCCTTTTTATCATTTCTTTGTTTTTCATTTGTCTTCATAAGCCTGTTTGTTGGTTATATTTCTAAGGCTTAAGGAACATTTGGTGTAGGCTGTTCAAGCCCGTCTATGAGACAATTTTGTTTTTACTTAATAAGTCTCATGGAGTTGTATTGATTTAGGAACTCACCCCTTATATAGGTTCACTAAACCTTTGAACCTATTGAGCGATATGGCCTGGGAGCTCATCCCCTTACATGGCCCTTGCCATGGAGTTTTTTGCTAGGTTCTCCACCTGATCTTAGGATAAAAAGACAAGTTTGATAAAACATCTTCATTCATTCAAGCAATACTTGCTTTTTACAAAAGGTATTCATAGTGCTGTTCTCGAAATACATTTTGATACAAACCAATCTTTTCTGTCTAAACATGGTACCTTTTCAGGGTTTTGCCATTCCAATGCCTTGGAAGCCTTTTGCCTTCTGAATCTGCTAGCTTGTAGGATCCACCCTTGTGTGCTTCGAGGATGGTATATGGACCCTCCCACTTTGGGCCAAGCTTTCCTTGACTTTCTTTTTTGCTAGCTTCATTGTTTCTGAGGACCAAATCCCCTGGCTCGAAGCGTTCATTCTTAACTCTCTTGTTGTAGTAGGCTTCCATTTTTTGCTTGTATTTGGCTTCTTGAATTGCAGCTTGGTCTCGTGCTTCCTCTAGGAGTTGTAAGTTCAACATGGTCTCTTTTTGGTTTGTTTCGGGATCCATGTTGACAATTCGTTGTGTTACAACTCCTATCTCAGCGGGGATCACAGCCTCGGACCCAAATACCAAACTATAGGGTGTTCTCTTATGGCTTGTTTTTTCGGTCGTTCTTATGGCCCATAGAACACTAGGTAGTTCTTCAAGCCAGTTGCTTTCGTACCTTCCCAGCCTTGTTTTGATACCTTCTACTATGCTTCTATTCGCCCTTTCAACCTGACCGTTCGATTGCGGGTAAGCCACTGAGCTAAAAACCTGATTGATTCTGTATTCTTTGCACCAAATGCTGAAAGGCTTTTCAGCAAATTGTTTTCCATTGTCAGTGATAAGTACCCCCGGCAATCCATAGTGGCAGATAATGTTCTCCCAAACAAAGTCAATGACCTGTTTGCCTGTGATCTTTGCGAGTGGTTTAACCTCTGGCCACTTGGTGAAATAATCTATTGCTACCAACAAGAACTTCACCCCTCCCTTGCTTGGGGGAAACGGACCAACGATGTCCATTCCCCATTTATAGAACGACCATGCAGAGGTTATTGGGACCAGATCATGCTTGGGACTTTTTGGGACTGGTGCGTAAATTTGGCAGGCATCACATTTCCTCAATTGCTCAGTGGTATCACGATGCATTGAGGGCCAGAAATACCCAAGGTTCATGAGTTTTGCAACCACCGACCTAGTTCCAAAGTGAGCTCCGCATATGCCTTCGTGAATCTCTTTGATCAAGTACTTACTTTGCTCAGGACCAACACATCTTAGCAAGGGGGCAAGGTAACCCTTTTCGTAATGGGTTTCTCCTTGTAGTACATACTGCCTTGCCTTGATTTTAACCCTTTCAGCTTCTACTTGATCATTGGGTAGTTCACCATTTTTTAGGAACTTTTTGATTGGAGTCATCCAGTTTGGATCTTCCTCGGTGATTATGTCTTGAACTTCCAATTCATCGATTGATGGAGCTTTCAACACTTCTACCAACACCTTCTTGGTGAGGTGGGCAAAAGTGAGAGATGCCAGCTTGCTTAAGGCATCAGCCTTTTTGTTTTGAGATCTGGGAATTTTTTTGATATTGCACGTTTGAAAGGTTTTCATTAGCTCCTTGGATTTTTCTTTGTACTTTTTCATGCTTGGTTCTTTGGCAACATAGCTATCGTTTACTTGACTAGAGACTAGTAACGAGTCTGTGAACACTTCAAGCTTCTGGACCTTCATCTCTTTGGCCAGCCTTAAACCAGCGATTAGTGCCTCGTATTCAGCCTCGTTATTGGTGGTCTGAAAATCAAAACGGAGAGCATATATGAATTCCAACCCTTCTGGGTTGATCAAAATTAGCCCAACCCCTGACCCTTCAACGCTTGAAGCCCCATCGGTAAAAAGCTTCCAGGCTTCAGGGTTGGAGGGTTCAGTGGTGGCAGTGTTTACTTCAGTGATTGCTTGGTTTGGGACTTCCACA
This sequence comes from Helianthus tuberosus, assembly GCA_030545235.1. Lineage (NCBI taxonomy): Eukaryota > Viridiplantae > Streptophyta > Magnoliopsida > Asterales > Asteraceae > Helianthus > Helianthus tuberosus. The sequence goes on from CM060351.1 coordinate 103,881,208, forward strand.
ATGAAATCAGCCAAGACTTGGGCTTTGATAGCTTTTCGTGGAACGTAGGTGATGTTATGTTCACCTAGTTCCACTGCCCATTTGGCCAACCTTCCCGAGTTTTCTGGTTTTTCAAGCACACTCTTAATAGGTTGGTCAGTGACTACTTGTATAAGATGTGCTTGAAAATACCTTCGAAGCCTTCTAGCTGTTTGAACTAGGGCTAGGGCAAGCTTTTCAAGGGGAGGATATTTGGTTTCAGCCAATTTTAAAGTTTTGCTGAAGAAGTAAACGGGTACCTGGGCCTTTTCTCGCTCAATGGTGAGGACCGCACTTATGGCTTCCTCAGCGACTGAAAGGTACACCGAGATCAACTCCCCCATTTTTGGAGCTGCAATGTCAGGCAAGGAGGCAAGATGTTGTTTCATCTGGTTGAAGGCTTCTTCAGCCTCATCGGTCCACTTGAAGTCCTTCTTATCAGAACAATTCTTGAGCGTTTTGTAGAAGGGCAGAGATCTTTCAGCCAACTTGGAGGTAAAACGTTTCAAGGCTGCAAGCTTTCCGTTTAAGCTTTCAACCTCCTTCTTGGTTTTTGGTGGTTTGGTTTCGAGAACAGCTTTTACCTTGTTTGGGTTAGCCTTGATGCTTTGTTCCCCAACAATGTGACCCAAGAACTTTCCTTCCTCGAACCCAAATGAACATTTTTCAGGGTTGAGCTTCATGTTAACCTTTCTGAGGTTCTTGAAAGTTTCTTGAATGTCATCGAGCATTTGATACTCCGTCTTGCTTTTGATCACCAAGTCATCGACATATGCCTCCATGTTTTTACCAATCTGGCTTGCAAAGGCTTTGTCTACGAGACGTTGGTAGGTTGCTCCAGCGTTTTTGAGGCCAAAAGGCATCTTTTGGTAACAAAAGATTCCTTTATCAGTGTGGAACGCTGTCTTTTCTTCATCTTCTTCTTTCATGAGTATTTGATGATACCCTTTGTAAGCATCAAGAAAGCACTTGAAAGGGTAACCGGTGAGGGAGTCAACCTTGAGATCAATTTCTGGTAGTGGATAGCAATCCTTAGGACAAGCCTTGTTAAGATCCTTGAAATCTATGCACATCCTCCAAGAGTTGTCAGGTTTCTTAACCATAACCGGGTTTGCAACCCATGATTGGTACTTGACTTCTCGGAGAATGCCGGCCGACACAAGCTTTTCAACTTCTTGGCAAGCAGCCATGCTTCTCTCAGGTGCTAGACTTCTCTTCTTTTGGACCACGGGCTTAACATCCGGTGGTATTCTCAATTCATGCTCAGCAATGTTCCGAGGGATGCCTGTCATGTCCTCGGGGCACCAAGCGAAGACATCACTGTAATGTTTCAACAACTTCTCAAGGTATGACAGGGTTTCTTGCGAAAGGCTAGGATTGACTCTTATCTTCTGCTCGGGGTACTTAGGATTTATAGCAAGCCTTTTCCTGTCCTCTTCACTTTTGGAGCTCTCACCTTCAACCATGTAGGCTTCCTGGGAAGGTTGAAGGGTTGCTATTCCCCTCTCGGTGGGGAACTTGACAGTGCCATGGCCAACAGACACAGCTATGTAGAATGCACACTGTCCTGGCCTACCGATGATCACGTCATAATTCGAGGGAATGTTGATAACCACAAAAGTGAGTGGTTGAATTCTTTCCTTCTGACCTTCACTGAAATGAACATCAAGTGTCAGTTGCCCTAAAGGCTTAAGGGGTATATCGGCAATACCTTTTATGGAGGTTCCGGAGGGTTGAAGCCTTGAACGTTCTTCATTGCTCAAGCGGTTGAAGAACTTCTCGAACATGATTTCAGTGGCTGCCCCAGTGTCTATGTATGCCCTATTTGTTTGCAACGTTCCCACAGTAGCTTCTACCACAAGAGGGCTTGAAAGGGGGTCTTTTTCTGTTGGGGGGAAGCAAACACACTGAAGCTCCCAAGCTTCCAACCGTTGTCTCTTGTGAGGAACCCTTCCATCAAAATCCACCATATTGACTTCCTTGCCCTTTCCTTCAGCCATTTTGTCCCGTACCCCTTTTACCAAATGAGCGAGTTCTCTGGACTTAACAGCTTCTTCAATTCTTTTCTTGAGCTGGAAGCAATCATTGGTGTGGTGACCCTTTTCTTCATGAAACTCACAATACTGTGTGGAGCTCTCATTTTTTCTGCTTTTAGGGAGAGGCCTAGGAGGCCGAAAGTTTTGCTTGACTTCTTCCGTTGCGAGGATTTCTTGAGGAGTCTTTGTGAGGGGTGTGAAACTCATGCCTTTCTCCCTGCTGGGAGGGTTACGGCCTTCAGACCTTCGATGGTCTGAACCCTTTGGTCGTCTGTCATAAGAGTTGAAGTTTCCCCTTTTTCTAGCTGGACTACTACTTCGCCATCTGGATCCTCTTTTCCTTTGTTCCTTAATGTCTACTGCCTCCTCTCCCCGGATGTGGGCTTCAGCCCTTTCGAGAGCTTCTTCTAAGGTTTTGGGCAGGGATTTGTTGAAATCTCTTGTGAGGTACTTGGATGTAATGGCATTCATAAATCCAGCCACTCTCATTTTCTCGTCTGCCCCCACATAAGTTAGACCTTCCTTCTTGTATCGTTCGATAAACGCTCGAAGACTTTCATCATCACGTTGTTTTATCTTAAAGATTACTGTTGCGTCTTTGACATATCGCCTTTGTTGGGAGAAATTGGCCAGAAAACCCTTGCTGAGGTCGTCAAAGCTTCGAATGCTTCGAGCAGGTAAGTCATTGAACCAGATCCTGGCTGATCCAACAAGGGTTTGCATGAACATTAGGCAACATTCAGCGTTTGACCATTTTTCTATCCTTGCTGCACCGATAAAGATCTAAAGATGGTCCTCAGGATCCTCAGTCCCATTATATGTTTTGATGTGAGGAGGCATCTTGATCTTTGTTTGAAAATCGTAATCAGCTATTTGCTGTGAAAATCATGAAAGGCTACTTGGCTTATAAGGTTTGGCCAAGTCTTCTTCAGCCCTTGTACCCACGTTATTGTCGTTGCTGTTGTTTCCCTGAGTGGCCAGCACTTGATTAATAAAGTGCTGCCACGGGAAGCTGGCCATCATCTGGGCCATCATTGGGGGCATGAGGTTGAAGCCTTGAAGGCTTCCGGGTGCAACTAAGCAGCTTACTCCAAGGGGGTGCTCATAACAGCACTTCGTGCCAAAGGGAGTACGGACAAAGCTTGTTCCCACGAAGTTGTTGTAGAGGCTGGAAGGCTTGTTACTGGGGACTGTAGGAGCTGGTCAAGGGTTAGCTCATGCCCCAAAGGAGCACCACTTGTATTTGGTTGGGAAGAGAAGATGGGATGCACCGTAGGATTCGTCATTGTGGATAGATATGGATTATGGTTTGGAGGATTACAGGGACCAGCCTCATTCCTAGTTGTAAAAGGAGGGACAGGAGGTCCGGGAGATAACGTTGGTTCTGGCTCGTCATAGTCTAGATGAATCCTTACTCCCTTGTCTCTTTCTCTACTCACATATTGGTTAAGGAGAGACCTCAACTCAAGGAAATTGTTGGCAACCCCCTCAGGGGTAAGTTCAACATGTGCTGGGGTGTCAGAGACACCAACATTGGGAGAAGGAACTCCGGATCTGGACGGAGTTGGTGTGTTGAAGGTGAGAAACTCGGGAGTGCTCCCCGGAGTTGAGAAAGAAGTTGGTATAGCCACATGAGCTTGGCTACTACCCGGGGTTGAGGTGTTTGGAACCTGATTTACTTCGCCCGGGGATCCACCTTCAGACATGGCGGTTTCAAGAGAAAAGAGCTACACTACTAGGTCTTTTTTAGGAGAAATAGCGGCGTAGCCCCACGGTGGGCGCCAACTTGTTGATGCAACAAATAATAGACCAAGGATAGTAGCTGGGCCGGTTAGGCAAAAGGGTTAAAGGGTTTAACTTTGCCTAACGCAGGTCGTGGGGTCCCCCCACATTTGCAAGACGTGGAAGGAGGTTCACTAGTTTATTTTTGTTATTTGCTAAAGGTCCTCTTCTGAATCGTATTCAGATTCGGATGAAGGAGCAAATAGAATGTGTGTGTTGGATGTGAAAGGGAGTGGCTCGCATGAAGCAAGTACTCGAAGTGAATGACCAGAGATTTCAGGAATCAGGCTGGCCAGGAATGTCCTCTGAAGTAAATGAAGTGTCAAATATATAGGAGAAGACATCTCCCAAAGAAGAATGCTTTTAACTAGTGACCTTGCTTGCAGTGAGGGGCTTGCCCTTTCAGGGGTTGAAGCCTTTTGACCCCTGGATAATAGCGTGTGCTCTGTAGACCTGCATTGCTTTTGCGGCTGGTGGGTTGGTGAAGCAATCCCGGGATGTGACTGGTTACTGTTTCCGTATTTCTTTTCCCCACCTCACAGCTTTTTTAACCTTCGAACCATTTAACCTTTCGAGCGTGTATGTACTTAAATCATTTTATTTGATCTTGGGCTACCCCCATCATCAATAACTATGTAACTTGTTGTTATCCTGTTCTAAATCAGCTATTTGACGCTTCAACTTAGCAACATCCTCAATATAAGAATTAACAACTTGTTGCTTTATTGAATACTGTCTCTTTAGCGTATCAGTTGTTTCAGAACAGTATCTCAATCTAGATTGAACAAGTTTCATTTGACTTTTCACATCTTCATATGACTCTTTTTGTAATGTGATAAGCCAATTTTATTGAATCATACTCTTTCTTCATTTCTTGACAAGCATTTTCTTTTTGTGAACATTCTTCAGTCATTTTCAAAACATTTTCTTTCAAAACTTCATTTTCTTTTTCTAACTTTTTACATTTTTCCGAAAGTTTTTCATCATTTTCTTTTAAAATATTTTCATTTTCTAACATTTCTTTGCATTTATTTTTTAAAACTTCTTCAATTTTAACAAATTCAAGATCTCTTGTTCTGAATTTTTCATCTTTTTCAGTACAAGCTCTGCATGTTTCCATGCATTTCTTGCACTGTTCAACAGTTTTATTATCAGATTGTTTATCGATTTTAGTATCATTATTCATCAATTCATTTTTGTTGAGTAATTCAGAAGATTCAGTTTGAATTTTATCAGTTATCCCACCTTCTTCTGTCATTTTCTCCTTTTCTGTTGTGTTCACATGATCACCAACCAGCTTTTGATCACTCTCAACATCTTTTTTCTTCTCTATCTCTTCTTCAACCTGTTGTTCTTCAGTAACAGCTTCTTTTTCAACAACTTCAACTTTCATTTCGTCAGCTACCTTCTTCAACTCATCCACCATACACTCCACATTTTTCTTCATTCTTTCTTCATCCCTCTTCCTCAAACTTGATGTCATAGCATCTCTGATGGTTTTATTCAGCCTTTTCTCATAACTCTTGTCTTTTTCACGATTTGAATAAAACTCGCCGGATAAAGGATTACTGCAAGAACATCATCATGAACTATGTCCCTCCTGTGTACAACAGGTTCACCATCTCTGTTGACATAACACTCTCGCTTCTTGTCCCATCTTTTATTTCTTACAGCATTTTCATACTATTCCTACATTTTCTCCATTCTGCACCCATGTAACACCTCGCAAATTTCGGGTTTTATATTAAAACGACACGTGTCATGTAAGACAAAAACGCGTTGAAAACCCGGATTTAATAAAGATGTTTTCGGTAGGATTTAAAGTGGCGTCATGTTAAATTATTACCTCTGAACACCTCAATTATAAATCCCAAGACCCGATATAATATTTTACACATCTATGCACCCTCAATTCAGGGAATTATTGCCAATAATGGAATTGCAAAAGTATGAGGTGATCCCACGATGAAAAGCAATGGTAAACCGATGTTTTCGGGACTTGTATATGCAATCAAGTGAAATAATGGATGATGGTAGGGTATGTTACAGTATTAGACACTTATTGGAGGTCCCCTACTGATAAAATAAGTCCACAAGTCGTTTATAACGGCTGCCCTTTCAAACCATCAACAAACAACAAAATTCGGATCAGAGTAAGGCATCGCGTAGCGCGACTGACCCTCGCGCTACGCGAGGGTGTGCCCAGCGACAGCAGACCTGCTGTTGGCTGTTGTGTGCGATTGTGACCTCCTTGGCCGGTTTTTTCTTGCACATGCATGGCCCCTAGACACCCCTACATGCTAGAGACATGTGTTTATCACTTGTGGCTGATCATAGACTCTTGTGTCAATTGATTATGGTGTGTAAACCCACTATATAAAGGACCTTCAAGTGCAACATTCATTCACACATCATATTCAAGCATTCTGATTATTTGGGGAGCTTGCAAACTGATCAAGAGCCTTTCTAATCATCCATTAATCATCTAGTAAGTTACCTAACCTTTCTAAATTAATTCTAGCTTAGTAATTAGCTTAAAAGTCAAACCGACGTAACTACGGTTTGACTTCGCGATTAATTAACGATAGCTCAGTCGTGTGTCGAATTAAAAGTACCGTTAGATAGGTAATTGTATGGGTATTAAACCCTTATAAGGGCAAGTACCAATTCCAGACCTAACTAGGTCGTTTGTCGGGTCAAACGTTGACCGAAAAAGTCAACAGAAGGGTAAAATATGATTTAATGCATGAAATGCAATCCGAGAGGCGTGTAACCTGTTTTAATCTTAATATAACTTGGTAATAAGTATAAAAACTTGTCTACGCTTGTCCGACTCGACAAATTTCTGTTTAAACCCGGTTCGGAACCGAAAGGCGCAAAACCTTGACTTTTGCTTTGACTTCGGTTCTGACCCGTTTTAATTTGATTCGGTATTGCCTTAGTGCTTCATTAGGGTTGGATTACATGATAGAATAAGTCTCGGTATTTGTTTCGTTGATTATCCGATGCATGCACACGTTTCCGTTAATCGCTTAAATTGGACCATAATGCCCTTATGACCCTACAACGAGAATTTTGAAAATGTGGAAGTACTAAAATCTTAGTTACAGATTATTTAGCATGTACGTAAATTTTCACGTCAATCGGAGGTCTAGATTAGGAGATATGCGCATTAGCGTAAATAATAAGCTTTTTATTAATTAAACGGCGCGATTAGCGCATAGCCTATCTAAACCCGATTTTCGGTACCAAAACTTTTACCCGCTGATGTTAAATAATATTTTAGGATTTTTAAAGATTTTTAATTATTTTTAAACTGATCTTAAGCTAGGCTTATCGCATTGATTCGGTTAGTACCGAATATGCCCTTTTAGGCCATAAAACGAGTTTTACGAATCCGATTGATACCAATCCAATTGCCACTGATCTAAAATAATAAATATAGTATTTTGAACCTGTTTTGCTGATCAGAAAACTCAGATTGGTATTTTAACCCGTACGTCGCTTAAAACGGCTTTATACGCGTATTAAACGCGTAGTTTAGTATTAAAACCATTTTGCCACGTAAGACTTAATACCATTAGACATAACCTGTTAAGTTAAGATGTTTTTCTGATTTAATCAGACCCGTATCTCAGAAGTACTATAAATCCCTTTTATGGTCGTTAAATTGACCAAAATACCCCTACGGGGCATAATTAGGGAATAAACTCGTTATGGGCATTATGGAAGATATCATAATGATATCACAACATATTTAAAGCGTATTAACTTAGGAAACCTGTTCGCGACCCTTTCGGTTACCCGTTATGCATTATACGCGTTCGGTTCGGTTTATGTAACTAGTTTGCATAAACTAGCCGAAACGGGTCAAACGATATCATTTTTATCTCAAAATCCAGAATGTGAATAGTAAACCCATATTAAACAAGTCCTCAAACTTGTCGGGTCTAAATCACATTCTATCCGGTCTTCGCTAATCGTGCGTACGAACCGTATCTTTAAAACTGACCGGTCTAAGCTTGAGCTTAATTAAAGATCCGTTAGTATTCTAATAGGTTATATTAAACCTTCGTTCCAGATTAGGAGCCCAGTAAAAGCTATCTGCAATTTATTCGATTAAGGATTTATACTTGCAAAGGTAAATACTTTTAACTTATTTTCCCTATACGGGCTTGGGTTACGGTACATAGCGTACCGCTTGATCGAGCATCAAATCTTCCACGCTTAGTGGTTAATTGAATAATTTGATCGGCTCGTTTTAAACAGATGTGTTAACTTTACAGCCTTTGGGGGGTTAATGACCATGTCCCGGATATCCCTGGCATTATCTTACGAGATAGCCACGACCTGAGCACGGGGTGTAGGCGTACTCCCGTGTATAACTCACATAAGTGGTGTGTCTATTGATCTTTAACCCGGAATACGTTCCGGGCTACTGAACGCATAAGTAACATGTAAATCGTTCACAAGATTATAATATTAAATAATTCTCCCAAGTTAATAAAAATGTTTCTGCCATGTGCATCCAAACCAATTTATAATCATTTTATAAAATGAGTCGGTTGAATGTATTTACCAGTGTAAACTGACGTATTTTCCCAAAAAGATTAAATGCAGGTACTAGGCGAAATAGGCTGGGATTCTCCTAAGCATCATTAGAAGTCTCGCAAGCTTTAGATGCCGAAGTCTGTTGAACAATTAAATGTTATTTTGTTTCGATCCTACTGTGGATAAACACCGGATAATTGTGACTTTGTTTACAATAAATAAATTCGGTTGTATCTTATTTTAAATTTGCTTCCGCTGTGCATTATTATTTTGTGTTGTTTGACTATTACGTTGCCAACCACGTCACGATACTCCCCCACCGGGCCCACCGGTGACACGTGGAAATCGGGGTGTGACAGGTTGGTATCAGAGCCAACTCTGAGTGAATTAAACACTAGCCTTTTGTGTTTAATCTCAGTTACGCAATTGCACATATTTAAACTTTCGAGTCTAGACTTATAACATAGGACAAATTCCACCTTATTCGGTTTTTGTTGTCCTTTAAAACTTTATATTTTTTTTGTTATTGTTATCTTATGTTTTATTGACAGGAATAACAAAGATGCCTCCGAGATTTTTACGTATGCGAGGACGAGGAGGAAAGGGGCCGACCACCGCCCCCAACGACCATGAAGCTGGGCCGTCCAATACACGAGCTCCTATCCCCGCCGAGAGTGACGGTACTCGACGGAACCAGAGAGGTCTCTTTCAACCGGCAAGACGGTCGGTTTCGAACAGCTCTACGACTCCCGCTCAAGACTCATACGGGCCACACTCAGAAAATGAGCCTAGAGACCCCCACCATTCGCACATACCGTTACAGCGATCTATGTCGCACCGCCCTTTTGGAGACCCCACTCCAATCTTTCAAGGCCAGTTTAACCCGGTGGATTATATACAAGAACCAGTGGGTTTTAACCCATTGGGGCCGGAGGACCATTTTTCTGGAGGAAACGATATGGATGAGGAAGACGACCCCGAAGAGCCCGCATCAGGAACTCCCAACCACCCAATCGAGGTCTCGGATAGTTCCATTTATCACGGGCCACCCTATAATGGTCCAGATAGCTTCCAGGCTATCTTTACTCGGCACGAATGGTATTATACACCTTCTCACCATTCATCGCCGCATGAGCAGCATCAGCCTCACTATTCTCCGCCGCATGAGCAGCAGCAGCAGCATCATCAAGATTCCTCTGGGAATCACCAGTTTGAGGCAGTTACGCCACCGCCTCCACCGCCACCAGTTCAGCCGGCGCCTCCACAGCCGCAAAGACATAGGAGATCCGGAGCCCGGATGTCCACACGAAGAGAAGAGTTTCACTTTAACTCTCCTCTACAATCAAGTGGCAGAAATTATCAGCCGCTTCCAGAAGTTCCACAGATAGGTGGACCATCAAACCCCTACGCGCAGCAACCGCCACCGACGGGTTTCGATAATCAGATACCAGCATTCACGGGTCCTGCGATGTACAACCCGTTTGAGCCACCGACTCACCCTAACCTCGGATACGCTGAAGCCGACCCGTATTTGGTAGCAGCTAATTACAACGCCCTTAACCAGGAGGGACCGTATGGAGGTCCTTGGGGAGTAGGCTACCCAGCACAAGGATACCAGATGCCTACACAACCCCCGTACTACCAACAACCCCCGCCGTCTCTGCAGATGTCGCCACCACTGCATCAGGAAATCCTACAAAGTATTAGGGAGGTGCGGCATGAGGCACGGGAAGACCGAAGGCGTAACCAGGGGATGTTCAAGACCTTGACGAACTTAATCAAGGGAAAGAGCAAGAAGGATCAGTAAATCCTTTAGGTGTGTATGTCTACTTTAAAATTAAGTCCCTGCGTGGACATTTATGTGTGTATGTAGTCCCTGCGTGGACATTTATCTTTGTACCTAGTCCCTGCGTGGACATCTATTTAAGTAATCAGTCCCTGCGAGGACTTGTGTTTTAAATTTAACCCCTGCGCGGGTAAGTACTTGTTTGACCCCTACGTGGGAAATGGTTTGTGTAAAAAGACCCGTTTAGGGCAATATGTAACCTACGTAAGATTAATGGAATGTTTGTTTTATAAATTTCATGGTTGCCATTATGTGCATATATGAATTATAAATGAAATAAATAAATTAAAATCATTCCTTTTAAATTAATCTGCCTATTAAATTTATTTAATTAAGGATCTTAAAGTGTGAAACCTAGCCACGTGTCAAATATAAGACCGGGCCAAAATGGTAGGACCTGTTTAAAAGATTCAATTCCCTGTTAACATCTTAAAACATGTTAACACTCCTGGCAGAAATGATTCGTTAAAATCACATACGTCATTTTTATAAAGGAATTCTTTAGAAGATTCCTAACCCAGTTTAATGATCTCTGAATCCTGGGTACATCATCAATTAAGATGATCACATTTTACCATACGTGGTAATATAATGCCTACGGGCCCTGCTCATTTCCATATGAGCCAAAAGACAGTGGTAGCTTTGACTCCCTGTCTAATAAAGGTAATGAACTAGGTTCAAACCTTAAAAGTTTTGATTCTCTGAAGTCATAGCTTATAATTTAAATTGTCCATGTGACCAAGCCTTATGTGCTAATATATATTGTTATTGTTATGTTTAGGATAAATTTTAATTAAAATCCTAAATTAATACGATTAATAAGTTAACCAAATATGGTCTCTGTACCATGGTTAACGAATTACCCTAAGGGGTAATTCCATAATAAACTCCCAAATAAATTATTGTCCTTGTTTTCTGCAACAGTTCAATACAAATGGCTAACTCTAATGAAGTCAATAGCCATCCTGTGGAGCCGAATGAGAACGCCCAGATTACATTAACGGGTGCGGAGTTAAAAGCAATAATAGACGGTGCTGTTACTCAAGCTTTGGATAGACAGTATGAAGAATACAGTAGTACCCGAAGTAGGACTCACTCTGTATCCCATTCAAAGCCAAGGACACATTCAGAGGCTCATAACAAGCCTCCTCCCAAAAAGGATGTGCCAAAGAAAAACGGTGATGATCGCCAGTCCACCAACCACCAAAGTAATCCATCTCAGCAGTTGGTACTGCATCAGGGACACCGTAACAAGGGTTGCACATATAAGTACTTTGTGTCTTGCAAACCCAGGGATTTTACGGGAGAGAAAGGAGCCGTAGACTGCATGACGTGGCTAGATGAAATGGACACGGTCGTGGACATCAGCGGATGCGCTGAAGGTGATGTGGTTAAATTTGTCTCACAGTCCTTCAAGGGTGAGGCGTTAGCTTGGTGGAGATCTCTGATGGAGGCCTCCGGAAAGATCCCGTTGTATAGCATGACGTGGGATCAATTCATCGCCTTGATCAAGGAAAATTTCTGCCCTCAACATGAGGTGGAAAAGATAGAATATGACTTCCTATCACTGGTAATGAAGAACCTCGATTGTCAAGCATATCTGACGAGCTTCAATACACTATCCCGGTTGGTACCTTATCTGGTAACCCCGGAACCAAAAAGAATTGCTCGCTTTATTGGTGGTTTGGAACCCGAGATCAAGTCCAGTGTAAAGGCTTCTCGGCCAGTTACCTTCAGGTCTGTAACTGACCTTTCCTTATCCCTCACTCTGGATGCGGTCCGGCAGAGATCGCAGAGGAATAAGGCGGCCGAGAAGAGGAAGCATGAAGATGATAGTTCGCGTAGGTCGAACAAGAAACACCGTGGGAGCGGTGATCACAAGAAGGGATCAGATTCGAAGAAGGATGGGCATCGCTCTGGTGAGAAGCCCACATGCAAAACTTGCAAGAAACAGCACTTTGGAAAGTGCAGATTCGAATCAAACTCGAATAACGAGTCAAGGTCTTTTGCTTGTGGTTTGTGCAAGTCCAAGGAACACAAAACCTTGGATTGCAAGAAGATGAAAGATGCAACGTGCTACCGTTGCAATGAAAAGGGCCACATAAAGACTAACTGCCCTAAGTACAACAAGAAGCCTGAGGAGGCTAAGAAGACTAACGCCAGAGTCTTCAGGATGGATGCGAAGGAAGCTGTGAAGGATGATAACGTCATAACAGGTACTTTCCTTGTAAACGATGTTTTTGCAAGAGTACTTTTTGATTCAGGCGCAGATAAGTCCTTCGTAGATCATAAATTTTGTAAATTGTTGAATTTACCGGTCAAAACCCTAAAAGTGAATTATGAGGTAGAGTTAGCAGATGGTACCATTGAAGCCGTCTCTACTGAGTTAGATGGATGTGCTATATCCATTAAGAACCATTCTTTTCCTCTATCTCTACTTCCCTTTAAGTTAGCCGGTTTTGACATAGTTCTGGGTATGGACTGGTTATCTCATAACCAGGCCCAAATCGTCTGTAACATGAAGCAAGTAGTGATAAAGACCCCGTCTGGTGAATCACTTACCATTCGGGGAGATACCCAGTACGGACTGCCTGAGCACGTGACTATGCTCAAGGCTTCAAAGTGTTTGAAAAAGGGATGTGTCATTTACATGGCGCAAGTGATCATTGACGAGCCTAAACCAAAGTTAGAAGACATCCCTGTCATTTCAGAATACCCAGAAGTGTTTCCTGAAGATCTACCTGGCCTACCACCAGATAGACAAGTCGAATTCAGGATCGATATCATTCCCGGAGCGGCACCAGTTGCTAGAGCTCCATACAGATTGGCACCCACGGAAATGAAGGAGTTGCGGACGCAGCTAGATGAATTGCTAGCCAAGGGTTTCATTCGACCTAGTTCATCTCCTTGGGGAGCACCAATCCTGTTTGTCAAGAAGAAGGATGGATCGATGCGTCTATGCATCGACTATCACGAGCTTAATAAAGTCACGATCAAGAATAGATATCCATTGCCCAGGATCGACGATTTGTTCGATCAGCTTCAAGGGGCAAGTTACTTCTCAAAGATTGATCTAAGGTCAGGATACCATCAGTTGAAGGTTATGGATGAAGACGTTCACAAGACTGCATTCAGGACTCGCTACGGTCATTACGAGTTCCTAGTGAAGCCTTTTGGGCTCACCAATGCACCAGCCGCGTTCATGGATCTCATGAATCGCGTCTGCAAGCCTTACTTAGATAAATTTGTTATCGTCTTCATCGATGACATCCTTATTTATTCTAAGAATCAAGCTGACCACGAGAAACACCTTCGTTGTATTCTCAAATTTCTACGTCAGGAGAAGCTCTACGCCAAATTTTCTAAATGTGAATTTTGGCTACGAGAAGTCCAATTCCTTGGACACGTGGTTAGTGAGCGTGGTATCCAGGTGGATCCCGCTAAAGTCGAAGCTGTTATGAATTGGCAAGAGCCAAAGACACCTACGGAGATTCGCAGTTTCCTAGGATTGGCAGGATATTACAGGCGCTTCATTGAAAATTTTTCAAGGATTGCTGCGCCCCTAACTTCCCTGACCAAGAAGAAAGTAAAGTTCGTTTGGGGCCCTAAGCAGCAAGAGTCCTTCGATGTTTTGAAACAAAAGTTGAGCAACGCTCCTGTGCTTACCTTACCTGAAGGCGCTGAAGAATTTGTAGTTTATTGTGATGCATCACACACTGGCATGGGGTGTGTGCTTATGCAGAAAGGCAAGGTGATTGCCTATGCATCGCGACAGTTAAAAGTGCACGAAAAGAATTACACCACCCATGACTTGGAATTGGGTGCCGTTGTGTTCGCACTAAAACTGTGGAGGCATTATCTGTATGGAATCAAGTTTGTGATCTTTTCTGATCACAAGAGCCTCCAGCATCTGTTTAACCAGAAAGAATTAAACATGAGGCAACGCCGTTGGATGGAAACTTTAAATGATTATGATTGTGAAATCAAATACCATCCCGGCAAAGCGAATGTAGTCGCTGATGCCTTGAGCAGAAAGGAAAGGGTTAAACCCATTCGAATTAACGCCAAGCGTATGGAGGTAAAGAACAGTTTGATAGAAAGGGTGTTAGCTGCACAAAAGGAAGCTGTGTTGGAAGCTAACTATCCTAATGAAAAATTAGGAGTAACTGAGGAGCAGTTAACTCTTAGCAAGGACGGAATTTTACGGTTAAACGGACGAATATGGGTTCCGATTTTTGGAGGACTTCGTGATGTCATCCTCCAAGAAGCCCACAGTTCCAAATACTCCGTTCATCCTGGAGCTGATAAGATGTACCAGGATTTAAAGGCAAATTATTGGTGGATAGGCTTGAAAAAGTCTGTAGCCGCCCATGTAGCAAAATGCTTGACATGTGCGCAAGTCAAAGCCGAGCATCAGAAACCGTCAGGTTTGCTACAACAGCCTGAACTTCCTACGTGGAAGTGGGAAATGGTAACTATGGATTTTATTACCAAGTTACCCAAGACAAGAAAAGGCAATGATACGATATGGGTTATAGTTGACCGACTGACTAAGTCAGCTCATTTCTTACCCATCAAGGAGACTTATAGCTCCGATATGTTAGCCCAGTTATATGTTGATAAGATTGTAGCCCTACACGGCATACCTGTAGCTATTATCTCTGACTGGGATACTAGGTACACGTCACACTTTTGGAAGAGTTTCCAGCAATCTTTGGGCACACGTTTGAACTTTAGTACGGCTTACCATCCTCAGACTGACGGTCAGAGTGAGCGTACTATTCAAACGTTGGAAGACATGCTGCGTGCATGTGCGATCGATTTGGGAGGTAGCTGGGATAAGAACCTACCCTTAATCGAATTCTCCTACAACAATAGCTACCATACCAGCATAAAGGCTGCGCCTTTTGAGGCATTATACGGTAGAAAATGTAGATCGCCAGTTTGTTGGGCGGAAGTTGGAGAAGTCCAGTTATCAGGACCAGAGATCGTGTTCGAAACGACGGACAAGATTGTCCAGATTCGTAACAATCTCCAAGCTGCCCGGAATAGGCAGAAGAGTTACGCGGATCCAAGTCGTAAGGACTTTCACTTCGAAGTAGGTGACAAAGTCCTACTTAAAGTGTCACCCTGGAAGGGGGTGATGCGATTTGGTAAGAAGGGCAAACTAAGCCCGAGATACACAGGACCTTTCGAGGTTATCGAACGTGTCGGGTCAGTTGCCTACAAGTTGAACTTACCAGAAGAGCTCAGTGGAATTCACTATGTGTTCCACATTTGCAATCTAAAGAAGTGTTCCGCTGATGATTCACATGTCATGCCACATACAGATGTGCAAATAGATAAAAGCTTAACGTTTGTAGAAAAACCTTTGTCGATTGAAGATCGACAGGTAAGGAAGCTTCGAAGAAAGCACATACCTTTTGTAAAGGTCAAATGGGATGCCCGAAGAGGTCCCGAGTTTACGTGGGAGTTAGAATCCACCATGAAAGAAAAGTACCCTTATTTGTTTCAGTAAATCTCGGGTCGAGATTTATTTTAAGGGGGTGAGGATGTAACACCTCGCAAATTTCGGGTTTTATATTAAAACGACACGTGTCATGTAAGACAAAAACGCGTTGAAAACCCGGATTTAATAAAGATGTTTTCGGTAGGATTTAAAGTGGCGTCATGTTAAATTATTACCTCTGAACACCTCAATTATAAATCCCAAGACCCGATATAATATTTTACACATCTATGCACCCTCAATTCAGGGAATTATTGCCAATAATGGAATTGCAAAAGTATGAGGTGATCCCACGATGAAAAGCAATGGTAAACCGATGTTTTCGGGACTTGTATATGCAATCAAGTGAAATAATGGATGATGGTAGGGTATGTTACAGTATTAGACACTTATTGGAGGTCCCCTACTGATAAAATAAGTCCACAAGTCGTTTATAACGGCTGCCCTTTCAAACCATCAACAAACAACAAAATTCGGATCAGAGTAAGGCGTCGCGTAGCGCGACTGACCCTCGCGCTATGCGAGGGTGTGCCCAGCGACAGCAGACCTGCTGTTGGCTGTTGTGTGCGATTGTGACCTCCTTGGCCGGTTTTTTCTTGCACATGCATGGCCCCTAGACACCCCTACATGCTAGAGACATGTGTTTATCACTTGTGGCTGATCATAGACTCTTGTGTCAATTGATTGTGGTGTGTAAACCCACTATATAAAGGACCTTCAAGTGCAACATTCATTCACACATCATATTCAAGCATTCTGATTATTTGGGGAGCTTGCAAACTGATCAAGAGCCTTTCTAATCATCCATTAATCATCTAGTAAGTTACCTAACCTTTCTAAATTAATTCTAGCTTAGTAATTAGCTTAAAAGTCAAACCGACGTAACTACGGTTTGACTTCGCGATTAATTAACGATAGCTCAGTCGTGTGTCGAATTAAAAGTACCGTTAGATAGGTAATTGTATGGGTATTAAACCCTTATAAGGGCAAGTACCAATTCCAGACCTAACTAGGTCGTTTGTCGGGTCAAACGTTGACCGAAAAAGTCAACAGAAGGGTAAAATATGATTTAATGCATGAAATGCAATCCGAGAGGCGTGTAACCTGTTTTAATCTTAATATAACTTGGTAATAAGTATAAAAACTTGTCTACGCTTGTCCGACTCGACAAATTTCTGTTTAAACCCGGTTCGGAACCGAAAGGCGCAAAACCTTGACTTTTGCTTTGACTTCGGTTCTGACCCGTTTTAATTTGATTCGGTATTGCCTTAGTGCTTCATTAGGGTTGGATTACATGATAGAATAAGTCTCGGTATTTGTTTCGTTGATTATCCGATGCATGCACACGTTTCCGTTAATCGCTTAAATTGGACCATAATGCCCTTATGACCCTACAACGAGAATTTTGAAAATGTGGAAGTACTAAAATCTTAGTTACTGATTATTTAGCATGTACGTAAATTTTCACGTCAATCGGAGGTCTAGATTAGGAGATATGCGCATTAGCGTAAATAATAAGCTTTTTATTAATTAAACGTCGCGATTAGCGCATAGCCTATCTAAACCCGATTTTCGGTACCAAAACTTTTACCCGCTGATGTTAAATAATATTTTAGGATTTTTAAAGATTTTTAATTATTTTTAAACTGATCTTAAGCTAGGCTTATCGCATTGATTCGGTTAGTACCGAATATGCCCTTTTAGGCCATAAAACGAGTTTTACGAATCCGATTGATACCAATCCAATTGCCACTGATCTAAAATAATAAATATAGTATTTTGAACCTGTTTTGCTGATCAGAAAACTCAGATTGGTATTTTAACCCGTACGTCGCTTAAAACGGCTTTATACGCGTATTAAACGCGTAGTTTAGTATTAAAACCATTTTGCCACGTAAGACTTAATACCATTAGACATAACCTGTTAAGTTAAGATGTTTTTCTGATTTAATCAGACCCGTATCTCAGAAGTACTATAAATCCCTTTTATGGTCGTTAAATTGACCAAAATACCCCTACGGGGCATAATTAGGGAATAAACTCGTTATGGGCATTATGGAAGATATCATAAAGATATCACAACATATTTAAAGCGTATTAACTTAGGAAACCTGTTCGCGACCCTTTCGGTTACCCGTTATGCATTATACGCGTTCGGTTCGGTTTATGTAACTAGTTTGCATAAACTAGCCGAAACGGGTCAAACGATATCATTTTTATCTCAAAATTTAGAATGTGAATAGTAAACCCATATTAAACAAGTCCTCAAACTTGTCGGGTCTAAATCACATTCTATCCGGTCTTCGCTAATCGTGCGTACGAACCGTATCTTTAAAACTGACCGGTCTAAGCTTGAGCTTAATTAAAGATCCGTTAGTATTCTAATAGGTTATATTAAACCTTCATTCCAGATTAGGAGCCCAGTAAAAGCTATCTGCAATTTATTCGATTAAGGATTTATACTTGCAAAGGTAAATACTTTTAACTTATTTTCCCTATACGGGCTTGGGTTACGGTACATAGCGTACCGCTTGATCGAGCATCAAATCTTCCACGCTTAGTGGTTAATTGAATAATTTGATCGGCTCGTTTTAAACAGATGTGTTTACTTTACAGCCTTTGGGGGGTTAATGACCATGTCCCGGATATCCCTGGCATTATCTTACGAGATAGCCACGACCTGAGCACGGGGTGTAGGCGTACTCCCGTGTATAACTCACATAAGTGGTGTGTCTATTGATCTTTAACCCGGAATACGTTCCGGGCTACTGAACGCATAAGTAACATGTAAATCGTTCACAAGATTATAATATTAAATAATTCTCCCAAGTTAATAAAAATGTTTATGCCATGTGCATCCAAACCAATTTATAATCATTTTATAAAATGAGTCGGTTGAATGTATTTACCAGTGTAAACTGACGTATTTTCCCAAAAAGATTAAATGCAGGTACTAGGCGAAATAGGCTGGGATTCTCCTAAGCATCATTAGAAGTCTCGCAAGCTTTAGATGCCGAAGTCTGTTGAACAATTAAATGTTATTTTGTTTCGATCCTACTGTGGATAAACACCGGATAATTGTGACTTTGTTTACAATAAATAAATTCGGTTGTATCTTATTTTAAATTTGCTTCCGCTGTGCATTATTATTTTGTGTTGTTTGACTATTACGTTGCCAACCACGTCACGATACTCCCCCACCGGGCCCACCGGTGACACGTGGAAATCGGGGTGTGACAACCCAACAATGAATATTTCTCTTTCAGTCTTCTCTGTCAGAATCTCTAATCGGGTTCTCATTTTTATTTCAGTCATGATGCTATCTCCTCGAATCTCTTGAATATAAACAAGATTAGTTCAATCACTAACAATCAACTGAATCGGACAGGTATCCGATCGAGTGAGTCAACAAAGTCAAACAATATAATGAAATGCAATGAATCCTTGACAATACTTCACAAATTCAGTATGACCACTACACTTTATCACATGTGCTGACACTTTTGACAGATCACGTGATCTTAATAATAATCCTGACAAAAGATTAGACAATGAACTTTGTGTCACAAACTTCTCACAACTTTACATGCACTCTAATGAATTGAATATTCTTTTAAAACAATCAAGGTGACCGACAAACACTTTACAAATTTGATTTTATTCAAGGCTTATCAAATATCACATGCAAACTGACTTGCAATTAATGAATCACATGGACTATGCTGTCAACATTCAAGAATTATTGGACCGTTCAATTCTTAATCAGATACACATGCAATCTGAATATGTTTATAATATTTTGATTGGGTCGATGATATAAGGTGTGCTGACAAATTTGTTGTTTGTTATTAATGGATCTGAAAACTGTTGACTAAGTGGCCCAAACGGGTGAAATGCTATGACACAGATTGCCGTCCGACCGAGTGGTAATCCGGTTGGATAGGTCAACCAAAGTCAATAATGACAATAATCGTGTGACAACGCTGTCCGTTCGGGTGGGGTTGCTGTCCGAACGGATGAAGTTGCTGTCCGTTCGGGTGGAGTTGTTGTCCGAACGGGTGAGGTTGTTGTCCATTCGGGTGGGGTTGCTGTCCGAACGGATGATCTTTATGTTGTCCGAACGGATAGTTATGTTGTCCGAACGGATTGTCTTGATGCTGTCCGATCGGATAGTGATGTTGTCCGAACGGATGGAATTGATGCTGTCCGACCGAGTGTCACCTTGAAATATGAAATTCAATCACAGCACATGCAATCTGAAAACTCACATGCACTTAACAATGGTATCACATGAATTATTAATGACCGTCAATCAATGTTCCTGACAAACTTTATTCATTTTCACATGCAATCTATTATAGTGGCCGACAATTATTATGATATAAAAAGTGATTGGACCGTGCAAATATATGATGTCACTTGAGCTCACACTAAATCCCAAATGTTCACGAGTTCACTGAATGCAATTAATGGTTTATATGAAACTTTGATAAAGTTGACTAACAATGCAAAATATGTTGACTAAGATACTTAATGGGGTGAGGTGACTTGACTCGGATGGTCATCCGGTCGGATTGCCATCCGACCGGTGAACTTTGATAGCAAAAGTCAACATAGTCAATCACTTAATGAAATGGATAGGATGGAATCTTGAGTCGGATGGTCATCCGGTCGGATTGCCATCTGACCGGTGAACATCAAGAACAATTTTAGCAACAACAGTTAACATGTTCACGACTTTTCGACCACAAAAATCAAGATTTCTCACAAATTACTTTGAATTAAGATCTGAAAATTTGTAGGCTTGTAGATCAAGTGTTTTTGCACAACATATCCAAAAACCAGCAATTTTTAACCGTAAAATCTTGTTTAATTTGGTGATTTTCTGATAAAAACGTGACGAATATGAAAAAGATGAAGAAATTGATCAAATCTGGATGAAATTGACTCTGAATCTGATGATTTTCGTGCGGATTTGTGTGTTTGATCCGTGCAATGGAGCTCCTGCTCTGATACCACTTGTTAGGACCGGTTTTGACTCCGTAACGATTGCGAACCGAACGTGTGACGTGCGGAATCCGTACACGAACGTGACCGAACACACGAGAACGTAATATAATCAGTGATTCTATTGATTGATGTGAAAATGTACAAGAAACGTGAATCACCTTGGAGCTTTCTCTCTCTAGATCTAGAGCTCTCCAAGTCTCCAAAATGCCAAAAGTGTCAAAAGTCCTAAATGAGAACCCTAATGGTTCTATTTATAGGCCAAGGTTATAAGGAGGTTCTCCTTATTTACAATTATGCCACCTTGCCTTTTTCTATCTAATATTACAATATAAGGCTAGAATTCTTCAGTATCTGCTACGGACTGGATTGACGGAGGCGATAGACATAAATGCACCAACAGATGTTTTCTGAATAATATAAACGATACTAGTTTTATTAACAAATTTTTACGAGATGTTTTACAATTTGATTTAATTAAATAAATGTTTTGGGGTTAAGAAGCATGGCTACGAGATTTTACAAATTATAACCAAGTTGATTTGACTTGGTTAATTATGTTGCAATACTATACACTTTTTCAAAATAGGGTTTTTAATTAGGTATTGCAACATATAAACTAGCCATGAATCCGACACTCTCATAAACCTATGTGCTTGCGAGCATTTCTTTGCTGACTTTGTTTTTACATATATTTCAGGTGTTGTTGAATGATGTTGATTGCTAGGATGCATGCTCACATAGGACTGGACGAGGCCTTAGTGACTTAATAACAATGATAGACTATGTTTAACTTGTTTCTTTAAGTTTTTCAGACAATGTAAATGTTTAATATTTAATAAAACGAAACTTCAAATTTCCGTGTGTTATGAAACAATGATTCTGTTACAATACTCCCCGACGATTCCGCCGCGATTTGTTGTTTTACGCGGTCGGGGTGTGACAACTTTCCATCTATTTTCATTCCTAAAAAGTCTATTTTCTCTTGTAATAGACTAGTTTTCTTTTCGGATAAGGCTAACCCATGTTTTATACATAAATCTGTGAAAATATCAAGATGTTTTAGATGTAAATTAACATCGTTTGATAAAATTAAGATATCATCTATGTAAACAAAAATAAAATCATAATTTCTGAATATTATATCCATTCTCCTTTGTAAATATTTCTGGTTCATTTTTTAATCCAAAAGACATTACAAGCCATTCATATTGCCCTTAAGGAGTACAAACACGGTGTATGCGACACTATCAGGATGTATTTTTATTTGCCAAAATCCACTTTTACAATCAAACTTAGAAGATATCTTTTTATTTCTTGTCCAATTTATTAGACTTTCTTTATGAGGTAAAAAAATATCCATCAAAAACAGTATAATCATTTAATTTTTTATAATTTATCACCATTCTAAGCTTACCTCTTTTAATTTCTGCATGTTTTCTTACCATGAATGCAGGAGAACTATGAGGGCTATGACTGTGACAAACGACACAGATCTGGTAAATTTCGTACTATTTTAATAATTATTTATTGTCTGCAATTATGTGTTTTAATGTCAACATTATATGCTTGCATGTTATATTTTTAAATCATGCATGTTAAACATTTCATTTATCGCATTGTGAAACAATTTAAGCATTGCGTCGAAACAATTATTAAACTCACCGGTTAGAAAATGCAGTTAAACAATGCAGTCTTAAACCCTTTTTCTCTCTATCCTTTTGGCGATTTTGGTTCCTCATGAAACCCTTGAATTTAATTTCATGATCTCTTGTATAACATTCTGTGATTAGAGCTTTGATCTTTCAAAACTCTATAACGAACTTGTTAGCAATTGTGACTGATTTTGAAATTAGGGTTTTTTCCTTTCTTTGTTTTTCTTCGCCCCTTAGTGTGTAGTTGGATGTCCTGATTTATTAATCTGGTTGTTGTTGATTGCGGTTAACTGAGATTAATTTAGCTAGATCGACAACACTGGCTTAATCGGTTAAGGGTTGAAGATTATTACTAAGGTTTAAGGATTAGGGTTTGCTTGGAGGCTGCATGTTTTTGTTGTTTGGTTGTCAGATCTGTCTTGTCGTGCATGGAGAGAAATAGGGATCAAAGTTTGGAGGATCTAGGGTTCCATTCCTTTACCGAAAAACTGCATGGGGATATCTTTATTACTTCGAATAATGCTAAGCTGTCGAACTCACAGGATGTACGAGGCAACTTCTCTTCCTTTGGGAATAGTCTTGATGCTAGATCGTTAAAAATTGATGGAAATCCGATGCTGCCTAGACGAGGAGTTGTTCAATCGGAGCCGAAAATGACAAACATTATTGATGAACTGGAAAAAGTTACGGTTCCAGTTCCAGTTCAAGGGGCAAGTAGTATTTCTGATCGTAAACAGGAGGAGGGAGCTGACAAATTATCTTATGCGGATAGGGTAAAAAATATTTCTTTAGTGAAAAGGGAAGTTAACTTCAGGAAAATGGAGTCAGGAGAGTCTAAACCTGATGCGGATGTGGTCATTCCTAGGGAGGTAATTCGTAAAGTTCAGGAGAGATTTGTGAATGTTTTATATGGATAGTTTTTGGGTAATCGGCTACCATTCCCTGTTGTCGAATACTATGCTAAGAATGTCTGGGCAAAGTATGGGTTTACTAAACTTATGATGAATTCTGACGGATTCTTTTTCTTTAAGTTTGACTCTAAAGAGGGTATGGCGAAGGTGTTGGAAGGAGGGCCTTGGTTGATCAGGAAGGTGCCATTGTTTCTTAATGTCTGGTCCCCGTCTGTTAGTCTTAAGAAAGAAGGTATTAAACTAGTGCCGGTATGGGTAAAACTCCATAATGTTCCCATTGCGGTATATACTGATGACGGATTAAGTTTATTAGCTTCGAAAATAGGTGAGCCAAAACGTTTGGATGGCTATACAGCTGATATGTGTTCGGAGAACTGGGGAAGGAGTAGCTTCGCTCGAGCGTTGATTGAAATAAATGCGGATCAAGAACTTAAGGAGCAGATTGTTGTTGCTATTCCAAAACTAGACCAGGAGGGATATATTAATGAAATTGTGAGTGTTGAATATGAGTGGAAGCCGCAAAGATGCTCCTTATGTTGTGTGTTTGGTCACAATGACCAAACGTGTGGGAAGAATGAATCAAAAAAAGCTAAACAAGTAGTGGTGGATGACGAAGGTTTTACTATGGATAAGAGGAAGATGGCTCGAGTGGGTGTCATGCCTAAGAAACCAAAGCCGAAATTTATATACAAGCCAAAAATCAATAAGTCGGATCCGAGCCCTTCTGGTACAAAGGAGGTTAATGTCAACGTGAAGACAGTCGATAAGGTTAAAACTCGTAATTCTTTTGAGGCTCTATCGAAGATTGATGGGCAGGAGTTATTGGACGAAAATGATTTGACGGGAAATGTAAATAATACTAATGGGAAGCAAGCTAAGATAGATGATTACGGTGAGGGGTCAAAAACTGACAATATTCCTAAGAAGACCAATATTCATGCGGATGAGGTTCTTGAATCTAACCCAACGGAGATGTCCAAATTCATGGGTAATATCTCAACTGATAGTTGGCCTGAGGGTGCAAGCACTCCCGGTTCTGGAGGTTTTAATGGGTAGTGTGGCGGCTTGGAATATAAGGGGTTTGAATCGTCCCCTGAAACAAAACGAGGTCCGTTTTTTTATTGGTGAGAGTCATTTGAAGGTTTGTGCCATTCTAGAGACGCATGTAAGTGTTGGTAATTTAGATAAAGTGTGTAAGGGTGTCTCCAGGAGCTGGAATTGGACATCGAATGGGGGTGTTTGTCAGCGTGGAACCAGAATCATCTTGGGATGGGATGCGGATGAGGTTCAACTTATGGTGTTATCCCAATCGGATCAGGTGATACATACACAGATTCATTTTAAAGCTGATTCTAAAGTATTTCTCTGTTCTTTTGTCTGCTGAGAATAAGTATCAGGAGCGTAGAAGTTTATGGGAGGATCTTAATAAACATAAGTGCTTAGCTCATGATAAACCTTGGGTAGTGTTGGGGGATTTTAACTCGGCTCTAAATATGGAGGATTGTTGTTCTGGCACGTCAAGTCATACCATAGGCATGAGGGAGTTTTTTTATTGTGTTCAAAATTCGGAGCTTTTGGATATTAAGAGCTATGGGCTTCATTATACGTGGAATCAGAAACCACGTGAGGGAATTAGAGTCGTTAAGAAGATTGATCGTATTATGGGCAATGTGATGTTTATGGATGTGTTTCCGGATGCGTATGCGTTATTTCAGCCAGCTCGTGTGTCAGATCACACACCTTGTGTTCTGAAAATTTCCTCTGTTACCCGTTCTAAGCAGAAACCGTTTAAGTTCCCAATTTTTTTGACATCCAAAGCGGAGTTCAGGCAACTTGTTTCTACTGAATGGGCAAAAAGAATCCACGGTTTTACCATGTTTTCGGTTGTTAAGAAGATGAGAAACCTGAAACCTTGTTTTCGTAAATTATTGCATCAGCAAGGGAACCTTCATGATAAAGTTTGTCGGTTGCGTAGGGAGCTAGATGATATCCAGAAACTTGTTGATGCTGATCCGTTAGATGTGGACATCCGTGATAAGGCTGCTAAATGTCTTTGTCAGTTTCAGGTGGCAGCATATGATGAGGAGTGTTTTTTAAAGCAGAAATCCAAAGTAGAGTGGCTCTGTGCGGGTGACTCTAATACTTCCTATTTTCATAAATGTGTGAAAAGTAGGAATGCTAGAAACAAAATTAATTGTATTAATGATGTGCATGGAAATCGGTTTGAAGGGGAGGATGTTCATCATGCTCTTGTAACTCACTACTCGAATTTCTTGGGCATGAATCACATGGGTACAGGAGTTGTGGATGCTGAATTGTTTCCTAACACGCTTAGTCAACATTCGGCTGACCATATGATTAGACAGGTGACCCGTGAAGAGATTAAACAAGCTATGTTTAGTATTGGTGAAAATAAGGCCCCTGGCCCTGATGGGTTCACTTCGGCGTTCTTTAAGCAGGCGTGGGATATAGTGGGTGATGAGGTTACAATTGCTGTGCTTGATTTCTTTGAGAATGGTAAACTTTTAAGGAAAATCAACCACACTATTCTTGCTCTGGTCCCTAAGATGGATACTCCTAATTCGGTTCTTGACTACCGTCCTATATCTTGTTGTAATGTGCTGTATAAGTGCATTAGTAAGATACTCACGGACAGAATTAAGGGATGCCTGGATAATTTGGTCAGCATAAACCAGTCGGCGTTTGTTCCTGGCAGGAAAATCGCAGATAATATTCTTCTTACCCAGGAGTTGATGCACAATTATCATCTTAACAGAGGTCAGCCAAGATGTGCTTTTAAGATTGACATCCAGAAGGCTTATGATACGGTTAGCTGGTCGTTTCTTGAAACAATCTTGCATCATTTTGGGTTTCATCATAAAATGGTTAATTGGATTATGACATGCGTTTCTACGGTGTCCTATTCGTTAAGCATCAATGGGGAGCTTCATGCGTATTTTCCAGGGAAGCGTGGTCTTAGACAAGGGCATCCTATGTCACCTTATCTATTCACGCTGGTTATGGAGGTCCCGACCCTTCTTCTTCGATAAACTGCTTCGAACACTTCGTTTAAATTTCATGCTCACTGCTCTAAGCAGAAGATAATAAACATTTCGTTTGCTGACGATTTGTTTTTGTTCTCTCATGGTGATTGTGTTTCGGCGAAGCGATTAAAAGAGGCTCTAGATAAATTTACGGAGATATCGGGTCTACTTCCCAGCTTGCCTAAAAGTACAGTTTTCTTTAGTAACATCCCTTGTTCGTTGAAAGATCAGATTCTGCACATAATGCCCTTTCAAGAGGGTTCGTTTCCTGTTCGTTACCTTGGTGTTCCATTGATTTCGACGAGATTAGCTGCTAGAGATTGTAAAATTCTGCTCGAACGTATGGATAGGCGAATAGATAATTGGATGACTAAATCTCTGTCGTTTGCAGGGAGACTCCAGTTAATCAATTCGGTCCTTGCAGCCATGTATTCTTACTGGACTTCGGTTTTATGCTCCCTATAAGTGTTATTAAGGACCTGGAGAAAAGATTAAGAAGATTCTTATGGAATGGAGGAAAACAGGGTTCGGTTCGCGCTAAAGTTGCATGGAAGGAGGTGTGTATGCCGAAAGAGGAGGGCGGTTTGGGTATTCGCAGTATTATGGATGTTAATAAAGCATTATTGACGTCTCATATCTGGAGTATAATTACTAAACGTCCGTCTCTTTGGGTTCAGTGGATTCACACTTACAGGTTAAAAGGTAACAATTTTTGGGAGGTGCAGTGCCGAGGCAACATTACTTGGGGATGGCGAAAGCTTTTGTATATCCGTCCTATTTTTCGGCCCTTTATTTGGCAGTCTATTCAGAGTGGTCGACAAACCAATGCTTGGAGTGACAACTGGTGCTCTTTCAGCCCCCTTCGGTCATTTATTACTCCGAGGATTATAGCTAGAGCTGGTTTTTCTTTAAATTCTTCGGTGGCGGAGCTTATTGATGAGAGTGGTCATTGGCGATGGCCTCAGGCGTGGTATGATCTTTTTCCGGTTCTCATAAATATAGATACTTTTCATCTTATGCCTGATTCGGAGGATAGATTTCGTTGGAAAGATCTGGAAGGTAACCTCCAATTCTTTGGCTCATGGGAGGTTTGGAATAGTTTGTGGCATAGAGATATCAAAGTTTCTTGGGTAAATTCGGTTTGGTTTACTCAATGTATTCCTAGACATTCCTTCCATTTGTGGTTGGTTATCAAGAATAAGCTGAAAACGCAAGATAGGATGGCGGTTTGGGAGGCGGGCAGTGCTACAAATTTACGACTCATGTGTTGTCCCTTATGTAGTCAAGATCGTGATACTAGGGATCACCTATTCTTTCAATGTCCCTATGCTTCTGAAGTTTGGGGTTTGGTTAGGAATATGGTTGATATGGAGAGTGTCAACGATACATGGTCCTCGATAATGCAGTGGATGGAGCTCAATGCTAAATCTAGAACCCTTGAAGTTATAGTGTCCAACATTCTAGTGGCTGCTTCCACGTATTTTATCTGGCAAGAACGGAACAACCGGTTATTCTCTCAAGTATGGAGGAATGCTAGTGTGCTTTCGAAGGTCATTATAGACACGGTTCGGCTCAGGATTATGGGATTCAGAATTGGTAGAGACCCGAAGCAAAAGAAACTATTGGATAAATGGTTGATCTCGAGGGAAAATGTGGATATTGACCCTGGCTAGCGTGGATATAGTCGTCTAGTTTGTCTTTGTGTTTGGGCCGTGTTTTGTTCTTGGGTTGTTTTGTCTTTTTGGTTGTGACTGTTTGTTGGGTCTTGTTTGTTTGTTATTTTTGTTTCCTAGTCTTGGTATGCCAAGTCTAGTAGTGTGTATCGTTGTCTTGATACGCCCTGTTTTTATTAGTTTGGTTGATATATAATATTCACCGGGGTAACCCTTTACCCAAAAAAAAAAAACTCACCGGTTAGAAAAGCTGTGTCAGGACAGCCTCAGTACTCTGTTAAACGATAGATTAGGACTAGATGTAGGTCTGACATAAAAAATATGTTAAATCCCAAGTGGGAGAACAAGTGTTTATGTTAACACTTTTCGGAAACCTAAACAAGCACAAAAAACTATCCGAAACGGACTATAAATAACAAATTCAGCAAAATTTAGCTTTAAACTAGTTATGTTAAGATGCAGAAATGGTATAAAACATCCAGAATAACTTGAAAAAGTGTTGGAAATGAAATCATGACACAAAAGGTACATTATACCGTATAAATTTCACAAGTTAGCATCTTAACGAACCGACAACCGAACAATTATCCGAACACTACCAAAACACCAAAAATGAACTAGAAGCATTGTTTAGTGTTATTTCTACACTAAACAATGCTTCTAGTTCATTTTAGAAGCATTGTTTAGTGTTATTTAACTAAATCTGGTTCAGAAGAGACCGAAACAACAACAGAGCAGTGAGGAGAGGTGGGCGATTTGGCCGTTTTCCATGAAACCCTAGCCGTTTCTTTTGATTCTTGGTCTGGATTGATCTTGGTTTGCATCTAAGGATTCATTATCTGTTTCTTTAGGTTCCAATCAATTGAAATCAGATTAAATTCGTGGCCTAGGGTTTTGTTTTCTTGAATTCGAATTTCTTTTTCGTTTTTTGTCTGTTTGTTATTGGAGCGACGACTTCATCCCAAAGCTTTGTTCCAATTGCTTGCTGAATTAGGGTTTCGGCAGAATCATTATTAGGGTTTGGCGGAATCTAGTCTTCATCTTTGTCATCCGATTAGGCTTTGCGGCGGCTTTTTCTTTCATTCTGAATTTCGGCAAGGCTATTCCGATTAGGGTTTTTTGCGGCTGGTTATGTTATTGGTGATTGACGGCTACTAGGGTTTATTCAGGAAACTTGTTTCTTGATCGAATTCTGGCTGCTAGGGATCAGTTTTAATGGATGATCGCATGAAACCTGGTGGAAGGCCACCATTGTCGTTTAAGGAAATAGCGGATCGTATTCTTGATGTTGATGGGAACAATATTCAGCCAAGACGTGGTATCAACATCATCGATGAACTTACTAGGGTCACGGCTCTGGTTCAGGTGGATAAACTGTTCTCGCCAACAACAAGTGTTCATGGAGTGAATTTGTCAACTCCATTGGCTGGTAAATCGGATTCAAAAGTATCTGGGGCTGCAGAACCTTTATCATTTGCTAGTGTAGTAAACACTGCAAAGGAGAATGTAAAGGTTAATTTTCGGATGATGGAATCTAGTGAGTCGGTTGATGGTGCTGATGTCGTCATTCCATTGTCTTCGGTTAAACAAGTCTCTGACAGGTATGCTAACACGTTGTATGGATATTTCTTGGGTAAACGGCGGGCTTTTCCTGTAGTGGATTATTTTGCAAAGAACAACTGGGTTAAATATGGTCTTTCTAGACTAATGATGAATGCGAACGGGTTCTTTTTCTTTAAGTTCAAAACAAAGGAAGGGATGGATAAATTGGTGGAGGATGGACCTTGGATGATTAGAAATGTCCCGATAATCTTGAAGGAGTGGTCGGCCTCTGTCAAGTTGGAAAAAGAAGATATAAAGGCTATCCCAGTTTGGGTTAAGATGCATGAAGTACCGTTAGCAGCATATACTGAGGATGGTCTTAGCTTGCTCGCTTCTAAGATAGGGGTGCCTAAGATGCTAGATTCGTACACTGCTACAATGTGTGCTGAGTCATGGGGTAGAAGCAGTTATGCTAGAGCTCTCATTGAAGTTCAAGCCGGGGCTGAGTTAAAGAGGAGTGTTACAGTTGCAATCCCATCTTTAGAGGGTAATAGTCACGAAATGGTGGAGGTTAAAATCGAATATGATTGGGAGCCTGTAAGGTGCTCTTCTTGTTGCGTGTTTGGTCATGAGGATCACTCGTGTCCAAAGAGGCCTCAGGTCGTTTCGAGTGGGGAGTCTGGAAAAAAGATTGATGATTTTCAGGTTGTGGGTGCTAAGAAGAAGAAATATACTAACCAAGGTCTTCACATGAAAAATCAGAAGCCTAAGGTAGTGTACAGACCAGTTGTAAACCCTAAACCAATTTCGTCCTTGAAGAAGCCGATGAACAATCAGGTATCAACGTCTAACCCCTTTGATGCCCTTAAGGAAGATGATGGTGGTCAGGAAGGTAGTACCGTGGGTCGTATAGAGAAGAAGGAGAAACAGTCGAGTGACAGGCACGAGTCGGATGAAGAGGAGGTCGTTGAAGTCTACAATGAAACCAGTGAATTTATGACATCGGGTATTCATCCTTTTTCTTCGAAAGCAGGGGCAAGCACCTCTTCCACAAAATTCTCGAATGGATAGGCGTCTTTTGGTTCGTTTGAAGGGGTTGCCGGTTTGTGGCAGCTTTATCTTTGATGATGGCGGTTGAGTATTTTGTTTTGTTTTGCATTGTTTGTCTACTAGATCTCTTTCATGATGTATAGTAGACTAGGGTATGGGGTGTCATAGTTACTTTGTTTTTGCTTTGTCATACATATATGGGGCATGTCCTATATATGAACTAGTGTGGAACACATCCTCACTACTTGTACTTATTTGCGGTTGAATTTTAATAGAATCACCGGGGTAACCCTTTACCCAAAAAAAAAGTGTTATTTAACTAGTTATGATCATATAACATCCGAAAACACTTAAAAACACATAAACACAATTAACCTAACACTAAACCCCTAGCTTACATCTTTAACCCCTCACCTTTCAACTTTTAACATTTTACCCCCCCCCCCCATCAAAACCGGCCCCAATGGGACCCACACCCATTCTCCACATTGACTAAATTTTGAAATGGTCAAAGATGCTTCCTTGGAGACTTTTGGACAATGTTTTGGTGGAAGGATTATAAGAGAAACCATAAGTCTCATTGTCACACCCTGACTTTTGCGAAAGCGTATAATGTGTGACTTGATCAATATCATTGCATTCGATTATAATAAACAACTATATGATTAAAACATGATGTTCATCCATTCATAAATTTTAAAACAATTCAAACACAAGTTGTTTAGTACCAACCAACAAACTTCATGTTTAACTTACAAACCATTCAAGTACTAAGTTCCATAAGGACTTTTAAACAAAAGTTATACATAAATCAAGGCTTTGATTCGTATGTCTTATCTAAGGTTAGACATCCAAATCAAACCCTTCAAAAGTTGGATGACATCAAACTTGAATACACTTCTTGAAACTTTCATAACGCCGCCAGATCCAATTTAGTTTCCTGAAATACATGTAATTTGAAAACATCAACAAAAGTTGACCGAGTTCATGTGTTTTGTATGCGCGCTCATATAAACTTGTAAACATTTGTAAGTATGTCTTTGTAATCCGGTATGAAAGCTTCTATGAACAGATCAATTAATGATTTGCAAGGTCATTAATATGTGTGCAATGGTGTAGGAAGGCTCAAACCTAGCGGATTTCATACCGGGCCACCCGGCTGGAACGACATAGTCACCACGTGGGCCAACTCGCGGACCCATGGGTGGGGCTAGCAACACCCAAATAGATCTATCACTCATGCCCCACGGTCTTCATATGAAGATTAATGGTCTTAAGTTAACGTAGTAAACGTTTGAAACATTTGAACATGTATTTCCCCCCGTAAGTTATAAAACTGAAAAAACAGTTAAAAGAAAAGGGTAGTAACAGTTCATTCCTTAGCTAACCGTAGTAAACGTTTGAAACATTTGAACATGTATTTCCCCCCGTAAGTTATAAAACTGAAAAAACAGTTAAAAGAAAAGGGGGACATGAACTCACTTGTTTGCGTCCTGCTGTCACGTATACTCAAAGATCTTTTCCTTGTGTCTTACAACTACCTACACACGTGTTATATTTAATTAGACGGTTAGGTCGTGTAACGACTCTTAGTCATATGTATTATGACTTATTTAGAATTGGTATACTTTGAGTTACTTGTTTGATGTACATCATATAATTCCAAATTATAAAATTATTAGTTAAAATAAGAATATTTTAACTTAAACTATTTTTATCCAATTATTTGAAATATTGTTAAAAATAATATGTTTATCTTTAACTTGCTTTGTCATGTATTTCTCATATAAATATTTTCCCAAGTATGGGTATACTTTCACTTGTGTATTTTCATACTTGCGTATTTTGCCAAGTATTGGTGGTGTATTCCGGTGTGTATTTATACGTATAGGATACGTATTTTCTTGTATTTATTAAGTATTTCATACTTAATTTGTGTATTATTTTCCGGAATACTATTTTTATATCATCAAAAATCACCAAATTTATATTCTTAAAATATACACATTTTAAGAGAATTTTTATAGAAAAAATATCTATAAATTTACTTTGCAAAAATAAGTATACTTTCATATACATCTTAAAAATAATATATTTTTAAGATTAAATTTAGAAAAATATATATTTTTAGTTTTCATCAAAATAATATATTCTTAAATTGTTTCTTTTGAAAATATATACTTAAAATAATATATTTTTCTCCTTTGACAAAATATGATATATTTTGTAATAGTTGTAAAAATTTATATTTTACCGTTTCTTCTGTTTCAAAATACCGTTTATCACATTTGTCGAATTACGAGTTTATATCCGGAATATATATATATAAATATAGTCCAATGTTGTTGTCCGGTTTGTCCAATATTCGGGTATAAATTATATATTTATTTTCTTGGGATTTTGGAAATATTTTTATATTACAATTTTTAGTATCTTGGTATGGTGTATTATTTCAAGTCCCTAATTTTAATATAACTAATACAATCAATATACAAGTAACACATAATTTGTGACATCTAAATATATATTTTCCTAAATATATACATAGTGATTTTTATTATCAAAAATCAACCTCCAATATTTATAATTTTTGTAATAAAAATTATGGCAAATTTTTATATGAAAACCATGATCAAAATTTACTTGTAAACACTTGTTTAAAAATATTTTTCTAAGTGTTTAATTTCTACAAAACATTTTGCCATAGTTTCCCTTTACAAATGGAGGTTTCCATGCTTAATAGCATATCATTTTCTTTTAAAAATTCATCATCAATCATCAACAATTCACATTACCATAAGCCATAACATGCATTTTAACAACATGATATGAACTTGAAGTTTATAAAACTTTGTAGTCTTTTAACATGTTGTTTAGTAGGGTTTAAGAACACTAAATCCATGGTTTTTATTTAATAAAACTCTTTCTTGTAAAATTTCATTCTTCACAACTTACAACTTGATTTTACAAAAATTATTCTTCTTGCATTTCTCATGTTACATACCCCTTTCTAGTTCCATTTAACCATCTAAAACATGGTTATTTTCCTTTGAAATCAAATCATGTGAAATCTTGTAGTAAACTTTAGTTTCTTGAGATTTTTATTTTTGAAATCCTTTACTTTCAAGACTAACATCTTGTAGGATTCATCATCCTACACAAAAACAATGTCATCTTCAAGTTCATGATTCACATAAAGGATGATCAACATGATTTTCTCAAGATCTATCCTTACACTTGCTAGATCATGTGTTTAATCATCATCTAGCAAGCTTCATATGATAATCTACATCATAAACACAAGAAATCAACAAACAAGTCTACTACATACACTTAAACATCTTTGATTTTCAAGATTTTATGCTTTATGTTCATGTTCATCTTTATGTTTTCTTGAGATTCTTAAGTTTACCAAGCTACATCATACATTAACCACTAAGATTAGAAGTAAAAACAAGATTAAAGAAGCTTACTACTAGCTCTAAGGCTAGGGAAGAATCGAGTAGCAAAGTGATGAAGAATGAAGTGGATAAAAGCTCCTAGAGAAGGTCTTTCAACTTCCTTTGCTTCCCACCTTCTTAGTTATGCTTGTTTCACCTTAAGGTCACCTTAGAATGAATGGAGATGGATTGAAAATGGAGAGTGTGAGAGGGGGGGGGGGGTTAGGCCGAGAGTTGAGAGGGAGGATGAGAGTGTTGTGATGTGATGAAGATGAAGAATGATCATTAGTTAAGGTCTTGTGGTTTATAAATATAATTCTCCAACATCTTATAATCCTATGGTTAACATGTTCCAAAACAACTCTACATATCCAATAAAATAAACAAAAGAAATCAACAAGTGGGGGACCCACTTGTGACCGTCAATTGTGGGGGGGGGGTATTAGTTGAGTTTCAAGGCTTAGTTAGGAGATTTAGTTAGGTTGTAAGTGTAATAGTTAGTGTTTTAGGTGTTTAGTGATTTTAGGATGTAATATGGTGTTTGGTGATCATAACTAGCTTGGTAATATTAAAACAATGCTTCTAGTGAAATTTTGGTGTTTCGGGTAGTGTCCGGTTGTTCGTTTGGTTACCGGTTCGTTAAAGTGCTAAATGGCGCAGTTTAGTATGCAATATGATGTCTTTTATGACAGTTTTGATTCCCGGCACTTATCAAGGTATTCTGGACCATTGAACCACATTTCTGCATTATATTTTGAAGTTAAAATGCTGATTTTAGCTGTTTTCTATAGAATTCTGCAGTTTTAGTGTGTTTCGGGCACTTTCTGACACTTAAATCATCACTCGGAAGGCAGTTTTATGATCACTACTTCCCTACATATTATTCTAGTGTAACTCTTGGTTCCGGGGCTCATTCTGTGTTCTAACAACATGTCTGTCTGAGTACTGAACTCACGTCAGTACTTCTGGTTTATTTGATCAATGTACTAGTTTCATTCTGTGCACTAATCCAACTGTCCCATGATGCATTTATCATTCATAAATATCATGCAATCATGTAATGTATTTGTATGTCTATGACAGTAATTAGAAAATCATTCATATAATTGGTTCAAGCATACACAGTCATTAAAGAAAAATTATTGTTTACATTGTACGGAAATACATGGAAAAGTGACAGTTGTCACATTCTTCCCCCGTTAAAAGAATTTCGTCCCGAAATTCAAGCTGAGTTATCTCTCGCATGAGCTTTCTCGAAAAGGTGGGGATACTTGGTTTTGAACTGGTCTTCGCGTTCCCACGTGTATTCGGGCCCGTGTTTAGAGTTCCAACGTACCTTGACAAGTTTAATGCGACTCCTCCTTGTTTTCTGGGTCTTCCAATCCGTTACCTCAACAGGTTGTTCTGTAAATCAGAGTTTGTCGTCGATATGCACCTCATCCGCTGGGATGATAACTGTTTCCTGGGTTGGACTCTTTTTAAGGTTTGACACATGGAACGTATCATGTACACCATTCAGTTCATCTGGTAATTCTAGTTTGTACGCTACGGTACCCACTTTTTCCAAGATCTTGAATGGCCCAATGTACCGTGGATTCAACTTCCCACATTTTCTGAACCTTGCTACACCTTTCCAAGGTGAGACCTTCAACAAAACCCTGTCTCCTACCTCGAAATCTAAAGGTTTCTGTCTTCGATCGGCATAGCTCTTTTGTCGATCACGAGCTGCCTTGATGCGTTCTCGGATCTGCATGATTTTGTCGGTTGTTTCTTGAACAAGTTCTGGACCAACCAACTGTTTATCTCCAGCGTTTGCCCAACACAATGGTGAGCGGCACTTACGGCCATATAGAGCTTCGAACGCACGCTTTTATGCTCGTATGATAGTTGTTATTATAGGAAAACTCAACTAAAGCTAGATGAGTATCCCAGCTGCTGCCTAAATCCATAACACATGCACGAAGCATATCTTCCAGTGTTTGTATGGTCAGTTCGCTCTGACCGTCTGTTTGCGGGTGGAAGGCCTTGCTTAGATCTAATTGAGATCCAAAGGCCTCTTGAAAGGATTGCCAAATCCTTGATATAAATCGTCCATATTTGTCTGAAATTATCGAGATAGGCACTCCATGACGTGCCACTATCTCCTTAAGGTATAGTTCAGCCAACTTTCCAGTGCTATCTTTCTCTCGAATTGGCAGGAAGTGTGCAGACTTCGTTAATCGATCCACTACTACCCATATCATATCATGCCCTCTAGGAGTCTTTGGTAACTTCGTTATGAAGTCCATTGAAATTTGCTCCCACTTCCATACAGGTATTTCAGGTTGTTGTAATAGACCGGAAGGTTTCTAATATTCGGCCTTGACCTTAGCACAGGTTAGGCATTTTCCAACATAAACGGCTACGTCGCTTTTAAGTTTTGGCCACCAATAATACTTTTTCAAGTCTTTGTACATTTTGTCCGATCCTAGGTGGATCGAGTATCTCGAATTGTGAGCTTCATCAAAGATAACCTCTCGAATACCACCATAGAGTGGAACCCAAATGCATCCCATGAAGTATAAGGTTCCTTCCTCATTTGGCACCAACTTCTTCTCCATGCCTTGGAGATATTCAGCCTCAAGATTTTCCTTCTTAAGGGGTTCTTGTTGTGCGTCATGTATGCGTGAAGTGAGATTCGTCCGAATTGTCATTTCTAAAGCTCAAACCCATAGGGTCTTAACCGTTTCCTTTCGACTTAATGCGTCTGCTACCACGTTTGCCTTTCGAGGATGATACTTGATCTCACAGTCGTAATCATTCAGCAACTGAACCCATCGTCGCTGATGCATATTTAACTCCTTTTGATCAAATATGTGCTGCAGACTCTTGTGATCTATGAAGATAGTACATCGAGGACCATACAAATAATGTCGCCAAATCCTCAAGGCAAATACCACCGCGCCTAGCTCTAATTCGTGGGTGGTATAATTCTTCTCATGTACTTTCAGTTGCCGTGATGCATAAGCGATGACTTTTTGGCGTTGCATGAGCACGCAACCCAATCCCTGACGCGAAGCGTCACAATATACCACAAAGTCTTCAGTGCCTTCGGGTAGGCATAGTAATGTCACACCGCGACCACGTAAAACAACAAAACATGGCGGAAACGTCGGGTAGTGTTGTAACAGAATCATTGTTTCACAACCATGGACTAAACAATTTCGTTTTATTGAATTAAATGTATTATATTACATTGGAATTAGAAGCAAAACATGAACAAATAGACTTTCATTGTTATTAAGTCACTAAGGCCTCGTCTATTCCTATGTGAGCATACACCAATATCATCATCAAACATCATCAACTATTGTACCTGAAACACATGTGAAAATACGTCAGCATAAAAATGCCGGCGAGTACATAGGTTTTATATGAGTGTCGGATCCATGGCTAGTTTACATGTTGCAACACCTAATTAAAAACCTTGTTTTGAAAAGTATAGTATTGCAACATAACTAACCAACTCAAATCAAGTTGGTTATACTTTATAAAATCTCATAGCCATGATTCTTAACCCAAAACATTTGTTTAAGAAAACCAAAATTTGTAAAACATCTCGTAAAAGTCGTTAATAAAACTCGTATGGTTTATATTGTTAGAAAAACCTTGTAATATAACTTTATTTTGATAACCTTGCCCAAGTGATCTAGATAACGCAACGATATATAATGTGTTAAAAGCACTTATATATAGGAAGTACCAGCGGCGTATCCACCATGCTTTTAATACATTACACCCACCCCGTTACCTAATCACTTCCCAAAACCCAATGGTTCAAACAGTTACAAATGGTTCACATAAATCAAAAGGTTACAAATGGTTCACATAAATCAAAAGGTTACAAATGGTTCACATAAATCAAAAGGTTACAAATCGTTCACATAAAGATATAAAACAATGTGTCCATATACTGGATAAGCATATGCAACAAATGAACATACATAGCGTGAAATGCAATGTAAAACAATGTACTAAGTATGCACTAAATGGACATACATAACATGTGATGTGATGTAAAACAATGTACTAGGTATGCACTGAATGGACATACATAGCATAAAATGACGTGTAAAACGATGTACTACGCATGCACTAAAAGGACATACATAGCAAAAACATAATGAAATCGTGTACTAATAGTGTACTAATGAACATAGCAAGTATATGATATAAAAACATGGAAAGCATGAAAGTAACAAGTAGGCACATGTGTTTCACCCCAAAACGTTTGAAAAAACAGTAAAAGAGGGGACTATGTACTCACTTGAGGGTGCTTAGAAGTCTTGAATAACAACCAAGCAAAGCTAGAGGGATCACGGAATCAAACGGCACCTAATATAGGTAACTATGTAAATAAACCGGACCTAAATCGGAAGATCGGATAGGATGAGGTTTCGTAAACCAAATGAGTATTGGGGCTCATATGCCATGGTTTAACAAAGCCTACATACTAAAACGAAACCTAACCTAAGTGCTTACGACCCATTACGACTCGTTAAGGGAGCTTACGCCACTTTAACGCGTTGTTCGCGTAAAACGCGTTCGGATCGCCTAACTAGTCCTATGACAAGTATTATATGCCTTAACATGTCTAATAATGTTACCTAATCAGTTTATATGTGAAAATTTAGGTTTCATATGCTTAAAATGAGTTTATGCGTAAAAAGGGCATTTTGGTCATTTTCCTAAGGCATATAAACTACCTATCATACAACTACTTAAACGAAGTGACCATAAGGTATAACCTTGGAAGGTTATTCCCTATACAACTATGGTCACCTAATGTGTTTGGTCGGATCCTAATGATCGACCAAATGGGTCGGGTTTGAAAGTATAAGCGATTGTTTAGATCGCTTACCTTACGACCCTATATAAGCACAAATCTAAAAGTGACGAGTTAAACATGCTAAAACATGTTTAACGAGGTTAGAAAACAGGTTTGGTATCAAAACAAACGGTTTTGATACCTAAAAGTAGTTTGGTTACAAAATACGCAAGAATACGCATTTTGGCCGAAACTACGACTCGCCACTATGCCTAGACAACGTGGTAATCAGTAGGTATAGTCACTAGGGACTATAACCATCGTGATTACGCTCACGTTATGAAGTTCAAACGAAATTCGCGTTGACCATAAACTGGTCAATGCAAAAAGTCAAACTCAGTTTGACTTTTAAGCTAAAAACGCATAAAAGAACGAAAGAGGACTTACAAATGGTCCAAAGAGATTTGATTCCAAGTATTCTCAGGTATGTAGTGAGTAATCATAACAACTTAGAGAAATATCAGATCAAATGTGGGTTTTGAACAATGGGGGGTGGGGTATTTATAGTTTTCATAGGACCGTTACGATCGTTCATCGAAAAACGTGCCTTGTTCACAGCCGTACACTTGCACCCATGGTTTTGTAAAACCATGGGCACCTAAATATGGCCCATAGATCATAAAATACCATTTGCAAGAGTGCTTAATAGCTGGAACAGCTGGAAACAGCTGAAAAACGATTTTGTGCAGATATGGGGGTCGCTCGCACACCGCGTACGAGCCACAGCAGGCTTACGCGGCCCGCGACCGCCCAGGATGACAGCAACAGTTCTGAAAATTACACTTTCAGTCCCTGCAGTGTTTTAAGCTCAATTCCGACACATCCAAGGCATGTTAAGCCAACTTTAAGGCTCTAAAATGATTCCTAAACATAGTGGACATGAAACATGCTCAAAAATATGCCGGATGTCGGTTCGTTTGGTCGTACGATCGCGATATTCGCTTAATTACGACGAAATGGGCACGAACGCGAAAAATGATCCAAATTGCGCGAAGAATGGATTTTTCTTATGCCAAAAACTAAAATAAAATATTTTAATGCTTACATAAATTTTTGGATGTCCGGATGTATTCAGAACGTAAGATATGCGCGAAATGCAAACTTATCCACTTTTTGACGCTTTTAGTCCCTGAATGACCAAAAAGTTTATTTTAGCACACCGAACCCTTCAAAGCCTGTTTCTAAGCTATGTAAAGGATATTTAGGGTATTTTTAACTTATGGTCATGTTCTGGAATGTTTGTTACAGTACGAATCGGCATACTTTCGCAGTTTGTCGAAATTAGTCCCTGTAAGCGAATAAACTTGATTTCGCCACACCAAACCCTCCAAAACTTATTTCTAAGTTATGCAAAGGTTATTTAAGGTATGTTAAGCCTATTTCACTATTCCGGAGTGTTTGTTTCATT
The DNA here is from genome assembly GCA_030545235.1 of Helianthus tuberosus. Lineage (NCBI taxonomy): Eukaryota > Viridiplantae > Streptophyta > Magnoliopsida > Asterales > Asteraceae > Helianthus > Helianthus tuberosus. The sequence goes on from CM060351.1 coordinate 103,921,547, forward strand.
AAACTGGTAATATTTACGTATCAGTGCGCGTATAACCTTCCAGAAAGCGATTTAAAGCTTGATATCGAACATGAATTGATATGTGCAAACGATACACATATTTGTACAATTCCCAAGTATGAAACACAATATTTCATAAGTTTGGTATTTGTTTGATGGTCGCAGAGGCACAGGTGTCACAGTCTCCCCTACTTTAGGAAATTTCGTCCCGAAATTAATTCGTAGGAGTCTGTCTGTGATGCTGTGTTAAATAAGTGTCTTGCATGGTATCTAGGGTTTTTATCTATTTGCGTAGAAAAACTCATCAAAGATATGCAAGGCATAATCCTGTTATTTCTCTCAACGGACATTTTTCAGAAATGAAAATGAACGGAATGAGTCATTTTCCTCAATGGTAATCTTCAGAAATGGAAATGAAGGAAGAATCAAGGATATTCATTTCCCTCGATGGATATTCTTCAGAAACGAAAATGAACAGAATGAGTCATTTTCCTCAATGGGTATTCTTCAGAAATGGAAATGAAGGAAGAATCAAGGATATTCAATTCCCTTGATGGATATTCTTCAGAAACGAAAATAAACGGAATGAGTCATTTTCCTCAATGGGTATTCTTCAGAAATGGAAATGAAGGAAAAATCAAGGATATTCATTTCCCTCGATGGATATTCTTCAGAAACGAAAATGAACAGAATGAGTCATTTTCCTCAATGGATATTCTTCAGAAATGAAAATGAAGGAAGAATCAAGGATATTCATTTCCCTCGATGGATATTCTTCAGAAACGAAAATGAACGGAATGAGTCATTTTCCTAAATGGGTATTCTTTAGAAATGGAAATGAATTGAGTCAACTCTAGACACATGACAAAACTTGTTGTGGTTTCTGTGCACTGAATTCCATAATTATGTATGCATCCATAATTACGTAATTCCTTGCACAGTCTGCACAGTTTGTTTTGTAATGTGAAGGGGATAGAATATCAAACCTGTGATGAGTGTGACAAGACTACCATAGGGTCCTTTCAATTAGATCGACAAATGATTTCCTTAATTAAACCATCAAGGAGTCTTTTCAGCTATATCATCACATGATATATTCCTAACCAGATTTTTGGATCAATATGTTTAACTAGACCACTCAAGGGGTCTAATCATGGAATAGTACTTTATAATCCAAGGGTCTTAACTATTATGTAGAAGCTTATTAAGGATTTAAGATAGTACCTTTGGATATCCCCTACTATGAATCCCTTATACGAAGATATGGAGGATTCTACGAGGATTTGGATAACAAAAATTTGGATCATACAAAAACATAAAAGGGGAGACATAAGCACATAATCACACAATTGTTTAATTTGACCTTTAATTTGTTATCTTTGGACGCGGATACTTAAAGCACACCAGGAATCCAATCCGTGGATTTCATTTGGCACTTTAATCATTTTCAAGAATCTATCTATGAAGATAGGATGATCTTCCAAAAATTCGATTTTGTTTTCAAAGAAACATAATATTCGAATTAAAGTACACAACAATTTAGGATTTATGGAAATACCCTTAGGTACCCTATTTAAGGATTTATAGTGGCACTTTGGGTATTCGTCCAGAGTTGTAACTTGCACCTTGTACTTTGTTTTCCTTGGAAGAAACAGGTACTTAGGATTTTCATGGAAAACGCAAGAGATCATAAAATGGAAGAGTTTTGGGGGTAGTCTGTTCTTCAAGGAATACGATTCCCTAATTGTCGGTATTACAGGGGATATGTTATTTAGACGTGCAACCACATAAATACATTGCAATGTAAATAAAAGATTTATTTATAAACAACGATAACAACTGTTTCATGGACCTTGACAACAAAAGAAAATAATACATAAGACGTGATTATTTCTAAACGGTGTTGTCTTTTAGTCGGTCAGATGCTCATCCCTGTGCTGGATTTGCATTAGCAAGCTTTGGGCAATTTCTTCAGAAATGACCCATCTCGCCACAGTTGTAGCAAGAATCTGGTGGAAAATGAGCTTGAGCAGGATTGTTGTCAGCTTGATTTGGTGCAACTGTAGCTCGGCAAACTCTTGCTGTGTGACCTATAAGTCCACAAATTTGGCATTTGCGGCACTTCACACTAGCATGATGATGAAGGTTACATTAGTTGCACAAGGGTGCAGTTCCGTTGTATGGCTTCCTAGCAGGGGGTTGAGCTGGTTGGTTGGGGGCAGCTTGATCATTGTGAGCAACCATGGCGAAGTTCTGGGAAGCTTTTCGCTTCTTTGACTTCTTGGAGGATTCAGTCTGTTCATCTTTGGGTTTCGATTCTTCGATTGGTTTCTTATCACCTTTTCGGAAAAGTTTACCTTTCCTGATTTGAGATTTAGTCAAGGTAGCAGATAGCTCAATGGCCTGCCTAACTGTAGTGGGGTTACTACCAGTCACAATGTCTTGTACTAGGTCAAGGAGGCCATCAATGTACTTTTCGATTGCCTTATCCAAAGGCGTAACCATATTCGGGCATAACAGCCTTAACTCCTCATAACGATCCGTGTAGGCTCGATGCTCACCGCTATTTTGCTTAAGATTGTCGAATTCCCTTTCCAAGGCCCTGATCTCGTGACGAGGACATAATTCCTTCATCATCAGAGCTCGAAGCTCTTCCCACGTTTGAGCCAGTGCCACATCGGCACCCCTATCTCTCATCACACCATTCCACCATGTCAAAGCTCGTTTCTCAAAGACACTAGATGCTAATTCTACCTTTCGCTCATTTGGGCATTGAACATGCCTGAAGGTGCTCTCTAGACTCTCGAACCATTGCAGAAGTGCAGTCTCTCCTTGAGACCCATAAAACTTTGATGGCTTAGCCGAGTTGAACGTCTTGAAGTTGCAGGGGGCATTATTGTTGTTGAGAGCTTGGTTACATTGAGCAACGATGTTCGGGATTGCACCAGTCATTTGCTGCGTAATGACAGCTTCCAGCTCTTCAATAGGTACCTGATTTTCGTGCCGTGGAGGCATTCTAAAAAGGGGAAACAAGAGAGAAAACAAATGAAATGGCATTGGGTAAGTATAGGATGTTACAATTACCGACCAAAAATCATGGGTGACGGTCATTTGTTTGAACCACGAAGCAAACAAACGACACACAAAGGCTGAATCAAAGTAAATAGGTCCTCATAATGTATCGCGAAGACATGCTCGCCTATAAGTGGACACTCACCCCAAGAGTTCCCTGGTAAGAGTGACTGGTCCGATACTGCGGATTTGTACGAACACTCTAGCCTTAGACAGAAAGCTCAGGGTACAGGCACCCACCCTTCCAGTTTGCACGTGTTCAGATTATGTAGCCCCAAACTTTGACGAGAATTTGAAAACTTTGAAGGTTCGTAACCTTATAATAAATCATCCTAGAACAGATGATTAGTTTTCAAAGCAGATTCGAATTTTGTGTTCTTATTGTGGTTGCTGCCTAAAGATAGGCAACGGTATTATTTTATGACTAAACGCAAGTAAACTCGAGTTAGGGTCCTAGGAAGGTTATAGTCTAGGTCAAAGAATTACTAATAACCTAATTCCCTATAACCATTGGCTCTGATACCAACTTTTCTATCACACCCCGATCACGTAAAACAACAAAACGTGGCGGAAACGTCAGGGAGTGTTGTAACAGAATCATTGTTTCACAACCATGGATTAAACAATTTCGTTTTATTGAATTAAATGTATTATATTACATTGGAATTAGAAGCAAAACATGAACAAATAGACTTTCATTGTTATTAAGTCACTAAGGCCTCGTCCATTCCTATGTGAGCATACACCAATATCATCATCAAACATCATCAACTATTGTACCTGAAACACATGTGAAAATACGTCAGCATAAAAATGCCGACGAGTACATAGGTTTTATATGAGTGTCGGATCCATGGCTAGTTTACATGTTGCAACACCTAATTAAAAAACCTTGTTTTGAAAAGTATAGTATTGCAACATAACTAACCAACTCAAATCAAGTTGGTTATACTTTATAAAATCTCATAGCCATGATTCTTAACCCAAAACATTTGTTTAAGAAAACCAAAATTTGTAAAACATCTTGTAAAACTCGTTAATAAAACTCGTATGGTTTATATTGTTAGAAAAACCTTGTAATATAACTTTGTTTTGATAACCTTGCCCAAGTGATCTAGATAACGCAACGATATATAATGTGTTAAAAGCACTTATATATAGGAAGTACCAGCGGCGTATCCACCATGCTTTTAATACATTACACCCGCCCCGTTACCTAATCACTTCCCAAAACCCAATGGTTTAAACAGTTACAAATGGTTCACATAAATCAAAAGGTTACAAATGGTTCACATAAATCAAAAGGTTACAAACGGTTCACATAAAGATATAAAACAATGTGTCCATATACTGGATAAGCATATGCAACAAATGAACATACATAGCGTGAAATGCAATGTAAAACAATGTACTAAGTATGCACTAAATGGACATACATAACATGTGATGTGATGTAAAACAATGTACTAGGTATGCACTGAATGGACATACATAGCATAAAATGACGTGTAAAACGATGTACTAAGCATACACTAAAAGGACATACATAGCAAAAACATAATGAAATCGTGTACTAATAGTGTACTAATGAACATAGCAAGTATATGATATAAAAACATGGAAAGCATGAAAGTAACAAGTAGGCACATGTGTTTCACCCCAAAACGTTTGAAAAACAGTAAAAGAGGGGACTATGTACTCACTTGAGGGTGCTTAGATGTCTTGAATAACAACCAAGCAAAGCTAGAGGGATCACGGAATCAAACGACACCTAATATAGGTAACTATGTAAATAAACCAGACCTAAATCGGACGATCGGATAGGATGAGGTTTCGTAAACCAAATGAGTATTGGGGCTCATATGCCATGGTTTAACAAAGCCTACATACTTAAACGAAACCTAACCTAAGTGCTTACGACCCATTACGACTTGTTAAGGTAGCTTACGCCACGTTAACGCGTTGTTCGCGTAAAACGCGTTCGGATCGCCTAACTAGTCCTATGAAAAGTATTATATGCCTTAACATGTCTAATAATGTTACCTAATCAGTTTATATGTGAAAATTTAGGTTTTTTTTGGGTAAAGGGTTACCCCGGTGATTTTATATATCAACAACCAAGAAAAACATGTAGTGTGGTAAAACCCACACTAGTTCAAACATGGGACAACCCCCATGAATGTACACCAAAAACCAAAAACAAAACAGGCAAGAACTACTAAAATAACCAACTAGACTAAAATCTAGAACAAATAAACACAAAATGAATCAGCCGCCTTCGTCATCCACCTTATTGTAAATTTCCCAAGAATCCAAGAGCCTTCGCACCCTATTACACTCCTTAAACTTGACCCCAATGAATTTATACCGAACCGTTTGCAAAATTAGACTAGCCAAAGCATCTGGAGGTCTTGTCTGGTTCCTGAATAGCCGAGCATTCCGCTCCTGCCACACGAAATAAACAGCAGCAGCAACTATGAGCCTGCTAATAAAATTACTCGCTGATTTAGAATTAGCCCTAGCCCCCAACCAGTCAATAATAGCGTTCCATGCTGGACCCACCGAAGACATCCCACCTTTTTCACGAATCTTAATCCAAACTTGAGTAGCATAGTTGCAATCAAAGAACAAATGGTCGTGAGAATCAACATTAGCATAGCATAAGAGACAGCACATCATATTCATATTCTTCCTTCTCGCAAAATCCCATTGTAGAATCTTGTCTTGCGTCAAAAGTTTACGACGAATGACAAGCCACATAAGAAAAGCATGCTTGGGAATACACTGAGCGAACCAAATAAATTTAACCCAATCCACCTCCTCTGCCCGACACCTAATCGATTGCCAAACCTGGAACGAAGAATGCTCAACCAACTCATTACCATCTTTCCACATCAGACGATCAGGAGTATTAGGCACCAAATGAACGCTATCCAATTGAATCAGAACTGGATATGTATCCCTCCACGCCACAGGCCACCTCCAATTCCCATTGTCATGAACCTCCTGAACCGAATTGTTAAGAGAAAATCCTGCATTTGATATAGTTCTAGGAGTCAAAATATTACTCAGCGGCCCAGTTGACTCCAGATATCATACCAGGCTGACGTACTACCACCATTACCGAGATTGGACCAAACATACTGTCGAATAGAAGGTCTCAGTTGTAACATTTTCCGCCAACTCCAACAACTATTCGCCACCAGCTTACAATTCCAAAAACTCTTACCTTTGAGCCGATACGAATGAATCCATGCCACCCAAAGAGACTCACGTTTTACTAAAATACTCCATATGTGAGAAGTTATGAGAGCTTTATTAACATCTCCTATCCTGCGAATACCTAGCCCCCCTTCATACTTAGGAACACATATAGCATTCCAAGACACTTTAGCTTTACCCTTATGGAAAACACCATCAGACGTCCAAAGAAAATTTCGCATCCTAGCTTCCATCTCAAGAGTGACACGAACCGGAAGGATGAACACAGACGACCAGAAGATATGCATAGAGGAGAGAACATAATTAATAAGTTGTAATCTGCATGCGAACGAAAGAAGTTTATTCTTCCAGTTAGAGATCCGTTGGTCCAATCTTTCAAGAAGAATATTACAATCTTTGTATAGAAGACCCGAAGATATAAGGGGGACACCCAAATATTTTACCGGTAACGAACCTTCAACAAACGGCATGAAGCTCAAAATTTGGCTTTTGACATGATCAGGCACATTGCAAAAAAATCCCGTGCTTTTTTGTATACTAGGCACTAAACCAGACATGCTCGTAAAATTAGACAGAGAGTTCATGATACATTGAACCGAATTAATATCCCCTCTCGCAAACAAGAACAAGTCATCAGCAAAACACAAGTTAATGATACGCTGCTTCTCACATTTGTTATGAAACTTAAAGGAATTATCAATTGTAGAGGCCCGTTGAAGAATGCACGTCAAGATCTCCATAACTAGCGTGAAAAGGTAGGGAGAAAGAGGATCACCCTGGCGAAGACCACGCTTACCCTTGAAATAACCATAGACATTCCCATTAACACATAACGAGTAACTAGTCGTCGAGACACACATCATTATCCATTCCACCATCTTTAATTTAAAACCAAACCCAATCAAAACATTTTTCAGGAAGCACCAATCAACCGTATCATAGGCTTTCTGAATGTCCACTTTAAAAGCACACCGAGGGGGGCCTGAGTTTCGATGGTAGTTATGCATTAATTCTTGGGTAAGAAGAATGTTATCTGTAATTTTCCTACCAGGAACAAAAGCAGACTGATTTATACTGACAACTTGATGAAGCACATCTTTTATTCTGTCCACAATAATCTTACTCACACACTTAAACAGGACATTACAACAGGCAATAGGCCGAAAATCAGTAACTGTGATGGGAGAAAGCTTCTTCGGAACAAGAGCAATAAGAGTATGATTAAGCTGGCCAAGTAATTTACCTGTGTTAAAAAAAATCAACAACTGCCAAAGAGACATCATTCCCAACAATCGGCCAAGCAACTTTAAAAAACGCAGCAGTGAAACCATCCGGACCTGGGGCCTTGTCATTGCCAATAGAAAACATAGCTTTCTTAACCTCTTCTACAGTAACCGGACGAATCATATGATCCGCATCAATGGGGTTCACTCGTTTAGAAAATAAATCAGGAGTTGGGTGCATAGATAGCTCATCTTGGCACCCCAAAAAGGCTTCATAATGCTTAACAAAAGCAAGTTGAACTGAATCACCTTCATACACCTCTCCTTTCACATCCGAGACCATTTGAATTCTACTTCGATGGTTCTTACTCTTCACGGCAGCATGGAAATAGGCAGTGTTCGAATCACCTGCTCTCAACCACTCCATTTTCGACTTTTGCTTCAAGAATCTTTCCTCATCCAGTGAAGCAACCTGTAAATCAGAGTTAAGTTTTGTCTCTAGGGTATGAAGATCCACATTCATCGGATCCTTATCAATTTTAGCTTGAACAGTATCTAGACTATCCCTTAGCTCGGCCACCTTTTTATGAAGATTGCCCTGACTAAACAGTAAAGCACGCAATGGACTCTTTAAACCCTTGAGCTTTTTCACAACCCGAAACTGGTGAACCCCATTTACATTCATCTCCCAACCCTCCTTAACAATTTTCAGGAATTCAGGTTTGTGAATCAAAAAATTCGCAAATTTAAAAGGCTGGCGTTTATTGGGGGCAGCTTTATCAATAGTTATGACACATGGCGAATGATCCGACAACCTGTAAGGGTAAAACACAGCTATAGCATTAGGGAAATCAGTAATAAACGAAGTATTACCCATAATGCGATCCAGTTTCTTTAGAAGACCCACACCCCTCTTCGGCTTTTGATTCCATGTGAAATGAAAACCCGACTGATTAATATCCATAACTTCAATCTCCGACACACACGCTTGGAAATCACGCATACCAACAGATATAGAAGACGCACCCATAGATTTATCCTCTAGATACAATGCAGAGTTGAAATCACCCATAATAATCCAAGGTTTATCACCAACCATCTGTTTATGCAACGACAAATGGGACCACAAATCTCTTCGGTTTATGTAGTAATTAGCTGCGTATACTACCGAGCAAAAAAACCACTTTTTATCCTCCTTAAAAAACACTTGAAGATGCATCACTTGAGGAGTTTGAGCCAAAACCATTATATCAAAGATATCTGGGTTCCAACCTATAATTATACGCGTACCTTTATCACATATACCTCCATTCGATGTCCATTCCCATCTACAAAAAACTGAGCTACAAACCTTACTAAGGTTACCCATATCAACATGCGACTCAAGAACTGCACAAAAACTTAGATTACGTTCCTTAAGAATCTTACGAACCTCTTTCTGTTTTAGAGGGCGGTTCAACCCCCTAATATTCCAGAAAGCTAGACTAACCATTGGAAACCCCTTGAGAAGGAGTGCTTGCCCCTTGTTTTTTATGTGGGTTACGAGTGCCTTCCACCATAAATTCATCCGTTTCGTTATAACCTTCAAGAACTTCTTCATCATCCGATAATTGCTGTTCACCAGCTCCACCTTTACTAGAATCCCCAGCTTCCAAGTTATTAATACTATTCAGCACAGAAAACGGGTTTTGAGTGAATACGGAATTTGACGGATCCGATTTATCATTAGTTTCCTTCGGTTTTGGGCACACCGGCCTATATTCGAACTTCGTTTTTTGCTTGTTAACAGGAAATCCAGCCTTCCGAGCCACTTTCTTAGCTTGAACCCCCATATATCCTTCATCATCAACAACTGGCCTTTTGTCATATCGTTTTCCAGAATCAATCGATTTGTATTGCTTATCCCCATTGTTTTGTTTTACCATCTTCCTTGGCTGCTTTGGACAATGATCATCAGCATGGCCAAACACGCAACATTGAGAGCACCTATAAGGGTTCCATTCATATTCTACATACATAGTCTCCTTAACATACCCTTCACCTTGTAAGTCCGGAACAGCCATTGTTATCTCCTCCTTCAAGTTTTTGTCAGCCGACACTTCAATTAAGGCCCTTGCATAACTGCTTCGACCCCAGGAATCCAAGCACATCGAAGTAGTATATGAGTCAAGCAACTTTGGTTCACCAATTGCTGTGGCAATCAAACTAAGGCCATCCTCTGTATAAGCAGCTAGAGGAACATCATGAATTTTAACCCATAATTGGACTTTCTTCACCTCCGATTTTACCAGCTTTGTACTCGGTGTCCATTCACATAAAAACATAGGTTGAGATCTAATAATCCATGGCCCCTCCTTTAGAACAGACATCATACCCGACCGATCAGCAAATTTAAAAAAGAAAAACCCGTTCGCGTTCATCATAGATTTTTGCAGCCCATACTTTTTCCAGTTATTTTTCACAAAATAATCAACCACCGGATAAGCGATCCGATCTCCCAAGAAATATCCATACAACGTGTTAGCAAGCTTATCCGTAACAATCCGAACAGAATCCTTCGGTAAAACCACATCACAATTATTTCAAGTTTCCCTTATAAGAATCATGTATTGACTTGCTCTCTCTCTAGCTGGCGATTTTTTTCTTCTTTGAATCCTTGATTTCATCGTGATTTAGATGTATAACAGTCTGTGATCGATGTTTGAATTATCAAACTATTGTAACGAACTAGTTAGCATCTTCTAATCGGTTAATCTTGGCTTCGTTTCTTGCTTGTTCACCGGCCTTAATCTGATTATTAGATCTGATTGAATAGAGTCTTGGGTCTTTCGGTCCTACTGGTGAGGCAGTAACATTGATTGATCGGATTCGCTATTTGATTTCGTGATGATTCTTGGATTAGGGTTTTGCTAGATTAGGGTTTTATCTTATCTCTTTTGGTCTTCTGGTTTTCGGGTTTTCTTGCATGGTTTGCTGCTGACTTGCTATTGGAGAGAGGTGTTTTTCTTAGCATGGATGAACGTAAGAAATCAGAGGGGGATGTGCATGCTGGTCGTTATAAGCCGCCATTTACATCTGCATCGATTCAGGGTTTAGCTTCCAAAGTTGTTGACATAGAGGGTAAAACCCTAGTGCCGCGGAGGGGGATTTTTCCTTCTACTAATCTTGAGCAGGGTAAGTTTAATGTAATTGATGAGTTAACAAAAATTACTATACCAGTTTCGGAGGGATCTATTCAGCATGAGCAAAAATCTGATGATGTTCCGTCTCAAAATAAGGGGGATGATGTGATCAAACCTGTATCATATGCTGAATCGGTTATTAATGCTAATAATCGGAAGATTAATTTTCGTTCTCTTGCAAGTTCTGATCGACGTGAAAATTTAGGTTTCATATGCTTAAAATGAGTTTATGCGTTAAAAGGGCATTTTGGTCATTTTCCTAAGGCATATAAACTACCTATCATACAACTACTTAAACGAAGTGACCATAAGGTATAACCTTGGAAGGTTATTCCCTATACAACTATGGTCACCTAATGTGTTTGGTCGGATCCTAATGATCAACCAAATGGGTCGGGTTCGAAAGTATAAGCGATTGTTTAGATCGCTTACCTTACGTCCCTATATAAGCACAAATCTAAAAGTGACGAGTTAAAATTGCTAAAACTTGTTTAACGAGGTTAGAAAACAGGTTTGGTATCAAAACAAACGGTTTTGATACCTAAAAGTAGTTTGGTTACAAAATACGCAAGAATACGCATTTTGGCCGAAACAACGACTCGCCACTATGCCTAGATAACGTGGTAATCAGTAGGTATAGTCACTAGGGACTATAACCATCATGATTACGCTCACATTATGAAGTTCAAACGAACTTCGCGTTGACCATAAACTGGTCAATGCAGAAAGTCAAACTCAGTTTGACTTTTAAGCTAAAAACGCATAAAAGAACGGAAGAGGACTTACAAATGGTCCAAAGAGATTTGATTCCAAGTATTCTCAGGTATGTAGTGAGTAATCATAACAACTTAGAGAAATATCAGATCAAATGTGGACTTATAAGATCGTTCATCGAAAAACGTGCCTTGATCACAGCCGTACACTTGCACCCATGGTTTTATAAAACCATGGGCACCTAAATATGGCCCATAGATTATAAAATACCATTTGCAAGAGTGCTTAATAGCTGGAACAGCTGGAAAACAATTTTGTGCAGATCTGGGGGTCGCTCGCGCCCCGCGTACGAGCCATAACAGGCTTACGCGGCCCACGACCGCCCAGGATGACAGCAACAGTTATGAAAATTACACTTTCAGTCGCTGCAGTGTTTTAAGCTCAATTCCGACACATCCAAGGCCCGTTAAGCCAACTTTAAGGCTCTAAAATGATGCCTAAACATAATAGACATGAAACATGCTCAAAAATATGCCAGATGTCGGTTCGTTTGGTCGTACGATCGCGATATTCGCTTAATTACGACGAAATGCGCACGAACGCGAAAAATGATCCAAATTGCGCGACGAATGGATTTTTTTTATGCCAAACACTAAAATAAAATATTTTAATACTTACATCAATTTTTGGATGTCCATATGTATTCAGAACCTAAGATATGTGCGAAAATGCAAACTTATGCACTTTTTGACGCTTTTAGTCCCTGAATGACCAAAAAGTTTATTTTAGCACACCGAACCCTTCAAAGCCTGTTTCTAAGCTATGTAAAGGATGTTTGGGATATGTTTAACTTATGGTCATGTTCCAGAATGTTTGTTACAGTACGAATCGTAATACTTTCACAGTTTGTCGAAATTAGTCCCTGTAAGCGAATAAACTTGATTTCGCCTCACCAAACCCTCTAAAACTTATTTCTAAGTTATGTAAAGGTTATTTAAGATATGTTAAGCCTATTTCACTATTCTGGAGTGTTTGTTTCATTATACTGGTTATATTTACGTATCAGTGCGCGTATAACCTTCCAGAAAGCGATTTAAAGCTTGAAATCGAACATGAATTGATATGTGCAAACGATACACATATTTTTACAATTCCCAAGTATGAAACACAATATTTCATAAGTTTGGTATTTTTTTTATGGTCGCAGAGGCACAGGTGTCACAAGTAACGGCGCATCGCAAAGCTTGTTTTTGAGTAGTTGGAAGGCTTCTTCCTGCTTGTCTCCCCAGTCGTACTTCTTGTCTTTTTGAGTAAGGGACGTTAGCGGTTGAGCTATTTTGGAGAAATTCTTGATAAATCTGCAGTAGTAGCCTGCTAATCCCAAAAACTGTCGAATTTCAGTCGGTGTTTTGGGAGTTTCCTAATTCTTTATCGCTTCGATCTTTGCTGGATCCACATGGATACCATTCTCGTTCACCACATGACCAAGGAACTGTACCTCTCGAATCCAAAATTCGCATATTGAGAACTTTGCGTAGAGCTTCTCTTTCTTCACTAGTTCAAGAATGGTTCAGAGATGTTGCTCGTGCTCTTCCTTCGTTCGTGAATAAATCAGGATATCGTCGATAAATACAATCACAAATTTATCAAGATATGGATTGCATACACGATTCATCAGATCTATAAACACTGCTGGCGCATTAGTCAATCCAAACGGCATCACAAGGAACTCGTGGTGTCCATAACGGGTCCTGAATGAAGTCTTTGGTATGCTCTCCTCCTGAATCCTTAACTGATGATAGCCAGACCAAAGGTCAATCTTGGAGTAATAGCTCGATCCTTGCAATTGGTCTAATAAGTCGCCAATCCTCGGCAATGGATACCAATTGTTGATGGTTAACTTGTTCAACTCCCTGTAGTCGATACACATGCGACAACTGCCATCCTTCTTCTTGACAAACAATACTGGAGCTCCCCAAGGCGAGAAGCTCAGCCTTATAAATCTCTTGTACAACAACTCCTGGAGTTGCATAGATAACTCTTGCATTTCGGTTGGCGCAAGTCGATACGGTGCCTTGGCTACAGGAGCGGCGCCTGGAACCAAGTCAATATGGAATTCGACTTGTCTATGCGCTGGTAATTCTGGCAAGTCTTTGGGGAAGACCTCAGGACAATCCCTCACCACTGGGATGTCTTCAAGCTTTGGCTCCTTAACTTTCTTATCCACTACGTGTGCTAGGAAGGCAACGCATCCTTTTCGTAGACACTTCTGTGCTTTCATACAATTGATAATTTGTAAGGGTGTCTCGTGCTTCTCTCCATGAATTACAAGCGTCTCTTCATTCACCAACGGAATGCGGATGGTCTTCTCGTGGCAAACTATTTCTGCACGGTTGTTCGACAACCAATCCATCCCGACAACCACATCAAAGCTTCCCAAATCAATAGGTAGAAGATCGATAGAAAATTCACGTTCTCCAAGTTCCAAGGTACAACCTTTAATCACTTCATTCGCCTCTACTAACTTTCCATTAGCCAGTTCTATAGAGTATACAACATCTAACTTACCTACGACTAGGCCAAGTGCATTCTTAAAGTCTATGGATACGAAACTAAATTCGGCTCCAGTATCAAACAGAACAGATGCATAGTGTTGGTTAATAAGGAACGTACCAGTAACCACATTTGGATCCTGGCGTGCTTCCCTGGCTCCATGTCACACCCCGACCACGTAGAACATACAAAACGTGGCGGAAATGTCGGGGAGTGTTGTAACAGAATTAATTGTTTCAAATCCATGGCAATTGAAGTTTCGTTTTATTGATTAAAGTGTTACAATGTCTTAACAAACAAGGAAATACAACATAATTAACTAGTCTTGCATCTTTTATTGTCACTAAAGCCCAAATCTGCCTATATGTATCTTGATCATCTTATGCAACAGCTCCTGAAAAACACATGTGAAAATAGGTACGTCAGCATAAAAATGCCTGTGAGATACATAGGTTTTGTGAAAATAGGTTTCATGACTTATGTTTGAGAAAATGTTTAGTCATGAACCTTGTAATTTGCTTTGTTTTGTAAATCATTTGAAAAACAATGAGTTCAGATGATATGTATAAATAAGTGAATAATGTATGGTTAAATGAATAACCATAGTAAAATGGGTTTGTATAAGATAAGTTGTTTGTAAAACAATGTCTTGTGAAAAGTATGTTATTTGTATAAAATGTTATATGTCTCAAACTGAAATGATTCAAATAACGCTACGATATGTAATACCATACAAACACTTATATATAGGAAGTACCAGCGGCGTATCCACCATGCTTGCATCATATTACACACGCCTCGTTACTTAATCACTTACTCAAACCAAACTAACAAGATGAAATGTTTAACAAGTATAGAAATGTTCATGTATAGTCAAATACGGTTCACACGGTTCACAGATACAAACGGTTCACAGATACAAACGGTTCACAGATACAGACGGTTCACAGATACAAACGGTTCACAGATACAAACGGTTCACAGATATCAACGGATCACATAGTCAAATGATTACAACGGTTCACATAGTCAAATGTTTACAACGGTTCAATATGTAGTATAATGTGTTCATATGCTGGATAAGCATATGCAACAGAAAAGCAATGTAAAACAATGTACTAAGTATGCACATAATGGACATACATAGCATAAAATGTATTGAAATCATGTACTATAAATGTACTAACGAACATAGCAGTATATGATGTGAAAACAGGAAAGCACGAAAGTAACAAGTAGGCACATGTGTTTCACCCCAAAACAGTTTGGAAAACAGTAAAAGAGGGGTCTATGTACTCACTTGAGATTGCTCAGAAGTCCTAGGATAACCACCAAGCAAAGCTAGAGATCACGGAATCAAACGGCACCTACTATAGGTAACTACATTAATAAACCGGACCTAAATCGGAAGATCGGGTAGCATTAGGGTTTGTAAACCAAACGAGTGTAGAGACTCGTGTCATATGGTTTAACAAAGCCTACATACTAAATGAAACTTAACCTAAGTGTTTACGACCCATTACGACCCGTTTAGGTAGCTTATGCTACTTTAACGCGTCGTTCGCGTGAAACGCGTTCGGACCGCCTAACTAGTCCTATGACAAGTGTTATATGCCTAAACATGTTACATAATCAGTTATGTGACAAAAGTTTAGGTTACATATGCTTAATTACCAATTATACATGAAAAGGGTATTCTGGTAATTTACCTAAGGCATATAAACTACCTATCATACAACTACTTAAACGATGTGACCATAGGGTATAACCTCGGAAGGTTATTCCCTACCTACTATGGTCACCTAAAGTGTTTGGTCGGATCCTAATGATCGACCAAATGGGTCGGGTTCGAAGGTATAGGCGATTTATTAAATCGCCTACCCTACGACCCTAGACAACGTGGTAATCAGTGGGCATAGTCCCAAGGGACTATGACCAACGTGATTACACTCACGTTGCGAAGTTCAAACGAACTTCGCATTGACCATAACTGGTCAATGTAGAAAGTCAAACAAAGTTTGACTTTCAGACTCGAAAGACTCGAAAAGCAATAAAAGGACGAAAGAATACTTACGAAGGGTCCCCGAATGCTAAACTCGATTCAAAAATCTCAGGTATGAAACAAATGTTTCAACTTAGAGTTTCTCAAATCAAGTTTCTTGTAAGTTTAGCAATGGGGGTGTTGGGGTATTTATAGGAATACCCGAACCGTTAAGATCGCTTGTCGAATATCGTGCCTTAATCGTATCCGTACAAGTGTTGGAAGGTTATGGTGCCTAAAATTCCATCCTTATCCGCTGACTAAGCAAGTTAGAATGTGTGGTTGTGAATTAAACAACGGCTAATACATCGAATCAGGTCCCGAATGCGAAACTAAAGTTTCTGTCCAGTTAAGGCACTCGCGTAGCACGACTGCATAGGCCCTTAGGGCTCGCGCTACGCCACTGCCTCCCAGTTCCAGAATTGTTTCAAAAGTGACAGGTTTAGTCCCTGCAGCCCGTTTAAGCGATTTTCAATGCGTTTGAACCCCGTTAACCTCATTTCAAGGCTCTAAAATGAAGTTAAAGTATAGGGAACTCAAAACATGCTCAAAAATATCTCAGATGTTGGTTCGTTTGGCCGTACGATCGCGATGTTCGCTTAATTACGACGGAATGCGCATAAGCGCGAAAAACGATCCAAATGACGAAACGAATGGATTTTTCTTAAGGCGAACACTAAAATATAATGTAGTCATGCTCACATAAATTTTTGGATGTCCGGATGTATTCAGAACGTAAGTTATGCGCGAAAATGCAAACTTGTGCACTTTTTGACACTTTTAGTCCCTGAATGACCCAAAAGTTTATTTTAGCATACCGAACCCCTCAAAGCCTATTTCTAAGTTATGTAAAGGATATTTATGGTATGTTTAACTTATGGTCATGTTCCAGAATGTCTGTTACAGTTCAAATTGGCATACTTTCGCAGTTTGTCAACTTTAGTCCCTGTAAGCGATTTAACTTTGATTTCACCACATCAAACCTTCCAAAACTTATATCTAAGTTATGTAAAGGTTATTTAAGGTATGTTAAACCTATTTCACTATTCCGGAGTGTTTGTTGCATTAAACTGGTTATATTTACGCATAAGTGCGCTTATATCCTTCCAGAAAGCGATTTAGAGTTTGAATTCGAACAAGAGTTGATATGTGCAAAAGATACACATATTTATACAAGTCCAAAGTATGAAATACAATATTTCATTGGTTTGGCATTCGTTTGATGGTTGAAATGACACAGGTGTTACAGTCTCCCCTACTTTAGGAAATTTCGTCCCGAAATTTAGTTTTAGAGGAAACTTGTGGAGACAGCTGTGACGGTTTTGCCTTCAGACAAATCCATTGAGCCCTTAAGTAAAACTCTGGGCCATGTTAGGATTCTTAGCAAAGATGTCAACCCTCAAATTGAAGTCATTTGTAGTAACAAAACATGGAGTTTTGAACTATAGACAGGAGAACAGTTCCCGTGAAGAATTATCATAGGAAACTTGTGTGTGCTTGAAATCAGAATTGGGTAGTGTGAGAATAAATGACATTGGTCAAAGTCCAAGACTTCTCCCGTATCATTACTCTTGCCACTGTTGGTCTTAACACATGACAAAACTTCCTGTGGTTCCTATGCACTGAATTCCATAATTATGTAGGCCTCCATAATTACGTAGTTCCTTGCACAGTCCGCACAGTTTATTTCATAATGCGTATGGGGAAAAATCAAACGAATAATCCTGTGGTGAATTAACTTGACTGCAATAGAGTCTCTTTAACTAGGTCACCAAAGGATTAGATTAACGAACAATCTCTTGATTTAGACCACCCGAGGGCCTATTTAACTACATAAATACATGACATATTTAACTAGATTGTCGAACCAATCTATTTAACTTAGATCGACGTAGGATCTCTTTAACTAAACTACCCACGGGGAAAATTTAACCACATCGACGTAGGATGTATTTAACTAGATTGTCGGACCAATCTATTTAACTTAGATCGACGTAGGATCTCTTTAACTAAACTATCCACGGGGAAAATTTAACCACATCGACGTAGGATGTATTTAACTAGATTGTCGGACCAATCTATTTAACTTAGATCGACGTAGGATCTCTTTAACTAAACTATCCACGGGGAAAATTTAACCACATCGACGTAGGATGTATTTAACTAGATTGTCGGACCAATCTATTTAACTTAGATCGACGTAGGATCTCTTTAACTAAACTACCTACGGGGAAAATTTAACTACATCGACGTAGGATGTATTTAACTTTATCAACACATGTTGCCCCTAAACTTTGGAATAGTACTTTATAATCCAAGGAACTTTACTACAAAGTAGAAGCCCCTTAAGGATTTAAGATAGTACCTTTTTGAATATCCTTCTACGAATCCTTCATATGAAGGTAAGAAAGATTCTACGAGGATTTGGATAACGAATATCCAGAGTATTAAAAACACAAAAATGCATAAAAGAAAACATAAGATGAATAAACACATAGTCACATAACCACAAAATTGTTTAACTAGAAGTTTGTTCTGCTAACAGAGTACATGTATTTAAAGCACACTAGGAATCCATCTCGTGGATTTCATTTGGCACTTTAAACATTATCAAGAATCTAACTATAAAGATAGAAAGATTCAAAAAGAAAATTCGATTTCGATTACTAGAACTCGAAATGTTCGAATTAAGGTACATAAAGAATCCAATTAAGGACTCTGATTTGAATGATGGTCATCCACAAGGGTCTAAATATGAAGATAAAAAGATCCCACATGGATTTTAGAAGTTGAAGATGTTTTGAAACCTTGCACTGGACGTGCTTATGTCAAAACATGAAGTTGAAATGCTTTACAAAGTTGAGATGCCAGATATGCCAAGGCGACATATGAAGCGAAATTTGAAAGTTAAGTCGATGTACGAGGAAAATATTTTTGAAAACTGTGCATGGGGTTCTTTTAAGAAAAAAAATGTGTTTACCGTTTTTGAAACCTTATATATAATACTTTTGAAATAAAGTAGGTGTATTAGATAGATATATTTACAAAAATGTTTTAAAATCATGAGAGATGAATTTTGAAATTATGTATAAGGTTTTTGAAAGACATGAATGATGCTTTTCGAAATCATGCACTTGATAATAAAATGTATTGTGTTAATATTGTCTTCAGACTATATGAAATATTTTGAAATTAGGAAGGTTGGTTTTGATAACATGGTCAATGTTTTTGAAATGACATAGACAATGCATCTAGAAAAAAATTGTTTTCAAACTATATGAAATGTTTTGAGATCATGAAGATTGTTTTGAAATACTTGTACTGTATATGTTGAAAAAAATCAAAACGGAATGGGTATGAGATTTGAAAATACCCTTAGTTATCTAACCAAGGATTTAAAGGCACATATGTGCGAAAAGCACGATTACTCATAATGTCACTTAATTTTTTTGTACTTTGTTTCTTAGAGTGAAACGAGTACTTAAAAATTTCGAGGGAATCATGAGCGATCATGGCGAAGTTCTGAGAAGCCTTTCGCTTCCTTGACTTCTTAGGGGATCGTTCATCCATGGTCTTTGATTCCTCGATTGGTTTCTTGGCTGATGGTGTTGTCGCCTGACTAGGTCCTGCCTGTCTTGGTGACTCTTGAGTGGCTTCATCCTGGAGATGATACTTGGCAGTAGCTAATTCAACAGTCTTTAGGACTACTTCGCCTATTTGCTGAGCGAATTTGGCTGCTTGCTCAGATATCTGGGCGTCATCGTGATGAAGAGACATTCTTGAAGAAAAAGAAAGGCATAGGGAGAAACAGGTGAAAGATTATTGGACATTCAAAACAGAATGATAACGCATGAAAATTGCGATCATTTGTTTGTTACCTAAGGCAAACAAATGAGACGGTGACTAATCAAAGTAAATGGGTCAAAAATAATGTATCGCGAAGACATGCTCGCCTATAAGTGAACACTCATCCCAAGAATTCCCAAGTAAGCACAACTGGTCTCGCGTCTGATGAGATGTATACGAAGTGCTTGCCTAGCCAGAAAACCCAGAATACAGGCATTCACCCTTCCAGTTTGCACGTGTTCACATCATTTAAAACCCAAAACCTTGACGAAGTTTTGAAAACTCAAAGGGGTTCAAAACCATATAATAGAGAGTTCAAAACCTTACAATAGAGGGTTCAAAACCTAGTAATCAATCATCCTAGAACAGATGATTAGTTTTCAAAGCGGTTCTGAAATTTATGTTCTTGATGAGGTCGTCACCTAAGGATAGGTGACGGTATTGTTTTATGACTAAACGCAAGTAAACTCGCGTTAGGGTCCTAAGAAGGTTATAGACTAGGTCAAAGCATTACTAATAACCTAATTCCCTATAACCATTGGCTCTGATACCACTTTTCTGTCACACCCCGACCACGTAGAACATACAAAACATGGCGGAAATGTCGGGGAGTGTTGTAACAGAATTAATTGTTTCAAATCCATGGCAATTGAAGTTTCGTTTTATTGATTAAAGTGTTACAATGTCTTAACAAACAAGGAAATACAACATAATTAACTAGTCTTGCATCTTTTATTGTCACTAAAGCCCAAATCTGCCTATATGTATCTTGATCATCTTATGCAACAGCTCCTGAAAAACACATGTGAAAATAGGTACGTCAGCATAAAAATGCCTGTGAGATACATAGGTTTTGTGAAAATAGGTTTCATGACTTATGTTTGAGAAAATGTTTAGTCATGAACCTTGTAATTTGCTTTGTTTTGTAAATCATTTGAAAAACAATGAGTTCAGATGATATGTATAAATAAGTGAATAATGTATGGTTAAATGAATAACCATAGTAAAATGGGTTTGTATAAGATAAGTTGTTTGTAAAACAATGTCTTGTGAAAAGTATGTTATTTGTATAAAATGTTATATGTCTCAAACTGAAATGATTCAAATAACGCTACGATATGTAATACCATACAAACACTTATATATAGGAAGTACCAGCGGCGTATCCACCATGCTTGCATCATATTACACACGCCTCGTTACTTAATCACTTACTCAAACCAAACTAACAAGATGAAATGTTTAACAAGTATAGAAATGTTCATGTATAGTCAAATACGGTTCACACGGTTCACAGATACAAACGGTTCACAGATACAAACGGTTCACAGATACAGACGGTTCACAGATACAAACGGTTCACAGATACAAACGGTTCACAGATATCAACGGATCACATAGTCAAATGATTACAACGGTTCACATAGTCAAATGTTTACAACGGTTCAATATGTAGTATAATGTGTTCATATGCTGGATAAGCATATGCAACAGAAAAGCAATGTAAAACAATGTACTAAGTATGCACATAATGGACATACATAGCATAAAATGTATTGAAATCATGTACTATAAATGTACTAACGAACATAGCAGTATATGATGTGAAAACAGGAAAGCACGAAAGTAACAAGTAGGCACATGTGTTTCACCCCAAAACAGTTTGGAAAACAGTAAAAGAGGGGTCTATGTACTCACTTGAGATTGCTCAGTAGTCCTTGAGTAACAACCAAACAATGCTAGAGATCGCGGATATCAAACGGCACCTAATATAGGTAACTATGTTAATTAACCGGACCTAGATCGGAAGATCGGGTAGCATTAGGGTTTGTAAACCAAACGAGTGTAGAGACTTGTGTCATTTGGTTTAACAAAGCCTACATACTAAATGAAACTTAACCTAAGTGCTTACGACCCATTACGACCCGTTTAGGTAGCTTATGCTACTTTAACGCGTCGTTCGCGTGAAACGCGTTCGGACCGCCTAACTAGTCCTATGACAAGTGTTATATGCCTAAACATGTTACATAATCAGTTATGTGACAAAAGTTTAGGTTACATATGCTTAATTACCAATTATACATGAAAAGGGTATTCTGGTAATTTACCTAAGGCATATAAACTACCTATCATACAACTACTTAAACGATGTGACCATAGGGTATAACCTCGGAAGGTTATTCCCTACCTACTATGGTCACCTAAAGTGTTTGGTCGGATCCTAATGATCGACCAAACTGGGTCGGGTTCGAAGGTATAAGCGATTTATTAGATCGCCTACCCTACGACCCTAGACAACGTGGTAATCAGTGGGCATAGTCCCAAGGGACTATGACCAACGTGATTACACTCACGTTGCGAAGTTCAAACGAACTTCGCATTGACCATAACTGGTCAATGTAGAAAGTCAAACAAAGTTTGACTTTCTGACTCGAAAGACTCGAAAAGCAATAAAAGGACGAAAGAATACTTACGAAGGGTCCCCGAATGCTAAACTCGATTCAAAAATCTCAGGTATGAAACAAATGTTTCAACTTAGAGTTTCTCAAATCAAGTTTCTTGTAAGTTTAGCAATGGGGGTGTTGGGGTATTTATAGGAATACCCGAACCGTTAAGATCGCTTGTCGAATATCGTGCCTTAATCGTATCCGTACAAGTGTTGGAAGGTTATGGTGCCTAAAATTCCATCCTTATCCGCTGACTAAGCAAGTTAGAATGTGTGGTTGTGAATTAAACAACGGCTAATACATCGAATCAGGTCCCGAATGCGAAACTGAAGTTTCTGTCCAGTTAAGGCACTCGCGTAGCGCGACTGCATAGGCCCTTAGGGCTCGCGCTACGCCACTGCCTCCCAGTTCCAGAATTGTTTCAAAAGTGACAGGTTTAGTCCCTGCAGCCCGTTTAAGCGATTTTCGATGCGTTTGAACCCCGTTAACCTCATTTCAAGGCTCTAAAATGAAGTTAAAGTATAGGGAACTCAAAACATGCTCAAAAATATCTCAGATGTTGGTTCGTTTGGCCGTACGATCGCGATGTTCGCTTAATTACGACGGAATGCGCATAAGCGCGAAAAACGATCCAAATGACGAAACGAATGGATTTTTCTTAAGGCGAACACTAAAATATAATGTAGTCATGCTCACATAAATTTTTGGATGTCCGAATGTATTCAGAACGTAAGTTATGCGCGAAAATGCAAACTTGTGCACTTTTTGACACTTTTAGTCCCTGAATGACCCAAAAGTTTATTTTAGCATACCGAACCCCTCAAAGCCTATTTCTAAGTTATGTAAAGGATATTTATGGTATGTTTAACTTATGGTCATGTTCCGGAATGTCTGTTACAGTTCAAATTGGCATACTTTCGCAGTTTGTCAACTTTAGTCCCTGTAAGCGATTTAACTTTGATTTCACCACATCAAACCTTCCAAAACTTATATCTAAGTTATGTAAAGGTTATTTAAGGTATGTTAAACCTATTTCACTATTCCGGAGTGTTTGTTGCATTAAACTGGTTATATTTACGCATTAGTGCGCTTATGTCCTTCCAGAAAGCGATTTAGAGTTTGAATTCGAACAAGAGTTGATATGTGCAAAAGATACACATATTTATACAAGTCCAAAGTATGAAATACAATATTTCATTGGTTTGGCATTCGTTTGATGGTTGAAATGACACAGGTGTTACACTCCAATGGTAAACACTCTTCCTCGGGCTTGATTGTTCTTAGGGCGAGATGAAATGCCCCATGTCACCACAGCCAAAACAACCTTGGCCACGTCCATTATCATTTCAACATTGACCATTGTTGTTGTTGTTTCCTCCACGATTCCCATTACCAGCTTGATTCCCATATCCACCCCGATTTCCGTTTCCTCCGTAATTACCGTTTCCACCCTGGTTCCGATTACCATACTGATTTCCATTCCCACCATGATTACCATTCCTTCCTTGGTTTCCATTACCATGTCCCGCGCCATACCAACATGCTTCCCTTGCATGCCCAACTTTCCCACCGTTTCCACACTTTCTATATCTGCACTGACCGGAATGATGATATCGGCAGATGTTGCACTTAGGTAAGGTGCCCATATACCCTTTCCCCTTGGGTTCAATGTTGGTCGTGCCAGTCTGGGCCTCAGCTGGCGGATTGGTATCTCTACGCTTGTTGGTGTTGTTGTTTGCTCGGGTGCTCTTTTTGAAATTCGTGAACTTCCTCTTGTTGTCATTTGAGGACTCCACATGAGTTTCCTTCTTCTTGGTTTCGGATATAGAAAAAATTCCCAAACGGATAGCTTCTTCTGTAAGTGCCACACTCAGATCAATGGACTCAGCGATAGTCGGAGGCTTGGAAGCTGTGACCATACTTAAGATTTGAGGTGCAAGTCCCCAAATAAACCGCTCGATTCTTTTGAACTCTGGCTCGACAAGGTAAGGGACAACCCTTGAAAAATCATGGAAACGCTGAATATACTCGGCTATTTTCGGACCATCCATCTTCAGGTTCCAGAACTCGGTCTCCGGTTTCTGTATTTCAGCTCGTGAACAGTACTTCTTGCGCATCAGCTCCTTAAGTTCATCCCAGCTTAGCGCGTATGCAGCAGTTTTGCCTAGTGTTTGAACTTGGAGGTTCCACCATGAGAGCGCTCCATCCATAAATAACCCAAAAATATAAGTAACCCTCTGTTCGGGAGCACACTTGCTCATCCTCAGCACGGAATCTGTTTTCCCGACCCAACGAACAAAAGCGACAGCACCTCCAGTGCCGTCAAAGTTGAGGGGCTTGCAATCCAGAAATTGCTTGTAAGTGCAGTCTGTAACACAAGCAACACAATTCACGAGTGAGCATTGACAAAGCACAATTGGAAATATCCAAAAGATTTGTAATGTGTCTTGGGTGACTTAACATTACCAGTTGGGGGGTTATTTCCAGAGGTACCACCGCTATGCTCTGAGCGGATGGCCTCCTGCTCAGCAATTGCTTGTGATATGCGTTCTTGCAGTTCAGCTTCTGTCCTTGGCGGTGTGTAGTTGGTATTGGTATTTCGTCTAGGCGGCATTTTTCTTCTAGTAAGAAGTATTGGATAGGTTAGACCTTATTCATTGACTAATTGTCTAGGAGGTGTACATATATATATATAATATAAATAATTATCACAACAAGCAACCATGTAACCACTTAAACATCACATAAACATATCGATCAACAATATATTTAATGAGAAGACGACCATTGAGTTTTCATTAAATATTTAACCACATAATACATTGTCTTTAACAGTAGCATATCAAAAGGGGCACGAGGTCACACTACCCCGGTCATACAAGTCTGTAACATACAAAAGTAACAATCATGTTTCTTGTCTTCATGTCTTCGTAAATCTTGTGCTCAATTGTGGCCTTCTCATAAAAAAGTGGTACCTGCATAAAACCAAAAGATCTAGAATGCTGATGGCGGTGGGGGAGGAGGGGAAAAGATCAGGCTACGAAGGTGAGTGAGCTCCTCCTCAAACTCGTGGACGCGGTGGACAAGATAGCTGATCTGCTACTCCGCCGTGAGGAAACGGGCATCGAAGTCCTCAGTGGAAGTAGGTGCAGCAGATGGAGGAACAAAAGGAATCGATGATGATGGTGGGGGAACAGATGTTGGATATGATGGAAATGGAGACCGTCTAACGCCCTCCCCAAACTCGAGCTCAAGGACTCTACGGCTGAGTATCTCAAACTGCAGCTGCAGAGATAGGAGTAAATTGTCTCGTGTATAACCGACGTGATGTGAAGGGTGATACGGATCTAATATGGGTATATTGTAAAGAGGAAACCATCTAAACGGCTGGTCAAATGGGTCTGACTCGAAAGGAGTAAACTGTGGTATAGGAGAAAAATCAGCCGATGCAAATGGATCAAAGCTCGGGGGCTGCCCCGATGTGCCCTCCCTTGGGCGAGGAGCAGGAATCTCATGTTGAAAGACAACAGAAAGATCGGTGCGGTGCTCGTCAGAAACAAAAGGAGGGAGAGGACTCCCTGGATTCGGGGGAACAAAAACAGCCGGTGGAAGCTGTGAAACGACTGGATCAATGGGTGGGAGATCGAGAGGTGCTGGAATGGGCTCAGGAACGTGATCATGAATCGGTGGAGGTGTGGGGGCTCGGAAAAGAGATGATGGGGCGACAGACATCGCATCATCGTCATCAGTAGCATAGAGTCTGAGTCCTGCAGCCTGTAGGGCCGAAGAAGTTACAGACTCGAAGGAGTCTGCAACAGAGTGTACATCCGAATCGGAGGAGATATCAATAACCGACACAACCGGAGAAGGCATATCCAACACAACAACATCATCTACCTCACCGTCACCCTGATCGCCTACAGGGTGATCGCCCATGAAAATGTCGAAATCAATAACGTCCAAATCATCAAACGGCCAGTCCTCAGGAGGGACGACAACAAGGGGAACAACATCCAGAATGGGCTAAACAAGGTGCTCACCATCGGGGTGACCTATGATGAGGTGTCCATGAAATGGAAGGGGGAGTGCAAGAACATCATTCAGTAACAGAACGTCGTCTCCAAAATCAGGCAAGGCAAAAGGCTGGAAGTCATCCTCATCGTCAGATAATATCTCAGGGTCACTCTCTGTGTCCGATGTGAAGATCTCAGGGTCCGGTGCTATCTCGTCGTCTGATACTACCGCCATGGGGTCGTGATCCTCTGATAAGCCACTTTTCGATGACGACATGTGTACCTGTAACATAATAATCATGGCATATGCACTTATATTAATTACTATCACTTGGTGTATGCAGGCAAAGATAGGCATCATGTAACATGTATTCAGATTATTCCTACGTGAGCCTTTTCTAACTTAACAAGTCTACCCCATGCAAACTAAACCACCGACTATGTCCCTGCTCGTGTTTCTTTCATTCCCTTGTAAAATGTTTGTTCCATGGATCTTGGCATTTTGTAAATGCAATGAAAAACATTTTGTAAAAATATTTTCGTGAGAGAGTCCTAATGATTGTAGTCTAGACTCGAGAAGGAATCCTAGTTCACTACAATCGAAGCTCTGATACCAACCTGTCACACCCTGACTTTTGCGGAAGCGTATAATGTGTGACTTGATCAATATCATTGCATTCAATTATAATAAACAACTATATGATTAAAACATGATGTTCATCCATTCATAAATTTTAAAACAATTCAAACACAGGTTGTTAGGTACCAACCAACAAACTTCATGTTTAACTTACAAACCATTCAAGTACTAAGTTCCATAAGGAATTTTAAACAAAAGTTATACATAAATCAAGGCTTTGATTCGTATGTCTTATCTAAGGTAAGACATCCAAATCAAACCCTTCAAAAGTTGGATGACATCAAACTTGAATACACTTCTTGAAACTTTCATAACGCTGCCAGATCCAATTTAGTTTCCTGAAATACATGTAATTTGAAAACATCAACAAAAGTTGAGCGAGTTCATGTGTTTTATATGCGTGCTCATATAAACTTGTAAACATTTGTAAGTATGTCTTTGTAATCCGGTATGAAAGCGTCTATGAACAGATCAATTAATGATTTGCAAGGTCATTAATATGTGTCCAATGGTGTAGGAAGGCTTAAACCTAGCGGATTTCATATCGGGCCACCCGGCTGGAATGACATAGTCACCACATGGGCCAACTCGCGGACCCATGGGTGGGGCTCGCAACGACAAAATAGATCTATCACTCATGTCCCACGATCTTTATACGAAGATTAATGGTCTTAAGTTAACGTCTACCCATTCACATGATCTTGCAGTTCATTCCTTAGCTAACCATACCATTTGTAAGCGTTTGAAACATTTGAACATCTATTTCACCCCCATAAGTTATAAAACTGAAAACAGTTAAAAGAAAAGGTGGACAAGAACTCACTATTTTGTGTCCTGCTGTCACGTATACTCAAAGATCTTTTCCTTGTGTCGTACAACTACCTACACACGTGTTAAATTTAATTAGACGGTTAGGTCGTGTAACGACTCTTAGTCTTATGTATTATGACTTATTTGGAATTGGTATACTTTGAGTTACATGTTTGATGTATATCATATAATTTCAAATTATATAATTATTAGTTAAAATAAGAATATTTTAACTTCAACTATTTTTATCCAATTATTTGGAATATTGTTAAAAATAATATGTTTATCTTTAACTTGCTTTGTCATGTATTTCTCATATAAATATTTTCCCAAGTATGGGTATACTTGCACTTGTGTATTTTCATACTTGTGTATTTTGCCAATTATTGGTGGTGTATTCCGGTGTGTATTTATACGTATAGGATACGTATATTCTTGTATTTATTAAGTATTTCATACTTAATTTGTGTGTTATTTTCCGGAATATTATTTTTATATAATCAAAAGTCACCAAATATATATTCTTAAAATATACACATTTTAAGAGAATTTTTATAGAAAAATATCTATAAATTTACTTGTCAAAAATAAGTATAATTTCATATACATCTTAAAATTAATTTATTTTTAAGATTAAATTTAGAAAAAATATATATTTTTAGTTTTCACCAAAATAATATATTCTTAAATTGTTTCTTTTGAAAATATATACTTCAAAATAATATATCTTTTCCTTTGCCAAAACGTGATATATTTTGTAATAGTTGTAAAAATTTATATTTTACCGTTTCTTCGGTTTCAAAATACCGTTTATCACATTTTTCGAATTACGAGTTTATATCCGGAATATATATATATATATATATATATATATATATATATATATATATAGTCCAATGTCCTTGTTCGGTTTGGCCAATATTCGGGTATAAATTATATTTTTTTTCTTGGGATTTTGGAAATATTTTTATATTACAATTTTTAGTATCTTGGTATGGTGTATTATTTCGAGTCCCTAATTTTAATATAACTAATACAATCAATATACAAGTAACACATAATTTGTGACATCTAAATATATATTTTCCTAAATATATACTTAGTGATTTTTATTATCCAAAATCAACCTCCAATATTTGTAATTTTTGTAATAAAAATTATGGCAAATTTTTATATGAAACCATGATCAAAATTTACATGTAAACACTTGTTTAAAAATATTTTTCTAAGTGTTTAATTTCTACAAAAATTTTGCCATAGTTTCCCCTTACAAATGGAGGTTCCCATGCTTAATATCATTTTCTTTTAGAAATTCATCATCAATCATCAACAATTCACATATAACTTACCATAAGCCATAATATGCATTTTAACAACATGATATGAACTTGAAGTTTATAAAACTTTGTAGTCTTTTAACATGTTGTTTAGTAGGGTTTAAGAACACTAAATCCATGGTTTTTATTTAACAAGACTCTTTCTTGTAAAATTACATTCTTTACAACTTACAACTTGATTTTACAAAAATTATTCTTCTTGCATTTTTCATGTTACATACACTTTTCTAGTTCCATTTAACCTTCTAAAACATGGTTATTTTCCTTTGAAATCAAATCATGTGAAATCTTGTAGTAAACTTTAGTTTCTTGAGATTTTTATTTTTGAAATCCTTTACTTTCAAGACTAACATCTTGTAGGATTCATCATCCTACACAAAAAATCTCATATTCAAGTTCATGATTCACATAAAGGATGATCAACATGATTTTCTCAAGATCTATGCTTACACTTGCTAGATTATGTGTTTAATCATCATCTAGCAAGCTTCATATGATTGTCTACATCATAAACACAAGAAATCAACAAACAAGTCTACTACATACACTTAAACATCTTTGACTCTCAAGATTTTATGCTTTATGTTCATGTTCATCTTTATGTTTTCTTGAGATTCTTAAGTTTACCAAGTTACATTATACATTAACCACTAAGATTAGTGAAGGGATTTTAACATGTTTATCAAAGCAATTTCATCCAAATGAAATAAAAACACAGCGGAAATAATGTTTTAAAACATGTTACTTTTAAAAGATATAAAACCATTTATATGCAAAATCCCAAAACCCGGATCCATATATGAAAATGCATACTTTCAAACACAACCATAGGGTGTTTAGAATACTACCTTCTTGGAGTAATAGGATGATGAAACGGATGATGTTCCTTGAACGGTTGCCTTCAAGAGTAGAAGGCCTCAAGCTTGTATACCCCAAGCTTCCAACAAACACCACTAGATTAGCTAGGATTTTTAACACCAAAGATCAAAAACCGAACACTTGAAAAACACCCCTTATGACCGAAAATTGAGAGCAAGATTACTAGCTCTCTCCTCTTAATTTTTTTTGTCATAAAATGTTTATATAGTTATGAGAGATGTGCACCTCTTTTCCACCCAATCAAATGGTCTCTAACACATGCAAGTGCATGAGAGTTCATTGGACCAAAATGGTCTTAGTTAGACCACCCAATCAAATCTTCTCTAGCTTATGACAATTGCATGTCATCCCATTGGACAAACCATTTTGTGAGTTCCCATGAGGGGGGGGGGGCTAGCTTTATAAAAAAAATTCTTTTATAAAATTTAAGTCTTGGTTTATATATATATATTTATAGCTTTTATAAATATAATACTACATAAATGCAAGACTTTATACACCCTTTTAAAATGTTATTTAACCCATTAAATAACAAAATAAAATATTCTCTCAAAATAAATTATCCATATAATTTATTAGTTTTTTTCAAGTGTAATTATTTAGAAAACCAATTTCTAAATATTGTAAGTGTTAATATTTTATTTGTTTGATCATATCACAAACAAATAATATAAGTATTTGTCTAGCTTGTATTTGGGTATGACTCGACTTGGATCATAACGTACTAGCCACATCAATTTAATATGTGTCTTGGGCATACAGAGTCCAACAATCTCCCACTTGCACAAGATACATAGTAGATTGATGCAAGCAATAAATAACGCCTAACTACGGTTTACTACCCCTAATACATATGACTATATGTGCCATTCTATAACATCGTCCGCTTCAAGTCCCTTACTTGAACATGATTTAGGTGAATCTATCATTTATCCTT
This sequence comes from Helianthus tuberosus, assembly GCA_030545235.1. Classification (NCBI taxonomy): domain Eukaryota; kingdom Viridiplantae; phylum Streptophyta; class Magnoliopsida; order Asterales; family Asteraceae; genus Helianthus; species Helianthus tuberosus. Next base: position 103,952,463 of record CM060351.1, read on the forward strand.
TCGTTACAGATGTCATGTTAAATCCAGAGACATAGAGTGATCACTCTCTGTTGATTTAACTTTATCAGGCCTTAGACATCTTACTTTCAACGAATAAGAGGAACAAATCCCTTCTTGACTACATACGTCTCTCACAATCACCTTTTACCACACCTGAGTTTAGCCTTGTGTACTGCCTTATTACAGACAGCTAAGAACTACGTCAAGGTATAATACTTGGTGAGTATCAAGACCCAATATGTATCTCAGGTCAGAGGATACAATGATATTCGCCTTTACTCAAAATTTACTTATGATCAATCACAAATGATTCCATGCAGTAATATGTAACACCTGTGCCTTCGCAGCCATCAAACAAATACCAAACCAATGAAATATTGTATTTCATACTTGGGATTTGTAAAAATATGTGTATCTTTTGCACATATCAATTCTAGTTCTATTTCAAACTCTAAATCACTTTCTGGAAGGTTATACGCGCACCCATGCGTAAATATAACCAGTTTAATGCAACAAACACTCCGGAATAGTGACATTGGCTTAACATACCTTAAATAACCTTTACATAACTTAGAAATAAGTTTTGAAGGCTTTGGTATGGCAAAAACAAGTTAATTCGCTTACAGGGACTAAATTTGACAAACTGCGAAAGTATGCCAATCTGAACTGTAACAGACATTCCGGAACATGACCATAAGTTAAACATACCATAAATATCCTTTACATATCTTAGAAATAGGCTTTGAGGTGTTCGGTGTGCTAAAATAAACTTTTGGGTCATTCAGGGACTAAAAGTGTCAAAAAGTGCACAAGTTTGCAGCTGTTTGATCCTCCACCACATGTTCTAACTTGCTTAGTCAGATGATAAGCATCAATTTTAGCTTCCATAACCTTCCAACAAGTGTACGGATGGGATCGAATCACGGTTTCCATGAAACGATCTCAACGGTGCACCGAATACTATAAATACCCCATGCCCCCCATTGCATAACTTACAAGAATTCTGATTTGAGAAACTCTAAGTTGAAACCATTGTTTCATACCTGAGATTCTTGGATCGGGATTAGCATTCGGGGACCCTGGGTAAGTATTCTTTCGTTCTTTTCCTTATTTTATTGCTTTTCGAGTCCGAAAGTCAAACTTTGTTTGACTTTCAGCATTGACCAGTAATGGTCAATGCGAAGTTTGTTTGAACTTCGCAACGTGAGTGTAATCACGTTGGTCATAGTCCCTTGGGACTATGCCCACTGATTACCACGTTGTCTAGAGTCGTAGGGTAGGCGATCTAATAAATCGCCTATACCTTCGAACTCGACCCATTTGGTCGATCATTAGGATCCGACCAAATACATTAGGTGACCATAGTATATAGGGAATAACCTTCCGAGGTTATACCCTATGGTCGCTTCGTTTAAGTAGTTGTATGATAGGTAGTTTATATGCCTTAGGTAAATTACCAGAATACCCTTTTCATGTATAATTGGTAATTAAGCATATGTAACCTAAACCTTTGTCACATAACTGATTATGTAACATGTTTAGGCATATTCTACTTGTCATAGGACTAGTTAGGCGGTCCGAACGCGTTTCACGCGCACGACGCGTTAAAGTAGCATAATCTACCTAAACGGGTCGTAATGGGTCGAAAGCACTTAGGTTAAGTTTCATTTAGTATGTAGGCTTTGTTAAACCATATCATATGAGTTCCTACACTCATTTGGTTTACAAACCCTAATGCTACCCAATCTTCCGATTTAGGTCCGGTTAATTAACATAGTTACCTATATTAGGTGCCGTTTGATTTCCGTGATCTCTAGCATTGTTTGGTTGTTACTCAAGGACTACTGAGCAATCTCAAGTGAGTACATAGACCCCTCTTTTACTGTTTTCCAAACTGTTTTGGGGTGAAACACATGTGCCTACTTGTTACTTTCATGCTTTCCTGTTTTCACATCATATACATGCTATGTTCGTTAGTACATTATAGTACATGATTTCATTACATCTTATGCTAGGTGTGCCCATTGTGTGCATTACTTGGTACATTGTTTTACATTACATTTCATGCGAGGTGTGCCCATTGTGTGCATTACTTAGTACATCGTTTTAAATGACATTTCACGCTATGTATGTTCATTTGATTACATACTTAGTGCATTGTTTTCACATGCTTACATTTTGGTATGACATTTGGTTTGTTTACATGGGACAATACATTCATTAACACCGATCATGCCGTTCGTTAGTAGGTAGTGGTACCATAGGAATTGACAACTCCCGTTCCGGACATCCCAGGGAAAGTGGACAGAAAGGAATGACCGAATTCGATGATATAAGACAGATAGACCTTTAATTTGTTTAAGGGTTTATCACCACAGTCGCAAGGCTTGGATGTATGCATTATAACAATACCGCATAAATGTTCATATTCAGTATAGCATGCATTTACACAAGACATAGTATTGATTTAAACCAAGTTTTACTTCAATACTTTGCTTTTGTGCATATGGTTTAGTTGAGACATTTCACTAACCATACATGACATTTTGACATGGTTTACACAAAGACATTTTGACATAGACATTTGACAAAGACATTTTGACATAGACATTTTGACATAGACATTTGACATAGACATTTCGACATAGATATTTTAACATGATTGACATTTGATCATGCATTTCCCACAAAACATAACTTTGATTTAAACCAAGTTTTACTTCAATACTTTGTTTTGTGCATTTCACCTATGGTTTAGTTGATGCATTTCACTAGCCATACATATCACATTTGTTTTACATTACATGATCTACATCTTGACATAAACACTTTGACATATTATTCAATACATTTGGCAATTGGTTAAACATAGACATCTTACATTGATTGGTTTGGTTTGATTAAGTGATTAAGTAACGATGCGTGTGTAATATGATATAAGCATGGTGGATACGCCGCTGGTACTTCCTATATATAAGTGTTTGTATGGTATTACATATCGTAGCGTTATTTGAATCATTTCAATTTGAGATATATAACATTTTATACAAATAACATACTTTTCACAAGACATTGTTTTACAAACAACTTATCTTATACAAACTCATTTTACATGGTTATTCATTTAACCTGACATTTATTTATACATATCATCTGATCTTACCGTTTTTCAAATGATTTACAAAACAAAGCAAATAACAAGGTTCATGACTAAACATTTTCTCAAACATAAGTCATGAAACCTATTTTCACAAAACCTATGTATCTCACCGGCATTTTTATGCTGACGTACCATATTTTCACATGTGTTTTTCAGGAGCTGTTGCATAAGATGATCAAGATACACTTAGGCGGACATGGGCCTTAGTGACAATAAAAGATGCAGACTAGTTAATTATGTTGTATTTCCATGTTTGTTTAGACATTGTAACACTTCTAATGAATAAAACGAAACTTCAATTGCCATGGATTTGAAACATTAATTCTGTTACAACACTCCCCGACGTTTCCGCCACGTTTGGTATGTTCTACGTGGTCGGGGTGTGACAGAAAAGATGGTATCAGAGCTAATGGTTATAGGGAATTAGGTTATTAGTAATGCTTTGACCTAGTCTATAACCTTTCTAGGACCCTAACGCGAGTTTACTTGCGTTTAGTCATAAAACAATACCGTCACCTATCCTTAGGCGACGACCACAACAAGAACATAAATTTCAAAACCGCTTTGAAAACGAATCATCTGTTCTAGGATGATTGATTTCTAGGTTTTGAACCCTCTATTGTAAGGTTTTGAACCCTCTGTTATATGGTTTTGAACCCCTTTGAAATTTCAAAATCTCGTCAAGGTTTTGGGTTTTAAATAATGTGAACACGTGCAAACTGGAAGGGTGAATGCCTGTATTCTGGGTTTTCTGTCTAGGCAAGCACTTCGTATACATCTCATCAGACGCGAGACCAGTTGTGCTTACCTGGGAATTCTTGGGATGAGTGTTCACTTATAGGCGAGCATGTCTTCAGTGATACATTAATAAGACCTGTTTACTTTGATTAGTCACCATCTCATTTGTTTACCTTAGGTAACAAACAAATGATCGCAATTTTCATGCGTTACCATTCTGTTTTGATTACCCGATAAAACTGTCACACCCCGACCGCGTAAAACAACAAATCGCGGCGGAAACATCGGGGAGTGTTGTAACAGAATTAATTGTTTCAAATCCATGGTAATTGAAGTTTCGTTTTATTGATTAAAAGTGTTACAATGTCTTAACAAACAAAGGAATACAACATAATTAACTAGTCTTGCATCTTTTATTGTCACTAAAGCCCAAGTCTGCCTATGTGTATCTTGATCATCTTATGCAACAGTTCCTGAAAAACACATGTGAAAATAGGTACGTCAGCATAAAAATGCCTGTGAGATACATAGGTTTTGTGAAAATAGGTTTCATGACTTATGTTTGAGAAAATGTTTAGTCATGAACCTTGTAATTTGCTTTGTCTTGTAAATCGTTTGAAAATCAATAAGTCCAGATGATATGTATAGATAAAAGAATTATGTATGGTTAAATGAATAACCATGTAACTGAGTTTGTATAAGATAAGTTGTTGTAAAACAATGTCTTGTGAAAAATATGTTATTTGTATAAAATGTTATATGTCTCAAACTGAAATGATTCAAATAACGCTACGATATGTAATGCCATACAAACACTTATATATAGGAAGTACCAGCGGCGTATCCACCATGCTTGTATCATATTACACACACATCGTTACTTAATCACTTAATCAAACCAAAACACCAAAGTAATGTTTAACAGTTGCAGAAATGTTTATGTATGGTCAAAGACGGTTCACACGGTTCATAGATACAAACGGTTCACAGATACAAACGGTTCACAGATACAAACGGTTCACAGATACAAACGGTTCACAGATATCAACGGATCACATAGTCAAATGATTTCAACGGTTCACATAGTCAAATGTTTACAACGGTTCAATATGTAGTATAATGTGTTCATATGCTGGATAGGCATATGCAACAGAAAAGCAATGTAAAACAATGTACTAAGTATGCACAAAATGGACATACGTAGTATGAAATGTAATGTAGAACGATGTACTAAGTAATGCACACAATGGGCACACCTAGCATGAAATGTAATGAAATCATGTACTATAATGTACTAACGAACATAGCAGGTATATGATGTGAAAACAGGAAAAGCATGAATGTAACAAGTAGGCACGTGTGTTTCACCCCAAAACAGTTTGGAAAACAGTAAAAGAGGGGTCTATGTACTCACTTGAGATTGCTCAGCAGTCCTTGAGTAACAACCAAACAATGCTAGAGATCGCGGATATCAAACGGCACCTAATATAGGTAACTATGTTAATTAACCGGACCTAGATCGGAAGATCGGGTAGCATTAGGGTTTGTAAACCAAACGAGTGTAGAGACTCGTGTCATTTGGTTTAACAAAGCCTACATACTAAATGAAACTTTAATCTAAGTGCTTTCGACCCATTACGACCCGTTTAGGTAGATTATGCTACTTTAACGCGTCGTTCGCGTGAAACGCGTTCGGACCGCCTAACTAGTCCTATGACAAGTGTTATATGCCTAAACATGTTACATAATCAGTTATGTGACAAAGGTTTAGGTTACATATGTTTAATTACCAATTATACATGAAAAGGGTATTCTGGTAATTTACCTAAGGCATATAAACTACCTATCATACAACTACTTAAACGATGTGACCATAGGGTATAACCTCGGAAGGTTATTCCCTACCTACTATGGTCACCTAATGTGTTTGGTCGGATCCTAATGATCGACCAAATGGGTCGGGTTCGAGGTATAAGCGATTTATTAGATCGCTTACCCTACGAACCTAGACAACGTGGTAATCAGTAGGCATAGTCCCAAGGGACTATAACCAACGTGATTACACTCACGTTGCGAAGTTCAAACGAACTTTGCATTGACCATAACTGGTCAATGTAGAAAGTCAAACAAAGTTTGACTTTCAGACTCCAAAGACTCGAAAAGCAATAAAAGAACGAAAGAATACTTACGAAGGGTCCCCGAATGCTAATCTCGATCCAAGAACTCAGGTATGAAACAATGGTTTCAACTTAGAGCTCTCAAATCAAGATTCTTGTGAGAAATGAAGTTGGGGTGGATGGGTATTTATAGTTTTCGGGTAACCGTTAAGATCGTTTCTTGGAAAAGGGGGCACGATCAAGGCCGTATGTAACACCTGTGCCTTCACGGCCATCAAACAAATACCAAACCAATGAAATATTATATTTCATACTTGGGATTTGTAAAAATATGTGTATCGTTTACACATATCAACTCTTGTTCAATTTCAAACCCTAAATCGCTTTCTGGAAGGTTATACGCGCTCCGAAGCGTAAATATAACCAGTTTAATGCAACGAACACTCCGGAATAGTGAAATAGGCTTAACATACCTTAAATAACCTATACATAACTTAGATATAAGTTTTGGAAGGTTTGGTGTGGTGAAATCAAAGTTGAATCGCTTACAGGGACTAAAATTGACAAACTGCGAAAGTATGCCAATTTGAACTGTAACAGACATTCCGGAACATGACCATAAGTTAAACATACCATAAATATCCTTTACATAGCTTAGAAATAGGCTTTGAGGGGTTCGGTGTGCTAAAATAAACTTTTGTGTCATTCAGGGACTAAAAGTGTCAAAAAGTGCACAAGTTTGCATTTTCTCGCATAACTTACGTTCTGAATACATCTGGACATCCAAAAATTTATGTAAGCATGACTACATTTTTTTTTAGTGTTCGCCTTAAGAAAAATCCATTCGTTTCGTCATTTGGATCGTTTTTCGCGCTTATGCGCATTCCGTCGTAATTAAGCGAACATCGCGTTCGTACGACCAAACGAACCATCATCCGGCATATTTTTGGGTATGTTTTGAGTTCCCTATACTTTAACTTCATTTTAGAGCCTTGAAATGAGGTTAACGGGGTTCAAACGCATCGAAAATCGCTTAAAACACAACAGGGACCATTTCTGCCTTTTTTTCAAACTTTCTGTTTCAGGTGGGGCAGTGGCGTAGCGCCACTGCATGTGGCCTCACCTGTCGCGCTACGCGACTGCCTAGTCTGGGGCAGAAACATGCAGAAACTTCATTTTTCGCATTTTCGGGACCGGATTCGATGTATCGACAGCTGTTTACAGCTGTTATGCACTTCTAAAAACCTTGCCACATGTTGATACCCTATGGTGAGTGGCCATTTAGTCACCACAACCTTGCAACAAGTGTTCGGACGAGATCATTTCCCCTTTTCCAAGAAACGATCTCAACGGTGCACCTAAATCTATAAATACCCATCCACCCTCAACCCCAAAACCCACAAATCTGATTAAGGAAGCTCTAAGTTGGAACCTTCGTTTCATACCTGAGCTATTTTGATCTGGGTTAGCTTTCGGGGACCCTTCGTAAGTATTTTTTTCGTTCTTTTCCTTATTTTTACTGCTTTTCGAGTCAGAAAGTCAAACTTTGTTTGACTTTCAGCGTTGACCAGTAATGGTCAATGCGAAGTTCGTTTGAACTTCGCAACGTGATTGTAATCACGATGGTCATAGTTCCTTGGGACTATGCCTACTGATTACCACGTTGTCTAGGGTCGTAGGGTAGGCGATCTAATAAATCGCCTATACCTTCGAACCCGACCCAGTTTGGTCGATCATTAGGATCCGACCAAATACATTAGGTGACCATAGTGTAGGGAATAACCTTCCGAGGTTATACCCTATGGTCACATCGTTTAAATAGTTGTATGATAGGTAGTTTATATGCCTTAAGTAAATTACCAGAATACCCTTTTCATACATAATTGGTAATTTAGCATATGTAACCTAAACTTTTGTCACGTAACGGATTATGTAATATGTTTAGGCATATAATACTTGTCATAGGACTAGTTAGGCGGTCCGAACGCGTTTCACGCGCACGACGCGTTAAAGTAGCATAAGCTTCCTAAACGGGTCGTAATGGGTCGTATACAATTAGGTTAAGTTTCATTTAGTATGTAGGCTTTGTTAAACCATATCACACGAGTCTCCACACTCGTTTGGTTTACAAACCCTAATGCTACCCAGTCTTCCGATTTAGGTCCGGTTTATTAATGTAGTTACCTATATTAGGTGCCGTTTGATATTCCGCGATCTCTAGCACTGTTTGGTGGTTATCTTTAGACAACTGAGCAATCTCAAGTGAGTACATAGACCCCTCTTTTACTGTTTTCCAAACTGTTTTGGGGTGAAACACATGTGCCTACTTGTTACATTCATGCTTTCCTGTTTTCACATCATATACCGACTATGTTTGTTAGTACATCATAGTACATGATTTCATTACTTTTCTGCTATGTATGTTGACTGATAACATGCTAAGCACATTGATTTACATGACTTTTCTGCTATGTATGTTGACTGATAACATGCTTAGTACATTGTTTTACATGACTTTTCTACTTTGTATGATGACTTTGCATACTTAGTACATTGTTTTATACTGCATCTCTGTTGCATATGTTCCAGTAACATATGGACACATGGTTTTATAGCTCTACCCTGTATGTTTACTCTAGCATACTAGGTACATTATCTTCATAAAACATGCTTACATTTTGGTATGACATTTGGTTTGTTTAAACTATACTATACATTCATTAACACCGATCATGCCGCTCGGTAGTAGGTAGTGGTACCATAGGACTTGACAAATCCCGTTCCGGACATCCCAGGGAAAGGGGATGAAAGGAATGACCGAATCCGAATACATATTCTCTTGATAACTCACTTTTACATAGTTATCCGTCTGTCTCAAGGCTTGGATGTATGAATTTTCACAATACCGCATAAATGTTCATATTCAGTATAGCATGCATATATCTTACAAAACATAACTTTGATTTAAACCAAGTTTTACTTCAATACCTTGTTTTGTACATTTTTACTTATGGTTTAAGTAGTCTAAATTTTACTTACCATACATATCATTTTGGTAATACATTTCTTGACTACTTTTGGATATTTGACATAGACATTTGACATGGATATTTGACATAGACATTTTGACATAATTTACATCTTGACATGAACATTTTACATTGTTTGGTTTGGTTTGAATAAGTGATTAAGTAACGATGCGTGTGTAATATGATACAAGCATGGTGGATACGCCGCTGGTACTTCCTATATATAAGTGTTTGTATGGTACTACATATTGTAACGTTATTTGAATCATTTCAAGTTTGAGACATAGAACATTTTATACAAATAACATACTTTTCACAAGACATTGTTTTACAAACAACTTATCTAATACAAATCCATTTTACTATGGTTATTCATTTAACCATACATTATTCACTTATTTATACATATCATCTGAACTCATTGTTTTTCAAATGATTTACAAAACAAAGCAAATTACAAAGTTCATGACTAAACATTTTCTCAAACATAAGTCATGAAACCTATTTTCACAAAACCTATGTATCTCACCGGCATTTTTATGCTGACGTACCATATTTTCACATGTGTTTTTCAGGAGCTGTTGCATAAGATGATCGAGATACACATAGACAGACTTGGGCTTTAGTGACAATAAAAGATGCAAGACTAGTTAATTATGTTGTATTTCTTTGTTTGTCGAGGCAGTGTAACACTTTTAATCAATAATACGAAACTTCAATTTCCATAGTTGTGAAACATTAATTCTGTTACAACACTCCCCGATGTTTCCGCCATGTTTTGTATGTTCTACGTGGTCGGGGTGTGACAGAAAAGATGGTATCAGAGCCAATGGTTATAGGGAATTAGGTTATTAGTAATGCTTTGACCTAGTCTATAACCTTCTTAGGACCCTAACGCGAGTTTACTTGCGTTTAGTCATAAAACAATACCGTCACCTATCCTTAGGCGACAACCGCAACAAGAACGTGAATTTCAAAACCGCTTTGAAAACTAATCATCTGTTCTAGGATGATTGATTACTAAGTTTTGAACCCTCCATTGTAAGGTTTTGAACCCTCTATTATATGGTTTTGAACCCCTATGAGTTTTCAAAACTTCGTCAAGGTTTTGGGTTTTAAATGATGTGAACACGTGCAAACTGGAAGGGTGAATGCCTGTATTCTGGGTTTTCTGACTAGGCAAGCACTTCGTATACATCTCATCAGACGCGAGACCAGTTGTGCTTACCTGGGAATTCTTGGGATGAGTGTTCACTTATAGGCGAGCATGTCTTCGCGATACATTATTTTTGACCCATTTACTTTGATTTGTCACCATCTCATTTGTTTGCCTTAGGTAACAAACAAATGATCGCAATTTTCATTCGTTACCATTCTGTATTGATTATCCAATAACCTTTCACTCGTTTCTTCCTCTGTCTTTCATTTTCTTCTAGAATGTCTATTCCTCTCAGCACTGGTCAAATGTCCGAGCAAACAGCCAAATTTGCCCAGCAAATAGGCGAGGTAATACTGAAGTCTGTGAATCTAGGCATTTCCATGGCTCGTCTCAACAATGAAGTCTCTCGTCTCGACCATGAAGCCACTCAAGAACCATCGAAGGCGGCGGAAGTCAAGCCTGCACCAAAATCAAGGAAGCGTAAGGCTTCAATGAAACCCGCAGCGGTTACACCTAATCAAGCGGGACCTAGCCAGGTAGCGATGCCACCAGCTAGGAAGCCGTACTTGGGAGCTGCCCCATGGTGCAAGCGATGTAACCGTCATCATTTAAACCTCATACCCTGCTCCAAATGTACCTACTGTGGACGGTGGGGACATCTGATTAATACATGCCGCTTTGTTGCCCAACACAAAGCTGCTACAAACCTTGCTGCTAACCAACCACAAGTCAACCCTACTCAAGCTCGTTTCCCGCGTGGTACTTGCTACAACTGTGGCGATACGAGCCATTTCAGGAACAACTGCCCGAAGATAGTCAGTGCAAATCCAAACCTCGGATGAGCATTTGGCTGAACAAAGGATGTTGCTGTCTTATGCCTTTGTTTCTTTTGTTTTCGTGTATTGTGAAACAATATGTCTTGTTCATAAATAAAAGTTGTTGTTCACAATTCTGATATACAAGTATCATTACATGTGTTTATGGCTTTTCCCTATAATACCTGCACTAAGGAACTATGTTCCTTACAAACTACTCTTGTGATTCTCTCTTTCAAATGATCGCTCATGATTCCTTCAAAAATTTTAAGTACTCGTTTCATTCTAAGAAAACGAAGTACATGAAATAAAGTGAAATTATGAGTAATCGTGCTTTTGCACATCAATACCTTTAAATCCTTGGTTGGATAACTAAGGGTATTTTCAAATCTCATACCCATTACGTTTTGATTTTTTCAACATACACAGCACCAGTATTTCAAAACAATTTTCATGATCTCAAAACATTTCATATAGTTTGAAAACAATTTTTTCTAGATGCATTGTCTATGTTATTTCAAAAACATTGGCCATGTTATCAAAACCAACCTTTCAAATTTCAAAATATTTCATATAGTCTGAAGACAATATTAACACAATACATTTTCTGATCAAGTGCATGATTTCGAAAAGCATCATTCATGTCTTTCAAAAACCTTATACATAATTTCAAAATTCATCTCGCATGATTTTAAAACATTTTTGTAAATATATCTACCTAATACACCTACTTTATGATTTCAAAAAGTATTATATATAAGGTTTCAAAAACGTTAAACTCCTTTTTCTTAAAAGAACCCCATGCATAGTTTTCAAAAATATTTTCCTCATACATTGACTTAACCTTCAAAATTCTGCTTCATATGTCGCCTTGACATATCAAGCATCTCAACTTCATAAGCATTTTACATCATGTTTTGACCTAAGCACATCCAGTGCAAGGTATCGAAACATCTTCAACTTCTAAAATCCATAAGGGATCTTTTTATCTTCACAATTAGATCCTTGTGGATGATCATCTTTCAAATCAGAGTCCTTAATTGGATTCCTTATGTACCTGAATTCGAACATTTCGGTTCCTTATAATCGAAATCGAATTTTTCTTTTAAAGATCTTTCTATCTTTATAGTTAGATTCTTGATAATGTTTAAAGTACCAAATGAAATCCACGAGATGGATTCCTTGTGTGCTTTAAATACATGTACTCTGTTAGCGGAACAAACTTCTAGTTAAACAATTTTGTGGTTATGTGACTATGTGTTTATTCATCTTATGTTTTCTTTTATGCATTTTTGGTGTTTTTAATACTCTGGATACTCGTTATCCAAATCCTCGCAGGATCTTTCATATCTTCATATGAGAGATTCGTAGCAGGATATTCAAAAGGTACTACCTTAAATCCTTAATGGGCTTCTATGTAATAGTTAAGACCCTTGGATTATATAGTACTGCTCCATGATTCATAAGAGACCCTTTAGTGGTCTAGTCAAAAAGATTGATTCACAATTTGGTTAAAGAATGACATCTAGTGATGTAGCTGAACAGACTCCTTGATAGTCTACTTAAATCATTTATTGATTTAGTCTAAAGGACTCTATGGCGGTCTAGTTACACTCATCACAGGATTGTCCATTTGGTTTTACACTACACATTATAAAATAGACTGTGCGGACTGTACAAGGAACTACGTAATTATGGAGGCCTACATAATTATGGAATTCAATGCACAGAAACCCAGTAAGATTTATTATGTGTAAGAACCGATAGTGACAACAATAACAAAATGAGAACGATGTAATGGAGGCATGGTGGACGCACCAATGACGCTTCATATACTTGTATATAAGTGTCCCTCTTACATTGCAAACATAATGTTATTAAGGTTACTAGAAGTTCAAGAACCCTAACCAATGTTGTTTGATCTTTTCAACTTCATGTTTTAAACTCTTACAAGTTTCCTCTAAATAAATTTCGGGACGAAATTTCCTAAAGTAGGGGAGACTGTAACACCTGTGCCTTCACGGCCATCAAACAAATACCAAACCAATGAAATATTATATTTCATACTTGGGATTTGTAAAAATATGTGTATCGTTTACACATATCAACTCTTGTTCAATTTCAAACCCTAAATCGCTTTCTGGAAGGTTATACGCGCTCCGAAGCGTAAATATAACCAGTTTAATGCAACGAACACTCCGGAATAGTGAAATAGGCTTAACATACCTTAAATAACCTATACATAACTTAGATATAAGTTTTGGAAGGTTTGGTGTGGTGAAATCAAAGTTGAATCGCTTACAGGGACTAAAATTGACAAACTGCGAAAGTATGCCAATTTGAACTGTAACAGACATTCCGGAACATGACCATAAGTTAAACATACCATAAATATCCTTTACATAGCTTAGAAATAGGCTTTGAGGGGTTCGGTGTGCTAAAATAAACTTTTGTGTCATTCAGGGACTAAAAGTGTCAAAAAGTGCACAAGTTTGCATTTTCTCGCATAACTTACGTTCTGAATACATCTGGACATCCAAAAATTTATGTAAGCATGACTACATTTTTTTTTAGTGTTCGCCTTAAGAAAAATCCATTCGTTTCGTCATTTGGATCGTTTTTCGCGCTTATGCGCATTCCGTCGTAATTAAGCGAACATCGCGTTCGTACGACCAAACGAACCATCATCCGGCATATTTTTGGGTATGTTTTGAGTTCCCTATACTTTAACTTCATTTTAGAGCCTTGAAATGAGGTTAACGGGGTTCAAACGCATCGAAAATCGCTTAAAACACAACAGGGACCATTTCTGCCTTTTTTTCAAACTTTCTGTTTCAGGTGGGGCAGTGGCGTAGCGCCACTGCATGTGGCCTCACCTGTCGCGCTACGCGACTGCCTAGTCTGGGGCAGAAACATGCAGAAACTTCATTTTTCGCATTTTCGGGACCGGATTCGATGTATCGACAGCTGTTTACAGCTGTTATGCACTTCTAAAAACCTTGCCACATGTTGATACCCTATGGTGAGTGGCCATTTAGTCACCACAACCTTGCAACAAGTGTTCGGACGAGATCATTTCCCCTTTTCCAAGAAACGATCTCAACGGTGCACCTAAATCTATAAATACCCATCCACCCTCAACCCCAAAACCCACAAATCTGATTAAGGAAGCTCTAAGTTGGAACCTTCGTTTCATACCTGAGCTATTTTGATCTGGGTTAGCTTTCGGGGACCCTTCGTAAGTATTTTTTTCGTTCTTTTCCTTATTTTTACTGCTTTTCGAGTCAGAAAGTCAAACTTTGTTTGACTTTCAGCGTTGACCAGTAATGGTCAATGCGAAGTTCGTTTGAACTTCGCAACGTGATTGTAATCACGATGGTCATAGTTCCTTGGGACTATGCCTACTGATTACCACGTTGTCTAGGGTCGTAGGGTAGGCGATCTAATAAATCGCCTATACCTTCGAACCCGACCCAGTTTGGTCGATCATTAGGATCCGACCAAATACATTAGGTGACCATAGTGTAGGGAATAACCTTCCGAGGTTATACCCTATGGTCACATCGTTTAAATAGTTGTATGATAGGTAGTTTATATGCCTTAAGTAAATTACCAGAATACCCTTTTCATACATAATTGGTAATTTAGCATATGTAACCTAAACTTTTGTCACGTAACGGATTATGTAATATGTTTAGGAATATAATACTTGTCATAGGACTAGTTAGGCGGTCCGAACGCGTTTCACGCGCACGACGCGTTAAAGTAGCATAAGCTTCCTAAACGGGTCGTAATGGGTCGTATACAATTAGGTTAAGTTTCATTTAGTATGTAGGCTTTGTTAAACCATATCACACGAGTCTCCACACTCGTTTGGTTTACAAACCCTAATGCTACCCAGTCTTCCGATTTAGGTCCGGTTTATTAATGTAGTTACCTATATTAGGTGCCGTTTGATATTCCGCGATCTCTAGCACTGTTTGGTGGTTATCTTTAGACAACTGAGCAATCTCAAGTGAGTACATAGACCCCTCTTTTACTGTTTTCCAAACTGTTTTGGGGTGAAACACATGTGCCTACTTGTTACATTCATGCTTTCCTGTTTTCACATCATATACCGACTATGTTTGTTAGTACATCATAGTACATGATTTCATTACTTTTCTGCTATGTATGTTGACTGATAACATGCTAAGCACATTGATTTACATGACTTTTCTGCTATGTATGTTGACTGATAACATGCTTAGTACATTGTTTTACATGACTTTTCTACTTTGTATGATGACTTTGCATACTTAGTACATTGTTTTATACTGCATCTCTGTTGCATATGTTCCAGTAACATATGGACACATGGTTTTATAGCTCTACCCTGTATGTTTACTCTAGCATACTAGGTACATTATCTTCATAAAACATGCTTACATTTTGGTATGACATTTGGTTTGTTTAAACTATACTATACATTCATTAACACCGATCATGCCGCTCGGTAGTAGGTAGTGGTACCATAGGACTTGACAAATCCCGTTCCGGACATCCCAGGGAAAGGGGATGAAAGGAATGACCGAATCCGAATACATATTCTCTTGATAACTCACTTTTACATAGTTATCCGTCTGTCTCAAGGCTTGGATGTATGAATTTTCACAATACCGCATAAATGTTCATATTCAGTATAGCATGCATATATCTTACAAAACATAACTTTGATTTAAACCAAGTTTTACTTCAATACCTTGTTTTGTACATTTTTACTTATGGTTTAAGTAGTCTAAATTTTACTTACCATACATATCATTTTGGTAATACATTTCTTGACTACTTTTGGATATTTGACATAGACATTTGACATGGATATTTGACATAGACATTTTGACATAATTTACATCTTGACATGAACATTTTACATTGTTTGGTTTGGTTTGAATAAGTGATTAAGTAACGATGCGTGTGTAATATGATACAAGCATGGTGGATACGCCGCTGGTACTTCCTATATATAAGTGTTTGTATGGTACTACATATTGTAACGTTATTTGAATCATTTCAAGTTTGAGACATAGAACATTTTATACAAATAACATACTTTTCACAAGACATTGTTTTACAAACAACTTATCTAATACAAATCCATTTTACTATGGTTATTCATTTAACCATACATTATTCACTTATTTATACATATCATCTGAACTCATTGTTTTTCAAATGATTTACAAAACAAAGCAAATTACAAAGTTCATGACTAAACATTTTCTCAAACATAAGTCATGAAACCTATTTTCACAAAACCTATGTATCTCACCGGCATTTTTATGCTGACGTACCATATTTTCACATGTGTTTTTCAGGAGCTGTTGCATAAGATGATCGAGATACACATAGACAGACTTGGGCTTTAGTGACAATAAAAGATGCAAGACTAGTTAATTATGTTGTATTTCTTTGTTTGTCGAGGCAGTGTAACACTTTTAATCAATAATACGAAACTTCAATTTCCATAGTTGTGAAACATTAATTCTGTTACAACACTCCCCGATGTTTCCGCCATGTTTTGTATGTTCTACGTGGTCGGGGTGTGACACCGTACACTTGTCGGAATGTTATGGTACCTCAATTGGCCACCCACCATAAGGTATCAACATGTGGAAGAGAGATTAGGAGTGCAAAACAGCTGAAAACAGGCTGTTAAGTACTCTGCATCTGGTCTGAACTTGCTTTACGGACCTCAAAGCTGCCAATGTTGAGGTCCGTAAGGTAACAACTTTGGCAGATTTACAGTTTTGGTCCCTGCAGCCCCTAAACTTGGTTTTCGATGCATTTTTGACACGTTTAAGCCCCGTTAACCCCATTTCAAAGCTCTACAATGAAGTTAAAGTATAGGGAACCTAAATTGTGCTCAAAAATATCTCAGATGTCGGTTCGTTTAGCCGTACGGTTGCGATGTTCGGTTAATTACGACGGAATGCGCATAAGCGCGAAAAACGATCCAAATGACGAAACGAAAGGATTTTTGGCAAGCCAAACACTAAAGCATAATATAGTCATGCTTACATAAATTTTTGGATGTCCGGATGTATTCAGAACGTAAGTTATGCGCGAAAATGCAAACTTGTGCACTTTTTGACACTTTTAGTCCCTGAATGACCCAAAAGTTTATTTTAGCACACCGAACCCCTTAAAGCCTATTTCTAAGCTATGTAAAGGATATTTAAGGTGTGTTTAACTTATGGTCATGTTCCGGAATGTCTGTTACAGTTCAAATTGGCATACTTTCGCAGTTTGTCAAGTTTAGTCCCTGTAAGCGAATTAACTTTGATTTCACCACACCAAACCTTCCAAAACTTATATCTAAGTTATGTAAAGGTTATTTAAGGTATGTTAAACCTATTTCACTACTCCGGAGTGTTTGTTGCATTAAACTGGTTATATTTACGCATTAGTGCGCGTATAATCTTCCAGAAAGCGATTTAGAGCTTGAAATCGAACAAGAATTGATATGTGTAAACGATACATATATTTATACAAGTCCAAAGTATGAAATACAATATTTCATTGGTTTGGCATTTGTTTGATGGTTGAAATGACACAGGTGTTACAGTCTCCCCTACTTTAGGAAATTTCGTCCCGAAATTTATTCGTAGGAGTCTGTTTGTGACTTTGTATCAGATAGCCACCAGAGATATGTAAGGCCTAATCCTGTCATTTCCTTAACGGACATTCTTCAGAACGAAAATGAACAAACGGAGTCATTTTCCTCAACGAGTATTCTTCGGAAACGGAAATGAAGGAATAATCAAACGGAGATTCATTTCCTTAACGGAGAATCTTCAGAAACGAAAATGAACAACGGAGTCATTTTCAACGGTTGCTTCCTCAGAAACGGAAATGAAAATGACTAGACAAACGGATATTCATTTCCTTAACGGACAAATCTTCAGAAACGAAAATGAACTAACGGAGTCATTTTCAACGGTTGTTTCCTCAGAAACGGAAATGAAAAAGATAGACAAACGGATATTCATTTCCTCAACGGATAATCTTCAGAAACGAAAATGAACTAACGGAGTCATTTTCAACGGTTGTTTCCTCAGGTTCGGAAATGAAGGATTAAACAACGGGTATTCATTTCCTCAACGGATAATCTTCAGAAACGAAAATGAACTAACGGAGTCATTTTCAACGGTTGTTTCCTCAGGTTCGGAAATGAAGGAATAAATAAACGGATATTCATTTCCCTCGACGGATACTCTTCAGAACGAAAATGCACAAACGGAGTCATTTTCCTCAACGGTTATTCTTCAGAATTGGGAATGAAGGATAAACGGATATTCATTTCCCTTGACGGATACTCTTCAGAACGAAAATGCACAAACGGAGTCATTTTCCTCAACGGGTATTCTTCAGAATTGGAAATGAAGGATAAACGGATATTCATTTCCTCAACGGATATTCTTCAGAAGTGAAAAATGAATAGCTAGTTCATTTTTCCTCAACGGATACTTCATCAGAATTGGAAATGAATAGGGTTAACTTCTAGGTACATGACAAAGCTCGCTGTGGTTTTTGTGCACTAAATTGCATAATTATGTATGCATCCATAATTACGTAATTCCTTGCATAGTCCGCACAGTTTGTCTTTGTAATGTTCATAAGCACATAATCACATAGTTGTTTAATTGTTATTGTCTTGTTATTGATTGCTATGAACTTGGCACCTCGTACTTCGTTTCTCTTGGAAGAAACGGGTACTTAGGATTTTCGTGAAAAACGCAAGAGATCATACAATGGAAGAAATTTGGGAGTAGTCTGTTCTTCAAGGAATGCGGTTCCTTGATTGTCGGTATTGTAGGGGATATGTTGTTTATACATACAATCACATAAATACATTGCAATGTAAATAAAAGATTTATTTATAAACAACGATAACAACTGTTTCTTGGATCTTGACAACAAAAGAAAATAATACATAAGACGTGATTATTTCTAAACGATGTTGTCTTCTGGTTGATCATATGCTCATCCCTGCGCTGGATTTGCATTAGCAAGCCTTGGGCAATTCCTACGAAAATGGCCCATCTCGCCACAGTTGTAGCAAGATCCCGGTGGAAAACGAGCTTGAGCAGGATTGTTGCCAGCTTGATTTGGTGCAGTTGCGGTTGGGCAAACCCTAGCTGTATGACCTATAAGTCCGCAAACCTGGCATGTGCGGCACTTCACCCCAGCATGATGATGTAGGCCACATTGGTTGCACAAGGGTGCAGTTCCGTTGTAGGGTTTCCTGGCAGGGGGTTGAGCTGGTTGGTTGAGGACGGCTTGATCATTGTGAGCGACCACAGCGTAGTTCTGAGAAGCCTTTCGCTTCTTTGACCTCTTAGGGGATCCAGTCTGTTCATCCATGATCTTTGATTCCTCGATTGGTTTCGATTCTTCGACCGGCTTCTTGTCACCTTTTCAGAAAAGTTTACCTTTCCTGATCTTTGATTCAGTCAAGGTTGCAGATAGCTCAATGGCCTGTCTAACTGTAGTAGGGTTGCTACCAGTCAAAATGTCTTGTATTGAATCAGGGAGGCCATCAATGTACTTTTCGATTGCCTTATCCAAAGGCGTGACCATGTTTGGGCATAACAGACTCAACTCCTCGTAACGGTCCGTGTAGGCTTTATGCTCACCGCTGTCTTGCTCGAGATTGTCGAATTCCCTTTCCAAAGCCCTGATCTCATGTCGAGGACAGAATTCCTTCATCATAAGGGCCCTAAGTTCAGCCCATGTCTGTGCTAGAGCAACTTCTGCACCTCGATCTCTCATAACCCCGTTCCACCACGTAAGGGCTCTCTTCTGGAACACACTTGAAGCAAACTCGACCTTGCGATTGTCAGGACACTGCACATGGCGGAAAGTATTCTCAATGCTCTCGAACCATTGAAGAAGCCCAGTCGCTCCCTCAGAACCACTAAACTTGAGTGGTTTCGCCGAGTTAAAACTCTTGAAATTGCATACACCATTGTTGTTGTTGTTGGCTTGATTCCATTGAGCAAAGAGGTTTGGGAATTGAGCAGCCATTTGCTGCGCAATGATTTCTGCCAGTTCGGCAGTTGCTATCTGGTTCTCGCGTCGAGGAGGCATTCTAAAAGAGGAAACATGAAAAGAAACGAGTGAGAGATTTAGACGAAAAGAATGAGATGAAACAAATCTGATGAAAGCAAGGATAGTGGTCATTTGTTTGTTACTATAAAGCAACAACCGACACACAGTGACTAACCAAAGTAAATGGATCAAAAAATAATGTATCGCGAAGACATGCTCGCCTATAAGTGAACACTCATCCCAAGAATTCCCAGGTAAGCACAACTGGTCTCGCGTCTGGTTGAGATGTATACGAAGTGCTTGCCTAGACAGAAAACCCAGAATACAGGCGTTCACCCTTCCAGTTTGCACGTGTTCACATTATTTAAAACCCAAAACCTTGACGAGATTTTGAAAACTCAAAGGGGTTCAAAACCTTATAACAGAGGGTTCAAAACCTTACAATAGAAGGTTCAAAACCTAGTAATCAATCATCCTAGAACAGATGATTAGTTTTCAAAGCGGTTTTGAAATTTATGTTCTTGTTGTGGTCGTCACCTAAGGATAGGTGACGGTATTGTTTTATGACTAAACGCAAGTAAACTCGCGTTAGGGTCCTAAGAAAGTTATAGACTAGGTCAAAGCATTACTAATAACCTAATTCCCTATAACCATTGGCTCTGATACCATCTTTTCTGTCACACCCCGACCGCGTAAAACAACAAATCGCGGCGGAAACATCGGGGAGTGTTGTAACAGAATTAATTGTTTCAAATCCATGGTAATTGAAGTTTCGTTTTATTGATTAAAAGTGTTACAATGTCTTAACAAACAAAGGAATACAACATAATTAACTAGTCTTGCATCTTTTATTGTCACTAAAGCCCAAGTCTGCCTATGTGTATCTTGATCATCTTATGCAACAGTTCCTGAAAAACACATGTGAAAATAGGTACGTCAGCATAAAAATGCCTGTGAGATACATAGGTTTTGTGAAAATAGGTTTCATGACTTATGTTTGAGAAAATGTTTAGTCATGAACCTTGTAATTTGCTTTGTCTTGTAAATCGTTTGAAAATCAATAAGTCCAGATGATATGTATAGATAAAAGAATTATGTATGGTTAAATGAATAACCATGTAACTGAGTTTGTATAAGATAAGTTGTTGTAAAACAATGTCTTGTGAAAAATATGTTATTTGTATAAAATGTTATATGTCTCAAACTGAAATGCTTCAAATAACGCTACGATATGTAATGCCATACAAACACTTATATATAGGAAGTACCAGCGGCGTATCCACCATGCTTGTATCATATTACACACACATCGTTACTTAATCACTTAATCAAACCAAAACACCAAAGTAATGTTTAACAGTTGCAGAAATGTTTATGTATGGTCAAAGACGGTTCACACGGTTCATAGATACAAACGGTTCACAGATACAAACGGTTCACAGATACAAACGGTTCACATATACAAACGGTTCACAGATATCAACGGATCACATAGTCAAATGATTTCAACGGTTCACATAGTCAAATGTTTACAACGGTTCAATATGTAGTATAATGTGTTCATATGCTGGATAAGCATATGCAACAGAAAAGCAATGTAAAACAATGTACTAAGTATGCACAAAATGGACATACGTAGTATGAAATGTAATGTAGAACGATGTACTAAGTAATGCACACAATGGGCACACCTAGCATGAAATGTAATGAAATCATGTACTATAATGTACTAACGAACATAGCAGGTATATGATGTGAAAACAGGAAAAGCATGAATGTAACAAGTAGGCACGTGTGTTTCACCCCAAAACAGTTTGGAAAACAGTAAAAGAGGGGTCTATGTACTCACTTGAGATTGCTCAGCAGTCCTTGAGTAACAACCAAACAATGCTAGAGATCGCGGATATCAAACGGCACCTAATATAGGTAACTATGTTAATTAACCGGACCTAGATCGGAAGATCGGGTAGCATTAGGGTTTGTAAACCAAACGAGTGTAGAGACTCGTGTCATTTGGTTTAACAAAGCCTACATACTAAATGAAACTTTAATCTAAGTGCTTTCGACCCATTACGACCCGTTTAGGTAGATTATGCTACTTTAACGCGTCGTTCGCGTGAAACGCGTTCGGACCGCCTAACTAGTCCTATGACAAGTGTTATATGCCTAAACATGTTACATAATCAGTTATGTGACAAAGGTTTAGGTTACATATGTTTAATTACCAATTATACATGAAAAGGGTATTCTGGTAATTTACCTAAGGCATATAAACTACCTATCATACAACTACTTAAACGATGTGACCATAGGGTATAACCTCGGAAGGTTATTCCCTACCTACTATGGTCACCTAATGTGTTTGGTCGGATCCTAATGATCGACCAAATGGGTCGGGTTCGAGGTATAAGCGATTTATTAGATCGCTTACCCTACGACCCTAGACAACGTGGTAATCAGTAGGCATAGTCCCAAGGGACTATAACCAACGTGATTACACTCACGTTGCGAAGTTCAAACGAACTTTGCATTGACCATAACTGGTCAATGTAGAAAGTCAAACAAAGTTTGACTTTCAGACTCCAAAGACTCGAAAAGCAATAAAAGAACGAAAGAATACTTACGAAGGGTCCCCGAATGCTAATCTCGATCCAAGAACTCAGGTATGAAACAATGGTTTCAACTTAGAGCTCTCAAATCAAGATTCTTGTGAGAAATGAAGTTGGGGTGGATGGGTATTTATAGTTTTCGGGTAATCGTTAAGATCGTTTCTTGGAAAAGGGGGCACGATCAAGGCCGTACACTTGTCGGAATGTTATGATACCTCAATTGGCCACCCACCATAAGGTATCAACATGTGGAAGAGAGATTAGGAGTGCAAAACAGCTGAAAACAGGCTGTTAAGTACTCTGCATCTGGTCTGAACTTGCTTTACGGACCTCAAAGCTGCCAATGTTGAGGTCCGTAAGGTAACAACTTTGGCAGATTTACAGTTTTGGTCCCTGCAGCCCCTAAACTTGGTTTTCGATGCATTTTTGACACGTTTAAGCCCCGTTAACCCCATTTCAAAGCTCTACAATGAAGTTAAAGTATAGGGAACTTAAATTGTGCTCAAAAATATCTTGGATGTCGGTTCGTTTAGCCGTACGGTTGCGATGTTCGGTTAATTACGACGGAATGCGCATAAGCGCGAAAAACGATCCAAATGACGAAACAAAAGGATTTTTGGCAAGCCAAACACTAAAGCATAATATAGTCATGCTTACATAAATTTTTGGATGTCCGGATGTATTCAGAACGTAAGTTATGCGCGAAAATGCAAACTTGTGCACTTTTTGACACTTTTAGTCCCTGAATGACCCAAAAGTTTATTTTAGCACACCGAACCCCTTAAAGCCTATTTCTAAGCTATGTAAAGGATATTTAAGGTGTGTTTAACTTATGGTCATGTTCCGGAATGTCTGTTACAGTTCAAATTGGCATACTTTCGCAGTTTGTCAAGTTTAGTCCCTGTAAGCGAATTAACTTTGATTTCACCACACCAAACCTTCCAAAACTTATATCTAAGTTATGTAAAGGTTATTTAAGGTATGTTAAACCTATTTCACTACTCCGGAGTGTTTGTTGCATTAAACTGGTTATATTTACGCATTAGTGCGCGTATAACCTTCCAGAAAGCGATTTAGAGCTTGAAATCGAACAAGAATTGATATGTGTAAACGATACATATATTTATACAAGTCCAAAGTATGAAATACAATATTTCATTGGTTTGGCATTTGTTTGATGGTTGAAATGACACAGGTGTTACAAAAACCTTCCACTTGTTTCTTCCTAAGTCTTTCATTTTCTTCTAGAATGTCTCTTCATCACGATGACGCCCAGATATCCGAGCAGACTGCCAAATTTACCCTACGAATAGGCGAAGTAGTCCTGAAGGCTGTTGAATTGGCTACTGCCATGTATCGTCTCCAGGATGAAGCCACCCAAGAGTCACCAAGACAGGCAGGACCTAGTCAAGTGACAGCACCACCAGCCAAGAAACCAATCGGGGAATCAAAGACCATGGATGAACGATCGCCTAAGAAGTCAAAGAAGCGAAAGGCTCCTCAAAACTTCGCCGTGGTCGCTCACAATGGTCGAGCCGTTCCCAACCAACCAGCTCAGCCACCTGCAAAGAAAGCATATGCCGGTACTGCACCTCATTGTGCACGCTGCAACGGTCATCACGCGTTACAACAAGTTTGCTGGCAATGCACGACGTGTGGTAAACTTGGGCATTTGGCCAAAGTTTGTCGTTTGGGACAAAATCAGGCTGCTCAGGTTCAAGCTCCGGTTCAAGGGAATGCTGCGAAATTCCCACTGGGTTCATGTTTTAACTGCGGAGAGATTGGTCACTTCCGCCACAACTGCCCAAAGCTTGCTAATGCAAATCCAACCCTTGGATGAGCATTCGGCTGAACAAAGGATATTGCTGTCTTATGCCTTTGTTTCTTTTGTTCTCGTGTATTGTGAAAAAAATATGTCTTGTTCATAAATAAAAGTTGTTGTTCGCAATTCTGATATACAAGTATAATTACATGTGTTTATGGCATTTCCCTGTAATACCTGTATTAAGGAACTATGTTCCTTACAAACTACTCTTATGATTCTCTCTTTCAAATGATCGCTCATGATTCCTTCAAAAATTTTAAGTACTCGTTTCATTCTAAGATACGAAGTACAGAAAATAAAGTGACATTATGAGTAATCATGCTTCTGCACATCTGTGCCTTTGAATCCTTGGTTAGATAACTAAGGATATTTTCAAATCTCATACCCATTACGTTTTGATTTTTCAACATATACAGTACAGGTATTTCAAAAACAATCTTCATGATCTCAAAACATTTCATATAGTTTGAAAACAATTTTTCTAGATACATTGTCTATGTTATTTCAAAAACATTGGCCATGTTATCAAAACCAACCTTCCTAATTTCAAAATATTTCATATAGTCTGAAGACAATATTAACACAATACATTTTCTTATCAAGTGCATGATTTCGAAAAGCATCATTCATGTCTTTCAAAAACCTTATACATAATTTCAAAATTCATCTCGCATGATTTTTAAAACATTTTTGTAAATATATCTATCTAATACACCTACTTTATGATTTCAAAAGTATTATATATAAGGTTTCAAAAACGTTAAACACATTTTTCTTAAAAGAACCCCATGCATAGTTTTCAAAAATATTTTCCACATACATTGACTTAACCTTCAAATTCTGCTTCATATGTCGCCTTGACATATCAAGCATCTCAACTTCATAAACATTTTACTTCATGTTTTGACATAAGCACATCCCGTGCAAGGTTTCAAAACATCTTCAACTTCTAAAAAAAAAAAAATCCACATGGGATCTTTTTATCTTCACATTTAGATCCTTGTGGATGATCATCATACAAATCAGAATCCTTAATTGGATTCCTTATGTACCTTAATTCGAACATTTCGGTTTTTTATAATCGAAATCGAATTTTCTCTTCAAAAATCTTTCTATCTTTATAGTTAGATTCTTGATAACGTTTAAAGTACCAAATGAAATCCGCTGAATGGATTCCTAGTGTGCTTTAAATGCATGTACGCAATTAACAAGACAAATTAACAAACAATTTTGTGGTTATGTGACTATGTGTTTATGCATCTTATGTTTTCATTTATGCATTTTTGTGTTTTTGGTATACTCTGGATATTCGTTATCCAAATCCTCGTAGAATCTTTCATATCTTCATATGAGGGATTCGTAGAAGGATATTCAAAGGTACTACCTTAAATCCTTAATGGGCTTCTATGTAATAGTTAAGACCCTTGGATTATATAGTACCACTCCAGACCCTTTTTAGTGGTCTAGTCAAAAGATTGATTCGCAATCTGGTTAAAGAATGACATCTAGTGATGTAGCTGGACAGACTCCTTGATAGTCTATTTAGATCATTTATTGATTTAGTCAAAAGGACTCTATGGCGGTCTAGTCACACTCATCACAGGATTGTTCATTTGGTTTTACCCTACGCATTATAAAATAGACTGTGTGAACTGTGCAAGGAATTGTCTAATTATGGACGCGTACATAATTATGAAATTTAGTGCACAGAAACCCAGTAAGGTTTATTATGTGTAAGAACCGATAGTGACAACAATAACAAAATGAGAACGATGTAATGGAGGTACGGTGGACGCACCAATGACGCTTCATATACTTGTATATAAGTATCCCTCTTACATTACAATCATGATGTTATTAAAGTACTAGAAGTTCAAGAACCCTAACCAATGTTGTTCGATCTTTTAAACTTCATGTTTTAAACTCTCAGAAGCTTCCTCTAAATAAATTTCGGGACGAAATTTCCTAAAGTAGGGGAGACTGTAACACCTGTGCCTTCGCAGCCATCAAACAAATACCAAACCAATGAAATATTGTATTTCATACTTGGGATTTGTAAAAATATGTGTATCTTTTGCACATATCAATTCTAGTTCTATTTCAAACTCTAAATCACTTTCTGGAAGGTTATACGCGCACCGATGCGTAAATATAACCAGTTTAATGCAACAAACACTCCGGAATAGTGACATTGGCTTAACATACCTTAAATAACCTTTACATAACTTAGAAATAAGTTTTGAAGGCTTTGGTATGGCAAAAACAAGTTAATTCGCTTACAGGGACTAAATTTGACAAACTGCGAAAGTATGCCAATCTGAACTGTAACAGACATTTCGGAACATGACCATAAGTTAAACATACCATAAATATCCTTTACATATCTTAGAAATAGGCTTTGAGGTGTTCGGTGTGCTAAAATAAACTTTTGGGTCATTCAGGGACTAAAAGTGTCAAAAAGTGCACAAGTTTGCAGCTGTTTGATCCTCCACCACATGTTCTAACTTGCTTAGTCAGATGATAAGCATCAATTTTAGCTTCCATAACCTTCCAACAAGTGTACGGATGGGATCGAATCACGGTTTCCATGAAACGATCTCAACGGTGCACCGAATACTATAAATACCCCATGCCCCCCATTGCATAACTTACAAGAATTCTGATTTGAGAAACTCTAAGTTGAAACCATTGTTTCATACCTGAGATTCTTGGATCGGGATTAGCATTCGGGGACCCTGGGTAAGTATTCTTTCGTTCTTTTCCTTATTTTATTGCTTTTCGAGTCCGAAAGTCAAACTTTGTTTGACTTTCAGCATTGACCAGTAATGGTCAATGCGAAGTTCGTTTGAACTTCGCAACGTGAGTGTAATCACGTTGGTCATAGTCCCTTGGGACTATGCCCACTGATTACCACGTTGTCTAGAGTCGTAGGGTAGGCGATCTAATAAATCGCCTATACCTTCGAACTCGACCCATTTGGTCGATCATTAGGATCCGACCAAATACATTAGGTGACCATAGTATATAGGGAATAACCTTCCGAGGTTATACCCTATGGTCGCTTCGTTTAAGTAGTTGTATGATAGGTAGTTTATATGCCTTAGGTAAATTACCAGAATACCCTTTTCATGTATAATTGGTAATTAAGCATATGTAACCTAAACCTTTGTCTGCCTTTGTTCCGGGTAGGAAAATATCAGATAACATCCTTCTTACTCAAGAATTGATGCACAATTATCATTTGAATCGGGGGCCGGCTAGATGTGCGTTTAAAATAGATATCCAAAAAGCTTATGATACAGTTAGTTGGGCGTTTTTGGAGGATGTTTTGCATGGTTTTGGGTTTCATCAAAAGATGGTTGCGTGGATTATGGCTTGTGTAACCACAACCACTTATTCTCTTAGCATTAATGGTAATTTGCATGGTTTTTTCGGGGGTAAGAGGGGCCTGCGGCAAGGGGATCCTATGTCGCCATACTTATTCACATTGATTATGGAGGTTCTCTCAATGCTTCTTCAACAAGCTGCTCAGTCTAGCACTATGTTTAAGTTTCACGCTAACTGTGTTAAGCAGAAGATTATAAACGTTTCATTTGCTGATGATTTATTCATATTTGTGCATGGGGATATTGTTTCGGTGAAAAAGGTTAGAGATGCTCTTGAGAAGTTTACAAATCTTTCTGGATTAGTGCCGAGTTCAGCTAAGAGCACGGCTTATTTCTGTAATGTGCCGAATAATGTCAAGCAAGATATACTTCGGATCATGCCTTTCCAGGAAGGTTCGTTGCCGGTGCGGTATCTAGGGGTGCCGTTAATTTCCACTAAGTTGGGATTTAAGGATTGCAAACCTCTTCTAGATCGGATGGAAAAGAGAATTAATAGCTGGCTGAATAAGTCTCTTTCTTTTGCTGGTAGACTACAACTTATTAACTCTGTTTTATCGGCCATGCATATCTATTGGGCTTCCGTGTTTATTATTCCTTCTCGGGTCATCAATGATCTTGAGAAGCAGATGCGAAGGTTCTTGTGGAATGGCAATAATCTGAGTAGAGTTAAGGCGAAAGTTCCTTGGGCTGATGTTTGCTTGCCGAAGAATGAGGGTGGTTTAGGCATAAAATGTATTTCGGATGTGAATAAGGCACTTATGACTAATCATATTTGGAGCATTTTGGTTAATAGGAAATCTCTTTGGGTCCAATGGATATATACTCACAAATTGAAGGGTAGGAGTTTTTGGGATGTTAACAGCAAAGGTAGTATGAGTTGGGGATGGAGGAAGCTCTTGTCTCTTCGCAGTGTTGTTAGGCCTTTTATATGGAAGGTTGTTCGAAGTGGGGCTCAAACGAATGCCTGGTGGGATAATTGGTGTCATTTAAGTCCTCTAAGTTCATTCATTACGCCTAGGAGAATAACTAATGCGGGATTTAACTTTTCTTCTTCTATTTCGGATCTTGTGGATGAAAACAGAAACTGGAGGTGGCCTCAAGCTTGGTATGATTTATATCCGGTTTTGATTGGGTTAGATGTTCCTCGGTTGACGCAAAATATGCTGGACCGTACGGTTTGGAAAGATTTGGATGGGAACTCTTGCTCGTTTCGGTCTTCTGAAGTGTGGCATACCATTCGGTGTAGGCAGAGTACAATCTCGTGGGTTGATGGGGTATGGTTTTCTCAATGTATTCCAAGACATTCGTTTCACTTATGGTTAGTCATAAAGAATAAACTTAAAACCCAAGACCGGCTTGCTGCTTGGGAGGTGGGAAGTGTAACGAATTTAAACCTCATGTGTTGTCCGCTTTGTAGAAGGAATCGGGACTCTAGAGATCATTTATTTTTTCAGTGTTCGTTTGCTTCTAAAGTGTGGAATGAAATTAAGAGTTTGGTTCAAATGGGTAATGTTGATAGCACGTGGCAATCGATTATGATCTGGATGGAACAAAATTCAAGCTCGAAGAAGACGGAGCATATTATATGTAAGCTGGTTATTGCGGCTTCGACGTATTTCATATGGCAAGAGAGAAATAACTGTTTATTTTCAAATGCTTTGGCTGATCAGAATGCGGTGATTCAGAGGATCAAGGAAGTTGTCCGATTACGTTTAATGGGGTTCAAGTTTAGAAGACAATTGGGTATCGAGAGTCTTCTGAGGACGTGGAAGATATGTTCGGAAGATGAGGCTAATGATCCGGGCTAGCTGATGTTAGTTGTTTTCTCGGTTTTTTGTTTAGATCGGGTCGTTTTGTTATAGTTTGTTTTTGTATGGTTGTGTTTGTGGGTTGTGTTGTTTTGTGTTCCTAGGTGTTGGTATGTCAAGCCTAGTTGGTGTGTCCGAGTTGGGCATGCCCTTGTTCTTATTTTCATTTATAAAATTTACATGGGGTAAACCCTTTACCCAAAAAAAACCTAAACCTTTGTCACATAACTGATTATGTAACATGTTTAGGCATATTCTACTTGTCATAGGACTAGTTAGGCGGTCCGAACGCGTTTCACGCGCACGACGCGTTAAAGTAGCATAATCTACCTAAACGGGTCGTAATGGGTCGAAAGCACTTAGGTTAAGTTTCATTTAGTATGTAGGCTTTGTTAAACCATATCATATGAGTTCCTACACTCATTTGGTTTACAAACCCTAATGCTACCCAATCTTCCGATTTAGGTCCGGTTAATTAACATAGTTACCTATATTAGGTGCCGTTTGATTTCCGTGATCTCTAGCATTGTTTGGTTGTTACTCAAGGACTACTGAGCAATCTCAAGTGAGTACATAGACCCCTCTTTTACTGTTTTCCAAACTGTTTTGGGGTGAAACACATGTGCCTACTTGTTACTTTCATGCTTTCCTATTTTCACATCATATACATGCTATGTTCGTTAGTACATTATAGTACATGATTTCATTACATCTTATGCTAGGTGTGCCCATTGTGTGCATTACTTGGTACATTGTTTTACATTACATTTCATGCTAGGTGTGCCCATTGTGTGCATTACTTAGTACATCGTTTTAAATGACATTTCACGCTATGTATGTTCATTTGATTACATACTTAGTGCATTGTTTTCACATGCTTACATTTTGGTATGACATTTGGTTTGTTTACATGGGACAATACATTCATTAACACCGATCATGCCGTTCGTTAGTAGGTAGTGGTACCATAGGAATTGACAACTCCCGTTCCGGACATCCCAGGGAAAGGGGACAGAAAGGAATGACCGAATTCGATGATATAAGACAGATAGACCTTTAATTTGTTTAAGGGTTTATCACCACAGTCGCAAGGCTTGGATGTATGCATTATAACAATACCGCATAAATGTTCATATTCAGTATAGCATGCATTTACACAAGACATAGTATTGATTTAAACCAAGTTTTACTTCAATACTTTGCTTTTGTGCATATGGTTTAGTTGAGACATTTCACTAACCATACATGACATTTTGACATGGTTTACACAAAGACATTTTGACATAGACATTTGACAAAGACATTTTGACATAGACATTTTGACATAGACATTTGACATAGACATTTCGACATAGATATTTTAACATGATTGACATTTGATCATGCATTTCCCACAAAACATAACTTTGATTTAAACCAAGTTTTACTTCAATACTTTGTTTTGTGCATTTCACCTATGGTTTAGTTGATGCATTTCACTAGCCATACATATCACATTTGTTTTACATTACATGATCTACATCTTGACATAAACACTTTGACATATTATTCAATACATTTGGCAATTGGTTAAACATAGACATCTTACATTGATTGGTTTGGTTTGATTAAGTGATTAAGTAACGATGCGTGTGTAATATGATATAAGCATGGTGGATACGCCGCTGGTACTTCCTATATATAAGTGTTTGTATGGTATTACATATCGTAGCGTTATTTGAATCATTTCAATTTGAGATATATAACATTTTATACAAATAACATACTTTTCACAAGACATTGTTTTACAAACAACTTATCTTATACAAACTCATTTTACATGGTTATTCATTTAACCTGACATTTATTTATACATATCATCTGATCTTACCGTTTTTCAAATGATTTACAAAACAAAGCAAATAACAAGGTTCATGACTAAACATTTTCTCAAACATAAGTCATGAAACCTATTTTCACAAAACCTATGTATCTCACCGGCATTTTTATGCTGACGTACCATATTTTCACATGTGTTTTTCAGGAGCTGTTGCATAAGATGATCAAGATACACTTAGGCGGACATGGGCCTTAGTGACAATAAAAGATGCAGACTAGTTAATTATGTTGTATTTCCATGTTTGTTTAGACATTGTAACACTTCTAATGAATAAAACGAAACTTCAATTGCCATGGATTTGAAACATTAATTCTGTTACAACACTCCCCGACGTTTCCGCCACGTTTGGTATGTTCTACGTGGTCGGGGTGTGACATAATATTTGAGAGCGAGTCAGTCCAATATTTGTATCCCACAAATATCTATGAACTTTGGCAGCAACAGTTTGCTCTATATTCATTCTAAATGAATATCCACCAATCCAAGTTCATAATAGTCTTACATTCATATTTGTTCCCACAATTATGATCGGCTACGGACATTTAGAATAATTAACTTATTCACGGATTTAAACATGCTAATATGAATCATAACTCAAAATACCATAAAAGAGTTAAAATAACTATTGTTTCAATATCCAAATACAAAAGGCAGATCAAATCCAATCACTAGAATATCGAAGTCCTAAGGCACATGTATGACCCTCATGTTTTGCCCTGTCAAGGAGCTTCGTGAGTGGATCCGCAATGTTTTGATCGGTGTGAACTTGGCGGATATATATCTTTCCTTTTTCAACTTCATCCCTTATGTAGTTGAATCTCCGCTCGATGTGTTTAGTCTTTTGGTGCGCACGAGGTTCTTTGATTTGAGTAATCGCACCCTCGTTATCACAAAAGATCTCTAGGGGGTCTTGAATGGTAGGGACCACCCCTAGGTCGGCTATAAATTTCTTTAACCATGCAGCTTCCTGGGCTGCCAATGAAGCGGCGATGTATTCTGATTCTCTAGTGGACAATGCTACCACGTCTTGTTTTGAGCTCTTCCAAGAGACTGCTCCTCCATTTAAAATGAAGACATACCCCTATTTTGATCAAGAATCACTTCGATCATTTTGGAAACTCGCGTCCGTGTAACCCTTTACAACGAGTTCCTCCTCACCAGATCCATATATTAAGAACATATCCTTAGTCCTCCTAAGATATTTCAATATGCTTTTAACAGCCATCCAATGACTGTTACCTGGATTATGCTGGTATCTACTCGTTATGCTCAAGGCGCATGAGACGTCCGGTCTGGTGCATATCATTGCATACATGATGGATCCTGTGACACCTCGTTGAAACGCTCTCACTTTTACTAGCTCGTCAGTAGCTGCTTTAACTTTCGGGACGAAAGTTCTTAAAACTTGGGGATAATGTGACACTCTAGGTTTTCCCGAGCAAATACCTTGTATTAACATTATGTGTCTATACGTTATTAAATGTTAGTGCGTGTTATTTATTGTTATTTATGTGATCTTTTGATTGTGCCATGTGTGTATTATGTATATATATATATATATGCGAACCGAGACCACCCGGTCTCGAGTGAACCAAAACGGTTGGGCCGGATTGGGCCGTACACCCCCTTCGAGCCCACTCGGAACCATTGTAGGGTGCACCACCCAAACCGAGTATAAAACCCATGCCCAAGCCCTCCTTCTCTCATTTGACACTCCCACCATTCACACTCCCTTTCACACTCTCTTCTCACTAAAACTCAAGAACACCACCACCAAATCTCTCTCCCCTTCTCTCGGATTCAAGCCGGAAACATCAAGACTCGGTCAAGCTCGTAATCATCTCCCGGACACTTCGAATCCTCATCCTCCTTCTCGACTTGGTGATTTCTTCTCTATCGGTTAGTGTTTTCTTTAGGTTGTTAATACATGAAGATGGTTGTTGTTTTTATGTAATGAAGGTGTTTCTTATATAGAAGATGATATGCATACTTGTTAGATGATTTGTATGAATATAATGAGGATTATCGGTTAACATGTCTTGATTTCGGATAAATTACATAATGAGTTAGTGTTATCTTGTGTTTGAATGTGGTTTAAACCATGAGTTGTTGATGATCATGAGATTTGGTTGCTTAGTGTTCATGACTAATCGGATTATATGCTCTTAGGCTAAGAAATCAAATGCTTGATAAAACGGTTGCACACATGTGGAAATTGGAGTAGTTGTTGATGTGTTTCTATTGTTATTCATACTATAGTTCATAAAGGATATGTTGATTATATGTTGAGTATGCATGAATATATGATGAACTGTTTGAAGATGGAATGAATATTTGAAAAACCTACTGTTTGATCCATTTTCATTTGATATTAGACAAAGAAACATGTTTTAAGCATTCTGGTTGGTTAGTACAAAATCTCATGAAATTGAAATCTCATTGGTTAGTACATCAGAGGTTCTAGAAGGATTCTTGTGCACGTATCCGAGGTTGCGACTCGCAACCCCCGGTTGCGACTCGCAACCAAAACATGACAACTCGAAACTACGGCGGTTGCGACTCGTAACCAGATCACGACAACTCGAAACCTCCGGTTGCGACTCGCAACCAAATCATGACAAGTCGAAACACCGGTTGCGACTCGCAACCAAGGCATGATAAGCCGCAACCTCCAGTTGCGACTCGCAACTGTGTGTTCTCGACTGGGCGGTTAGTTATTGGGCCCAAGTGTATTAACTGTGCATGCTTGTTACTGTTTAAGTGGGCTACGTGTTAACTGTTAACTGTTGCTGTTAAAGAACTTAGACGGGCCCAATGACTAATTGGGTAATTATATGTTGTGCATGCTATGTGTTAGTTATGTGTAGATTATACGTGTTTACTTGTACCCCAACTTGACCTATCTTGGTAACCATGCTAGGACGTGGTGACCAACGTGATCAACCGGGTAATTAATCTACCGAGCAACCCAAGGTGAGTTCACAACCTAAAGCATGTATTCCCGGTGGTTTGGGAAACGGAACTAAAAACAACACTATCCCCTTATGAGGGATACAACTTACTTTTCTTCCCTTGTTATTGGGAACCTTTAGTTAATTACTGTTTATACGGATTGTGTCACACCCCGACCGCGTAAAACAACAAATCGCGGCGGAAACATCGGGGCGTGTTGCAACAGAATTAATGTTTCATAACCATGGATACCAAAAAGTGTTTCGTTTTATTAAACATTGAATAATTACATCGTCTGGAAATCTAAATACACAAATTAAACATAGTCTATCATTGTTATTGAGTCACTAAAGCCTTGTCCAGTCCTATGTGAGCATGCATCTTATCAATCGATATCATTCAATAATACCTGAAACATATGTGAAAACGAGGTCAGCAAAGAAATGCTGGCGAATACATTGGTTTTGTAGGAGTGTCGAAATCATGGCTAGTTTAGACGTTGCAATACTTTATTTAAAAAAAACTTGTTTTGAAAAGAGTATAATATTGCAACTTAATTAACCAACTCAAATCAAGCGGGTTATAATTTGTAAAACCTCGTAGCCATGACTCTTAACCCAAAAACATTTGTTTTAGTAAATTATTTGAAAAACAATGATAAGTTCAGATGATATGTATAAATAAGAGAATAATGCATGATTAAATGAATAACCATGTAAAAATGAGTTTGTATAAGATATGTTGTTTGTAAAACAATGTCTTGTGAAAAGTATGTTATTTGTATAAAATGTTTATATGTATCAAACTAAAATGATTTAAATAACGCTGCGATATATGTAATACCATACAAACACTTATATATAGGAAGTACCAGCGGTGTATCCACCATGCTTGTATCATATTACACGCGCATCGTTACTTAATCACTTATTCAAACCAAACCATCAAGATGTAAAATGTTCATGTCTAATGTAAATCATGTAATATGTATTCAATGTGATTTGTATAAATAAATGTAAGATTAAACAAATAACCTTATAGTAGCATATTAAAAGTATACTTTGGATTTGTAAGTAACATATTAAACTATGTTTTGGTTTCATATATAACATATCAAAATATGCTTTAGATGTGATAAATAACATATTAAACTATGTTTTTGATTTTGTAAATATATGTTGGTTTTGTACAATACCACACATGAGAGTATATCAAAATATACTTTAATAGTGTGATTTAAGAATTCATTCAGACCTGGTGCATCAAGATACACCTTTGAGACTATAGAAATACCACAAAGGCAATCCCTATTTGGATGGAGCAACAAATTGGTTTCAGACATTCCATGACAACAGGAATGGGGTGTCAAATCCTATAGCGCTATATCATACTAACAATCGGTCTGGTGAACATAAAATAAGTACAATTCAACAATTTATTTTATGTTCTTTGATAAATCAATGTTTAAACCATAATTAGTCATTTAGTTTGTCAAAAGATAAGTAATAACATGTATAATCAATTATACTTTGAAATCATGAAAATAACAGATAGGTACACATGCTTCACCCCAAAACAGTTTGAAAACAGTAAAAGAGGGGAATAATGTACTCGCCTGAGAGTGCTTAGGAGTCTTGAACAACTACCAAACAAAGCTAGAGATCGCGGATATCAAACGGCACCTAATTTAGGTAACTATGTTAATAAACCGGACCTAAATCGGAGGATTTAGATAGAATGAGGGTTCGTAAACCAAACAAGTATAGAGACTCGTGTCATATGGTTTAACAAAGCCTACATACTAAATGAAACCTAACCTAATTGTTTTCGACCCATTACGACCCGTTTAGGTAGCTTATGCTACTTTAACGCGTCGTGCGCGTGAAACGCGTTCAGACCGTCTAACTAGTCCTATGACAAGTGTTATATGCCTAAACATGTTACATAATCAGTTATGTGACAAAAGTTTAGGTTACATATGCTTAATTACCAATTATACATGAAAAGGGTATTCTGGTAATTTACCTAAGGCATATAAACTACCTATCATACAACTACTCAAACGATGTGACCATAGGGTATAACCTCGGAAGGTTATTCCCTACCTACTATGGTCACCTAATGTGTTTGGTCGGATCCTAATGATCGACCAAACGGGTCGGGTTCGAAGGTATAAGCGATTTATCAGATCGCTTACCCTACTACCCTAGACAACGTGGTAATCAGTAGGCATAGTCCCAAGGGACTATAACCATCGTGATTACAATCACGTTGCGAAGTTCAAACGAACTTCGCATTGACCATAAGCTGGTCAACGCTGAAAGTCAAACAAAGTTTGACTTTCGGACTCGAAAAGCAATAAAATAAGGAAAAGAACGAAAGAATACTTACCCAGGGTCCCCGAATGCTAATCCCGATTCAAGAATCTCAGGTATGAAACAATGGTTTCAACTTAGAGCTCCTCAAATCAGAATTCTAGTGATTTTTAAGCAATGGGGGGTGGGGTATTTATAGTATTCGGTCCACCGTTAAGATCGTTTGTCGAATATCGTGCCTTAATCGAAACCGTACAAGTGTCGGAAAGTTGTGGTGCCTAAAAATGATGTTTATCAGCTGAATATGCAAGTTGCAAGTGTGTGGTTGTGGTTAAAACAGCTGGTACACGCTGACTGTTCGTTCTGATCTGTTCTGGGAGTCTGACGCGGGCCGCCTAAGAATGTTAAGAAACTGAGGCGGGCCGCCTAGCTGTCTGATCAGCAAACTTCTTGCAGAATTGACAGTTTTGGTCCCTGCACGTGTTTAAACCC
Organism: Helianthus tuberosus; assembly: GCA_030545235.1. NCBI lineage: Eukaryota > Viridiplantae > Streptophyta > Magnoliopsida > Asterales > Asteraceae > Helianthus > Helianthus tuberosus. The sequence goes on from CM060351.1 coordinate 103,989,840, forward strand.
ATTTCCGGCACTTCTAAGGCCCGTAAAGCCAACTTTAAGGCCCTAAAATGTTGCCTAAACATTTTGGACTTGAAACATGCTCAAAAATATGCCGGAGGTTGGTTCGTTTGGCCGTACGAACGCGATGTTCGCTTAATTACGACGGAATGCGCATAAGCGCGAAAAACGATCCAAATGACGTAACGAATGGATTTTTCTTATGCCGAACACTAAAATAAAATATTTTAGTGCTTACATAAATTTTTGAATGTCCGGATGTATTCAGAACGTAAGTTATGCTCGAAAATGCAAATTGTGCACTTTTTGACACTTTTAGTCCCTGAATGACACAAAAGTTTATTTTAGCATACCGAACCCCTCAAAGCCTATTTCTAAGCTATGTGAAGGATATTAATGGTATGTTTAACTTATTTTCATGTTCCGGAATGTCTGTTACAGTTCAAATTGGCATACTTTCGCAGTTTGTCAACTTTAGTCCCTGTAAGCGATTTAACTTTGATTTCACCACACCAAACCTTCCAAAACTTATATCTAAGTTATGTAAAGGTTATTTAAGGTATGTTAAGCCTATTTCACTATTCCGGAGTGTTCGTTGCATTAAACTGGTTATATTTACGCATCAGTGCGCGTATAACCTTCCAGAAAGCGATTTAGAGCTTGAAATCGAACAAGGGTTGATATGTGTAAAAGATACACATAATTTTTCAAATCCCAAGTATGAAATACAATATTTCATTGGTTTGGAATTTGTTTGATGGTTGAAGTGACACAGGTGTTACAGTCTCCCCTACTTTAGGAAATTTCGTCCCGAAATTTAATTCTAGAGGAAACTTGTGCAAACAGCTGTGACGGTTTCGTCTTCAAATAGATCTATTGAACCCTTAAGTAAAACTCTGGGCCATGTTAGGATTCTTAGCGAATTTGTTAACCCTCAAAGTGAAGTACTTGTAGTAACAAAACATGGAGTTTTTGAACTACGGACAGAAGAACGTTTCTTATGAAGACTCATCATAGGAAATTGTGTGTGCTTGAAATCAGAATTGGGTAGTGTGAGAATAAATGACATTGGTCAAAGTCCAAGACTTCTCCCGTATCATTACTCTTGCCACTGTTGGTCTTAACACATGACAAAACTTCCTGTGGTTTCTGTGCACTGAATTCCATAATTATGTAGGCCTCCATAATTACTTAATTCCTTGCACAGTCCGCACAGTTCATTTCATAATGCGTAGGAAAATAATCACTTGAATAAACATGAAACGACTCGACTAGACCACCAAAGGGTCCTTTCACTAGATCTACGAACGATCTTTTTAACTAGATCAACAGATGATCTTCTTAACTAGACCGTCGCACAATCTCGTTAAATAGACCACTTAAGGGATCTTAATTATATCATCACCTGATATTTCAAATCAGATTTTCAAAATCAATCTGTTTAACCAGACCATTCAAGAGGTCCAATTTTAGAATAGTACTTTAAAACCCAAGGGACTTGACTACAACGTAAAAGTCCATTAAGGATTTAAGATAGTAACTTTGGATATCCTACTATGAATCCCTTATACGAAGATATGGAAGATTCTACGAGGATTTGGATAACAAAAACTTGGATTACACAAAAACATAAAAGGAAACACATAAGCACATAATCACATAGTTGTTTAACTTGGTTATTAATTTGTTATCTGTGGACGCGGATACTTAAAGCACACCAGGAATCCAATTCGTGGATTTCATTTGGCACTTTAATCATTTCAAGAATCTATCTATGAAGATAGGATAATCTTAAAAGAAATTCGGCTTTGTCCCTATTGAATTGTGATGTACGTATTGAATCATACAAAGAATTCAATTAAGGACTCCGATGAATGATACCCATCCACAAGGATCTAATCATGAGGATAGAAAGATCCTACATGGATTTTGGATTTTGTGTAACGAGAGTGTTCCGACACCTTGCACTAGACGTGCTTACGTCGATACACAAGGTAGAAATTTCATGAGGTTGAGGCGCCAGATATGCCAAGCGACATATGAAGCAGAGTTTGAAGGTTGAGCAGCAGCAGGATTTGTAACAGCTTTGCTTTGGATTGCAAAGCGGCACATGTTAACCAAATGTCTCCATCGTCCACCATGGGTATATTTGAAACAAGGTATTTGATTTGAATAATAACGATGGCATTGATTGCACCAAGGAGCAGTTCCCTTATACAGCTTCATCCCTGAGGCGAGTCATGGTGATAGCTAAGTCAACGGTCTTCTGGAGTACTACGCCTATTTGTTGGGCAGTTGTAGCACCTGGTCCGGACACTCGAGTCTTGTTGCGATGAAGAGAAACCATGAAGAAAATAGGAGATATGGGAGGGAACAAGGGGAATGAAAACAGAATAACAATGCATAAAATTGCGATCATTTGTTTGTTACTTAAGGCAAACAAATGAGACGGTGACTAATCAAAGTAAATAGGTCAAAAATAATGTATCGCGAAGACATGCTCGCCTATAAGTGAACACTCATCCCAAGAATTCCCAGGTAAACACAACTGGTCTCGCGTCTAATGAGATATATACGAAGTGCTTGCCTAGACAGAAAACCCAGAATACAGGCATTCACCCTTCCAGTTTGCACGTGTTCACATTATTTAAAACCCAAAACCTTGACGAGATTTTGAAAATTCAATGGGGTTCAAAAGCATATAACAGAGGGTTCAAAACCTTACAATAGAGGGTTCAAAACCTTGTAATAAATCATCCTAGAACAGATGATTAGTTTTCAAAGCGGTTTTGAAATTTATGTTCTTGTTGTGGTCGTCGCCCAAGGATAGGCGACAGTATTGTTTTATGACTAAACGCAAGTAAACTCGCGTTAGGGTCCTAGAAAGGTTATAGACTAGGTCAAAGCATTACTAATAACCTAATTCCCTATAACCATTGGCTCTGATACCATCTTTTCTGTCACACCCCGACCGCGTAAAACAACAAATCGCGGCGGAAACATCGGGGCGTGTTGCAACAGAATTAATGTTTCATAACCATGGATACCAAAAAGTGTTTCGTTTTATTAAACATTGAATAATTACATCGTCTGGAAATCTAAATACACAAATTAAACATAGTCTATCATTGTTATTGAGTCACTAAAGCCTTGTCCAGTCCTATGTGAGCATGCATCTTATCAATCGATATCATTCAATAATACCTGAAACATATGTGAAAACGAGGTCAGCAAAGAAATGCTGGCGAATACATTGGTTTTGTAGGAGTGTCGAAATCATGGCTAGTTTAGACGTTGCAATACTTTATTTAAAAAAAACTTGTTTTGAAAAGAGTATAATATTGCAACTTAATTAACCAACTCAAATCAAGCGGGTTATAATTTGTAAAACCTCGTAGCCATGACTCTTAACCCAAAAACATTTGTTTTAGTAAATTATTTGAAAAACAATGATAAGTTCAGATGATATGTATAAATAAGAGAATAATGCATGATTAAATGAATAACCATGTAAAAATGAGTTTGTATAAGATATGTTGTTTGTAAAACAATGTCTTGTGAAAAGTATGTTATTTGTATAAAATGTTTATATGTATCAAACTAAAATGATTTAAATAACGCTGCGATATATGTAATACCATACAAACACTTATATATAGGAAGTACCAGCGGCGTATCCACCATGCTTGTATCATATTACACGCGCATCGTTACTTAATCACTTATTCAAACCAAACCATCAAGATGTAAAATGTTCATGTCTAATGTAAATCATGTAATATGTATTCAATGTGATTTGTATAAATAAATGTAAGATTAAACAAATAACCTTATAGTAGCATATTAAAAGTATACTTTGGATTTGTAAGTAACATATTAAACTATGTTTTGGTTTCATATATAACATATCAAAATATGCTTTAGATGTGATAAATAACATATTAAACTATGTTTTTGATTTTGTAAATATATGTTGGTTTTGTACAATACCACACATGAGAGTATATCAAAATATACTTTAATAGTGTGATTTAAGAATTCATTCAGACCTGGTGCATCAAGATACACCTTTGAGACTATAGAAATACCACAAAGGCAATCCCTATTTGGATGGAGCAACAAATTGGTTTCAGACATTCCATGACAACAGGAATGGGGTGTCAAATCCTATAGCGCTATATCATACTAACAATCGGTCTGGTGAACATAAAATAAGTACAATTCAACAATTTATTTTATGTTCTTTGATAAATCAATGTTTAAACCATAATTAGTCATTTAGTTTGTCAAAAGATAAGTAATAACATGTATAATCAATTATACTTTGAAATCATGAAAATAACAGATAGGTACACATGCTTCACCCCAAAACAGTTTGAAAACAGTAAAAGAGGGGAATAATGTACTCGCCTGAGAGTGCTTAGGAGTCTTGAACAACTACCAAACAAAGCTAGAGATCGCGGATATCAAACGGCACCTAATTTAGGTAACTATGTTAATAAACCGGACCTAAATCGGAGGATTTAGATAGAATGAGGGTTCGTAAACCAAACGAGTATAGAGACTCGTGTCATATGGTTTAACAAAGCCTACATACTAAATGAAACCTAACCTAATTGTTTTCGACCCATTACGACCCGTTTAGGTAGCTTATGCTACTTTAACGCGTCGTGCGCGTGAAACGCGTTCAGACCGTCTAACTAGTCCTATGACAAGTGTTATATGCCTAAACATGTTACATAATCAGTTATGTGACAAAAGTTTAGGTTACATATGCTTAATTACCAATTATACATGAAAAGGGTATTCTGGTAATTTACCTAAGGCATATAAACTACCTATCATACAACTACTCAAACGATGTGACCATAGGGTATAACCTCGGAAGGTTATTCCCTACCTACTATGGTCACCTAATGTGTTTGGTCGGATCCTAATGATCGACCAAACGGGTCGGGTTCGAAGGTATAAGCGATTTATCAGATCGCTTACCCTACTACCCTAGACAACGTGGTAATCAGTAGGCATAGTCCCAAGGGACTATAACCATCGTGATTACAATCACGTTGCGAAGTTCAAACGAACTTCGCATTGACCATAAGCTGGTCAACGCTGAAAGTCAAACAAAGTTTGACTTTCGGACTCGAAAAGCAATAAAATAAGGAAAAGAACGAAAGAATACTTACCCAGGGTCCCCGAATGCTAATCCCGATTCAAGAATCTCAGGTATGAAACAATGGTTTCAACTTAGAGCTCCTCAAATCAGAATTCTAGTGATTTTTAAGCAATGGGGGGTGGGGTATTTATAGTATTCGGTCCACCGTTAAGATCGTTTGTCGAATATCGTGCCTTAATCGAAACCGTACAAGTGTCGGAAAGTTGTGGTGCCTAAAAATGATGTTTATCAGCTGAATATGCAAGTTGCAAGTGTGTGGTTGTGGTTAAAACAGCTGGTACACGCTGACTGTTCGTTCTGATCTGTTCTGGGAGTCTGACGCGGGCCGCCTAAGAATGTTAAGAAACTGAGGCGGGCCGCCTAGCTGTCTGATCAGCAAACTTCTTGCAGAATTGACAGTTTTGGTCCCTGCACGTGTTTAAACCCATTTCCGGCACTTCTAAGGCCCGTAAAGCCAACTTTAAGGCCCTAAAATGTTGCCTAAACATTTTGGACTTGAAACATGCTCAAAAATATGCCGGAGGTTGGTTCGTTTGGCCGTACGAACGCGATGTTCGCTTAATTACGACGGAATGCGCATAAGCGCGAAAAACGATCCAAATGACGTAACGAATGGATTTTTCTTATGCCGAACACTAAAATAAAATATTTTAGTGCTTACATAAATTTTTGAATGTCCGGATGTATTCAGAACGTAAGTTATGCTCGAAAATGCAAACTTGTGCACTTTTTGACACTTTTAGTCCCTGAATGACACAAAAGTTTATTTTAGCATACCGAACCCCTCAAAGCCTATTTCTAAGCTATGTGAAGGATATTAATGGTATGTTTAACTTATTTTCATGTTCCGGAATGTCTGTTACAGTTCAAATTGGCATACTTTCGCAGTTTGTCAACTTTAGTCCCTGTAAGCGATTTAACTTTGATTTCACCACACCAAACCTTCCAAAACTTATATCTAAGTTATGTAAAGGTTATTTAAGGTATGTTAAGCCTATTTCACTATTCCGGAGTGTTCGTTGCATTAAACTGGTTATATTTACGCATCAGTGCGCGTATAACCTTCCAGAAAGCGATTTAGAGCTTGAAATCGAACAAGGGTTGATATGTGTAAAAGATACACATAATTTTTCAAATCCCAAGTATGAAATACAATATTTCATTGGTTTGGAATTTGTTTGATGGTTGAAGTGACACAGGTGTTACAGATTGCAACAAACGGCACTAAACGAAACTCTATCACTTAAAGTCCCTACTACATAATACCGATTAGTCGCCGGGGCCAGGCGAACGGGTTATTAGTTGATAGCGCTATTTAGGTCTTACCAACCTCACACCGTGCCAAGGTATGGGATCGGTCGTGAACTAATGTACTCAGGCATCCGTCAATGATGATAGAACATTGACATCGGGGCACTCTTGCGGATACGCAACGGTCACCTAGTGTTCGGTATTGGAAAAACAGTTTAGTCGCTAACTTTTGGGGTAGCTCCCCATGGCATGTATAAACGGATAAATTAACTGGTGAAACAAGTTTTTGGTAATTAAAACTGGACAACTAGTGAACTCACTCAGCATTATTGTTGACCCCTTACTGCATGCTTTGCAGGTAACCAGTGACTCAGGAGCTTGCAGCTTGGGGAGTGTAGTGGTCGCCTAAACCCGCGTGTTGGGTTCTAAATAACTTGAACTATGAACTCTGTTTAAACTATTTTACCTATGCTTCCGCTACTTACTTAACTGTTATTTGAACCTAAACATTGAACTTTAAACTATGGTGTTTACTAACCACTATGGTTGGTGATCATCCTTACTATTATCCAATGCTCAGTATAATTAGTGGCTGGATCCTGGTCGGTCACGCCCTCAAGCGGACGATACTCCGCAGGTGGAATTTAGGGGTGTGACAGATTGGTATCAGAGCCATTGGTTATAGTGAACTTGGTTTTAAAAAGAAGAGTCTTTTTGAGAAAAACCAGACTATAACCCGTGACTCGTGACGACACTACACTCCAAGGGCAAGACTCGACATACTAGACCTCGTAGCTCGGACTTGTGTTTACTTGCTTGTTTGCCTTATATTGACTGCTCTATTATACATACTAGCGTGCCTGATTAGATAGATACACCTCCCTCTTCTATCTTATTCTCGCTACGTTACGACATCACACTCATACTGTGTTTTCTGGTTATGAAGACAATGAGTGGACGCGGAAGAGGAAGCGTTAACATGACTCAGGCTCAATTCGCTAACTTGCTCAACACGGTGGCTGCAGCTTTCGCAGCTCACCCTGGAGGTAAACTCGTTGCTATAGGATGTTTAGATCCTACCCCCACATCGTCTTTTCACCTCTAAACCTATTCGCTCCATTTCTCGCAACAGGTCAGCCTGCGCCTGCGCAACCACGTGTTTGTACTTTCAAAACCTTCATGGATGGCAAGCCTCTCCCTTTCGACGGCACTGAGGGTGCCATAGGCCTTCTGCACTGGATTGAAAAGGCCGAAGCTGTCTTTGCTGTCTGCGAGTGTCCCCCTGCTAACTGGGTTAAGTACGCAACTGGTACGCTTGAAGGAAACGCGCTTTCATGGTGGAAAGCACAGATTCAGATGCTTGGTCTGGAAACTGCTAATGCTACGGCATGGGAAGATTTCAAGGACATGATCAAAGAGGAGTACTGTCACAGGGATGACATTCACAAACTCGAGAACGAGTACTATGCGCTCAAGATGGTCGGATCAGAGATTGAGACCTACACTAAGCAGTCCAACGACTATGCTGCACTTTGCCCAAACATGTCCCAACCTATGTATCGAAGGATCGAGTTGTACATCAAAGGCTTGGTCCCAGAAATCCGGAGCCATGTGACCTCGGCCAACCTCAACACCATACAGCCCGTGGTTCGTCTTGCTCACAAACTCACCAATCAGGCTGTGGAAGAGGGCAAGCTGCCCAAGAGGATCGGTGCTACTGCTGGAACTTCTGGCGATAACAAGCGAAAGTGGGATGGAAGTCAGGGAAAGGATGCTAACCCCACTCAGGCCCCAGTTCAACAAAGGAAGACTGAGAACAACAAGGGCCCTCAGCAACAGGGTGGCTATCGCGGAAACCACCCTAAGTGTAACAAATGTAACCGACATCACAGTGGGCCATGTGGAAAAGGTCAGTGTCAGCGATGCAACAAGATGGGGCATGAAGCCAAAGACTGTCGAAGCCAGTTTCCAGCTAGGCAGAATCAGCAACAACCACAGCAACAGCAGCAACAAGGAAACAACCGTGGATGCTTCAAGTGTGGAGCAATGGGGCACATGCGAAAGGATTGCCCTGAACTGAACCAAAACAACAACAATCAGGGTGCTGGGAACAATAACAACAATGCTGGAAATGGTGCTAGAGGAAAAGCCTTTGTGATTGGAGCCGGAGAAGCAAGGAATGACCCCAACGTTGTAGCGGGTAAGTTCCTACTTAATGATCGTTATGTTTCCATGCTATTTGATTCCGGAGCAGATGCTAGTTATGTATCCCTACGTATTAGTAAGAAACTTAAGCTCACTCTTACGCCGCTGAGCTCTAAGCACACCGTTGAAATAGCTAATGGTAGAAACCTCGAGGCCTCACACATAATTCATAACTGCAAATTAGAGTTGTCTGGTCAGACCTTCCGTATCGATCTTTTCCCCATCATTCTTGGAAGCTTCGATGTCATTATTGGTATGGATTGGTTATCCAAACATCGAGCTGAAATCCTCTGCCAAGAGAAAGCTATTCGTATTCCCCGTCCCCCTGGCAAACCTCTTATAGTTCATGGCGACAAGAGCGGAGAAGTCACAGGCATCATTTCATTCTTAAAAGCCCAGAAGTATCTACAAAAAGGGCACACCGCTATCTTAGCACTCATTACCGACACACAGAAAGTGGAAAACAGGATTGAAGATTTCCCAGTTGTACGCGACTATCCCGAGGTATTCCCGGAGGAACTACCTGGACTCCCTCCTCACCGTCAGGTCGAATTTCAAATCGAGCTAGCTCCCGGAGCAGCACCTATAGCTCGTGCACCTTATCGATTAGCCCCCGCGGAGCTCAAGGAGCTTTCTACTCAACTACAAGAACTTTTGGACAAAGGTTTTATCCGTCCTAGTTCATCACCCTGGGGAGCCCCAGTGCTCTTCGTCAAAAAGAAAGACGGTTCATTCCGAATGTGCATTGACTACCGCGAACTTAACAAGGTTACCATCAAGAATCGTTATCCACTTCCCCGTATCGATGACCTGTTCGACCAGCTGCAAGGGTCGAGCTATTATTCCAAGATCGATCTGAGATCGGGTTATCACCAGCTGAGAGTCCGCGATGAGGACATCTCTAAGACTGCTTTCAGAACCCGCTATGGTCACTACGAATTCCTTGTTATGCCTTTCGGTATGACCAACGCACCTGCAATCTTCATGGATCTCATGAACCGAGTATGCAAACCCTACCTCGATAAGTTCGTAATTGTGTTTATCGACGACATCCTAATCTACTCGAAGAGCCAAGAGGAGCATGAACAACACCTACGTCTTATTCTCGAACTTCTTCGCAATGAGCAACTGTACGCCAAATTCTCGAAATGTGATTTCTGGCTTCGAGAAGTCCATTTCCTTGGACACATCGTCAATCAGGAAGGGATTCATGTCGACCCCGCTAAAATTGAGTCCATTAAGAATTGGCCTGTGCCCAAGACTCCGACCGAAGTTCGCCAATTCTTGGGATTGGCGGGATACTATCGAAGATTTATCAAGGGATTCTCTAAGATCGCTCAACCACTTACGACACTCACTCAGAAGGGTGTTGCTTACAAATGGAGTAATGCTCAGGAATCTGCCTTCCAGGAACTAAAGAAGAACCTTTGTAGTGCTCCTATCCTCTCCTTACCCGAAGGTACCGACGACTTCGTCGTTTACTGCGACGCTTCTATTCAAGGACTTGGCTGCGTATTAATGCAACGCGAGAAAGTTATTGCTTACGCCTCGCGACAACTTAAGGTCCACGAACGGAACTATACGACGCATGACTTAGAATTTGGAGCTGTGGTTTTCGCGCTCAAGCTTTGGCGACATTACTTGTACGGCACCAAGTGCACGATTTACACTGATCACAAGAGTCTCCAGCACATAATGGGACAAAAGGAGTTGAATATGCGGCAACGCCGATGGGTCGAACTCCTAAATGACTACGAGTGTGCAATTAAATATCACCCAGGCAAGGCTAATGTGGTAGCCGATGCCCTCAGCAGAAAGGAGACCAAACCCAAGCGTGTTCGCGCCTTACAGCTCACTATCCACTCGAACCTCCCTAATCAAATTCGGAATGCTCAGGTTGAAGCATTGAAAGCCGAGAACATCAGGGCAGAGTCCCTACGAGGATCGAGACAACGATTGGAACAAAAAGAAGACGGTGCTTACTACGTAGCCGGACGCATATGGGTTCCGCTTTATGGAAATTTACGTGACCTTGTGATGGATGAAGCTCACAAGTCCCGTTACTCAGTACATCCGGGTTCAGATAAGATGTACCACGACTTGAGGGCTACCTATTGGTGGCCTGGCATGAAAGCCCACATAGCAACGTATGTCAGAAAATGTCTAACCTGCGCAAGAGTCAAGGCTGAGTATCAGAAACCATCAGGCCTACTCCAACAGCCAGAGATCCCGCAATGGAAATGGGAGCAGATTTCCATGGATTTTGTCACTGGCCTGCCTAGGTCACAACGAGGAAATGACACCATTTGGGTAATAGTGGATCGCTTAACTAAGTCTGCACACTTTTTGGCTATCAAAGAAACAGACAAGTTCTCTACCCTAGCAGAGGTATACTTAAAAGAAGTGGTCTCGAAGCACGGAGTGCCTACCTCTATTATTTCTGATCGAGACGCGCGTTTTACTTCTGAGTTGTGGCAAGCCATGCACAAATCTTTTGGCTCACGTTTAGACATGAGCACCGCTTATCACCCGCAAACGGATGGGCAGTCTGAACGCACCATCCAAACCCTCGAAGACATGCTCAGGGCATGTGTGATCGATTTTGGCAAGAATTGGGAGAAGCACCTACCGTTGGTGGAATTCTCCTACAACAACAGCTACCACACCAGCATTCAGGCAGCACCCTTTGAGGCATTGTACGGCCGTAAATGTCGATCGCCTCTCTGCTGGGCTGAGGTTGGTGACAGCCAGATCACAGGCCCGGAACATGTAGTCGACACCACAGAAAAGATTGCCCAGATTAGGCAACGCATGGCGGCAGCTCGTGATCGTCAAAAGTACTACGCTGACAAAGACAGGAAACCGCAAGAGTTCCAGGTTGGTGAACGGGCTCTACTTAAGGTCTCACCCTGGAAGGGTGTGGTTCGTTTTGGAAAACGGGGTAAGCTTAATCCAAGATATGTCGGACCCTTTGAAGTTACCGAAAAGATCGGCACGGCCGCTTACAGATTGAATCTGCCCGAAGAACTGAGTGCTGTGCACAACGTCTTCCATGTGTCTAATCTGAAGAAGTGCCTGTCAGATGAAACACTCGTCATTCCTTACAAGGAACTTACTATTGACGAACAGCTACACTTTACTGAGGAACCGGTTGAGATCACGGATCGTGAGATCAAAACCCTCAAACGTAGCCAGATACCCCTCGTGCGAGTTCGTTGGAACTCACGCCGTGGCCCAGAGTTTACCTGGGAGCGGGAAGACCAGATGAAGCGCAAGTATCCCCAACTGTTCCCAAATGAAACCCCCAGCACTGAAGCTACAACTGAATTTCGGGACGAAATTCCAAACTAACGGGGGGATGATGTGACACCTCGTTGAAACGCTCTCACTTTTACTAGCTCGTCAGTAGCTGCTTTAACTTTCGGGACGAAAGTTCTTAAAACTTGGGGATAATGTGACACTCTAGGTTTTCCCGAGCAAATACCTTGTATTAACATTATGTGTCTATACGTTATTAAATGTTAGTGCGTGTTATTTATTGTTATTTATGTGATCTTTTGATTGTGCCATGTGTGTATTATGTATATATATATATATATATGCGAACCGAGACCACCCGGTCTCGAGTGAACCAAAACGGTTGGGCCGGATTGGGCCGTACACCCCCTTCGAGCCCACTCGGAACCATTGTAGGGTGCACCACCCAAACCGAGTATAAAACCCATGCCCAAGCCCTCCTTCTCTCATTTGACACTCCCACCATTCACACTCCCTTTCACACTCTCTTCTCACTAAAACTCAAGAACACCACCACCAAATCTCTCTCCCCTTCTCTCGGATTCAAGCCGGAAACATCAAGACTCGGTCAAGCTCGTAATCATCTCCCGGACACTTCGAATCCTCATCCTCCTTCTCGACTTGGTGATTTCTTCTCTATCGGTTAGTGTTTTCTTTAGGTTGTTAATACATGAAGATGGTTGTTGTTTTTATGTAATGAAGGTGTTTCTTATATAGAAGATGATATGCATACTTGTTAGATGATTTGTATGAATATAATGAGGATTATCGGTTAACATGTCTTGATTTCGGATAAATTACATAATGAGTTAGTGTTATCTTGTGTTTGAATGTGGTTTAAACCATGAGTTGTTGATGATCATGAGATTTGGTTGCTTAGTGTTCATGACTAATCGGATTATATGCTCTTAGGCTAAGAAATCAAATGCTTGATAAAACGGTTGCACACATGTGGAAATTGGAGTAGTTGTTGATGTGTTTCTATTGTTATTCATACTATAGTTCATAAAGGATATGTTGATTATATGTTGAGTATGCATGAATATATGATGAACTGTTTGAAGATGGAATGAATATTTGAAAAACCTACTGTTTGATCCATTTTCATTTGATATTAGACAAAGAAACATGTTTTAAGCATTCTGGTTGGTTAGTACAAAATCTCATGAAATTGAAATCTCATTGGTTAGTACATCAGAGGTTCTAGAAGGATTCTTGTGCACGTATCCGAGGTTGCGACTCGCAACCCCCGGTTGCGACTCGCAACCAAAACATGACAACTCGAAACTACGGCGGTTGCGACTCGTAACCAGATCACGACAACTCGAAACCTCCGGTTGCGACTCGCAACCAAATCATGACAAGTCGAAACACCGGTTGCGACTCGCAACCAAGGCATGACAAGCCGCAACCTCCAGTTGCGACTCGCAACTGTGTGTTCTCGAATGGGCGGTTAGTTATTGGGCCCAAGTGTATTAACTGTGCATGCTTGTTACTGTTTAAGTGGGCTACGTGTTAACTGTTAACTGTTGCTGTTAAAGAACTTAGACGGGCCCAATGACTAATTGGGTAATTATATGTTGTGCATGCTATGTGTTAGTTATGTGTAGATTATACGTGTTTACTTGTACCCCAACTTGACCTATCTTGGTAACCATGCTAGGACGTGGTGACCAACGTGATCAACCGGGTAATTAATCTACCGAGCAACCCAAGGTGAGTTCACAACCTAAAGCATGTATTCCCGGTGGTTTGGGAAACGGAACTAAAAACAACACTATCCCCTTATGAGGGATACAACTTACTTTTCTTCCCTTGTTATTGGGAACCTTTTAGTTAATTACTGTTTATACGGATTGCAACAAACGGCACTAAACGAAACTCTATCACTTAAAGTCCCTACTACATAATACCGATTAGTCGCCGGGGCCAGGCGAACGGGTTATTAGTTGATAGCGCTATTTAGGTCTTACCAACCTCACACCGTGCCAAGGTATGGGATCGGTCGTGAACTAATGTACTCAGGCATCCGTCAATGATGATAGAACATTGACATCGGGGCACTCTTGCGGATACGCAACGGTCACCTAGTGTTCGGTATTGGAAAAACAGTTTAGTCGCTAACTTTTGGGGTAGCTCCCCATGGCATGTATAAACGGATAAATTAACTGGTGAAACAAGTTTTTGGTAATTAAAACTGGACAACTAGTGAACTCACTCAGCATTATTGTTGACCCCTTACTGCATGCTTTGCAGGTAACCAGTGACTCAGGAGCTTGCAGCTTGGGGAGTGTAGTGGTCGCCTAAACCCGCGTGTTGGGTTCTAAATAACTTGAACTATGAACTCTGTTTAAACTATTTTACCTATGCTTCCGCTACTTACTTAACTGTTATTTGAACCTAAACATTGAACTTTAAACTATGGTGTTTACTAACCACTATGGTTGGTGATCATCCTTACTATTATCCAATGCTCAGTATAATTAGTGGCTGGATCCTGGTCGGTCACGCCCTCAAGCGGACGATACTCCGCAGGTGGAATTTAGGGGTGTGACAGATCCTATAGCTGACGCATATGGGATTCTTTTCATTTTCTCTTGCTCATCCTTTGAGCTTGGACATTGAGATGTATTCAATATTGTCCCCTTTTGAATAGGTACAAAACCTTTCTTAGAGTTTTCCATTTGGAACCTATTCAAGACTTTGTCAATGTATGCACTTTGGTTTAAACCTATCAAGCGCCTTGATCTATCCCTATAGACCTTTATTCCCAGAATGTAGGCGACTTCACCAAGATCCTTAATGGAAAAACAACTTCCAAGCCAGGTTTTTACACCTTCCATGGTTGGAATGTCATTCCCAAATAGTAGAATGTCATCGACATACAGTACTAAGAAAGTAATGATGCTCCCACTAGCTTTCTTGTACACACAAGCTTCATCGCCATTCTTGATGAATCCAAAATTCTTAATTTCTTCATCAAAACGGTGATTCCAACTTCTAGATGCTTGTTTCAATCCATTGATTGATTTCTTTAACTTGCATACTTTGTCACGATGTTTTGGATCGACAAAACCTTCAGGCTGAACCATATAGACATCTTCATCAAGATATCCATTAAGAAAAGACATTTTGACATCCAATTACCAGATCTCATAGTCATAATATGCAACTATGGCAAATAATATCCTGATTGACTTTAGCATCGCCACAGGCGAGAAGGTCTCATCATAATCAATCCCTTGAGTTTGAGTGAAACCTTTTTGCTACAAGTCTTGCTTTGTAAGTATCCAATTTACCATGCATATCTGTTTTCTTCTTGAAAACCCACTTACTTCCAACTACTTTAGAGTTAAGTGGTGGCACAACCAATTCCCAAACTTGGTTGTCATACATGGATTGCATCTCTATGTTCATGGCTTTAAGCCATTTGTCGCAATCGGATTTTGACATTGCATCATGGTATGTGGTTGGTTCATCTGAATCTACCACGTAGCATCCATCCATGAAAAATCCATATCTTTCAGGTGGACTACTAATTCTACCAGATCTGTGAACATTTTGTGTGTTTTGATCAAGCTCTTGATCATTTTCAACAACCTCTTGTTGAGTGCTAGTATCAACCAAACGTGTATCGTCTTGTGGTTCTTGATCCTCCTCAAGTTCCACTGTTCTATCACTAGTTCCTTCCATAAGGAACTTAGCTTCTAAGAACTTACCCTTTCGAGCAACAAATACCTTTTGCTCGGTTGGGTCGTAGAAATAATATCCTATATCATCTTTAGGATATCCTACAAAGATACACTTAGTGGATCGGACTTCCAATTTATTTGGGGTGTATTACTTAACATAAGCTTCACAACCCCAAACCCTTAAGAATGATAATGATGGAGGGTTTCCATGCCATATTTCAAAAGGTGCCCTTTCCACTTTCTTGGTTGGGGCCATATTTAGTATATGGACTGCGGAGAGCAAAGCGTAACCCCAAAACAATAGAGGTAATGTGCTTCTAGCCATCATAGATCGAACCATATCTAATAGAGTTCGATTTCTCCTTTCGGACACACCATTGTGTTGTGGTGTTCCAGGTGGAGTAAGTTGTGAGATAATCCCACAACTTCTAAGATGATCTTGAAAAGCACCACTAAGGTATTCACCTCCTCTATCGGTACGAACGACTTTGATTGTTTTCTTGAGTTGATTTTCAACTTCACTTTTGAAGTCTTTGAACATTTCAAATGCTTCATCCTTGTGTCTTAGTAAATACACATAACCATAACGACTATAGTCGTCGGTAAAGGTAATGATGTATCTTTCACCATTCCTAGTCATCGGCTTAAAAGGACCACATACATCTGAATGTATGATACCTAGTAAGTCTTTTGCCCTTTCAAAAGTTCCACTAAAGGGTGTCTTGGTCATTTTGCCTTGTAAACAAGATTCGCATACATCAAATGAACTATCTTCATTTGTATTCAAAAGACCATTTTTCTGAAGTGTATGCATGAGATTCTTGCTTATATGTCCAAGGCGACAATGCCAAAGGTAGGAATCACTCAAATCCATTTTGAGTTTCTTGTTGGTTACTTGGTACATTGAGCTATCATATGATGTGTTATCATGATCTAATTCATAAATACCATTTAAAGAGATAGCTTTAAAATAAAACACATCATTCATAGAAACATAAATGTATTGGTTAACAAATTCAAAATTAAAACCACATTGTAACAACTGTGCTTGTAATCACTAGGAATAGTTCTATTATCAATAAAACAATGTTATTTGATCCCAATGTGTGTTTGATTGTGTTTTACATTTTTCATGTTTTGACTTTTATGTAATTTCGAACTCTACATCGCTTTCTGGAGAGTTATACGCAAACTAGTGCGTAAACGTACTCAGTTTAATGCGAGAAATACTCTGGAACATCAACATATACTCAACATACCTTAAATAACCTTTACATAACTTAGAAATAAGTTTTGAAGGCTTTGGTATGGCAAAAATAAGTTATTTCGCTTACAGGGACTAAATATGACAAACTGCGAAAGTATGTCAATTTGAACTGTAACGAACATTCCGGAACATGACCATAAGTTAAACACACCTTAAATATCCTTTACATAGCTTAGAAATAGGCTTTGAGGGGTTTGGTGTGCTAAAATAAACTTTTGGGACATTCAGGGACTAAAAGTGTCAAAAAGTGCACAAGTTTGCATTTTCGCGCATAACTTACGTTCTGAATACATCTGGACATCCAAAAATTTATGTAAGCATGACTACATTATATTTTAGTGTTCGCCTTAAGAAAAATCCATTCGTCGCGTCATTTGGATCGTTTTTCGCGCTTATGCGCATTCCGTCGTAATTAAGCGAACATCGCGTTCGTACGACCAAACGAACCATCCTCCGGCATATTTTTGAGCATGTTTTGAGTTCCCTATACTTTAACTTCATTTTAGAGCCTTGAAATGAGGTTAACGGGGTTCAAACGCATCGAAAAAGGGCTTAAAACACAACAGGGACCATTTCTGCCAATTTAGAAACATTTCTGAATCAGATGGGTCAGTGGCGTAGCGCGACGCCTAAAGCCTTACCAGTCGCGCTACGCGACTGCGTGATCTGGACCAGATTGTATGTTTCTAATTACAAGTTGCAACTAATTGATTCTTAACCACATGTTTTAAGTTGATGTGTCACTAAGATAAGGAGCATATGTGGCTCCATAACCTTTCCGACAAGTGTACGCACGAGATTCGATCACGTTATTCAAGAAACGATCCTAACGGTTACCCGAAAACTATATATACCCCATGCCTTTCATTGTTTTAAGGCACTAGAATCTTATTAGTTGTGTTCTAAGTTGAAACTTTGTTTCATACCTGAACTATACTGATCTAGATTAGCATTCGGGGACCCTTCGTAAGTATTCTTTCGTTCTTTTCATTATTTTTACTGCTTTTCGAGTCAGAAAGTCAAACTTTGTTTGACTTTCAGCGTTGACCAGTAATGGTCAATGCGAAGTTCGTTAGAACTTCGCAACGTGATTGTAATCACGATGGTCATAGTCCCTAGGGACTATGCCTACTGATTACCACGTTGTCTAGGGTCGTAGGGTAGGCGATCTAATAAATCGCCTATACCTTCGAACCCGACCCAGTTTGGTCGATCATTAGGATCCGACCAAACACATTAGGTGACCATAGTGTAGGGAATAACCTTCCGAGGTTATACCTTATGGTCACGACGTTTAAGTAGTTGTATGATAGGTAGTTTATATGCCTTAGGTAAATTACCAGAATACCCTTTTCATACATAATTGGTAATTTAGCATATGTAACCTAAACTTTTGTCACGTAACTGATTATGTAACATGTTTAGGCATATAATACTTATCATAGGACTAGTTAGGCGGTCCGAACGCGTTTCACGCACACGATGCGTTAAAGTAGCATAAGCTACCTAAACGGATCATAATGGGTCAATAAGACTTAGGTTAAGTTTCATTTAGCATGTAGGCTTTGTTAAACCATATCACGTGAGTTCCGACACTCATTTGGTTTACAAACCCTAATGCTACCCAGTCTTCCGAGATAGGTCCGGTTTATTAACATAGTTACCTATATTAGGTGCCGTTTGATTCCGAGATCTCTAGCGTTGCTTGGTGATTATCTTTATACAACTGAGCAATCTCAAGTGAGTACATAGACCCCTCTTTTACTGTTTTCCAAACTGTTTTGGGGTGGAACACATGTGCCTACTTGTTACTTTCATGCTTTCCTGTTTTCACATCATATACCGGCTATGTTTGTTAGTACATTATAGTACATGATTTCATTACTTTTCTGCTATGTATGTTGACTGATAACATGCTAAGCACATTGATTTACATGACTTTTCTGCTATGTATGTTGACTGATAACATGCTAAGCACATTGATTTACATTACCTTTCTACTATGTATGTTGACTGATAGCATGCTAGCACATTGATTTACAAGACTTTTCTGCTTTGTATGTTAACTAAGCATACTTAGTACATTGTTTTCATATGACATGTATACAACTGCTATGACATTTGGTTTGGATAAACGGGTCTTTATAACGTTCATTAACATTTGCTACGCCGCTCGGGAGTAAGTAGTGGTACCATAGGACTTGACAAATCCCATTCCTGACATCCCGGGTTTGTTTGGATGTAAGGAATGACTGAATCCGAACACAATTCTTTTGATAACCTTGACTGAAAGGGTTATCCGACTGTCTCAAGGCTTGAATGTATGCGTTAACTTACCACATAAATGTTTGTATCAATGTATCATGCATCACTTTGCAAAACATAACTTTTTGATATATTCAAAATACCTTGTTTTGTACATTTTACTTATGGTTTAAGTAGTCTTATTTTACTTACCATACATAACATTTGTTACACATTACTTGACTACTTTTGGACTTATAAACATTTGACATGGTTTATACAAGGACTTTTGACTATTGGTTTAAACATAGACATCTTACAATTGATTGGTTTGGTTTGATTAAGTGGTTAAGTAACGATGCGTATGTAATATGATACAAGCATGGTGGATACGCCGCTGGTACTTCCTATATATAAGTGTTTGTATGGTATTACATATATCGTAGCGTTATTTGAATCATTTCAGTTTGATACATATAACATTCTATACAAATAATATACTTTTCACAATACATTGTTTTACAAACAGCTTATCTTATACAAACTCAGTTTACAATGGTTATTCATTTAACCATACATTATTCTCTTATTTATACATATCATCTGATCTTATCGTTCTTCAAATGATTTACATGACAAAGCAAATTACAAGGTTCATGACTAAGCATTTTCTCAAACATAAGTCATGAAATCTTATTTTTCACAAACCTATGTATCTCACAGGCATTTTTATGCTGACGTACCTATTTTCACATGTGTTTTCAGGAGCTTTTCCATAGGATGTTGATCATGATACTAGGGCGGACCTGTGCCTTAGAGACTTTAAAAGAAGATAGACTATGTTTAATTATGTTCTGAACTCTGTTTTTCCTGTGTTAAGACAATGTAACTCGTGTTTAATAAATAAAATACAACTTTGTTTGCCATGGATTTGAAACAATTAATTCTGTCGCAACACGCCCCGATGTTTCCGCCGCGATTTGTTGTTTTACGCGGTCGGGGTGTGACAGAAGAGTTGGTATCAGAGCCAATTGTTATAGGGAATTAGGTTATTAGTAATGCTTTGACCTAGACTATAACTTTTCTAGGACCCTAACACAAGTTATCTTGTGTTTAGATCTTAAAACATGTACATCACCTATCCTTAGGTGATTATCAAAACAAGAACCAAAATTTTTCCGAAACGATTTTTGAAAAACAATCATCTGTTTTTGAATAAATTTTTACAAGGTTTTGAACCCTCTGTTATATGGTTTTGAACCCTTTTTAGTTTAATTAAATTTTTGGCCTTGTGCCTTCAAATTTTAAAAATCCCGTCAAACGTTTTGGGTTTTAAATAATGTGAACATGTGCAAACTGGAAGGGTGAATGCCTGTATTCTGGGTTTTCTGTCTAGGCAAGCACTTCGTATACATCTCATCAGACGCGAGACCAGTTGTGCTTACCTGGGAATTCTTGGGATGAGTGTTCACTTATAGGCGAGCATGTCTTCATTATACATTATTTTTGACCCATTTACTTTGATTAGTCACTGTGAGTCGTTTGTTTGCTTTGTGATACGGACGAATGACCACCATCTATGCTGTTTGCAATTCTTGTTTTTATCATCTCATTCTTTTCATCCAATCATCTCACTCGTTTCTTTACATGTTTTCCTCTTTTAGAATGCCTCCTCGACGCGAGAACCAGATAGCTACTGCCGAGCTGGCAGAAATTATTGCGCAGCAGATGGCTGCCCAATTCCCAAATCTCTTTGCTCAATGGCAACAAGCCAACAACAACAACAACGCTCCATGCAAATACAAGGATTTTAACTCAGCTAAACCACTCAAGTTTAGTGGTTCTGAAGGAGCGACTGGGCTTCTTCAGTGGTTTGAGAGCATAGAGAATACTTTTCGCCACGTGCAGTGTCTCGAAAATCGCAAAGTCGAGTTTGCTTCGAGCGTATTTCAGAAGAGGGCTTTGACATGGTGGAACGGGGTTATGAGGGACCAAGGTGCAGAAGTTGCTCTCGCACAGACATGGGCTGAACTTAGAGCCCTTATGATGAGGGAATTCTGTCCTCGTCATGAGCAGCGAGCGTTGGAGAAAGAGTTTGATGTTTTGAAGCAAGATAGTGGTGAGCACAGGGCTTATACTGACAGGTTTGAGGAGTTGAGTCTGCTTTGCCCGACTATGGTTACCCCACTCGACAAGGCCATCGAAAGGTACATCGACGGCCTACCTGACTCAGTACAAGACATCCTTACTGGTAGTAACCCTGCCACACTCCGTCAGGCGATCGAGTTATCAGCGACACTGACTGAGTCGCAGGTGCGTAAGGGAAAGCTGCATAAGAAGGGTGACAAGGGTAAGAAGCAGGCATCTGAGAAAGGGGATGGTAAGAAAGGTGAAAACAAGAATGGGAAGAATTCTGGTTCCTCAAAGAATTCTAGGAAGCGAAAGGCTTCCCAAAATTTTGCCATTACTGCACAGGCTCAAGCTGCACCAAATCAGCCTGCGCAGCCACTAGCCAAAAAGCCTTATTTTGGAAATGCACCTTTGTGCAACAGGTGTAACGGCCATCATCAACCACATCTCCAGTGTCGTCAGTGCACCAACTGCGGAAGATCTGGTCATCTTGCTGTGAACTGCCGCATTCCTGTCAATCAGAACCAGGCAGTTCAAAATCAGGCCCAACAGGTTGCTCAGCCTCTTGTTCAGCAACAAGGTCAAGCTGCACGACCTCATTTTCCTCCTGGTTCGTGCTACAATTGTGGGGATCTGACCCACTACAGGAATCGGTGCCCAAGACTGGCGAACCAGAACCAGAATCAGGCTCCAGCTCCGGCTCGAGGCCGAGTCTTTAACATGAATGCCCAAGAGGCACAGGCTGACGATAATGTGGTGAACGGTACGTTCTTTATTAATAATCAGCCTGCATCTGTTCTTTTCGATTCTGGTGCCGATAAGAGTTTCGTGTCATTATCTTTTGAGCAAATGCTTCGCGTGTCTAGAACGAAACTAGGCAAATCTTTGACAGTAGAGGTTGCTAGTGGTGAATCCATTATTCTTGATTCTGTTCTTCACAACTGCCAGTTGAATCTTAACGACCATTTTTTTTCTATTGACCTCGCGCCTATGCAACTTGGAAGCTTCGACGTTATTGTGGGAATGGATTGGTTATCTAAGCATCACGCAGAGATAGTTTGTTCTAAGAAGATTGTTCGTGTGCCACTTTCGACAGGCGAGATCCTGCAGGTTCAGGGCGAGAAGCCTACCGATGGTCTCAAACTCATGTCTTGTTTTAAAGCTCGGAAGTATCTGTAGAAGAACTATGTGGCTTTCTTAGCACATGTTACAGAAGATAAAGGCAAGGGTAAGGCTATTTCAGATATTCCTGTCGTTCGGGGTTATTCTGAAGTATTCCCTGAAGACTTACCTGGTCTACCTCCAGCACGCCAAGTCGAGTTCCGCATTGATCTCGTACCTGGTGCAAATCCCATAGCCAGAGCTCCATATCGTCTTGCACCGTCTGAGATGCAAGAGTTGTCTAAGCAGCTTCAGGAGCTCTCTGACAAAGGTTTTATCCGTCCTAGCTTTTCACCTTGGGGTGCTCCAGTTCTTTTTGTCAAGAAGAAGGATGGATCCTTTAGGATGTGTATCGATTATCGTGAGCTTAACAAGCTTACCATCAAGAATCGATATCCCCTACCTCGCATAGACGACCTCTTTGATCAGTTACAAGGCGCTTCTTATTTTTCGAAGATCGATCTGCGTTCCGGGTATCATCAACTTCGGGTGCAAGAAGAAGACATTCCAAAGACAGCATTCCGTACTCGTTATGGACATTACGAGTTCACAGTCATGCCATTCGGTTTGACTAATGCTCCTGCTGTTTTCATGGACTTAATGAATAGGGTCTGCAAACCTTATTTGGATCAGTTCGTCATTGTTTTTATCGATGACATCTTGATTTACTCTAAGACGCGAGCTGATCACGAGCAGGATCTTCGTCTTACTCTGGAACTCCTAAAGAAAGAACAACTTTTCGCCAAATTCTCCAAGTGCGAATTTTGGCTTAAAGAAGTTCAATTTCTGGGACACATTATCAACGAACGAGGTGTTCATGTAGATCCCTCCAAGATCAGTGCGATTAAGGATTGGGATACGCCTACTACTCCTACTGAAGTTCGTTCTTTTCTTGGTCTAGCGGGTTATTATCGCCGCTTCATAGAAAACTTCTCGAAGATTGCAGTTCCTCTAACTGCTCTAACTCAGAAGAAAATGCCCTTTTATTGGGGAATCAAACAAGAGGAAGCTTTTCAACACCTGAAGCAGAAGCTTTGCGATGCACCTGTCCTATCATTGCCTAAGGGTGATGATGATTTTGTCGTGTATTGTGATGCATCTAAATTGGGTCTTGGCTGTGTTCTTATGCAAAGGAACAAAGTCATAGCTTATGCATCAAGACAATTGAAGATACATGAGAAGAACTACACCACTCATGATCTTGAGTTGGGTGCAGTAGTCTTTGCTCTAAAGATCTGGAGACATTATTTGTACGGTACAAAATGTGTGGTTTTCACTGACCACAAAAGTCTTCAGCATATCTTCAACCAGAAAGAACTCAACATGAGACAGCGACGTTGGGTTGAGCTTTTAAACGACTATGATTGCGAAATTCGCTACCATCCTGGTAAGGCGAATGTCGTAGGTGATGCATTGAGTCGTAAGGAACGTACTAAGCTTCATTGTGTACGTGTTCAATCTGTTATTCAAGCTCGATCCGATATTCAAGCACGCATTTCTCAAGCTCAGCAATCTTGTGTTTCACAAGGTTTGATGGATAAGGAATTTCCCTATCACATAACACCTGCTCTGGAACTGAAGGACAATGGATCATTTTACTTCATGGACCGTTTGTGGGTCCCAAGCCAGGATGATATTCGTACCTTGCTTATGGATGAAGCCCATAAGTCTCGTTATTCCATTCATCCGGGCTCAGATAAGATGTATAAGGATCTTCGTACTCACTATTGGTGGCCTGGTATGAAGAAAGACATTGCCTTATACGTATCAAAATGCCTTACTTGTCTTAAGGTTAAGGCTGAACATCAGCGTCCTTCGGGTTTATTGGAGCAACCAGAGATCCCAGTTTGGAAATGGGAAAACATTACTATGGATCTTGTTACCAAACTCCCGCGCACAAAGAAAGGTCATGATGCCATCTGGGTAGTCGTTGATCGTCTTACAAAGTCAGCACATTTCTTGCCAATCCGCGAGGATTTTCCTACTGACAGACTTGCTCAAATCTATGTAGATGAAATTGTGGCTCGACATGGTGTTCCTTTGAACATCATTTCTGACAGAGATGCTCGTTTCACTTCTCACTTTTGGAGAACCATGCAATCTGCTATGGGGACCCAACTTAATCTGAGCACAGCTTATCATCCGCAAACGGATGGTCAATCTGAGAGAACAATCCAGACTCTGGAGGATATGCTAAGAGCTTGTGTGATCGATTTTGGTGGTAGCTGGGATTCACATCTTAAATTGATTGAATTCTCCTACAACAACAGTTATCACACTAGCATCAAAATGGCTCCTTTTGAGGCTCTCTATGGTCGAAAATGTCGTTCACCAGTCTGCTGGAATGAGATTGGCGAGGCTCAACTTACTGGACCTGCCCTCATTTTAGAGACAACTGACAAGGTCAAGAAAGTTCGTGATAACCTTCAGGCAGCTAGAAACCGTCAGAAGATTTACGCGGACCCAAAACGCAAAGCCTTTGAATTTCAAGTCGGTGATCGAGTATTACTTAAGGTCTCACCTTGGAAAGGTGTGATCAGATTTGGAAAGAAAGGAAAACTTGCACCTAGATACGTTGGACCATTCAAGATCGTCGAAAGAATCGGAAAGGTAGCCTACAGACTTGAGTTACCTCCTGAACTGGGAAATGTTCATCCAACTTTTCACGTGTCCAATCTCAAGAAGTGTACAGCTGATGAGAACTACTCCATACCGCTTGACGAAATTCGTGTTGGCAAAACACTGAAATTTGTTGAGAAACCAGTGGAAATCATGGAACGTGAAGTCAAATGGCTTAAACGCAAGCGCATTCCTTTGGTCAAAGTTCGCTGGGAAGCTAAACGTGGACCCGAGTTTACTTGGGAATGCGAAGATCAAATGAAGGCGAAATATCCACATCTTTTTCCACGAGTTTCCTCTAAATAAATTTCGGGACGAAATTTCCACAAGTAGGGGAGACTGTAACAACTGTGCTTGTAATCACTATGAATAGTTCTATTATCAATAAAACAATGTTATTTGATCCCAATGTTTGTTTGATTGTGTTTTACATTTTTCATGTTTTGACTTTTATGTAATTTCGAACTCTACATCGCTTTCTGGAGAGTTATACGCAAACTAGTGCGTAAACGTACTCAGTTTAATGCGAGAAATACTCTGGAACATCAACATATACTCAACATACCTTAAATAACCTTTACATAACTTAGAAATAAGTTTTGAAGGCTTTGGTATGGCAAAAATAAGTTATTTCGCTTACAGGGACTAAATATGACAAACTGCGAAAGTATGTCAATTTGAACTGTAACGAACATTCCGGAACATGACCATAAGTTAAACACACCTTAAATATCCTTTACATAGCTTAGAAATAGGCTTTGAGGGGTTTGGTGTGCTAAAATAAACTTTTGGGACATTCAGGGACTAAAAGTGTCAAAAAGTGCACAAGTTTGCATTTTCGCGCATAACTTACGTTCTGAATACATCTGGACATCCAAAAATTTATGTAAGCATGACTACATTATATTTTAGTGTTCGCCTTAAGAAAAATCCATTCGTCGCGTCATTTGGATCGTTTTTCGCGCTTATGCGCATTCCGTCGTAATTAAGCGAACATCGCGTTCGTACGACCAAACGAACCATCCTCCGGCATATTTTTGAGCATGTTTTGAGTTCCCTATACTTTAACTTCATTTTAGAGCCTTGAAATGAGGTTAACGGGGTTCAAACGCATCGAAAAAGGGCTTAAAACACAACAGGGACCATTTCTGCCAATTTAGAAACATTTCTGAATCAGATGGGTCAGTGGCGTAGCGCGACGCCTAAAGCCTTACCAGTCGCGCTACGCGACTGTGTGATCTGGACCAGATTGTATGTTTCTAATTACAAGTTGCAACTAATTGATTCTTAACCACATGTTTTAAGTTGATGTGTCACTAAGATAAGGAGCATATGTGGCTCCATAACCTTTCCGACAAGTGTACGCACGAGATTCGATCACGTTATTCAAGAAACGATCCTAACGGTTACCCGAAAACTATATATACCCCATGCCTTTCATTGTTTTAAGGCACTAGAATCTTATTAGTTGTGTTCTAAGTTGAAACTTTGTTTCATACCTGAACTATACTGATCTAGATTAGCATTCGGGGACCCTTCGTAAGTATTCTTTCGTTCTTTTCATTATTTTTACTGCTTTTCGAGTCAGAAAGTCAAACTTTGTTTGACTTTCAGCGTTGACCAGTAATGGTCAATGCGAAGTTCGTTAGAACTTCGCAACGTGATTGTAATCACGATGGTCATAGTCCCTAGGGACTATGCCTACTGATTACCACGTTGTCTAGGGTCGTAGGGTAGGCGATCTAATAAATCGCCTATACCTTCGAACCCGACCCAGTTTGGTCGATCATTAGGATCCGACCAAACACATTAGGTGACCATAGTGTAGGGAATAACCTTCCGAGGTTATACCTTATGGTCACGACGTTTAAGTAGTTGTATGATAGGTAGTTTATATGCCTTAGGTAAATTACCAGAATACCCTTTTCATACATAATTGGTAATTTAGCATATGTAACCTAAACTTTTGTCACGTAACTGATTATGTAACATGTTTAGGCATATAATACTTATCATAGGACTAGTTAGGCGGTCCGAACGCGTTTCACGCACACGATGCGTTAAAGTAGCATAAGCTACCTAAACGGATCATAATGGGTCAATAAGACTTAGGTTAAGTTTCATTTAGCATGTAGGCTTTGTTAAACCATATCACGTGAGTTCCGACACTCATTTGGTTTACAAACCCTAATGCTACCCAGTCTTCCGAGATAGGTCCGGTTTATTAACATAGTTACCTATATTAGGTGCCGTTTGATTCCGAGATCTCTAGCGTTGCTTGGTGATTATCTTTATACAACTGAGCAATCTCAAGTGAGTACATAGACCCCTCTTTTACTGTTTTCCAAACTGTTTTGGGGTGGAACACATGTGCCTACTTGTTACTTTCATGCTTTCCTGTTTTCACATCATATACCGGCTATGTTTGTTAGTACATTATAGTACATGATTTCATTACTTTTCTGCTATGTATGTTGACTGATAACATGCTAAGCACATTGATTTACATGACTTTTCTGCTATGTATGTTGACTGATAACATGCTAAGCACATTGATTTACATTACCTTTCTACTATGTATGTTGACTGATAGCATGCTAGCACATTGATTTACAAGACTTTTCTGCTTTGTATGTTAACTAAGCATACTTAGTACATTGTTTTCATATGACATGTATACAACTGCTATGACATTTGGTTTGCACAAACGGGTCTTTATAACGTTCATTAACATTTTCTACGCCGCTCGGGAGTAAGTAGTGGTACCATAGGACTTGACAAATCCCATTCCTGACATCCCGGGTTTGTTTGGATGTAAGGAATGACTGAATCCGAACACAGTTCTTTTGATAACCTTGACTGAAAGGGTTATCCGACTGTCTCAAGGCTTGAATGTATGCGTTAACTTACCACATAAATGTTTGTATCAATGTATCATGCATCACTTTGCAAAACATAACTTTTTGATATATTCAAAATACCTTGTTTTGTACATTTTACTTATGGTTTAAGTAGTCTTATTTTACTTACCATACATAACATTTGTTACACATTACTTGACTACTTTTGGACTTATAAACATTTGACATGGTTTATACAAGGACTTTTGACTATTGGTTTAAACATAGACATCTTACAATTGATTGGTTTGGTTTGATTAAGTGGTTAAGTAACGATGCGTATGTAATATGATACAAGCATGGTGGATACGCCGCTGGTACTTCCTATATATAAGTGTTTGTATGGTATTACATATATCGTAGCGTTATTTGAATCATTTCAGTTTGATACATATAACATTCTATACAAATAATATACTTTTCACAATACATTGTTTTACAAACAGCTTATCTTATACAAACTCAGTTTACAATGGTTATTCATTTAACCATACATTATTCTCTTATTTATACATATCATCTGATCTTATCGTTCTTCAAATGATTTACATGACAAAGCAAATTACAAGGTTCATGACTAAGCATTTTCTCAAACATAAGTCATGAAATCTTATTTTTCACAAACCTATGTATCTCACAGGCATTTTTATGCTGACGTACCTATTTTCACATGTGTTTTCAGGAGCTTTTCCATAGGATGTTGATCATGATACTAGGGCGGACCTGTGCCTTAGAGACTTTAAAAGAAGATAGACTATGTTTAATTATGTTCTGAACTCTGTTTTTCCTGTGTTAAGACAATGTAACTCGTGTTTAATAAATAAAATACAACTTTGTTTGCCATGGATTTGAAACAATTAATTCTGTCGCAACACGCCCCGATGTTTCCGCCGCGATTTGTTGTTTTACGCGGTCGGGGTGTGACACACATTGTCTTAAAAGGGAAACTGAAATTATGTTCCTAGTTAAACTAGGAGCATACAAAACATTCTTCAAAATAACTTCCAAACCACTTGGAAGCTCTAAAACGTAGTCTCCTTGAGCTTCGACATCAACCTTTGCTCCATTGCCCATGAAGAGACTAGCGTCTCCCTTCTTGAAAAGTCTATTTCTTTTGAACCCCTGCAACGAATTGCAAATATGAGTTCCACATCCGGTATCTAGTACCCATGTGCTAGAAGAAATAACATTAAGCTCAACATGTATCATAAAGATAGTACCTGAGGTTTGTCCTGCATCCCTCTTGTTTTTCAACTCTTTGAGATAGGTCGGACAATTTCTCTTCCAATGTCCTATCTCACCACATTCAAAACATGGGTCATTCGTAGCAACCTTTTTCTTCTTCTCTTTTGGTTTGGCGGGTTCTGCTTTAGCTTTTCCTTTCCCTTTTCCTTTGACGTGTCCCTTTCTTTTAGCATAGTTTGCTTTAGAGTCGGGGTGGGGCCTCTTCTTGTTGCCTCCTTCATTGATCGCTAGGACGGGTAAAGCCTTTTTGCCCATACTTGCTTCGGCCGTTTTGAGCATTGCATGAAGTTCTCCAATGCTCTTGTCCCATCCATTCATGTTGTAATTCACTACAAAGCTCTCAAATTTCTTTGTTAAAGAGTTGAGGATCAAATCCATAGCCAACTCTTTAGAGACGGGACAATTTAGCCTTTCGAGGCGATCAATGTGGCTTTTCATCTTGAGAACATAAGATGATACCGATTGGGTTTCCTCCATTCGACATGCGTGAAGCGCCCGAACAGTTTCGAAGCGTTCTACCCTTACTTGTTGTAGGAACATTTCCTTTAACTGGGTAATCATGTCGTATGCCCCGTGATGTTCAAAATCCTTTTGAATTTCGGGAATCATAGTTCCCAACATGAGGCATGAGGCTTGCATGGAGTCCTCGGTATACTTAACCCAATCATTGTAGGCTTCCACATCTTCCACGTTAGGTTCATCGGGAATAGGATCATCCAACACATAGGATATCTTCTCTTGCTTGAGAACGATTCTCAAGTTTCGAAACCAATCCATGAAGTTGTTATGGTTGAGACGATCCTTTTCAAGGATGGTTCTTAGTGATAGGTTTCGGACGGTTTGGTTAATCGGGTTTGCATTGTTAGCGGCCATCTACAAAATTTAACAAGTTCAATTTTAGTATTTTCGATATTATTATATTTTAATCATTAATACCCTTTGTGTCTTAAAGACAATTAATAATTAAAATCTAGAATCCAACGTTACATTTAAATATTGGTTATGTAACCTTTATCCCTCTATTTAAATTAACAAGGTAGTCAACGTTTGACAATTGCAACTCTTTGCAATTTCTAGCCATATGGGATCGGTTAAACATCTTTATGTTTAGTTGGCATGTTTAATCCCATCAACACCTTTGTTCCCCATGCTTTGGTGACCCTAAGTTCATGGTTTCCAAATCAAGTCGTCCAATTTACACACACGTGTGAGTTTATACACATAAGTGGTTAGGTGACCTTTATCCCACAAACATGGTAAACCCACCTCGAATATACAAGTTCCCTCAAATGTGGTTAGGTGACCTTTATCCCACAATAAGAGTTCCCAATTGTTTCGAGTGTTGTATAAAAGGATGGTGTTTGACTTGTTTTATAAAAGGGTTTTTAATATTTCAAAATTCTAGTTTAGAAAATATTATGTACCATACATTTGCATGCATTCAAATCAATGGTACTTTAGTGAAAACTAACTTTCAAGGTTCTTTTTAATAAAACCCATTTTATTACAAAATCATTAATTTTTAATAAAACCTTTATTAACCATTTTAATGATTTTGTTAAGAACCAATTTTGCGTTGGTTGTTGATTATTAGTTTGTTAAGTCATGCATATCGACATATCATCTAAAACAACAAAATAAGCAACCAAAGAAGCATATCATACAGAACAATAGGTGCATAACCATAGCCAACTATTTTTTACAACACTTGTTAGCCGAAACAAGTGTGCCAAAAGGTCCTTCCTAAAGGGTGAAAAATGACACAAGAAATGTGTCGTTGAACTCCCACTTGATCCCGCATCCAAATGCTTCAAGTCTCCTTCTTGTGTTGTGATTTCTCCACCTTCTTTGAGCTTCCAAAAGTCTTATATATCCAGCTCCAAAATCTTTTGGACTTCAAAAATGTGTTTTGGTTATCGGGTTGAAATCCCGTTGAGAACGATGAAGTTCTTTGGATCGAATATTATGGTCCAAACCAAAACCGCATTTTTGTGTGCATCTTCTTTTACAAAATATATCCTAATACATTTTTCTAGTAAAATTAAAATGCACCTAATCTATTTATTTTACATACCAAATGAAAATAAATAAATTACATATCTTACAAATGGAAGAACAAAATAATAATTATTACAACCAATTGAAATAATAAATAAAATAAATCACAACACAATCATTCAACACAAGGTCATGGCTAGGTCATATACACCAAAATATATATGTAAATCACAAGAAGCATAAAATGGTTCCCTTTTATGACCATTTTCGGTTATGTACAAAAAACCGAAAAGGTAAGTTTTGTCCAAACAAACAAATCATCCATATGAAATTATTTTTCAAGATTCCCTTATGCATGTTAGAAAATAATCTTGAAAAACCAAGGGATAACCATATTAAAATTTTCGGCCATAGGGTTTTATTCAAACCCGAAACCCGAAATTTTTAATCTATTGAAGCATGCACTCAGATAAGCGGCTCTGATACCATTGAAGGGATTTTAACATGTTTATCAAAGCAATTTCATCCATATGAAATAAAAACGCAGCGGAAATAATGTTTTAAAACATGTTACTTTTAAAAGATATAAAACCATTTATATGCAAAATCCCAAAACCCGGATCCATATATGAAAATGCATACTTTCAAACACAACCATAGGGTGTTTAGAATACTACCTTCTTGGAGTAATTGGATGATGAAACAGATGATGTTTCTTGAACGGTTGCCTTCAAGAGTAGAAGGCCTCAAGCTTGTATACCCCAAGCTTCCAACAAACACCACGAGATTAGCTAGGATTTTTAACACCAAAGATCAAAAACCGAACACTTGAAAAACACCCCTTATGACCGAAAATTGAGAGCAAGATTACTAGCTCTCTCCTCTTAATTTTTTTGTCATAAAATGTTTATATAGTTATGAGAGATGTGCACCTCTTTTCCACCCAATCAAATGGTCTCTATGTCACACCCTGCTAGTAGCGGAAGCGTATTGTGTGTGACGTAAGAAAGGTAATCATTGCATCCAAATGTATTAACAACATGAACCAACAACGATGCCATAGATATATAGTTTTCAACAAAAGATTACAAGTTTCTAACATAGTTTCCAAGTTCAACAACGTTTGACTTAGCATAGTTCTAAGTTATTTTACATATAACAAAAGATAGTTTTTGACACAACACATAGTGAGGTTTTGTCCCCTATATACCCATATGAAGTTAGGATATAAAAGACAAACCCTCCCAAAAGTGGCCATCGTTGTCATTTGTTTTCCCGAATCCCATAGTGAATCACCGGCTCAAGACCTGTTTCCTGAAATACATGTAGTTTTAAAAAGTCAACAAAAAGTTGAGCGAGTTCATGCAGTATTTGATATCATATGAAATCTAGTACTTGTTATCTTGTAATCATGGTATGTTCTGATTAAAATCATGGAGTCTGTTAAAGATCTATCAGTGGGTAGCGAGCCCCCTGACATAATGCGCCATAAGCAAAATAACCAAACCGAGAACACTTTGTCCACATTGGGATCACGAAAGCACTCCACGGTTAACAACTAGGAGTGGGGCGTGCCTCAAGCCCAATAGATCTATACCTTTTGCACCTTGGTCACTACGTGATTAATGGTTATTAATGTAGATTCCCTACTTATGCACAATGATCATGCCTCCTACTCCGTAACTAACATACCAATAGTTTTAGCATGTATTTCCCCTCGATGTTTTTGAAAATAAAACAGTGAAAACAGTGAAAGGAGGGACATGAACTCACAAGTTTGCGTTCCGTGAAATATGATATCAAAGTAAGCGTCCGTACGTGTCAATAACCTACATGTGTACTAATCTCGTTAGACACTTGGTCTTTCGGACCTCGTACAAGTTGTTCATCTTGAATTCTTTATTATGTTTTCGCTTGTCATCATTATTATTGGGCCTAGCCCTAGTTTTCTTGTTATTGGGCCCAGCCCTAGTTTTCTTGTTATTGGGCCTAGCCCTAGTTTTCTAGTTATTGGGCCTAGCCCTAGTTTTCTAGTTATTGGGCCTAGCCCTAGTTTTCTTGTTATTGGGCCTGGCCCTAGTTTTCTTGTTATTGGGCCTAGCCCTAGTTTTCTTGTTATTAGGCCTAGCCCTAGTTTTCTTGTTATTGGGCCTAGCCCTAGTTTAATTCTAGTGAGTCCATTAAATATACTCTAGCAATTTTTACCAAAAATTCACCAAGCATGTAACTTAATAAGTTCGTTTTTCACATGAAAAATACTTGGTAATTTTTATAGTTTTCGACTTTCCGGATCCTTGTTTTTGACCACTTAGTTATGCGCTTGCTTTAGTGTCTAAAAATATGTTATTTTTAGACTCGACATTGTAGTAACTTGTTTACGATGTCGATACGCCCAAACTGTCGTCATCAAGTGTTATGTATTTCCATTTCGGCTATTTTATTTAATTGTCCGATTTTACTAGCATTTCTTGGACCATGTAGGAACATGTGCGTGTATTTATTTTGATCACCTTATAGGTATCTAATACATACACATATATAGCACACATTGCAAGCACTTAGCAAGTTTCCGAAAATATATAATTTTTACCAAAAATTATATATACTTATATGGTTACATTTTTAACCATATTTTTATGTAAAAGAATAAGTTTAAGTTCATGAAATTTATTGAATATTTAAATCTTAAATATTCCCATTAGGGTTTCCAAAATGACGTTTATGACCACTAATCCCGTTTAACAGTGTTAATCACCCTTTAATCCCCTCTTTAATCGCGATTAGATTTTTAGAAAAATTCGCCATAGTTTCCCCTAAACTATGACGTTTCCCACGTTTTCAAAACGCGTTTAAACCATGTTTAAACCCATAATCATAATCAATTTCCAAATCAAGTTTCATTATCCCAACGTAACATGCATGATATTATACATTTTAACCCTCATTTCCATGAACTTTTATAAGTGTATTTTTAACAACTTGGTTAAAAATAATGAAATCTTCACATATTTATTAGGACCTTAAAGACACCACTTTCATTATATTTTCTAATTAAAATCTCCTCTTTAAACCACTTTGTTTAGTAAACTTTTAGGATGATCATAATAAGAATCATGGTGGTTATCCTTTATAAAAGTCACTTTTGTGTAATAAATCATTTTTAAGATGTAGTAAAGTTCATGGAACAAGAGGTTGATGATCTTGTTTAGATTTAAACATTACCATGTTTAAATCATCATTTATATTATTAATCATAAAAAGATCACCCACTTAAAACAACTTACTTTAACATAATCAACATAAATTATGCTAACTAGCTATCACAAATCTAATAAATCAACACATAATATAGTTATATTTAGTGTTTATTAGCTTTGAGGTTAGGGTTTTTGGTTAGATTTTTATTAATCTTCAAGATAATCAACTTGTACTTTTGATATTTACTAGTAATATGAAGCTTAAAAACAAAGGTTTGAAATCTTACAATATTGCACAAGCTAAACAAGAAGGTTAGAAGATATTTAAGCTCCAAGAAGTTCCTTAATGAAGCTCCATGCCTAACCCATGTGTAGATGATCTTGTAAGGCTTTAAAGTAAGTGAAATGTGATGTGTTTATGAAGGAAAATGGTAGTCTTAGGGCTGTTTGGTTCAGCCGTGAGTTAGGGAGGAAAAAAGAAAGTTTTTGGTGTTTGAAAAATGATAAGGATAATGGATGAAATGGTAGTGTTTAGTGTTCTTATCTTCACCTTCATGTATTGTCAATCAAACCTACAAGACCATGCTTCTAATCATCCATTTTCAACACTAATCAAGTGGGGTGGGACCCACTTGAATCCACCAACTTGGAGTAGGGGGGGGGGGGGTAAGTGTAAAATTTTTTTATAAAAAAAATACTTAAAAACTAGATATTTTGGTAATTAAGAAGTGTGGGGTGTTTAGGGTTTTAAGTACATCATTAGTGGAGTAATTAGGGATTGGGACTTTAATTAATACTAAATAGTTTGTCCAACTAGTAAAAAGTGCATCCCGACGCTTAAAATGTCTTTCGTTCGGTCGTCGATTGAATAAAGGTGCTTTTGCGCCGCACCGACAAGTATTTTCCGTAAGTTGTTTTCTTGCATCCGAAAGTTGTATGAAGTGATTCCGAGTCCCAAATTTAGCTTAACTAGTTCACTAGAGTTTCCATTTGGTTGCTACGATGACGGAAATTTCGCTTACTAGTTCGTCGAGTCGCTAACGAACTAGTTTAGTGCATAGCGGCGTAAAGCCGGAAACTTGTGATTATGAACATTCCTTTGATATCATATCAATTGACATTATTCCAAAGTCCCGGAAATGCTTTGTTATAGGTTCGGACGCGTTAAAAATGCTATATTTTAAGCCGAAACGGATATTTTTGCAATTAGGGCGTCATACCGGAAAGTCTTATATCTTTGCAAGATGTGTTTTCATAATAATGTTTTCTTATATAAATGGACTCAGTTATGTTATCCGAGTGTCGTTTTTCAGTGTTTCGGTCTGATTTCACGGTTTGCTGGCATGAATAGTGTAACCGTGAATAGTGCACGCAGCACTTTCTACCAACACTTTTAGGATATTGTTTGCATGATTTCGCAATGTGGCAAAAACCAACATATGTTTTAGCATTGTTTCCTTGTCCTAACCTTGTTATCCAATTAACGACACTGTTACGTAATTAAATTACGCTAAATGCATGAGATTATGTAAATAAAATAGTGATTAGTTTGTACGGAATTGTCGGTTTATTGCCATTTGTCACATTCTCCCCCTGTTAAAAAGAATTTCGTCCCGAAATTCAAGTTGAGCCATCCTTTGCAGGAGCCTTCTTGAACAGGTGGGGATATTTTGCCTTAGTCTGATCTTAACGTTCCTATGTGTACTCGGGTCCGTGACGTGAATTCCAGCGGACCTTGACTAGTTCGATACGACTTCTCCTTGTCTTGTGGACCTTTCGGTCCATAACCTCAACGGGTTCTCCAGTAAACTGGAGCGTGTCGTCTACATGAATTTCATCCGCTGGGATGATAACTGTCTCAACATTCGGACTTTTCTTGAGATTCGACACATGAAATGTGTCGTGTACGTTACTGAGTTCTTCTGGCAGTTTCAGTTTGTACGCGACGGTACCGATCTTTTCTAGAATTTCAAATGGCCCAATGTATCTCGAGTTTAGTTTTCCGCGTTTCTCGAATCTAGCTAGGCCTTTCCAAGGCGAGACTTTCATTAAGACTTTGTCTCCGACCTCGAAGACTAATGGTTTACGTTTTCTGTCCGCGTAGCTCTTATGTCTGTCACGAGCCGCTTTGATACGGTCTCGTATCTTTGCTATCTTGTCAGTAGTCTCTTGGACTAGTTCAGGGCCAATGAGTTGTTTGTCTCCGACTTCCGCCCAACACAGATGTGATCGGCACTTCCGTCCGTATAGTGCCTCGAATGGGGCGGCTTTAATGCTTGTGTGATAACTGTTATTATATGAGAACTCTACCAGCGGTAAATGATTATCCCAATTTCCGCCCAAATCCATCACACAGGCGCGAAGCATGTCTTCCATCGTTTGGATGGTTCGCTCGCTTTGCCCATCGGTTTGCGGATGAAATGCGGTGCTCAGATCCAGACGAGATCCAAGCGATTCTTGAAATGATTGCCATATTCTTGATACAAAGCGACCATCACGATCCGAGATTATCGAAGTAGGCACTCCTTGACGTGCTATTATTTCTTTGAGATAAAGCTCAGCTAACTTTTCTGTACAGTCTTTCTCGCGAATTGGCCAGAAGTGAGCTGACTTGGTTAATCGATCGACGATAACCCAAATCATGTCATGACCTCGAGAGGTCCGTGGGAGTCCTGTAATGAAATCCATTGATATATGTTCCCATTTCCAAACGGGAATCTCGGGTTGTTGTAATAGTCCAGATGGCTTTTGATACTCGGCCTTGACCTTTGCACAAGTTAGGCAATTCCCAACGTAGATCCCAATATCTTTCTTGAGTTTAGGCCACCAATAATATTCTCTCAGATCCTGACACATCTTATCAGATCCTGGGTGTATTGAATATCTGGACTTGTGTGCTTCATCCAGCACTAAGTCTCATAATCCGCCAAAGTAAGGAATCTAGATTCTTCCCATGAAATACCATGTGCCATCTTTGTTCTCTCTCAATTGTTTCTCTAATCCTCGCAAGGATTCTGCTTGAATGTTCTCCGGCTTTAGAGCTTTTAGTTGTGCATCATGCACACAAGTAGTGAAGTTCGTCTGAATGGTTAACTCTAAAGCTCGTACTCGTAAAGTTTTGACCCGCTCTTTCCGGCTCAAAGCATCCGCCACAACATTTGCTTTGCCCGGATGGTACTTGATTTCACAGTCGTAGTCATTCAACAATTCTACCCATCGCCGTTGGCGCATGTTTAATGTTGAAGACTTTTATGGTCTGTGAATATGGTACGCTTAGTACCATAAAGATAATGGCGCCAAAATTTTAAAGCGAATACCACTGCACCCAATTCCAGGTCATGAGTGGTATAGTTCTTTTCATGAACTTTTAACTGCCGCGATGCGTACGCAATGACTTTTTCACGTTGCATTAACACGCAACCCAAGCCTTGACACGATGCATCACCGTACACCACGAAGTCATCGGTACCGTCCGGGAGTGATAAGATTGGCGCTTGACATAGTTTATATTTAAGTAACTAAAATGTCATTTCTTGTTTTTCACCCCAATCGAACTTTCTATCCTTTTGAGTGAGTGAGGTTAGGTTGAGAAATTTTAGAAAAATTCTCAATGAATCTTCGATAGTATCCCGCTAAACCTAGAAATTGTCTTACTTCCGTTGGGGTCTTGGGAGCGTTTCAGTTCTTTATGGCTTCTATCTTAGCTGGGTCCACATGTATTCCATTCTCATTCACAACGTGACCGAGAAATTGGACCTCGCGAATCCAAAATTCGCATTTTGAGAATTTGGCATACAATTGTTCTCTCTTAAGCAGCTCCAGAGTAGTTCTCAAGTGTTGTTCATGATCCGCCTCGGTTCGTGAGTATATTAAAATGTCATCAATGAATATGATCACGAACTTGTCAAGATATGGCTTACATACTCTGTTGATTAAATCCATGAACACGGCGGGTGCCTTTGTTAAGCCAAAGGGCATAACAAGGAACTCGTAATGCCCACAACGAGTCCTGAACGCTGTCATAGGAATGCTTTCATATTGAATTCTCAGCTTGTGATATTCGGATCGTAGATCGATTTTGGAATAGAAGTTAGAACCTTGTAACAGATCGAACAAGTCGTCGATCCTTGGTAAAGGATACCGGTTCTTTGTGGTTAACTTGTTCAGTTCTCGGTAATCCATACACATCCGAAAGGTTCCGTCTTTCTTCTTGACAAATGGCACCGGAGCTCCCCAAGGTGAGAAACTCGGTCTATTGAATCCTTTGTCAAACAATTCCTGAAGCTAAGTAAATAATTCCTGCATCTCCAAGGGTGCGAGTCTATATGAAGCTTTCGCCACCGGTGCAGCTCCTGGCACAAGATCGATACTGAATTCGACTTGTCGCTGCTGAGGTAGTCCCGGCAAGTCTTCTGGAAAGACTTCAGGGTATTCCCTTACCACAGGGATGTCTTCCACCTTGCGCTACTTTGCCTTCTTGTCGACCACATGGGCAAGAAAGGCGATGCATCCTGTTCTCAGACTCTTCCGAGCTTTCATACAGTTATTGATCAGCAGCCGTGTACCGTGTTTCTCTCCATGCACCAAAAGATGTTCTCTCGTCAAACAGGGGGGGGGGGAAAGGAGAATAGTTTTCTTGAAGCAGCTACTTCCGCTATGTTGTCGGCCAACCAGTCTATGCCAAGAGTTTAGTCGTAACAACCCATTTGAATGAGTGAAAGGTCGATACTGAATTTCCGTGCTCCAAGTTCGAGTGTGTATCCTTTAATATCTTCTCCTGACTCACTAATTCACCGTTGACCAATCCTATGGTATGAGAGGACGTCTAGCTTACTTGACTCTAGGCCAAGCATACTTTGAATTCTATGGGAATGAAGCCAATACTGACATTGGTATAGAACAAAAATGGATGCAACTTATCGGTTAATAGGGACTGTATCGGTGACCCTAAATGACTTCACATGACTTCGCTAATTCCACATTAGCTACTTGATAGAGCAAGACATGTTTAACCTACATGACTCTAATTCGTGTATATGCTTAGTATCTAAAGACACTAAGTTAAGCTGACGTTGGTATCCAAAGAATTGATACATGATGGTTGTAGAGTAGAGCATACCCCTAGACTTGCTTACTCACTAGCTTGATTCATCCTTAACCATCCATGCTCATAGTGACCTCCTTGCCACAGTTAAGACCTCCTTGTTCTTTCTTTAGTACAAATAACTCATTAGTTCCAGTTTTGTGTCCAGTCTCACCACACTACTACTCTTGGCACTTTTGCAAGTGCCCTCATGATGGAAGCTTCATTTATCTCAGTCAGGATTTTGGCAAGTTATTTGCATACTTCTTGATGCGAACATCGATCGTGGCAGCAATTGCCTTCGTTTCGCTCGTCACGGAAGTTTTCTACCTCATAGCACCTTCTTTGGAAATTTCCCCCGTCCTCACCACATCCTTGGTGAGACTAACTGTGGGAGTTACTTGAAAAATAAATCTAGGTAGGGTGACATGATGTGATCATGATTCGGATCTCAGGGCTAAACCCCAAATGTAGCGCTCAGTGCGTTTGGATTCGAGTGTTACCCAATATGCAATCAATCCTTGACAGATTGTAGAGGCGTCGGGGTAACTAACAACATTAGCTCTAATCATGATCGAGTTCTAGAGCTCGGTTCCCAAACTTGGAATTTTTCCACTAGCGAGCAATACTTTTCTCGCTTAAGATTCGTGAGTTCTTCCCATAATAACCTCTTTGCTGTATTACTCCCTATAGTTTGCACTTGGAGATTCCACCAAGTTAACACCTCATTCAACAGAAGGTTATTCGTTTACCAAAACGTTTACTTAGGAGTACATTTATTAGCAAGGTTAACTGACTTCCTTGTCTTTATCTAGCGGATAGAACTCACCGTACCTTCCGTATCAATGGGGTCTCACGGCTTATAATCCGGAAAAGCCTTAGGATTAAATCTGGTGTGATTGCATCTCCAAGTGTGGCATTGCCACTCATTCTCGTCCCATCGGGATTTGAACCACTTGAACTACCGGTACTATCAGTACCATCACTAGTGTCGACTCGACAACCTCATGTTGTTCCATATGACCTCTAGTTCAACTTTAATAGTAGGGCGCTGATTAACTGACCCTCTTCTAGGCGTAGATTTTCTTGTCGCCGCCACGTTGTTTCTGATACATAGTAGCATTGGGTCTAGGCTTTTATTTGGACAGATATAGCCTATCATGCGCCTAAGGATTAAGAATGTGATTAGTCTTGGAAACCTCAAGACAACGTTGCTCCGGTATGTTTGAACAATGATATTCATGAATAAATGCATTCCAAAATGCATAGTACCTCTTGAGTGTATTAGTCATGTGCCTAAATGGGAAAAGAAGTAATTCATTGAGGAGGAGAAACCAAACGGTCGTCTCAAATTTTTACAACGTGTATCCCATACTTCCTGGATCTCGATCGCCCAAAGTAGGAAAAATCCTTCGCCGCACTAGCCCGTGTGACGAATACGTTGATACTCCTTGAGCTCCACGAGCTTCGACAAAATTGTTATAATTTCCATAGATGTCGAATAATACAATGAAGGGGTTGTAGCTTGGCTCATGCCATAGTATCCCTTGGAATAAGACAAATATCAAACGACAGAGTTTAATGTAATCATCTCCGATAACTAAGATAAGGTAAGGTGTCATAGACACCAAAGAACCAGCCCATGTACAAGAATTTCGAGAATGTTGAGGAAAATCCTCCATGAGTGGCTAACGAGTTTTGTTTGCTTTTGATGACTAGTCTCAGACAACTTGTGTTATAGATCGAATGTTAAGTGCAAACAATACGTGTAGTCTTCCTGTATCGTAGAGTGTTGTAGTAACCGTTCCGGTTAGTGTTCCACTAGATAGAAACTTGAACAACTTAGGAATTTCTTATGGCTAGTGATCATTAGCTCGACCCGCAGAGCTCACCAGGATTCCCATACACTACAAGTTGTTATTACGTGGGCCCCCGTAATAATAAATTGTCTTGTATGGTCACCCTAGCATTCTCTAGTTCAAGCAGTCGATCAGTCAAAGAGAGGACACTATTGTCTATATACTTTTAACACAGAAGGGACCTTCGTGATTGTCCACATGCTAACGCCCATTGTCATTATTCGTGAAAGGGCACAATGTTAGCCGAAATAGGAATAAAAAGAATTCGTAATAATAATAACTGGAGAGGCACCTTTAAGATGAGTACTTCATCTTCCTTGTCTGGACGAGAGTGTCATCAATCACGATTAGTATGAGCCTCAGGGACCTCGTCCCACTAGTAGGGTTGTTGTCCAAGGCCGCCACCTTCGCCTCGTCGTCACTACCAAAGCCGGACATATACCACCCGAGGGTAAACAACCATCTTCCATGGGATCAATGCTTTAGGGTCTCTCTCAGGGACCACGCCCGCCATAAGCTTCGTAATAGACGCGAGGTCGTCATTCTCATCGCATGAGTTAAGTGTAATAATAAGATTCATAGTCGATGTTATTTTCGTTCATGGCAAAATATTCCGTACAACACATATATAAATACATTATATATATAATCACTAAATCTCATGTTATTTTTGTTCTCGTGTTTCACATGTAATTCCTAGTGTTTCGAGTCTATTCCTTATAGACTAAACATGTATTGATCCATATCCGTTACTTATGATTGAGCCCACGTGATAGATCCTCATGTTATAGTGACACAATGAAAACCTTTTGTCATTTTGTCATTCTTTTTGAAATCAACTTTGTAATGTTATCAACTTTGTTTTCATGTGAGAGCCCTTGGTGATTGTAGACCAAACTTTATAAAAGTTTGTCCCCGGTTCACTACAATCGGAGCTCTGATACCAATCTGTCACACCCTGCTAGTAGCGGAAGCGTATTGTGTGTGACGTAAGAAAGGTAATCATTGCATCCAAATGTATTAACAACATGAACCAACAACGATGCCATAGATATATAGTTTTCAACAAAAGATTACAAGTTTCTAACATAGTTTCCAAGTTCAACAACGTTTGACTTAGCATAGTTCTAAGTTATTTTACATATAACAAAAGATAGTTTTTGACACAACACATAGTGAGGTTTTGTCCCCTATATACCCATACGAAGTTAGGATATAAAAGACAAACCCTCCCAAAAGTGGCCATCGTTGTCATTTGTTTTCCCGAATCCCATAGTGAATCACCGGCTCAAGACCTGTTTCCTGAAATACATGTAGTTTTAAAAAGTCAACAAAAAGTTGAGCGAGTTCATGCAGTATTTGATATCATATGAAATCTAGTACTTGTTATCTTGTAATCATGGTATGTTCTGATTAAAATCATGGAGTCTGTTAAAGATCTATCAGTGGGTAGCGAGCCCCCTGACATAATGCGCCATAAGCAAAATAACCAAACCGAGAACACTTTGTCCACATTGGGATCACAAAAGCACTCCACGGTTAACAACTAGGAGTGGGGCGTGCCTCAAGCCCAATAGATCTATACCTTTTGCACCTTGGTCACTACGTGATTAATGGTTATTAATGTAGATTCCCTACTTATGCACATTGATCATGCCTCCTACTCCGTAACTAACATACCAATAGTTTTAGCATGTATTTCCCCTCGATGTTTTTGAAAACAAAACATTGAAAACAGTGAAAGGAGGGACATGAACTCACAAGTTTGCGTTCCGTGAAATATGATATCAAAGTAAGCGTCCGTACGTGTCAATAACCTACATGTGTACTAATCTCGTTAGACACTTGGTCTTTCGGACCTCGTACAAGTTGTTCATCTTGAATTCTTTATTATGTTTTCGCTTGTCATCATTATTATTGGGCCTAGCCCTAGTTTTCTTGTTATTGGGCCCAGCCCTAGTTTTCTTGTTATTGGGCCTAGCCCTAGTTTTCTTGTTATTGGGCCTAGCCTTAGTTTTCTTGTTATTAGGCCTAGCCCTAGTTTTCTAGTTATTGGGCCTAGCCCTAGTTTTCTTGTTATTGGGCCTAGCCCTAGTTTTCTTGTTATTAGGCCTAGCCCTAGTTTTCTTGTTATTGGGCCGAGCCCTAGTTTAATTCTAGTGAGTCCATTAAATATACTCTAGCAATTTTTACCAAAAATTCACCAAGCATGTAACTTAATAAGTTCGTTTTTCACATGAAAAATACTTGGTAATTTTTATAGTTTTCGACTTTCCGGATCCTTGTTTTTGACCACTTAGTTATGCGCTTGCTTTAGTGTCTAAAAATATGTTATTTTTAGACTCGACATTATAGTAACTTGTTTACGATGTCGATACGCCCAAACTGTCGTCATCAAGTGTTATGTATTTCCATTTCGGCTATTTTATTTAATTGTCCGATTTTACTAGCATTTCTTGGACCATGTAGGAACATGTGCGTGTATTTATTTTGATCACCTTATAGGTATCTAATACATACACATATATAGCACACATTGCAAGCACTTAGCAAGTTTCCGAAAATATATAATTTTTACCAAAAATTATATATACTTATATGGTTACATTTTTAACCATATTTTTATGTAAAAGAATAAGTTTAAGTTCATGAAATTTATTGAATATTTAAATCTTAAATATCCCCATTAGGGTTTCCAAAATGACGTTTATGACCACTAATCCCGTTTAACAGTGTTAATCACCCTTTAATCCCCTCTTTAATCGCGATTAGATTTTTAGAAAAATTCGCCATAGTTTCCCCTAAACTATGACGTTTCCCACGTTTTCAAAACGCGTTTAAACCCTGTTTAAACCCATAATCATAATCAATTTCCAAATCAAGTTTCATTATCCCAACGTAACATGCATGATATCATACATTTTAACCCTCATTTCCATGAACTTTTATAAGTGTATTTTTAACAACTTGGTTAAAAATAATGAAATCTTCACATATTTATTAGGACCTTAAAGACACCACTTTCATTATATTTTCTAATTAAAATCTCCTCTTTAAACCACTTTGTTTAGTAAACTTTTAGGATGATCATAATAAGAATCATGGTGGTTATCCTTTATAAAAGTCACTTTTGTGTAATAAATCATTTTTAAGATGTAGTAAAGTTCATGGAACAAGAGGTTGATGATCTTGTTTAGATTTAAACATTACCATGTTTAAATCATCATTTATATTATTAATCATAAAAAGATCACCCACTTAAAACAACTTACTTTAACATAATCAACATAAATTATGCTAACTAGCTATCACAAATCTAATAAATCAACACATAATATAGTTATATTTAGTGTTTATTAGCTTTGAGGTTAGGGTTTTTGGTTAGATTTTTATTAATCTTCAAGATAATCAACTTGTACTTTTGATATTTACTAGTAATATGAAGCTTAAAAACAAAGGTTTGAAATCTTACAATATTGCACAAGCTAAACAAGAAGGTTAGAAGATATTTAAGCTCCAAGAAGTTCCTTAATGAAGCTCCATGCCTAACCCATGTGTAGATGATCTTGTAAGGCTTTAAAGTAAGTGAAATGTGATGTGTTTATGAAGGAAAATGGTAGTCTTAGGGCTGTTTGGTTCAGCCGTG
The DNA here is from genome assembly GCA_030545235.1 of Helianthus tuberosus. Classification (NCBI taxonomy): domain Eukaryota; kingdom Viridiplantae; phylum Streptophyta; class Magnoliopsida; order Asterales; family Asteraceae; genus Helianthus; species Helianthus tuberosus. The sequence goes on from CM060351.1 coordinate 104,034,807, forward strand.
AGTTAGGGAGGAAAAAAGAAAGTTTTTGGTGTTTGAAAAATGATAAGGATAATGGATGAAATGGTAGTGTTTAGTGTTCTTATCTTCACCTTCATGTATTGTCAATCAAACCTACAAGACCATGCTTCTAATCATCCATTTTCAACACTAATCAAGTGGGGTGGGACCCACTTGAATCCACCAACTTGGAGTAGGGGGGGGGGGGGGGTAAGTGTAAAATTTTTTTATAAAAAAAATACTTAAAAACTAGATATTTTGGTAATTAAGAAGTGTGGGGTGTTTAGGGTTTTAAGTACATCATTAGTGGAGTAATTAGGGATTGGGACTTTAATTAATACTAAATAGTTTGTCCAACTAGTAAAAAGTGCATCCCGACGCTTAAAATGTCTTTCGTTCGGTTGTCGATTGAATAAAGGTGCTTTTGCGCCGCACCGACAAGTATTTTCCGTAAGTTGTTTTCTTGCATCCGAAAGTTGTATGAAGTGATTCCGAGTCCCAAATTTAGCTTAACTAGTTCACTAGAGTTTCCATTTGGTTGCTACGATGACGGAAATTTCGCTTACTAGTTCGTCGAGTCGCTAACGAACTAGTTTAGTGCATAGCGGCGTAAAGCCGGAAACTTGTGATTATGAACATTCCTTTGATATCATATCAATTGACATTATTCCAAAGTCCCGGAAATGCTTTGTTATAGGTTCGGGCGCGTTAAAAATGCTATATTTTAAGCCGAAACGGATATTTTTGCAATTAGGGCGTCATACCGGAAAGTCTTATATCTTTGCAAGATGTGTTTTCATAATAATGTTTTCTTATATAAATGGACTCAGTTATGTTATCCGAGTGTCGTTTTTCAGTGTTTCGGTCTGATTTCACGGTTTGCTGGCATGAATAGTGTAAACGTGAATAGTGCACGCAACACTTTCTAGTTTCTACCAACACTTTTAGGATATTGTTTGCATGATTTCGCAATGTGGCAAAAACCAACATATGTTTTAGCATTGTTTCCTTGTCCTAACCTTGTTATCCAATTAACGACACTGTTACGTAATTAAATTACGCTAAATGCATGAGATTATGTAAATAAAATAGTGATTAGTTTGTACGGAATTGTCGGTTTATTGCCATTTGTCACACTCTAACACATGCAAGTGCATGAGAGTTCATTGGACCAAAATGGTCTTGGTTAGACCACCCAATCAAATCTTCTCTAGCTTATGACAATTGCATGTCATCCCATTGGACAAACCATTTTGTGAGTTCCTATGGGGGGGGGGCCTAGCTTTATAAAAAAAATTCTTTTATAAAATTTAAGTCTTGGTTTATATATATATATATATATATATATATATAACTTTTATAAATATAATACTACATAAATGCAAGACTTTATACACCCTTTTAAAATGTTATTTAACCCATTAAATAACAAAATAAAATATTCTCTCAAAATAAATTATCCATATAATTTATTAGTTTTTTTCAAGTGTAATTATTTAGAAAACCAATTTCTAAATATTGTAAGTGTTAATATTTTATTTGTTTGATCATATCACAAACAAATAATATAAGTGTTTGTCTAGCTTGTATTTGGGTATGACTCGACTTGGATCATAACGTACTAGCCACATCAATTTAATATGTGTCTTGGGCATACAGAGTCCAACAATTAGAAGTAAAAACAAGATTAAAGAAGCTTACTACTAGCTCTAAGGCTAGGGAATAATCAAGTAGCAAAGTGATGAAGAATGAAGTGGATAAAAGCTCCTAGAGAAGGTCCTTCAACTTCCTTTGCTTCCCACCTTCTTAGTTATGCTTGTTTCACCTTAGGATCACCTTAGAATGAATGGAGATGGATTGAAAATGGAGAGTGTGTGAGGGGGGTGTTAGGCCAAGAGTTGAGAGGGAGGAGGAGAGTGTTATGATGTGATGAAGATGAAGAATGATCACCTGTTAAGGTCTTGTGGTTTATAAATAAAATTCTCCAACATCTTATAATCCTATGGTTAACATGTTCCAAAACAACTCTACATATCCAATAAAATAAACAAAAGAAATCAACAAGTGGGGGACCCACTTGTGACCGTCAATTGGGGGGGGGGGGGGTTATTAGTTGAGTTTCAAGTCTTAGTTAGGAGATTTAGTTAGGTTGTAAGTGTAATAGTTAGTGTTTTAGGTGTTTAGTAATTTTAGGATGTAATATCGTGTTTGGTGATCATAACTAGCTTGGTAATATTAAAACAATGCTTCTAGTGAAATTTTGGTGTTTTAGGTCATGTCCCGACACTTATCAAGGTATTCTGGACCATTAAACCACATTTCTGCATTATATTTTGAAGTTAAAATGCTGATTTTAGATGTTTTCTACAGAATTCTGCAGTTTTAGTTGTTTCGGGCACTTTCTGGCACTTAAATCATCACTTGGAAGGCAGTTTTATGATCCCTACTTCCCTACATATTATTCTAGTGTAACTCTTGGTTCCGGGGCTCATTTTGTGTTCTAACAACATGTCTGTCTGAGTGCTGAACTCACGTCAGTACTTCTGGTTTATCTGATCAATGTACTAGTTTCATTCTCTGCACTAATCCAACTGTCCCATGATGCATTTAACATTCATAAATATCATGCAATCATGTAATGTATTTGTATGTCTATGATAGTAATCAGAAAATCATTCATATCATTGGTTCAAGCATACACAGTCATTAAAGAACAATTACTGTTTACATTTTATGGAAATACATGGAAAAGTGACAGTTGTCACACTCATAACCTTATCATCATTCTCATTTTTCATCACATTTCAAACACTCCATTCTCTCTTCCCCTCACTCTAAACTCATGGCTACAACACCCCCAACATCATCTCCATTTTTCTTTCACTTTCAAGTAATTCTAAGCATATTCAAAGGTGTCTCAAGGCTATCAAAGGAAGCTACAAGTCTTAGAAGTGGAAGGGCCTTCTTGTGGAGCTTTTAACCACCTTCTTCTCATCATCTTCATCTCATCTTCTTTGTTCTCTTGCCACTTCCCTAGCCACAAGAGCTAGTAGTAAGCTCTCTAATCTTCATTTTGCTTCTTGTTAGTAGTATGTTACATGTGTACAAGTTAAACCATCAAGGAAACTTAACTTTAAAAGATGAACATTTGAAGAAACAACATAATCTAAAGAAAATAAAGTGTTTCTAGTGTTGTTAGAAGTGTGTGATGAAGTTGTTGTTGTTGATCTTGTGATTTTGTTAAGATCCATCATATGTAAGCTTGTTAGAAGCTTAGATCTAACAAGTGTAAGCATGGATTGTCACACCCCGACCGCGTAAAACAACAAACCGCGGCGGAAACGTCGGGGAGTCATGTCACATAATTATTTTTTCATAACACATGGTATTTAAAGTTTGGTATTATTAGATGAAATATTTGCATTGTCTTGGAATAAACGGAAATAGAACATAAAATAAATTGTCTTTCATGATTTTAAGTCACTAAGGCCTAAGTCTGCCCTAAGTGTAGCATGCTCAACATCAAACATTCGCTCCTGAAACATATGTGAAAATAGAAACGTCAGCATAAAAATGTATGTGAGTAACATAGGTTTTGTGTTGAAGATTTATGGCTTTGAATGTTAAAATAAATGTTTAACTAAAAAGTAGCCATGAACCTTTGCAAAAATGTTTTCTTTTATAAAATCATATGAAAATCAAATGATTTAAAAAGAAATGATGCATGGTTAAGTAAATAACCAAATGAAAATGACTTGTATAAAATATGATATGCCTTGTATAAAAAGATGTCGTGTTTTGTGTAAAAGATGTCATGACTTGTCTTTGTAGGATCGGTGAATCGATCAAACGAGACGTTCAGAAGAGTTCTCGATCAATACGAAAGGCGGAATCAGACGTATTAATGTTGTAGCAGCTTGATTTACACTTAGAAGTAGATTAAATGTTGATTGTATTGATTTCACAACGTTTCACAAGCTTGGCGACACTTCGGCAGAGCTTCGCTACCGGAATCAGAAGTTACAAATGAAGACCCAAGAATCACTATATATAGGGATCACCAGGTCGCACGAACCAGTCTGGTCCAGTTCACACGAACTGGTCAGTTCGCACGAACTGGATAGGTCGCATGAACCTGCTGGTTCTGACCTGTTTCCCATTTCTTTCATACTACGTGTCTTGGTCTATCTATCTAGTTACATGACTCGATACAAGACGAAGTCAACAGACATATGCACTAACAAACTCCCCCTTGGTTGATGGCGAGTCTTTAGTGTATTGAGTCTTCAGTCTTGATCAGTCTTCTCGCTCTCTCCAAAGTATCTTTCTCTGTAAGCATCCTTCAATCTCTCTCTCTTCCATCAGAATCTCAACCTGGCTCTATTCTCTCTAATTCTCTTGATCAGGTCTCTTGATTCCTTAAACTCATCAGCAATCAACAGCTTCTATCTCGACTGCTATTCCAATAACTGAATCTGGCTCTTATGTCTTCAGACTCCCCCTTTCGATAAGCTGGGATCGCAGTCTAGAATTCACTATCTGCAAGCTTTCACAGGTTTAGGAACGTCTCCTGGCTCTTCGTAGCAACAGGATCAGAAACCTGGCTCTAATATGCATATGTTTATGCGGAAAATCCTCAGGAGTCGAAACCTAGCTTTTTCAAAGCTTTTTACCTGCACATTCTTTACCCAAAACATAAGGTTTTTCATTTTATAACAATTTTAATCTCTGCTTAACCACGTGTATTCGCAACACTCAAATTTGGTTTCAAATTAATGAACCATTTAATCATTTCAAAATCATTTCTCATTTCAAACAAACTCTCCCAACCCTGTTGTTCATCATGTTCAGCACTTGGAATTTTGAAAATCAACTTTTCAACATCAGTTGTCGAAAATAAGATGAAATAAAATCTTTTTGATTTTTCAAAATTTTATGCTAAAACACATTCTTTTTGGGGTTTTAAGATTTTCAGAGTGTTAAAATGCAATAAAGAAATATTTACAGACAATATTTTTGTGAGTTTGTGTAAGAGGATTATATCAGTTTTTGACAAATCACTAGCACCGTTGAGCTTTAAAACACTTTAAGTTCTAAACGATTCACTTAGATTGTCAGTATACTGATCCACTTAAATCTTCACACAAAGTTCAGCTGTTTCGAGATACGAGATTAGTGTTTTAAGGACTTAACTTATTCGCGTGTCCCACCTCAGAATATACTCCCGTATCCAGACTCCTATATTCAGTATTATAGGTGAATGTACACTAATGATATCTGTAAATGGGTAATGCGAGGCCATGAGAGCTCAGGTTAGAACTTCCGTTCAGACAAAGAGATGATGGCTCGACTTTAGGTGTGTCCCGTTTGGGGATCTTTTCTTCAACAGCACATGATTAGCATTTTTCAATGTTTCATCATTTTTTATGCTGAGGGTGGGCTTTATGATTAAAGTAGTGCAGAGCATTATACGAGGACTAGGCTATTACTTCCGCAAAATCAGAAGTCCCGGTATAATACCCCAGATATCATCACGCACAAAGACCTAGTATGTAAGAAATAGAAAGCCCTTTAAACAAGATTTCAGGGGTTACCTATATATCCGAGAGATGTTCCCCACAAGATAAGTAAGTATTTGATATTTAGGTTTATATCTCGAAAACAATCTACTAAGCGTGTAAAAACCTACTGGCATATCATCAGTGAGACCGTTTATCACATTTTAACTTTCCAATTCTTTCGCGTACTGTGATTGTCTACTGATGTACTATCATTTCCTCTTTTTCACAACAAAACTCATTTTTTATTTTTTGATGTTTTTGGATTTTAGATTTTATCATGTTTTTTGATTTTTCAAATTTTCAAAATTTCAATTTTTTACTCCCCCTAAAATCAAAAATGTGTTTCAATTTTTGATTTTTCGGAAAAATTTGAAAATAAACGCAATAAACTGTACAAGTAAAATGACAAACTCATGTGAATTGCTTCAATTCGCCATCCACTTGGCATAAACAATCAGAACTCCCCCTGACAACAAACTATTTTCCCATTATGATTTCAAAACACTTAAGTTTGCTTTAATCAAAATGGTTTTTCTGAAAAATTAGTTTTGTTGATTTCACACATCATGAGGATTCATTCATCACTTTGTTTTCAAATTACCACTTGTAAGTTTACTTTTCCTTTTCTTTAACCACTTGTAGGTTCTTGTCAACAATACTACTTGTAAGTCGAAATATAACAGTTGTGAATTTCTCAAGAAAGATGCCGATTCCTACTCCCCAATTACCAACCTGGGAGTTCCGCAAGTCAGGATTTTCAGTTAAAGAGATTCACCCAAGCCTGACGGTCCTTGGGTGATTCCGAGTCATCATCACTCGGTTTCTTTCCTTTCTTATTCTTTTCATAGAATTCCTTTACCCCTTTGACCTTCCCGTCAACCATTTTTCCAAAAATATTTAGAACTTTAGGGTTAAAGGCGTTTTCAACATCAAATTCTTTCTTTTCAGAAAAGAATTGATTTGAAATCTCAACTTTGCCAATTTTTTGCTTTAAGTTTCCGTTTGACAATGGTGGAAAATTTGCATCATCCATTGTCAGAACGGAATTATCACTTTTTAGCTCAACTGGTGGCTCCTCTGACTTTGACGAATCAGATTCATCGCAAGAAAGTGGCTCCTTTGCTTCCGAAGAAACAAATTCATCGCCAGAAAGTGCCTCTGATTTCTTAACAACCCACTTGTGGTTGTTAAGATTCACTCTTCTTTTGTAGAAACATTTCGAACTTTCACCAACTTCGAAAGTCGAATTTTTGAACTCCTTAAAATTTTCAATTGGTTGTTCTTTTTTATCAACATGTTTCTCTTTCAATTTAGAGTTAGAAGAAACTCCCTGTTTTGTGTTGGTGAGCTTTGAGCAATTCCAAGCAATATGTCCAACCTCTTGACATCTGAAACATGTTCTTCTTTCAACTCTCGGTTCAGATTCCTTCTTCTGAGCAACATCATTCTTCATTCCCTCTTGCTTCTTAGCAAGGAATTCTTTGTCCGTCTGCTTTCTGAACAAATTCTCTTTTTCTTCTTCAGAAGATGTTCCTGAAACAAATTTAGTTTTTGGTTTATAAATTTTCTCATTTTTATGATTTTCAGGTGGAATAAAACCTAATCCTTTCTTTTTGAAATTACTGTTATGATTTGGTTTCTTATGGTGATTTGGACCAAAACCTTTTTTCTTGTTCAATCTTTGTTGAACTCTTGAAGTGTATTTTTTAGGTTTTTTTAGTAAGATTTACATCTTTTATTTCAGAAATATTAATTTCTGTTAATTTGAAAACCTTGTTAATCATTTCAGTTTTAACACCTCTTATTGGAAATTCTTCATCAGAATATAATTTGTCGGAGTCATTCAAAGTATATGCTACTTTGAATGTTTCGTCATTCAAATTATTTTTTGATATCAGAAAATCATTATTGTAAACCCTTTTAACCGGTGTACTCGAACTTCTGTCTGATGAATTCGAATTTTCTGATTTAGACTCTGACTTTGACTCCTCATCCTTATCCAACACCTGATCGACCACTTTCTTTATTAACTCAGACTCATGATCAGTGTCAGACGATGTGAATGTGACGTCAATATTATCTGGCAATCCATCTGAAGGTTCAGATTCCCACTTTAAACTGGTTGCCTTTTTTACTCTTTCTGAATTAGGATTTCATGGAGAATATCCTTCTTCAAGCGGAGGTGGACACTTGGTATAATTGATACGATACTATGTTTCTTACCAGTATCCTTTACTTCAGATTTCTTCTCTTCAAACGCTTCCATGCCTTCTACTGTAGGGTAAATCCTGTCAATCAGGTAAGAAGCACATGAATAACTTTTCAATAACCTATTTACCCTCTCAGTTTCTATCCTCTGAGTTTCCAATTTTTGTTCAAGTTCAGCACATTTATCAATGTACTGATTGATGATTTTCTGCTTCGTCATGAACGCTCCATTGAGTGTCTTCATAGCTATCTCTTGTTCATTGCTTGACTTGCTATATTGATTCATAGCTTTGTTTAAAACATCATAAGATTCTTTCAGTCTGTTCATGTTATGAATCAATTTGTTGTTGTGCCTTTTCACAGTATCACAATTTTCACACTTCTCAGGTATCTTTTCAGTATCTGCTTCCTTCTCAACCTCCTTCTTTACTACTCGAGCATTTTCCTCAGGTTTGACCTTTTCTTTAACAGTTGCTGCCTTATGATTATTCTTTTTCGCAGCTTATCTTTCTTTGATCTCTTCCATTTTACCAGCAAAATACAAATTATACCTATCAGGTGAAAATTCTCTTTTATAATATTCAAGTTTTCGAATTTCTTTACTGTCATCATCACTCTCTTCATCTGATGAGTGATCAAAGATTGGTGCTTTTTCTGATGCTTCTTCTGTTGAAACTGGTTCTTCTTCTTTCTTTTTAGGACTGAATTGCTGAGATTCGTAATAAGCAAAAACTAATTCATCTTCAGCAGTTGAATCTTCAAAAATTTGAGCAACAAATGCTTTAGAATCTGAAGTTCTGTTAGGATCATAATGAACCCAATTAAAACCTTCTGGAATTCTTTCATCTTCTTGATGAACTAGATAAGCTTTCTTTGATGGCTCTTAGATCAGATCCTTCCTAGCATGTGAAGCTTGTGGCGATTGTTGTTGATGCGGAGCAACTTGATGATAAATCACTTTTCGATGATAATCATTGTTGCCGAATGGATTTTGAGCTCCACTTGCTTCGCGATTTATGCATTCTCGCTTAAAGTGCCCCTTCTCCCTGCAACGAAAACAAGTAACTTTAGATTTAGATTTATCAAAACCTAAAGGTGAAGTTCCAGCATCACGAAAATCATCTCTTCCAGTGATCTGTTTAAACTTCTCAGCTCTTCTCAACACACTTGCCACACACCACTTTATATCCATTAGTTCCATCTCTTCAGCATCAATCTGATCATAATCCTCTTTGGTCAACATTGGATTACCAATCCTTTCGGCTACCAAACTTTCATAAGACTCTAATACGGTCACCAATAAAGACATATGACCTTTGGCAACCTCTTCCGAGAAATTCTGACCATTCTGAAGATGTAATGCAATGTTGCATTGTAGTACTTGGCCATTATTGGTTACTGAAAAATTTGGATCAAATGATGGATATGAAGAGAATCCAGTATTGATGTTTGATCCTTGAGACGACCCTCCAGAAGAACTATTTGCGTTAAATGCAGTTTCTATTTTTGGTGCAATGTTGGTCTTATCAATTGTACATCCTTTGTAGTACAAACCAATGTCTTGTTCACCATTAGAATTCTTCATTTTCGCCATCTTCCATTGTTCCATCTCTTGAACTTCGAGTTTTTCAATAAACTTGCTCAGCGATAGATTTGCAAATTCACCATTATTCTTCAAGATCATAATATACGTGCCCCAAACATCTTGTGGTAACGCATCGTCCAATTTTTCAACCCATTCTTCTCTATCTTTCTTGATATCCAATCGCTTCAGTTAACCACCAAATTGCAATATCTTTCTATAATCATTTTGGTGTTTTCAGTTTTTAATCCACGAAATAGATCAAATTCTTTCTTCAAAAGCGATTTTTTGTTCTTGATCATGTCTAAACTTCCAACAAACTTCGTTTTTAGTGCTTTCCACATTGAGTGTGCAATTCCGTTGTGTTGCAATAAGATCAAGATGTCTTCTTTAATGGCTTGTTGCAATATACTGATCATTATCTTTTCACTTTTGTATTTCTTTCTCTCTTTATCATCTAAATCTTTAATAGCAACAATCTCTCTGTATTCAACAATCGGTCTAACATATCGTTCTTCAACACATTCCCACGCCTCTAAGTGATTCGCTTGAACCCAATTTTCGAAACGTTCCTCCCATCTACTATACTCCTCGATAGTCATGAGCTTAGGCGGTTTTTGCATGGTTCCCATTTCATTCTCTAAGTTCACGTTCTGAACCATAGTGATCGGGGTAGCAAATGCGTTGTAAAATTCGTTTTCCGTGTTTCGGTTTTAAAACTTCACAATGACTGATTGTTCAAACGATCTGAAAAATTAAAATCTCCTCGTGCGGTCTGAAACAACAAACTCAAACGATTTGGATTAATTTGGTACGACCTGATTCAAATCCAAATGATCTGGAATTGGTACGATCTGAATTTGGTGCGATCTGGTGAATTTCAAATGAGTTGAGATATAAACGAACTGATATTTCACTTCGTACGAACTGAGGGAATCAATCCGTGCGACCTGGTGAACTTTCAAGCGAACTAAACCCCTCGTGCGAACTGATTTAACTTCCAAACGACCTGGACCAAAACTTCAAGCCGTGCGACCCGAATTGAGTTCAAACCGTGCGAACTGACTAAATTTTCACACGATCTGAAAGCTTTCTGAACGAACTGATATGTTTTTCACGCGGTTTGGTCAATTTTATCAAATTTTAGGTTAAATTAGGTTCTGATTTGTTGAAGGATTGATTAAAACTCATTTTTACGTGTTATATGTGAAATTCAGATCATTTTAACCGTAAATTCGTTGAAATTTTGAAGAAAAAGTGTAGAAAATGAGTAGAAAGAAGTTGTTTTTGAAGAAATCAAGCTGAAATGGTAAGAACTCTTCCTCCTGAGCTCTGATACCACTTGTAGGATCGGTGAATCGATCAAATGAGATGTTCAGAAGAGTTCTCGATCAATACGAAAGGCGGAATCAGACGTATTGATGTTGTAGCAGCTTGATTTACACTTAGAAGTAGATTAAATGTTGATTGTATTGATTTCGCAACGTTTCACAAGCTTGGCGACACTTCGGCAGAGCTTCGCTACCGGAATCAGAAGTTACAAATGAAGACCCAAGACTCACTATATATAGGGATCACCAGGTCGCATGAACCTGCTGGTTCTGACTTGTTTCCTGTTTATTTTGTACTACGTGTCTTGCTCTATCTATCTAGTTACATGACTCGATACAAGACGAAGTCAACAGACATATGCACTAACAGTCTTTGTTCGAAGTGATTTAGATAACGCTACGATATGTAATATAATAAAAGCACTTATATATCTGAAGTACCAGCACCATATCCACCATGCTTTTATCACATTTAGGGCTGTAAACGAACCGAACATTCAGCGAACAGTTCGTGAACCGTCCGGCGGGAAGTTCGTTTATGTTCGTTCGATTAGCTTAACGAACGAACACGAACAAAAAATTTTGTTTGGTTAGCTTAGCGAACGAACACGAACACAGGTCTCGTTCGTTCAACTGCGTTCATGAACGTTCAGTAATATGTTCGGTTACGTTCGTTCATGTTCGTTTGTTTATATTAAAAAAATAATAAATAATAAACCTTTTATCTAAACATATTGAAAACTTGAAACCATATTTTTTTCTAAGTTAGCTAAAATTTGGACATTCTAAGACACTTTTGGGGATAATTATATCTAAGTTAGTTAAACTTGGTTCATCGTTTGGTGGTGTAGTAGACTTCTTGTGTTTTGGTTTATCATATGATGGTTGTATTTAACTAGTTATATCAAATGTTTAAGCAAAACAATGTTTTTATGTTTTATTTTCAAGTTAAATGTTCGTTTGCATTCGTTTTTATTTGTTTTCATTCGTTTGTGTTCGAGACCAGTGTTCACGAACTGTTCGTGAACAACTGAATTTGCTTAACGAACGAACACGAACACAAACTTATGTTCGGTATGCGTTCGTGAACAGTTCGCGAACATGTTAATTTCCTTCACGAACGAACACGAACATGGCCTTGTTCGTGTTTGTTCGGTTCGTTTACAGCCCTAATCACATTACACACGTCTCGTTATTTAAATCACTTACCATAAACCATCAAATGTAATGTCTTGTTTAAACCAATGTCTTGTACTAACCAAATGTCATGTATAAACTCTTGTGTAAACAATTGTCATGTATAAACCAATGTCTTGTATGGTAAGAAAAAGGACTTTGCTTAAACCACATGAAATAATGTCTTGTATAACCAAAATGTCTTGCGTAACCAAAATGTCTTGTATAAAACAATGTTTTTTAATGAACAAGAGTTTTGTTTAATCAAAGGTTTTGTTTTATAAATCATTGCTTTTATTGCGTAAACATTTATTAGGTTTGTTGGCGAATACATTCAAGCCTTGTTGACTGTCGGATAAACCCTTATTAGTTCAAAGGTTTATCAATGTTCATCGGATTCTGTCATTCCCTAAGGTCACTTCCAAACAAACCTAGGAAGCGGGAACGGGATTGTCAATCCTATGGTACCATTACATACTACCGGTCGGCGTGATCAATGTTAATGAATGTATCATTGTTGAGTTCAACGCACCAAAATGTCTTAAACAATGTAACCATGTCGTGAAAATGTCTTGAAAACCATGTACTAGGTATGCTAGGTCAACATACGAAGCAAGATGTCTTTGAAATAAATGTGCTAAATATGCTAGGTTAACATATGAAGCAAAAATGTCTTTGAAATCAATGTGCTAGATATGCTAGGTCAACATATGAAGCAGAAATGTCTTTAAAATCAATGTGCTAGGTATGCTAAGTCAAGATACGAAGCAAAATGCATTTGAAATCATGTACTATATGTACTATGTAAACAAAGCATGTATATGAAAACAAGAACGTAGATAGGCATATATGAATCACCCTAAAACATTTAAAAATGTAAAAGAGGGGACTATGTACTCACTTGGGATTGCGTATAAGTCTTGTATGAATGATTCAAACAAAGCTCAAAGAAGCAAGGATTCAAGTGCGTCCTAATATCGGATAACTATGTTAATAAGTCGGGACTTTATTCGGCGGATCGGATAGAATGAAGTATTATAAATAAAATGAGTGTTGGAACTCATATGGTATGATTTAATAAACTTAACATTCTGTTTTGAAAGTGATCCTAAGTGCTTTTGACCCGTTATGACTCGTTAAGGTAGTTTACACTACTTTAATATGTCATTTGCGTAAACGCGTGTTCGGATGGTTAAACATGTCCTATGATAAGTCTTAAATGCCCAAACATGTTTGAAAATGTTATAACATCAGTTTGTATGTCAAAAATATGGTTTCATATGTTTAAAATGGATTTATGCGCAAAAAGGGCATTTTGGTCAATTTATAAAGAACATAAGAACGACTTATCATAACACTAACCAAACGACGTGACCATAAGATATAACCTCAGTAGGTTATTCCCTATACAACTATGGTCACATACATGTGTTTGGTCGGATCCTAAGATCGACCAAACGGGTCAGATTCGAAAGTCAAAGCGGTGGTCAAGACCGCTCGACTTACGACCCTAAATAAGCACTAAACTAGAAATGACGAGTTAGACATGTCAAAACATGTCTAACTAAGTTGCAAAGCTGATTTGGTATCAAAACTTAGTGTTTTGATACCCGAAAATAGTTTCGTCGTAAAAATGCTCATTTTGTGCATTTTTTACCGAAATTTTGACTCGTAACTTCGACTAGAAAACATGGTAATCAGAAGGTGCAATCGCAAGATATTATAACTTTCGTGATTACAATCACGTGCAAAGTTCAATTGAACTTTGACTTGACCAATTATGGTCAGAATCAAAAGTCAAACAGAAAGTCAAACTGTTTTACTTTTAGCTCAAAATAACTAAAATAAATGAAATAGACTAAGGATGAGAACTTACTTGTGTTAAGGAACACTTAAGATCTCAGAGAGGATGCCTCCAAAGGATGGAAGCAAGCTCCAAGAATGTGGGAGAAGAAAGTAGGAAATAAGCAAGGAATGGTGAATGAATTGCGTGCTATTTATACTTGTTTGGGAGGCTCGACAATATCAATGAGCAAGTCTACAAATGGCTCTATAGGCCGAGACGTGACATATCGTAACCGTACAAAGTAAGTGTGTGATCAACGTGAATAGTAACACATAAGGCCTAAATAAACAGAAAATCACGTATGCACATAAACACATAAGCGTTTTCATACATGATAAAAATTTCCACATTTATTTAAAAATCTTGGCTTCGAGAATTTTGGACTTTAAATCTCAAAATTCTTCGGTTGAAGTCTTGTGTTTTCCTCCGAAAACATCTAGTTCGCTAACAACCATTGGCTCTGATACCAACTTCTGTCACACCCCAAAAACATCACAGCGGAATATAAAACGTAATGGTGACGGAAGCTGGTGCCCAATAATATCTTGATGATCGATGCATTAAATTGTTGGACATAATAACTTAATTAAAACATAAGTTTTTAAACTTAAGGTTCCAAAACGTTACACCACCATTACATAGTTAAATTGTATTGATCCTTACGGATCTTGTTACATTCGTCCCAGAAAGTTTTAAAAGTCAGTCCAACATTTTAAGTAACAAAACATGCATCAACAACCACAAGATACGCCATGATTCCTGAAGCCGAACTCAAGTACCTGTAGAACACGTTAAAATCATGTGTCAACACAAAGGAAGGTGAGTTCACATATTCACTTACAAACAATTTTATTCCAAGGAAAACTTTCTGATTAGGTGTTTATTTGAAAACATCCATATAAATTTTAGAAAGTCCATTTTACTTCCTTAATAAAATCCATGGGCCTTCCGTCGGTTCATCAATCCGACAACTGTAATATATATTGCCCAGGTTTTGTATATTAAATTATTGCGTCAACTTTCAGACTCGTATGTTAGCTAGACGATACGAACTATATATTAACTATGCAGGGACAATCAAAGCTAGACAATAAACAGAATTTAAATTCGTCGTTTGACTTGACACGGGGCGACCGGTCACGACGGGGTTGTCAACCCGATAGTTCTACCAACAATTCATCGCGTGCAATACTTAAATGATTAAACGACATCATGGGCGCAGGGTCCTCTTGAAGGACAATATGATGTCTGCCTCACGTACAATATATATATCCTACTAATATGACAATTTAATACACGATGTTGTACAAATTCCCTGACACTCCATTATTTGAGACCCAGTCAGAATTCGTCCCCAACTGTACGGTCATGTTTCGCTTTGGAAATACCGTACTTTCAATATTCATTCATCAGAAACGTTTTACTTTAAAACGTATAACTTATCAAATCTCATATATTTTCAACGAAAATATATATTTTATATTAAAAGGTATGTTTTATTTCGAAAACATTATTAAACCCTTTTATTGACGTGTTCTACCCCCAAAATATATACAAAGCAGTAAAAAGAAGGGTTTAGTGACACTCACCTTTGGGTGCGTATTTTAAATAGCGCAATCCCAGTGACTGATTTCTACACGTCCTAATATATATAGGAACGCTTTTATATCAATATACATAACACAAAAATCATGAGTTTCTCTGTTTCTTAGAATTGTCACATAACTTTGAGATTTTCTCGAAAAGTTGTCATTTTTTTTATGTTGGCACATTAATATATATACGAGTCCATATATATATATATATATATATATATATATATATATATATTTATGATTTTGCGACTTGAACGATTTTATTGGTGACCATTATTGTGTAAATCCGTTAACTCTCCCGTTTATACGCAATATATCTACGGTTTGCGCGTCGTAATATATATACATAAACGTTCACATAATTTATCATCGAAACACGCGAAATCTTGTTAACTTATCTATTTTGTCATTTATAAAGCAAATATACATAAAATATCTCATATGTATCAAATTTCATGCTCGACAAACAAGTTTCACGTTTAACGCAATTTTTACCGTTTCTACCGCACAAAACGTACAAATATATACATGCATAATCCAATCTTTAGAATCATGTTAAAACTTAACATATTTTCACATTCTCATGTTTAAATAACATAACAAATATTAGCACATAATGTTTACTCAAAATTTTACCCATACTAGTGTACTTAGAAAAATGCGTATTTTAGCGATTCGGTAACGTTTTCGGGCGCCGGAAGTCACATATGGCCAACCAAACACCAAGTAAACTTAAAATTAGTTAAAATACTTATTTTTAAACTAAAAATATCAGTTTACTTACTGATCTAAATCAGTTTTATAAAAATCACTCGAAAAGCCGATTTTTGACCGTTTTAACGCATAGTTTTGCGTTAAACGTTACTATAATCATCCCAACTTGAAACGACTTGATATTTTAACACAATACATGTTATTTACTGATTAAAATAGTGGTTATAATCATATTAGTGCAGTTTTTGTGTAAGTCACATAAATCATGCGATTTCACGTATTTTACAACTTTTAATGCATCAAGTACAACATGCAAAGCTACCAAACATTAGGACAAAGTTATATGTCACTAAACACTTTAAAATAACTTTATTTTAGTTTTTATAATCTGCTCAAAACTGATTTTTACTAAATCATAAGCAAAACACATTATTTCACCTATTTTACAAGTTTCTAAGCATCATGTATAACATGCAAAGCTAGTAAACCTTATGACAAAGTTTTATATCATTAAATACTTCAAAATAATCATATTTTAATGTTTATAATCTAATCAAATATCATTTTTATCAAATCATGTTCAAATCATCATTTCATGCTTTCATATCATCATGCATGTTCATGTATGTGCATCTAATGCACTCATTCAACAATAACATCATTACTTATGATCTAATCATACTCAAGAACATATTAAATCCATGTTATTAGAAATTATAATCTATATCATTCATCATCCCATAATCATTCATACTTAATCATTTATACAATGCAAGTGTTCTTACATTTATGAGTATATGACTAAAAATTACATGCATGCATACACATATACATACACATACACGAAATTTATATACTCACATGAACTTCCAAAAGTTCACTTTTTAAACAAGTCTTTATCAAATCACAAAACCCTTTTAGAACATTCTTTCATATCACTTTTGATTCTTGCATATAATCAATCATTCAAGTATCATGTTAGTCAAGAATCATTTAACAAAATTTCAAAACACAAACATACACATACTCACAAAACTTTCGGCCATATTACTGAACAAAATTTTGTTTGCCTGGACTGGCTACGTTGTCGGTATTTGGCAGTATGCGCGCTGTGCTGCGCGGTACGCGCTTAAAATCGCAAAATAGGGATTTGTGCGTTTTTATTTATTTTTATCATTATAAAGTGATAAACTCATCAAATTATTACTAAAATTATTATCAATTGCCTTGACAGGCTGTGTTGACAGTATTTTTTCGGTATACGCGCTGCATCGCGCGGTACGCGCTTAAACTCAAAAAATAGAGTTTCTTGGCGTTTTAATTTATTTTTCCTCACGAATATGATTAAAATTATTATTCTAATCATAATTGACTATTTTTAGGATTTTAAAACTGATCGGGTGGTCACCGACGTTCGTTTCGCATTTTAACCGTTACGCGATAAGCGTTTATCTTACCGTTGCCAACATATTTTTTACCGAGGTTTAAATTTACCAACTCATTAAATTTCACATATAAACATCATAATCAGTCAAATACAGCCTTTTACCTATTCACAACATGTGTTACAATTGTACGGTACGGCCTGAAAAGCCGGGTGTCACAGTCTCCCCCTGTTTAGGAAATTTCGTCCCCGAAATTTTTACTCTATAGGTTTTATTTTCGCACAAAGTAAAAATAGCAAAAATAGATTTAATGAATATAGTCTTGTAGTTTCTGTGAGAAAATCTGATTCTTACAAGAATCCTCGTAGACCTATATTTCACACATCCTCGATTCCTAAACTCACATCTCAACGCTCTCCAGTTATTAACATAACTTTTCCAGCTATACGCACTGCTTCTACGATACTTCGATAAACCTCTGTTTATCTTCTAAATAGATCTCTACAAGAACAAAATCAGTGTATTATCCATTATACACTTTCTCAATTGCATCCAAAAAATACATCACTCACTCTTGATGGTAGCTTGAACCTATAAGCGACTGATCCAACTCAAGATGGGCTCTTGAAAGGACCAAGTCAATGTGGCTCAGCTTTTCTTTCCTCTGCTAAACCTAATAGCATCTCTACAAGATAACTCCTTTATCTGAACCAAATCTTAAATCTAGAATCGCAATAGTTTCCTTCAATTGTCCATGTAATCCTTCTGTTGATCGATTGGCGACTTTTAACCTTCCCTCGATCCAGGAAAATCCTGTCGCTGGTTTCCTAGATAACTCGGGTCTGGTTAATTTTCCTTTGTCACGACAGCTTGAGAGAATGGTGATCAGCACTTCCGTCCATGCAAGGCTTCAAACGGAGTAACCTGAATACTAGCGTGTTAACTATTATTGTAAGATAACTCTGCCAAGGGCATGTGAGTATCCTAACTTTCTTCGAAATCCATCGACACGCTCTCAACATTTTCTCCAAAGGTTTGAAAAGCTTCCTCCTACTTTTCTGCCTAATCAATTCCCCTTTTTCCTTTTGGGGTTATTAGTGTCGAAGGCTGCACTAATTTAGAGAAATTCTTAATAAATCTCCGGTAGCACTCAGCTTGTCTTATGAATCGTCGTACTCCCAACGGGGTTTTTGGCGCTTCTCATCATTCGATCGCTCTAATCTTAGACTGATCTACATGCATGCCTTCTTTATTCCTCAACAACTCCATAGTTAACTTCAAACGTTACTCATGATTCTCCCTGGGTTCGTACATAGGCAAGTATGTCGTCGATGGATATTATCGTGAATTCATCCGATTAGGGTTTCTATACCCTGTTCACGAGATCCATGAATATAAATGGCACATTAATTTAGTCAAAAAGCATGACTAATAACTCGTAATGGCCATATCATGTT
This sequence comes from Helianthus tuberosus, assembly GCA_030545235.1. NCBI lineage: Eukaryota > Viridiplantae > Streptophyta > Magnoliopsida > Asterales > Asteraceae > Helianthus > Helianthus tuberosus. The sequence continues at coordinate 104,053,659 of CM060351.1, forward strand.
CGAAAAGCAGTCCCTGGAATATCTTCGTCAGCAACCTTCAACTGATGATATCCTGATTGCAGATCGATCTTCGTGTAGTAGCTGGATCCTTGTAGTTTGATTGATCATGTCGTCAATTCTCGGTAAAGGGTCCCGATTCTTGATAGTCAACTCGTCCAGCCTTCTGAAATCATCACATATCCTGAAGGATCCTTCCATCTTTCTCTCAACAAAACAGATGCGCCTCAAAGCGAAAAGCTTGATCGAATGAAACCCTTGTCCAGTAGCTCTTGAAACTGACTCGACATTTCGATCATTCTCAAACGGTGCTTAATCTATAAGGAGATTGGGCAACTGGGCGCAACACCCACGGTACCAGATCGATTCAAAATTTGATCTGTCTTGCAGGGGGCAATCCAGGAAGTCTTTTTTAGGAAAACTTCTGGATAATCACGAACAATAGGAATCTCTTCGATATTCCTACATTTGGCCTTCATATCCACCACGTTAACAAAGAACGTGGGATATCCTTTTTGCAACAACTTGAGCATCCTCAAAACACTGACGACTCTCAACCATCAAAACTCGACACTCGAAACTCGACACTCGAAACTCGATCGGTCTTCGTGAACAACTACCACCTCTCTACCGTCATCAGGACTAGATATCTTAGCTAACTTCTTCCAGCTATAGTCCCCACTTTGCTCTTGGATAATCAATCCATCCTCACATCTTCGTCAAAGCTCCCCAGCTCCACTGGAAATAAACCAACACTAGAACTATGATCACCTGACTAAACACTACAATTGCGAACGATCTCACTAGTTTCCATCAACTTACCAATTGTTAGTTCTATCGAGAACTTTATACTCAGCTTACTTGTAGGTGAACACAAAAATGGTTCAAAGTTTCTTGAACAAAACTCAAGTCAGCCTTGGGTATTAAAAGTATGAACATAGATTGGTTTTTGATTCGAAGCATACCGGTAACAATAGCAAGATCATCTCGTGCCTTCCCAGCATTTAGCTCGAATGCTCTACCCCTGGCATCCTGACCCTTCATTTTCAGACAATCTCTCTCTCGAAATGTCCTTGCTCACCACACTCATAGCATCCCTCGAGTGTACCTCCCTCCGATGTACTCTTAGCATAGCACTTGCGAGTCATATGTCTAGTCCGACCACATCTGGCGCACTTTCTCCGCTCGTCCTCGTGAGTCTTCTTCTCAAAACTTCTCCCGCCATCCCTGGCATTATCCTTTCTAGAACGGCTAGAACTAGCTACATATGCCTTCCTCGAACGGCGTTTCCTATCACGCTTCTCATCTGTATCCTTTCTCGAACTCCTAGACTTTCGCTTTCGTGAATCCCCAGATCTAGGCTCGGAATGCGGAATTATTTGAATGGTCGACCCGCTGTGACGGCCCGACATCACGCATACCGTTGCCATGTCATTACATAGGGCATCAGTAAATGATCTTGGGTTACAACCCTGGATTGTTTTATGTGTACATCTATGTACTGTTCACAAAGTTAATGAAAAATCAGAATTACGCTCTGATTATATCATAACACAGGAACTACTAAAACTTTCCGATCATTATATCACCTGAAGGGTTTCCGATCCGTGTCCCACCAAAACCATGCCCATGAGCACCACGTCCACGTTCCTGGCCATTATTTTGGTTAGCATTGCGCTGTTCCATGGCAGTATTAACATGTTGGGCTATGAGTTGTGCCAACTCTTCTAGGGTAATAGGTAGTCCAGAACCTTGTCTCGCTTTTGACGGCATTTCGTCGTTTCTATTATTACAACATAATATCAACATAAGACGAAATCCAAAATAGTTCAATCATTAAATGCTAGTGGACCATACATTGCGCATGTATAATATCCACGTATTAATGAGAACAATTCTTAAACCAAAAGAAACCCATTTGATATTTATACCAGAAATTACAAAGCTTATTTTTAGTACGAAGACTAATCAAAATTTGGCATGTCTACATCAACACCCTCAACAAGCCTATATGAAATTTCCTCCTAAATATCTGAAGATTTGGCATGCAAGCCATAAATAGGGTTCATCAAAGGAGACATACAAAACAAACAACAGAAGCAACCAACAACTAATGCTTCAATCTCTGGAAGTCCAACATCTTCCTAACAAGCTCTTCTAGCTCATTATAACAGTCCATCTGTCCCTCTGAGTCCTTCATCTTCTCCATGCCTCCACGTAACGTGGTGAACTGACGATCACAGTGAGAGCGATTAACCCAAATCCCTTTCTGTTTCTTCGAAGCGGACGCTGTCTCAACTCTCGAAGTTGATTGCGATCTCTCCAACGGGTCGAGTCCTCTTCCTACGGCGAGTGTAGACTAAAAGAGGTGTAGCAAAACACACGACTCGAGTAACGGAATAGACGATTCTGTAACGACGGGCGAAGGAATCTCAAGTGTAGGCTCGACATTATCAATGAGCAGGTCTACTAATGGCTCTATAGGCCAAGACGTGACATATCGTAACCGTACAAAGTAAGTGTGTGATCAACGTGAATAGTAACACATAAGGCCTAAATAAACAGAAAATCACGTATGCACATAAACACATAAGCGTTTTCATACATGATAAAATTTCCACATTTATTTAAAAATATTGGCTTCGAGAATTTTGGACTTTAAATCTCAAAATTCTTCGGTTGAAGTCTTGTGTTTTCCTCCGAAAACATCTAGTTCGCTAACAACCATTGGCTTTGATACCAACTTCTGTCACACCCCAAAAACGTCGCAGCGGAATATAAAACGTAATGGTGACGGAAGCTGGTGCCCAATAATATCTTGATGAACGATGCATTAAATTGTTGGACATAATAACTTAATTAAAACATAAGTTTTAAAACTTAAGGTTTCAAAACGTTACACCACCATGACATAGTTAAATTGTATTGATCCTTACGGATCTTGTTACATTCGTCCCAGAAAGTTTTAAAAGTCAGTCCAACATTTTAAGTAATAAAACATGCATCAACAACCACAAGATACGCCATGATTCCTGAAGCCGAACTCAAGTACCTGTAGAACACGTTAAAATCATGTGTCAACACAAAGGAAGGTGAGTTCACATATTCACTTACAAACAATTTTATTCCAAGGAAAACTTTTTGATTAGGTGTTTATTTGAAAACATCCATATAAATTTTAGAGAGTCCATTTTACTTCTTTAATAAAATCCATGGGCCTTCCATTGGTTCATCAATCCGACAACTGTAATATATATTGCCCAGGTTTTGTATATTAAATTATTGCGTCAACTTTCAGACTCGTATGTTAGCTACACGATACGAACTATACATTAACTATGCAGGAATAATCAAAGCTAGACATTAAACAGAATTTAAATTCGTCGTTTGACTTGTCACGGGGCGACTGGTCACGACGGGGTTGTCAACCCGATAGATCTACCAACAATTCATCGCGTGCAATACTTAAATGATTAAACGACATCATGGGCGCAGGGTCCTCTTGAAGGACAATATGATGTCTGCCTCACGTACAATATATATATCCTACTAATATGACAATTTAATACACGATGTTGTACGAATTCCCTGACGCTCCATTATTTGAGACCCAGTCAGAATTCGTCCCCAACTGTACGGTCATGTTTCGCTTAGGAAATACCGTACTTTCAATATTCATTCATCAAAAACGTTTTACTTTAAAACGTATAACTTATCAAATATCATATATTTTCAACGAAAATATATATTTTATATTAAAAGGTATGTTTTATTTCGAAAACATTATTAAACTCTTTTATTGACGTGTTCTACCCCCAAAATATATATAAAGCAGTAAAAAGAGGGGTTTAGTGACACTCACCTTTGGGTGCGTATTTTAAATAGCGCAATCCCAGTGATTGATTTCTACACGTCCTAATATATATAGGAACGATTTTATATCAATATACATAACACAAAAATCCTAAGTTTCTCTGTTTCTTAGAATTGTCACATAACTTTGAGATTTTCTCGAAAAGTTGTCATTTTTTATTATGTTTGCACATTAATATATATACGAGTCCATATATATATATTTTTATGATTTTGCGACTTGAACGATTTTATTGGTGACCATTATTGTGTAAATCCGTTAACTCTCCCGTTTATACGCAATATATCTACGGTTTGCGCGTCGTAATATATATACATAAACGTTCACATATTTTATCATCGAACCACGCGAAATCTTGTTAACTTATCTATTTTGTCATTTTTAAAGAAAATATACATAAAATATCTCATATGTATCAAATTTCATGCTCGACAAACAAGTTTCACGTTTAACGCAATTTTTACCGTTTCTACCGCACAAAACGTACAAATATATACATGCATAATCCAATCTTTAGAATCATGTTAAAACATAACATATTTTCACATTCTCATGTTTAAATCACATAATACATATTAGCACATAATGTTTACTCAAATTTTTACCGATACTAGCGTACTTAGAAAAATGCGTATTTTAGCGATTCGGTAACGTTTTCGGGCGCCGGAAGTCACGTATGACCAACCAAACACCAAGTAAACTTAAAATTAGTTAAAATACTTATTTTTAAACTAAAAATATCAGTTTACTTACTGATCTAAATCAGTTTTATAAAAATCACTTGAAAAGCCGATTTTTGACCGTTTTAACGCATAGTTTGGCGTTAAACGTTACTATAATCATCCCAACTCGAAATTACTTGATATTTTAACACAATAGATGTTATTTACAGATTAAAATAGTGTTTATAATTAGATTAGTGCAGTTTTTGTGGTTATAATCAGATTAGTGCAGTTTTTGTGTAAGTCACATAAATCATGCGATTTCACGTATTTTACAACTTTTAATGCACCAAGTACAACATGCAAAGCTAGAAAACATTAGGACAAAGTTATATGTCACTAAACACTTTAAAAACTTTATTTTAGTGTTTATAATCTTCTCAAAACTGATTTTTACTAAATCATACGCAAAACACATTATTTCACCTATTTTACAAGTTTCTAAGCATCATGTATAACATGCAAAGCTAGTAAACCTTATGACAAAGTTTTATATCATTAAATACTTCAAAATAATCATATTTTAATGTTTATAATCTGATAAAATATCATTTTTATAAAATCATGTTCAAATCATCATTTCATGCTTTCATATCATCATGCATGCTCATGTATGTGCATCTAATGCACTCATTCAACATTAACATCATTACTTATGATCTAATAATACTCAAGAACATATTAAATCCATGTTATTACAAATTATAATCTATATCATTCATCATCACATAATCATTCATACATAATCATTTATACAATGCAAGTGTTCTTACATTTATGAGTATATGACTAAAAATTACATGCATGCATACACATACACAAACACATACACGGAATTTATATACTCACATGAACTTCCAAAAGTTCACTTTTTAAACAAGTCTTTATCAAATCACAAAACCCTTTTAGAACATTCTTTCATATCACTTTTGATTCTTGCATATAATCAATCATTCAAGTATCATGTTAGTCAAGAATCATTTGACAAAATTTCAAAACACAAACATACACATACTCACAAAACTTTCGGCCATACCCACATATACATACACACCCATTTTTATTTGTTTTAAATTCTCATCCTTTATTAGCTTCAAGTTCATGTTTAATTCCAAGTTTAAGAGAAACTTTCCGTCATCTTTATCATTACTAAAAATCAAGAATGAACCTTTGAAAATAAGTTTATACCTTTCAAGTTTTTAATGGTTTTTAACAAGATTCTTGATTGTTAGAAGTTTGTTTCACCAAGAAAACACTTTTGGATACTCAAAACACCTTGAAACCTTCTTGGAATGAACTTTGATCTTCATAAACAAGTTAGAAATTTCGAAATGAATGTGTTTTCGGGGTGTTTTCGGCTGAATTGTAAGAGAGAGATAGAGAGTTTTGAATGTGTAATGAGTGTTTCTTGGTTTTAGAAAGGTATTTGAAGGCTTTAGGGGACATTGTCATATGCACCTCCAATTTTAGCCAATAAAAACATGAGAGAGGAGAGAGAGAATGATGCATGGCTGCCATTTATCTCAACACACACACCTCACGATTCCATATGTATACATATACATATATATCTATTTTTTTTGTCAAAAACTGGTATTTTACTGGATACCGGGTATTTTATCTAGCATTTTAATCCCGTTTTAGTGCGTTTTAAATTATTTTTAACACTCTATAAAAATAAACTCCCCAAAATATTACTTAACAATATTTTGTTTGCCTGGGCTGGCTACGTTGCCGGTATTTGGCAGTATGCGCGCTGTGCTGCGCGGTACGCGCTTAAAATTGCAAAAATTGGGATTTATGCGTTTTTAATTATTTTTATCATTCTAAAGTTATAAAATCATCAAATGATTACTAAAATGATTATCAATTGCCTTGATAGGCTGTGTTGACAGTATTTTGTCGGTATACTCGCTGCATCGCGCGGTACGCGCTTAAACTCGAAAAATAGAGTTTCTTGGCGTTTTAATCTATCGGGTTGACAACCCCGTCGTGACCGGTCGCCCTGTGTCAAGTCAAGCGACGAATTTTGATTCTATTTATTGTCTAGCTTTGATTATCCCTACATGGTTAATATATAGTTCGTATCGTCTAGCTAACATACGAGTCCGAAAATTGACGCAATAATTTAATATACAAAACCCGGGCAATAGTACTGTTGTCAGATTGATGAACTGACGAAGGGCCCATGGATTTTATTAGGGAAGTAAAATGGACTTTCTAAAATTATATGGATGTTTTCAAATAAACACCTACTCAGAAAGTTTTCCTTTGAAATAATATTGTTTGAATGTGAATATGTGAACTCACCTTCCTTTGTGTTGACACTTGATTTTAACGTGTTCTACAGGTACTTGAGTTCGGCTTCGGGAATTAAGGCGTATCTTGTGGTTGTTGAAGCATGTTTTATTACTTAAAATGTTGGACTGACTTTTAAAACTTTCTGGGACGAATGTAATAAGATCCGTGAGGATCAAAACAACTTAACTATGTCATGGTTGTGTCACGTTTAAAAACAAAATGTTTGAAACTTAGGTTTTAAATAAGATAATATGTCCAACAATTTAATGCATCGATCATCAAGATATAAATGGGCACCAGCTTCCGTCACCACTACGTTTTATATTCCGTTGCGACGTTTTTTGGGTGTGACAGAAGTTGGTATCAGAGCCAATGGTTGTTAGCGAACTAGATGTTTTCGGAGGAAAACGCTAGACTTCAACCGAAGAATTTTGAGATTTAAAGTCCAAAATTCTCGAAGCCAAGATTTTTAAATAAACATGGAAAATTTCATCATGTATGAAAACCCTTATGTGTTTATGTGCATATGTGATATTCTTTTTATTTGGGCCTTATGTTTTACTATTCATCTGACCACACACTTACTTTGTACGGTTACGATATGTCACGTCTCGGCTTACAGAACCATCAGTAGTCCTGCTCACTGATACTGTCGAGCCTACACTTGAGATTGTTTCGCCTGTCGTTACAGAATCGTTTATTCTGTTACTCAAGTCACGTGTTTTGCTACACCTCTTTTAAGTCTAAACTCGCCGTAGGAAGAGGACTCGACCTGTTAGAGAGATCGTATCGACTTTGAGAGTTGAAACAGTGTCCACTTTGAAGAGGCAGAAAAGGGGTTTGGGTCAATCGCTCTCACTATGATCATCAGTTCACCACGATACGCGGAGGTATGGAGACGATGAAGGACTTAGAGGGACAGATGGACTAGTATGATGAGCTAGAAGAGCTTGTTAGGAAGATGTTAGACTTCCAGGGATTAAAGCATTAGTTGTTGGTTATTTTTGTTGTTTGTTTTGTATGTCTCATATGATGAACCCTATTTATGGCTTGCATGCCAAATTTTCATATATTTAGGAGGAAATTTCATATAGACTTGTTATGGGTATTGATGTAGACACGCCGAATTTTGATTAGTCTTAGTACTAAAAACAAGCTTTGTAAATTTCTGGTATAAATATCGAATGGGTTCCTTTTGGTTTAAGAATTGTTCTCATTAATAAGTGGATATTATACATGCGCAATGTTGGTCCACTAGCACTTAATGATTGAATTATTCTGGATATCGTCTTATGTTGATATTATGTCGTAATAATAGAAACGACGAAATGCCGCCAAAAGTGAGACAGGGTTCTGGACTACCTATTACCCCAGAGGAGTTGGCACAACTCATAGCCCAACACGTTAATACTGCCATGGAACAGCACGATGCTAACCAGAATAATGGCCAGGAACGTGGACGTGGTGCTCATGGGCATGGTTTTGGTGGGACACAGATCGGAAACCCTTCAGGTGATATAATGATCGGAAAGTTTTAGTAGTTCATATGTTATGATATAATCGGAGCGTATTCCTGATTTTCATTAACCACATGAATAGTACATAGATGTACACATAAAACAATCCAGGGCTGTAACCCAAGATCATTTACCGGTACCCTACGCAATAACGTAGCAATGGTATGCGTGATGTCAGGCCGTCACAGCGGATCGACTATTCAAATAATTCCGCATTCCGAGCCTAGGTCTGGGGATTCGCGAAAGCGAAAGTCTGGGAGTTTGAGAAAGGAAACCGATGAGAAGCGTGATAGGAGACGCAGTTCGAGGAAGTCGTATGTAGCCACTTCTAGCCGTTCTAGAAAGGATAATACCAGGGATGGCAGGAGTAGTTTTGAGAAGAAGACTCTCGAGGATGAGCAGAGAAAGTACGCCAGAGGTGGTCGGATTAGATATATGACTCGCGAGTACTATGCTAAGAGTATGTTGGACGGAATTACGCTCGAAGGATGCTATGAGTGTGGTGAGTAAGGACATTTCGAGAGAGATTGTCTGAAAATGAAGGGTCAGGATGCCAGGGGTAGAGCGTTCGAGCTAAACGCCGGGAAAGCACGAGACGAACTTGCTGTTGTTACCGGTATGTTTCAAATCAAAAACCAATCTATGTTCATACTTTCAATACCAAAGCTGACTTGAGTTTTGTTCGAAAAACTTTGAACCATTTTTGTGTTCGCTTACAAGTAAGCTCAGTATAAAGTGCTCGATAGAACTAGCAATTGGTAAATTGATGGAAACTAGTGAGGTCTTTCGCGGTTGTAGTATTTAGTTAGGTAATCGTAGTTTTTGTGTTGGTTTACCTCCAGTGGAACTAGGGAGCCTTGGCGAAGATGTGAGGATGGACTGATTATCCGAGGACAAAATGGGGACTATCGCTTGAAGAAGCTAGCTAGGATATCCCGTCCTGATGACGGTAGAAAGATGGAAGTTGTTCGCGGAGACCGACCGAGTCGAGTGTTGATGGTTGAGAGTCGTCAGTGTTGTGAGGATGTTCGAGTTGTTGCGAAAAGGCTATCCTATGTTCTTTGTTAAACATTATGGATATGAAGGCCAAATGTAGGAATATCGGAGAAATTCTTATTGTTCGCAAGTATGCAGAAGTTTTCCTAAAAAGACTTACCTGGATTGCCCCCCCCCCCTGCGAGACAGATCGAATTCTGAATCGATCTGGTACCCGGTGCTGCACCAATTGCACAATCTCCTTATAGATTAAGCACCGTTTGAGAATGATAGAAATATCGAGTCAGTTTCAAGAGCTACTGGACAAGGGTTTCATTCGATCAAGCTTTTCGCTTTAAGGTTCATCTGTTTTGTTGTGAGAAAGAAGGATGGATCCTTCAGGGTGAGTGATGATTTCAAAGAGCTGAATGAGTTGACTATCAAGAATCGGTATTCTTTTACCAAGGATAGACGATTTGTTCGATCAAGCTACAGGGATCCAGCTGCTACATGAAGATCGGCCTACGATCAGGATATCATCAGTTGAAGGTTGCTGACAAGGATATTCCGAGGACTGCTTTTCAAACACGATATGGCCATTACGAGTTATCAGTCGTGCCTTTTGACTAAATTAATGCGCCATTTATATTCATGGATCTCATGAACAGGGTATGGAAACCCTAATTGGATAAATTCGTGATAGTATTCATCGACGATATACTTGCCTATTCGCGAACCGAAGAGAATCATGAGTAACGTTTGAGGTTAACTACGGAATTGGAAGGGATGAGGAAGGTATGCTTATAGATCAGCTTGAGATTGGGAGCGTGTATGATGGACTCAATAGGAAGTTAAGATACTCACATGCCCTTGGCAGAGTTATCTTACAGTAATAATTAACACGCTAGTATTTAGGTTGCTCCATTTGAAGCCTTGCATGGATGGAAGTGTTGATCACCATTATGTTGAGCTAACATGACAAAGGACAATTAACCAGACCTTAGTTTATCTAGGAAACCAGCGACAGGATTTGCCTGGATCGAGGGAAGGTTAAAAGTTGCCAATTGATCAACAGAAAGATTACATGGACAATTGAAGGAACTATTGCAATTCCAGATTGAAGATTTGGTTCTGTTAAAGGAGTTATCTTGCAGATATGCTATTAGGTTTAGCAGAGAGAAGAAAAGCTGAGCCACATTGACTTGGTCCTTTCAAGAGCCCATCTTGATTTGGATCAGTCGCTTATAGGCTCAAGCTACCATAAGGACGGAGTAGTGTACATGATGTATTGTTTGGGTTCAGTTGAGAAAGTGTATAATGGATAATACACTGATTTTGCTCTTTGTAGAGATTTATCTAGAAGATAAACAGAAGTTTATCGAAGCACCGTAGAAGCAGTACGTACAACTAGAAGAGTTATGCTAATAACCGGATAGGCAATTACAACATTCTAGACGTGTATGCGATTTATTGATTTGGCGATTTGTGGATATCTGAAATGAATGCAAGAAGGAAGGAATATGAGTTTATAAGATTTGATTCTTTCGAGAGCCCATCTCGAGTTGGATCAATCGGGTGTAAACTCAGACTATCTTAGGTACGGGGTAATGTATAAGTAAATATACGTATGTAGAACCCGAATTGGTGGAATTTTGACTTAATCTTCTTGATTAAGTGCTTGAAAATGTTAAACCTTGGAAAGGGTGGAGAGCGTTGAGACGTGAGATTAGGAATTGAGGATGTGTGTAATATAGGTCTACGAAGATGCTTTTCAAGAATCACAGTTTCTCACAGAAACTACAAGACCACATTTATTAAATATGTTTTTACTGTTTCCACCTAGTGCGAAAACAAAACCTGTAGATTAAAAATTTCGGGGACGAAATTTCCTAAACAGAGGGAGACTGTGACACCCGGCTTTTCAGGCCGTACCGTACAATTGTAACACGTGTTGTGAATAGATAAAAGGCCATATTTGACTGATTATGATGTTTATATGTGAAATTTAATGAGTTGGTAAATTTAAACCTCGGTAAAAATTATGTTGGCAACGGAAAGATAAACGCTTATCGCGTAACGGTTAAAATGCGAAACGAACGTCAGTGACCACCCGATCAGTGTTAAAATCCTAAAAATAGTTTGTTATGATTAGAATAATAATTTTAATCTTATTCGTGAGTAAAAATAAATTAAAACGCTAAGAAACTCTATTTTTGCGATTTTAAGCGTGTACCGCACAGCACAGCGCGCATACTGCCAAATACCGACAACGTAGCCAGTCAAGGAAAACAAAATATTGTTCAGTAATATTTTTACAGGTTTATTTTTATAGAGTGTTAAAAATAATTTAAAACGCGTTAAAACGGTATTAAAACGCTAGATAAAATACCCGGTAACTAGTAAAATACCCGTTTTTAGCTTATATATGTATATATCATGTATGTATAAGCATGCGGTGTGTGAGTGGGCAATAGGTGGCGGCTAGGAGAGGCAATCTCTCTCCTCTCTCCAACACTTGTTGGCCATAGAAACTATGAATGATGGGTAATCCTTCCATACAATCTTTTAAAATCTTTGTAAATCCTAGAAAGCATTCTCAAAGCAATCAACTTCCTCTCTCTCTCTTGAACTCAACCGAACACACACCCACATCCATACACTTTCAAATTTTGAACAATTTCTTGAAGATTCAAGACCATTTCAAGGTGTTTTCAAGTTCATTTGAAGGTTTAAAGGTGATTTCAAGGTGTTTCAAGCAACAATCAAGCCCCAAATCATCAAACTTTACTAAAATTCATTCAAGAACTTGAAGGTATAAAATTTATTTTAAAAACCTTGTTTTTGATTCTTGATGATGATGGAAGTTTCTCTTGTTCTTGAAATTAATCACAAACTTGAAATCTAAAAACAAATGGGTTTTTGAATAAATAAAAGTGGATGAATATGTGTGTGTGTAGCCGTAGGTATATATGTATGTATATGTGATTGTGTTTTGATTTTTGGTTGAGTGATTCTTGAATAATATGATTCTTGAATGATAGAATACATGCATGAATCAAAAATGTCATAAAAGAATGATCTAAAAGTGTTTCATGATTTTGAAAGGGAAATAATGAAAAGGTAAACTTTTGGGAGTTCATTTGGGTGAATACATTTCGTGTATATGTATGTATATGTGAATGCATGCATGTAATTTTTGATTATATACTTACAAATGTAAGAACACTTGTATTCATGTATGAATGATTTGATGATGAAGATGTGAAGTATGAAATGTTTGAATATTTGAAACATGAGTTAAATAAAGGACTTTGATGCATTTAAGATTATGTTGGATGATGATGATATGATATATGTGCTTTAGATACTTGTACACGAGCATGCATGAGTGATATGTGATTTTAAAAAGATGATTTGAGTATGATTTAGTAAAAATCAGTTATGAGCAGATTATAAACACTAAAATAAAGTTATTCTAAAGTGTTTAGTGGCATATAACTTTGTCATAATGTTTGTTAGCTTTGCATGTTGTACTTGGTGCATTAAAGGTTGTAAAATACGTGAAAGCGCATGATTTATGTGACTTAAACAAAAACTGCACTAATCTGATTATAACCACTATTTTAATCAGTAAATAACATGTATTGTGTTAAAATATCAAGTCGTTTCAAGTTGGGATGATTATAGTAACGTTTAATGCAAAACTATGCGTTAAAACGGTCAAAAATCGGCTTTTCGAGTGATTTTTATAAAACTGATTTAGATCAGTAAGTAAACTGATATTTTTAGTTTAAAAATGAGTATTTTAACTAATTTTAAATTTACTTGGTGTTTGGTTGGTCATACGTGACTTCCGACGCCCGAAAACGTTATCGAATTGCTAAAATACGCATTTTTATAAGTACACTAGTATGGGTAAAATTTTGGGTAAACCTTATGTGTTAAAATGTGTTATGTGATTTAAACATGAGAATGTGAAAATATGTTAAGTTTTTAATATGATATTAGAAATCTAGCTTACGCATGTATGCTTGTACGTTTTGTGCGGTAGAAACGGTAAAAATCGCGTTAAATGTGTAACTTATTTGTCGAGCATGAAATTTGATATATATGAGACATTTTATGTATATTTGCTTCAAAAATGACAAAATAGATAAGTTAGCAAAACTTTGTGTGTTTCGATGATAAAATATGTGAACGTTTATGTATATATATTACGACGCGCAAATCGTAGATATATTGCGTATAAACGGGAGTGTTAACGGATTTACACAATAATAGTCACCAATAAAATCGTTCAAGTCGCAAAATCATAAATATATATATATATATATATATGGACTCATATATATATTAACGTGCCAACATAATAAAAAATAATAACTTTTCAAGAAAATCTCAAAGTTATGTGACAATTCTAAGAAACAGAGAAACTTAGGAATGTTGTGATGTTTATATTGATTTAAAATCGTTCCTATATATATATAATAGGACGTGTAAAATCAATCTATAGGATTGTGCTATTTAAAATACGCACCCAAATGTGGGTGTCACTAAACCCCTCTTTTTACTGCATTGTATATGTTTTGGGGGTAGAACACGCCAATAAAAGGTTTAATAATGTTTTTGGATTAAAACGTACCTTTTAATATAAATTATATATTTTCGTTGAAAATATATGGAGTTGATAAGTTATACGTTTCGAGATAAAATGTTTTTGATGAATATATGTTTGGGGGCAAACAATTGTATAGCTGGTACGAATATTGCTTGGCTCAAGAGAGTAAGTAACAGCATAGGCTTACATTTTGGTGGGGATTTCAGGGGATTCGTACGATTACATGTATTAAATTGTCATATTAGTAGGATATATATATATTGTACGTGAGGCAGACATCATATTGTTCTGAAAGAGAGAACCCTGCGCCCATGATGTCGTTTAATCATTTAAGTATTGTACGCGAGGAATTGTTGGTAGATCTATCGGGTTGACAACCCCGTCGTGACCGGTCGCCCCGTGTCAAGTCAAGCGACAAATTTTGATTCTAATTATTGTCTAGCTTTGATTATCCCTACATGGTTAATATATAGTTCGTATCGTCTAGCTAACATATGAGTCCGAAAATTGACGCAATAATTTAATATACAAAACCTGGGCAATAGTACTGTTGTCGGATTGATGAACCGACGAAGGGCCCATGGATTTTATTAAGGAAGTAAAATGGACTTTCTAAAATTATATGGATGTTTTCAAATAAACACCTACTCAGAAAGTTTTCCTTTGAAATAATATTGTTTGAATGTGAATATGTGAACTCACCTTCCTTTGTGTTGACACTTGATTTTAACGTGTTCTACAGGTACTTGAGTTCGGCTTCGGGAATTATGGCTTATCTTGTGGTTGTTGATGCATGTTTTATTACTTAAAATGTTGGACTGACTTTTAAAACTTTCTGGGACGAATGTAATAAGATCTGTGAGGATCAAAACAACTTAACTATGTCATGGTTGTGTCACGTTTAAAAACAAAATGTTTGAAACTTAGGTTTTAAATAAGATAATATGTCCAACAATTTAATGCATCGATCATCAAGATATAAATGGGCACCAGCTTCCGTCACCACTACGTTTTATATTCTGCTGCGACGTTTTTGGGGTGTGACATTTATGGTTCAATTCCTTGTTCTTATACATGTATTCTGATCATTATTCAAGTATTGAGTCGATGTTAGTTATGTAATAGTAGTTATAAACTTATTTCTTGAATAATCTTTATGTTGTAATCTTGTTTGTATGAATCTTTAGTACTTTTTCATGTTGAATCTTCATGATTATATAATGAATGTTTCATTGATGTTAAGTTCTTGATTATGTTTGATTGTCTTGGATAATGAATCTGTGGTTAGTGGGATGGTAACTATTTCTTGATTAATCACTTGTTTGTAGACTTTGGTTACACCATGAAACTGGACCAGGGTATTAGTTTTATACAAGATATATCTTATTTTGATTAGGAATGTTTTCTTGCATGTAAGGGTGTTAACGAATTATATGGTGTTGATTACATGTTCTTGAACGTGGTGTATGATCCTTGTTTAGTAGTTTTGGTCTGAAATTGCTGACATGGTAGATTCATGTTTAAGACTTGTAAAGGTGAAATAGCTTGTTATATGATCTACTTAATTGCTTATCCTCGTGGCTGTATTGTGACCATCGGTATTGCTTTCATTGATAAATGAGGTAAGGAATCCATACCCGGTAAATAACCTATCTTTAAAGATTCGCATGAATAAATATCAATAGCTCGCTAATGAATGATTTTAGGTGGTTAACGTGTGACCATCGCGTTAACTTTCCAAAGAATCATAATGCTAGAAATCCAGACCCGGTAACTAGCTGTCTTGCAATTGGAAAATTGATTAATTGCTTTTGTGACATATCTAGATAACATGTTTAGGTTGTTTGTGAAACAAGATAATATTTCTTTTTCATATTTGGAGTCTATTATGTTTTAGTTATAATTTTAGATAATTTATGTCACACCCCGACCGCGTTAAAACAACGAAACCGCGGCGGAAACGTCGGGGTGTGTTGTAACAGAATTATTGTTTCATAACCATGGATACAAAAGTTTCGTTTTATTGATTCATTAAGTAATTTACATTGTCTTAAACCAAAAAAAACAAGTTACATATCGTCTATCATTGTTTTTATGTCATTAAGGCCTCGTCCAGATCCTATGTGAATCATGCATCCTAGCAATCAACATCATGCAACACCACCTGAAACATATGTAAAAACAAAGTCAGCAAAGAAATTGCTGGCGAGCACATAGGTTTTATGAGAGTATCGGACTCATGGCTCGTTTACATATTGCAATACCTCGAAAACCTTGTTTTGAAAAGTATATAGTATTTCAACCCGATTAACCAACTCAAATCAAGTTGTTATAGTTTATAAAATCTCGCAGCCATGATTCTTAACTCAAAACATTTGGTTTAGTAAACCAAATCGTAAATTGTTCTCGTTACAAAACTCGTATGGTTTATATCCTTTAGAAAACATCGTTACGTGACATCGTTTCAAAATCGTTTATCCAAGTGAACTAAATAATGCCACAGAATATAATATGATAAAAGCACTTATATATAAGATGTACCAGCGGCGTATCTACCATGCTTTCATCATGTTACACCCGTCTCATTATCTAATCACAACCCAAAACCAATCGTTTAAATAAATTGATACCTAAATCAGGAAATCGGATAGAATGAGGTCTTGTAAACCAAATGAGTATTCGAACTCATGTGATATGGTTTAACAAAGCCTACATTCTAGATTGGAACCTAACCTAAGTGCTTTCGACCCGTTACGACCCATTAAGGTAGCTTACGCTACTTTAACTCGTCGTTCGCGCAAACGCGCGTTCGAGACGTCTAACTAGTCCTATGACAAGTATTATATGCCTAAACATGTTTAAATATGTTGCATAATCAGTTAAGTGGCAAATTTTTAAGTTACATATGCTTAAGATCCAATTATGCATGAAAAGGTTATTTTGGTCATTTACCTAAGGCATATAAGCTACCTATCATACAACTACTTAAACTAGGTGACCATAAGGTATAACCTCAGAAGGTTATTCCCTATGCAACTATGGTCACTAAACATGCTTGGTCGGATCCTAATGATCGACCAAATGGGTCGAGTTCGAAAGTCTAAGTGGTGGCTTAGACCGCTTGACTTACGACTCTAAACAGGCACTAAACTAAAAGTAACGAGCTAAACATGTTGAAACATGTTTAACTAAGTTAGAAAACAGGTTTTGATATCAAAACAAAGTGTTTTGATACCCAAGAGTAGTTTGATTGCAAAATACGCATAAATACGTATTTTGATCGAAACTACGACTCGTCACTACGCCTAGTCAATGTGGTAATCAGTAGGTATTGTAACACCTGTGCCTCCACGGCCATCAAACAAATACCGAACCAATGAAATATTATATTTCATACTTGGGATTTGTAAAAATATGTGTATCATTTTGCACATATCAATTCTTGTTCAATTTCAAACTCTAAATCGCTTTCTGGAAGGTTATACGCGCACCGATGCGTAAATATAACCAGTTTAATGCAACAAACACTCCGGAATAGTGACATAGGCTTAACATACCTTAAATAACCTTTACTTAACTTAGAAATAAGTTTTGAAGGCTTTGGTATGGCAAAATCAAAGTTTAATCGCTTACAGGGACTAAAGTTGACAAACTGCGAAAGTATGCCAATTTGAACTGTAACAGACATTCCGGAACATGACCATAAGTTAAACATACCATAAATATCCTTTACATAGCTTAGAAATAGGCTTTGAGGGGTTCGGTGTGCTAAAATAAACTTTTGTGTCATTCAGGGACTAAAAGTGTCAAAAAGTGCACAAGTTTGCATTTTCGCGCATAACTTACGTTCTGAATACATCTGGACATCCAAAAATTTATGTAAGCATGACTACATTATATTTTAGTGTTCGCCTTAAGAAAAATCCATTCGTCGCGTCATTTGGATCGTTTTTCGCGCTTATGCGCATTCCGTCGTAATTAAGCGAACATCGCGTTCGTACGGCCAAACGAACCAACCTCCGGCATATTTTTGAGCATGTTTTGAGTTCCCTATACTTTAACTTCATTTTAGAGCCTTGAAATGAGGTTAACGGGGTTCAAACGCATCGAAAAAGGGCTTAAAACACAACAGGGACCATTTCTGCCAATTTAGAAACATTTCTGAATCAGATGGGTCAGTGGCGTAGCGCGACGCCTAAAGCCTTACCAGTCGCGCTACGCGACTGCATGATCTGGACCAGATTCAATGTTTTAATCACAAGTTGCAGCTGATTGATCCTTAACCACATGTTTTAAGTTGCTTAATCACTAAGATAAGGAGCATATGTGGCTTCCATAACCTTTCAACAAGTGTACGGATGTGATCGAATCACGGTTTCCATGAAACGATCTCAACGGTTCACCGAAAACTATATATACCCCATGCCTTTCATTGTTTTAAAGCACTAGAATCTAATTGATTGTGTTCTAAGTTGAAACCTTGTTTCATACCTGAACTATATTGATCTAGATTAGCATTCGGGGACCCTTCGTAAGTATTCTTTCGTTCTTTTCCTTATTTTACTGCTTTTCGAGTCAGAAAGTCAAACTTTGTTTGACTTTCGGCGTTGACCAGTAATGGTCAATGCGAAGTTCGCTAGAACTTCGCAACGTGATTGTAATCACGATGGTCATAGTCCCTTGGGACTATGCCTACTGATTACCACGTTGTCTAGGGTCGTAGGGTAGGCGATCTAATAAATCGCCTATACCTTCGAACCCGACCCAGTTTGGTCGATCATTAGGATCCGACCAAATACATTAGGTGACCATAGTAGGTAGGGAATAACCTTCCGAGGTTATACCCTATGGTCACATCGTTTAAGTAGTTGTATGATAGGTAGTTTATATGCCTTAGGTAAATTACCAGAATACCCTTTTCATGTATAATTGGTAATTAAGCATATGTAACCTAAACTTTTGTCACATAACTGATTATGTAACATGTTTAGGCATATAACACTTGTCATAGGACTAGTTAGGCGGTCCGAACGCGTTTCACGCGCACGACGCGTTAAAGTAGCATAAGCTACCTAAACGGGTCGTAATGGGTCGTAAACACTTATGTTAGGTTTCATTTAGTATGTAGGCTTTGTTAAACCAAATGACACGAGTCTCTACACTCGTTTGGTTTACAAACCCTAATGCTACCCAGTCTTCCGATTTAGGTCCGGTTTATTAATGTAGTTACCTATATTAGGTGCCGTTTGATATTCCGCGATCTCTAGCATTGCTTGGTGGTTATCCTAGGACTTCTGAGCAATCTCAAGTGAGTACATAGACCCCTCTTTTACTGTTTTCCAAACTGTTTTGGGGTGGAACACATGTGCCTACTTGTTACTTTCATGCTTTCCTGTTTTCACATCATATACTGCTATGTTCGTTAGTACATTATAGTACATGATTTCATTACATTTTATGCTATGTATGTCCATTGCGTTCATACTTAGTACATCGTTTTACATTTACATTTTATGCTATTTATGTCCATTGCGTGCATACTTAGTACATTGTTTTTCATCACATGCTTACATTTTGGTATGACATTTGGTTTGTTTACATGGGACAATACATTCATTAACACCGATCATGCCGTTCGTTAGTAGGTAGTGGTACCATAGGAATTGACAACTCCCGTTCCGGACGTCCCAGGGAAAGGGGATGAAAGGAATGACCGAATTCGTTGATATAAGACAGATAGACCTTTAATTTGTTTAAAGGGTTTATCACCACAGTCGCCAGGCTTGGATGTATGCATTTTCACAATACCGCATAAATGTTCATATTAAATATTTGCATGCATTTACACAAAACATAGCTTTGATTTAAACCAAGTTTTACTTCAATACTTTGTTTTTGTGCATATGGTTTAGTTGAGACCTTTCACTTGCCATACATGACATTTTGACATAGACATTTGACATAGACATTTCGGCATAGACATTTTAACATGATTGACATTTGATCATGCATTTACACAAAACATAGCTTTGATTTAAACCAAGTTTTACTTCAATACTTTGTTTTTGTGCATATGGTTTAGTTGAGACCTTTCACTTGCCATACATGACATTTTGACATAGACATTTGACATAGACATTTCGGCATAGACATTTTAACATGATTGACATTTGATCATGCATTTACACAAAACATAGCTTTGATTTAAACCAAGTTTTACTTCAATACTTTGTTTTTGTGCATATGGTTTAGTTGAGACCTTTCACTTGCCATACATGACATTTTGACATAGACATTTGACATGGATATTTGACATAGACATTTGACATGGATATTTGACATAGACATTTTGACATGATTTACATCTTGACATGAACATTTTTTTTGTTTGGTTTGATTAAGTGATTAAGTAACGATGCGTGTGTAATATGATACAAGCATGGTGGATACGCCGCTGGTACTTCCTATATATAAGTGTTTGTATGGTATTACATGTCGTAACGTTATTTGAATCATTTCAGTTTGAGACATAGAACATTTCATAAAAATAACATACTTTTCACAAGACATTGATTTATAAACAACTTATCTTATGCAAACACATTTTACTTGGTTATTCATTTAACCTTACATTTATTTATACTTATCATCTGATCTTATCGTTTTTCAAATGATTTAAAAGACAAAGCAAATAACAAGGTTCATGACTAAACATTTTCTCAAACATAAGTCATGAATCTTATTTTCACAAAACCTATGTATCTCACAGGCATTTTTATGCTGACGTACCTATTTTCACATGTGTTTTTCAGGAACTGTTGCATAAGATGATCAAGATACACATAGGCAGACTTGGGCTTTAGTGACAATAAAAGATGCAAGACTAGTTAATTATGTTGTATTTTCTTGTTTGTTAAGACATTGTAACACTTTTAATCTATAAAACGAAACTTCAATTGCCATGGATTTGAAACAATTAATTCTGTTACAACACTCCCTGACATTTCCGCCACGTTTTGTATGTTCTACGTGGTCGGGGTGTGACAGAAACGATGGTATCAGAGCCAATGGTTATAGGGAATTAGGTTATTAGTAATGCTTTGACCTAGTCTATAACTTTCTTAGGACCCTAACGCGAGTTTACTTGCGTTTAGTCATAAAACAATACCGTCACCTATCCTTAGGCGACTACCACAACAAGAACATAAATTTCAAAACCGCTTTGAAAACTAATCATCTGTTCTAGGATGATTGATTACTAGGTTTTGAACCCTCTATTATAAGGTTTTGAACCCTTTGAGTTTTCAAAATCTCGTCAAGGTTTTGGGTTTTAAATAATGTGAACACGTGCAAACTGGAAGGGTGAATGCCTGTATTCTGGGTTTTCTGTCTAGGCAAGCACTTCGTATACATCTCATCAGACGCGAGACCAGTTGTGCTCACCTGGGAATTCTTGGGATGAGTGTTCACTTATAGGCGAGCATGTCTTCGCGATACATTATTTTTGACCTATTTACTTTGATTTGTCACCTGTTTGCCTTAGGTAACAAACAAATGATCACAATTTTCATTCGTTACCATTCTGTATTGATTATCCAATAACCTTTCACTCGTTTCTTCCTCTGTCTTTCATTTTCTTCTAGAATGTCTATTCCTCTTGGCACTGGTCAAATGCCCGAGCGAACAGCCAAATTTGTCCAGCAAATTGGTGAAGTGATTCAGTGGACTGTGGATTTAGGTATTGCCATGGCTCGTCTTAACAATGAAGCCTCTCGTCTCGACAATGAAGCCACTCAAGAGACACCAAAGGAAGCAGTAGTCAGTCTTGCAACAACATCAAGGAAGCGTAAGGCTTCAAGGAAACCCGCAGCGGTTACACCTAATCAAGCTGGACCTAGCCAAGTGGCAAGGCCACCAGCTAGGAAGCCGTACTTAGGAACTGCTCCTAGGTGCAAGCGATGCAACGGTCATCATTCAAACCTCCTACCCTGCTGGAAATGTACCTACTGTGGACGGCGGGGACATTTGGTCAACACATGCCGCTTTGCTATCCAGAACAAAGCTGTTGCAAATCTTGCTGCTACCCAACTCCAAGTCAACCCTACTCAAGCTCGTTTCCCGCGTGGTACTTGCTACAACTGTGGCGATACGAGCCATTTCAGGAACAACTGCCCGAAGATAGTCAGTGCAAATCCAACCCTCGGATGAGCATTTGGCTGAACAAAGGATGTTGCTGTCTTATGCCTTTGTTTCTTTTGTTTTCGTGTATTGTGAAACAATATGTCTTGTTCATAAATAAAAATCGTTGTTCACAAATTCTGATATACAAGTATAGTTACATGTGTGTATGATTTTCCTATGATACCTGCATTAAGGAACTATGTTCCTTACAAACTACTCTTGTGATTCTCTCTTTCAAATGATCGCTCGTGATTCCTTCAAAAATTTTAAGTACTCGTTTCATCCTAAGATACGAAGTACAGAAAATAAAGTGACATTATGAGTAATCATGCTTCAGCGCATCTTTACCTTTAAATCCTTGGTTAGATAACTAAGGGTATTTCCAAATCTCATACCCATTACGTTTTGATTTTTCAACATACACAGTACAAGTATTTCAAAACAATCATCATGATCTCAAAACATTTTCATATAGTTTGAAAACAATTTTTCTAGATGCATTGTCTATGTTATTTCAAAAACATTGGCCATGTTATCAAAACCAACCTTTCTAATTTCAAAATATTTCATATAGTCTAAAGACAATATTAACACAGTACATTTTCTGATCAAGTGCATGATTTCGAAAAGCATCATTCATGTCTTTCAAAAACCTTATACATAATTTCAAAATTCATCTCGCATGATTTTAAAAACATTTTTGTAAATATATCTACCTAATACACCTACTTTATTTCAAAAGTATTATATATAAGGTTTCAAAAACGTTAAACACTTTTTTTTTTCTTAAAAGAACCCCATGCATAGTTTTCAAAAATATTTTCCTCATACATTGACTTAACCTTCAAAATTCTGCTTCATATGTCGCCTTGGCATATCTAGCATCTCAATTTCATAAGCATTTTTACTTCATGTTTTGACATAAGCACGTCCAGTGCAAGGTATCGAAACATCTTCAACTTCTAAAATCCATAAGGGATCTTTTTATCTTCACAATTAGATCCTTGTGGATGATCATCATTCAAATCAGAGTCCTTAATTGGATTCCTTATGTACCTGAATTCGAACATTTCGGTTCCTTATAATCGAAATCGAATTTTTCTTTTAAAGATCTTTCTATCTTTATAGTTAGATTCTTGATAATGTTTAAAGTACCAAATGAAATCCACGAGATGGATTCCTAATGTGCTTTAAATACATGTACTCTGTTAGCAGAACAAACTTCTAGTTAAACAATTTTGTGGTTATGTGACTATGTATTAATTCATCTTATGTTTTCTTTTATGCATTTTTGTGTTTTAATACTCTGGATATTCGTTATCCAAATCCTCGCAGGATCTTTCATATCTTCATATGAGAGATTCGTAGCAGGATATTCAAAAGGTACTACCATAAATCCTTAATGGGCTTCTATGTAATAGTTAAGACCCTTGGATTATATAGTACTGCTCCATGATTCATTAGAGACCCTTTAGTGGTCTAATAAAAAAAGATTGATTCACAATTTGGTTAAAGAACGACATCTAGTGATGTAGCTGGACAGACTCCTTGATAGTCTATTTAAATCATTTATTGATTTAGTCTAAAGGACTCTATGGCGGTCTAAGTCACGCTCATCACAGGATTGTTCATTTGGTTTTACCCTACACATTATAAAATAGACTGTGTGAACTATGCAAGGAATTCTCTAATTATGGATGCGCACATAATTATGAAATTTAGTGCACAGAAATCCAGTAAGATTTACTATGTGAAGGAACCGATAGTGACAACAATAACAAAATGAGAACGATGTAATGGAGGCATGGTGGACGCACCAATGACGCTTCATATACTTGTATATAAGTGTCCCTCTTACATTGCAAACATAATGTTATTAAGGTTACTAGAAGTTCAAGAACCCTAACCAATGTTGTTTGATCTTTTCAACTTCATGTTTTAAACTCTCACAAGTTTCCTCTAAATAAATTTCGGGACGAAATTTCCTAAAGTAGGGGAGACTGTAACACCTGTGCCTCCACGGCCATCAAACAAATACCGAACCAATGAAATATTATATTTCATACTTGGGATTTGTAAAAATATGTGTATCATTTTGCACATAGCAATTCTTGTTCAATTTCAAACTCTAAATCGCTTTCTGGAAGGTTATACGCGCACCGATGCGTAAATATAACCAGTTTAATGCAACAAACACTCCGGAATAGTGACATAGGCTTAACATACCTTAAATAACCTTTACTTAACTTAGAAATAAGTTTTGAAGGCTTTGGTATGGCAAATCAAAGTTTAATCGCTTACAGGGACTAAAGTTGACAAACTGCGAAAGTATGCCAATTTGAACTGTAACAGACATTCCGGAACATGACCATAAGTTAAACATACCATAAATATCCTTTACATAGCTTAGAAATAGGCTTTGAGGGGTTCGGTGTGCTAAAATAAACTTTTGTGTCATTCAGGGACTAAAAGTGTCAAAAAGTGCACAAGTTTGCATTTTCGCGCATAACTTACGTTCTGAATACATCTGGACATCCAAAAATTTATGTAAGCATGACTACATTATATTTTAGTGTTCGCCTTAAGAAAAATCCATTCGTCGCGTCATTTGGATCGTTTTTCGCGCTTATGCGCATTCCGTCGTAATTAAGCGAACATCGCGTTCGTACGGCCAAACGAACCAACCTCCGGCATATTTTTGAGCATGTTTTGAGTTCCCTATACTTTAACTTCATTTTAGAGCCTTGAAATGAGGTTAACGGGGTTCAAACGCATCGAAAAAGGGCTTAAAACACAACAGGGACCATTTCTGCCAATTTAGAAACATTTCTGAATCAGATGGGTCAGTGGCGTAGCGCGACGCCTAAAGCCTTACCAGTCGCGCTACGCGACTGCATGATCTGGACCAGATTCAATGTTTTAATCACAAGTTGCAGCTGATTGATCCTTAACCACATGTTTTAAGTTGCTTAATCACTAAGATAAGGAGCATATGTGGCTTCCATAACCTTTCAACAAGTGTACGGATGTGATCGAATCACGGTTTCCATGAAACGATCTCAACGGTTCACCGAAAACTATATATACCCCATGCCTTTCATTGTTTTAAAGCACTAGAATCTAATTGATTGTGTTCTAAGTTGAAACCTTGTTTCATACCTGAACTATATTGATCTAGATTAGCATTCGGGGACCCTTCGTAAGTATTCTTTCGTTCTTTTCCTTATTTTACTGCTTTTCGAGTCAGAAAGTCAAACTTTGTTTGACTTTCGGCGTTGACCAGTAATGGTCAATGCGAAGTTCGCTAGAACTTCGCAACGTGATTGTAATCACGATGGTCATAGTCCCTTGGGACTATGCCTACTGATTACCACGTTGTCTAGGGTCGTAGGGTAGGCGATCTAATAAATCGCCTATACCTTCGAACCCGACCCAGTTTGGTCGATCATTAGGATCCGACCAAATACATTAGGTGACCATAGTAGGTAGGGAATAACCTTCCGAGGTTATACCCTATGGTCACATCGTTTAAGTAGTTGTATGATAGGTAGTTTATATGCCTTAGGTAAATTACCAGAATACCCTTTTCATGTATAATTGGTAATTAAGCATATGTAACCTAAACTTTTGTCACATAACTGATTATGTAACATGTTTAGGCATATAACACTTGTCATAGGACTAGTTAGGCGGTCCGAACGCGTTTCACGCGCACGACGCGTTAAAGTAGCATAAGCTACCTAAACGGGTCGTAATGGGTCGTAAACACTTATGTTAGGTTTCATTTAGTATGTAGGCTTTGTTAAACCAAATGACACGAGTCTCTACACTCGTTTGGTTTACAAACCCTAATGCTACCCAGTCTTCCGATTTAGGTCCGGTTTATTAATGTAGTTACCTATATTAGGTGCCGTTTGATATTCCGCGATCTCTAGCATTGCTTGGTGGTTATCCTAGGACTTCTGAGCAATCTCAAGTGAGTACATAGACCCCTCTTTTACTGTTTTCCAAACTGTTTTGGGGTGGAACACATGTGCCTACTTGTTACTTTCATGCTTTCCTGTTTTCACATCATATACTGCTATGTTCGTTAGTACATTATAGTACATGATTTCATTACATTTTATGCTATGTATGTCCATTGCGTTCATACTTAGTACATCGTTTTACATTTACATTTTATGCTATTTATGTCCATTGCGTGCATACTTAGTACATTGTTTTTCATCACATGCTTACATTTTGGTATGACATTTGGTTTGTTTACATGGGACAATACATTCATTAACACCGATCATGCCGTTCGTTAGTAGGTAGTGGTACCATAGGAATTGACAACTCCCGTTCCGGACGTCCCAGGGAAAGGGGATGAAAGGAATGACCGAATTCGTTGATATAAGACAGATAGACCTTTAATTTGTTTAAAGGGTTTATCACCACAGTCGCCAGGCTTGGATGTATGCATTTTCACAATACCGCATAAATGTTCATATTAAATATTTGCATGCATTTACACAAAACATAGCTTTGATTTAAACCAAGTTTTACTTCAATACTTTGTTTTTGTGCATATGGTTTAGTTGAGACCTTTCACTTGCCATACATGACATTTTGACATAGACATTTGACATAGACATTTCGGCATAGACATTTTAACATGATTGACATTTGATCATGCATTTACACAAAACATAGCTTTGATTTAAACCAAGTTTTACTTCAATACTTTGTTTTTGTGCATATGGTTTAGTTGAGACCTTTCACTTGCCATACATGACATTTTGACATAGACATTTGACATAGACATTTCGGCATAGACATTTTAACATGATTGACATTTGATCATGCATTTACACAAAACATAGCTTTGATTTAAACCAAGTTTTACTTCAATACTTTGTTTTTGTGCATATGGTTTAGTTGAGACCTTTCACTTGCCATACATGACATTTTGACATAGACATTTGACATGGATATTTGACATAGACATTTGACATGGATATTTGACATAGACATTTTGACATGATTTACATCTAGACATGAACATTTTTTTTGTTTGGTTTGATTAAGTGATTAAGTAACGATGCGTGTGTAATATGATACAAGCATGGTGGATACGCCGCTGGTACTTCCTATATATAAGTGTTTGTATGGTATTACATGTCGTAACGTTATTTGAATCATTTCAGTTTGAGACATAGAACATTTCATACAAATAACATACTTTTCACAAGACATTGATTTATAAACAACTTATCTTATGCAAACACATTTTACTTGGTTATTCATTTAACCTTACATTTATTTATACTTATCATCTGATCTTATCGTTTTTCAAATGATTTAAAAGACAAAGCAAATAACAAGGTTCATGACTAAACATTTTCTCAAACATAAGTCATGAATCTTATTTTCACAAAACCTATGTATCTCACAGGCATTTTTATGCTGACGTACCTATTTTCACATGTGTTTTTCAGGAACTGTTGCATAAGATGATCAAGATACACATAGGCAGACTTGGGCTTTAGTGACAATAAAAGATGCAAGACTAGTTAATTATGTTGTATTTTCTTGTTTGTTAAGACATTGTAACACTTTTAATCTGTAAAACGAAACTTCAATTGCCATGGATTTGAAACAATTAATTCTGTTACAACACTCCCCGACATTTCCGCCACGTTTTGTATGTTCTACGTGGTCGGGGTGTGACAGGTATAGTCACAAGGGACTATAACCATCGTGATTACGCTCACGTTGCAAAGTTCAAAAGAACTTTGTGTTGACCAAAGACTGGTCAATTTAGAAAGTCAAACACTGTTTGACTTTCACGCTCGAAAAGCAATAAAAGAACAAAAGAAGCTTACAAAGGGTCCAAGCTAGGGAGAACTTGATCTATAACACTCAGGTATGAAGCAAAGGCTTCAACTTAGAGCATTAAAATGATCAAGGTTGCAGAAAATGGAATGAAGGCATGGCTATATATAGTTTTCGGTAAACCGTTAGGATCATTTCTTGCTAAAGAGGGATCAATCTTGACCATACATGTGGGCTAATGGTATTCAAATACCATTGGACATGAATTACCATCAAAATTCAGCAGATGGTATCCCAAGTCAGCTGTTAAAACCATCAAAAACAAGCCCCAAGTCCAGATTCAATATTTCTGATCTGACAGTCTATCGCGGGCCGCGTAGACCCAGACAATATCTTACGCGGGCCGCCTAAGCAAGTTTGGAAGATTGTCACATTTGGTCCCTGAACTTGAAAAACTTGTGTTTTGATGCATATTTGACACTTTTAAGCCCCGTTAACCTCATTTAAAAGCTATAAAATGAAGTTAAAGTATAGGGAACTTAAAATATGCTCAAAAACATCTCGAATGTTGGTTCGTTTGGTCGTACGGTTGCGTTATTCGGTTAATTACGACGGAAGTTGTAACGAACGCAAAAACGATCAAAATTAACCGACGAATGGAATTTTATCATGCCAATCACTAAAATAAAATATTTTAATGATTACATAATTTTTTGGATGTCCGGATATATTCAGAACGTAAGATATACGTGAAAATGCAAACTTATGCACTTTTTGATGCTTTTAGTCCCTATTGATCAAATAAGTTTATTTTAGCATACCGAACCCCTCAAAGCCTATTTCTAAGCTATGTAAAGGATATTTAGGGTATGTTTAACTTATGATCAAGTTCCAGAATGTTCGTTACTATACAAATCGGTATAGTTTGGCAGTTTGACACAAATAGTCCCTGCGATCGAACAAACTTGATTTTGACACACCAAACCCTCCAAAACTTATTTCTAAGTTATGTGAAGGTTATTTAAGGTATGTTAAGCCTATGTCACTATTCAGGAGTGTTTGTCACGTTAAACTGATTATGTTTTCGCACCAGTTTGCGTATAACTTTCCAGAAAGCGATTTAAAGCTTGAAATCGGAATCGAATCAAATCGAAAAATCGTCACACATAAATACACACGTAATAACACCAAAACACATTGTTTTATTAATAATTAACATTGTTTTACATCATACATTGATTACAGAGCACAGTTGTCATAGTCTCCCCTACTTTAGGAAATTCCATCCCGAAATTTTAACTAGAGGAAACTTGTGAGAACAATTGCGGATATTTCACCTTCATTTGGTCCTCACGTTCCCAAGTAAACTCTAGGCCATGTTTGGATTCCCAGCGAACCTTAACCAATCTAATCCGTTTGTTCTTCAACTGTTTGACTGCACGGTCCATTATCTCCACAGGTTTCTCGACAAAGTGCATTGTTTCATCGATTTGAATTTCGTCGATTGGAATGTGAAGATTAGCGTCAGCTAAACACTTTCACAAATTGGACATGTGAAAAGTCGGATGAATATTTCCAAGTTCTGGAGGTAGCTCTAGTCGATAGGCAACCTTTCCAATTCTTTCAACAATCTTAAATGGTCCAACATATCGAGGTGCAAGTTTTCCTTTCTTTCCAAATCTCACCACTCCCTTCCAAGGTGACACCTTGAGTAGGACATGGTCTCCAACTTGAAATTCTAAGGGCTTGCGTCGCATATCCGCATAACTCTTTTGACGGCTTCTAGCTGTCACAAGATTATCGTGAATTTTCTTGATTTTGTCTGTTGTTTCCAGAATGAGCTCAGGTCCAGTAAGCTGAGCTTCACCGATCTCATTCCAACAGACAGGTGAACGACATTTTCGACCGTATAAAGCTTCGAATGGTGACATATTGATGCTAGCATGATAGCTATTGTTGTAAGAGAACTCAATCAATGGCAGATGAGAGTCCCAATTACCACCAAAGTCTATCACGCATGCTCTAAGCATATCCTCCAAAGTTTGAATCGTCCTCTCAGATTGTCCATCTGTTTGGGGATGATAAGCAGTGCTTAGATTTAGTTGGGTTCCCATAGCAGATTGCATGGTCTTCCAAAAATGAGATGAAAATCGAGCATCACGATCTGATATGATATCCAAAGGGACACCATGTCGAGGTACAATCTCATCAACATAAATCTTTGCAAGTTTATCAGCAGATAGATCCTCGCGAATCGGAATAAAATGAGCTGACTTCGTTAATCGATCGATGACAACCCAAATAGCATCATGACCTTTAGATGTACGCGGTAATTTAGTGATAAGATCCATCGCAATGTTCTCCCACTTCCAAACCGGTATCTCTGGTTGTACAAGCAAACCAGATGGTCGTTGATGTTCAGCCTTGACTTTGAGACAAGTTAGGCATTTCGAAACATACAAGGCAGTATCCTTCTTCATACCAGGCCACCAGTACTGAGTACGAAGATCCTTGTACATTTTATCAGCACCAAGATGGATAGAATATCGAGATTTATGAGATTCGTCCATCACTAAAGTGTGAAGATCGTCTTGTTTCGGAATCCACAAACGATCCTTGAAGTAGAGTAACCCATCATCTTTCGCTTCGAGTTTAAGCTCAAGTTGATGTGGTAATTCTTTACCCATCAAATTTTGTGAAACACAAAATTGTTGAGCTTGAAGAACACAAGTTTGAATATCGGATAGAGTTCGAATAGAATGAAGCTTGACTCACTCCTTTCGACTAAGCGCATCGGCTACGACATTCGCCTTACCAGGATGGTAGCGAATCTCGCAATCATAGTCGTTCAAGAGTTCAACCCAACGTCGTTGCCTCATGTTCAGCTCCTTCTGATTAAGAATGTGCTGGAGACTTTAGTGGTCTGTGAAAACCACACACTTCGTGCCATAAAGATAGTGTCTCCATATTTTGAGTGCGAAAACTACAGTTCCTAACTCAAGATCATGAGTTGTGTAGTTCTTCTCGTGAACTTTCAGCTATCTTGACGCATAGGCAATAACTTTACCTCGTTGCATAAGGACACAACCAAGGCCTAGATTCGATGCGTCACAATAGACAACGAAATCATCGTTTCCATCGGGCAAAGATAGAACAGGAGCATCACACAGCTTCTGTTTTAGCGTTTGGAACGCTTCGTCTTGTTTGGGTCCCCACTCAAAAGGCTTATTCTTTTGAGTCAATGCAGTGAGTGGAACCGCGATCTTTGAGAAGTTCGAAATAAAACGACGATAATAACCAGCAAGACCAAGAAAAGAACGAATTTTTGTAGGTGTCGTTGGTGTATTCCAATCCTTAGTTGCAGCAATTTTGGATGGATCCACATGAATACCCTGCTCGTTGACTATATGACCCAAGAACTGAACTTCTTTAAGCCAAAATTCACACTTGGAGAATTTAGCAAAAAGTTGTTCTTTCTTCAGGAGTTCTAATGTCAAACGAAGGTGTTGCTCGTGATCGGCTCGAGACTTCGAATAAATGAGAATATCGTCGATGAACACAATGATGAACTTGTCTAAATAAGGTTTACAGACCCTATTCATTAAGTCCTTGAAGATAGCTGGGGCATTTGTCAAACCAAAAGGCATGACAGTGAACTCGTAGTGCCCATATCTCGTGCGGAATGCAGTTTTGGGAATATCTTCTTCGAATACACGAAGTTGATGATACCCAGAATGCAGATCTATCTAGGAAAAACAGGTAGCACCTTGCAGCTGGTCAAAGAGATCATCGATTCGAGGTAGGGGATATCGATTCTTGATGGTAAGCTTGTTAAGCTCACGATAATCGATTCACATTCGAAAAGATCCATCTTTCTTTTTCACAAAGAGGACAGGAGCACCCCAGGGAGAAAAACTCAGACGGATGAATCCTTTATCAGACAACTCTTGAAGCTGTTTTGATAATTCTTGCATCTCCGATGGTGCAAGACGATAAGGTGCTTTCGCAATCGGGTTGGCATTGGGTACAAGGTCAATATGAAACTCAACTTGACAAACTGGAGGCAAACCAGGCAGTTCATCAGCAAACACCTCTGGATAATCCCGAACAATCAGAATATCCTGAATACTTTTGCTCTTTCTTTTCACCTCGGTGACATGTGCTAGGAAGGCAACATATCCCTTTCGTAAATAACTTCGGGCTTTCGTACACGACATGAGTTTCAAACCAACTGATGGTTTCTCACCATGAATCTCTAGGACTTCACCAGAAGAAAGAGGAATACGAACGATCTTGTCGAAACAAACTACCTCAGCATGATGTTTGGTTAACCAATCTATCCCTACGATGATGTCGAAACTCCCAAGTTGCATCGGTGTGAGGTCAATAGGAAAAAGATGGTTATCGAGGTTCAATTGACAACCACGAATAACATAATCGAGTACGAGTGGTTTACCAGTCGCAACTTCGACAGATAAGGGTTTCCTCAGTTTAGTTCTAGGTATCGCATGTAAAGGCTCAAAAGATAACGAAACAAAACTCCTATCGGCACCAGAATCAAAAAGAACAGATGCAAGTTGATTGTTAACAAGGAACGTACCGTTAACAACCTCGTTGTCAGGTCGAGCCTCGTTTGCATTCAGATTGAATGCTCGTCCACGAGCGGGATTCACATTCTTGTTTGCATTTGCATTTGCATTAGCGTTCACCAACCTCTTGCAGTTGTTGCGGAAATGACCCATTTCTCCGCAATTGTAACACGAACCAGGTGGGAATCTCGTAGCATTCCCCTGAGCTTGTGCTGGAACCTGAGCAGCTTGATTCTGACCCAAACGAAAAATGTTGGCCAGATGCCCAAGTTTACCACACGTAGTGCACTGCTTGCATGCCTGTTGAGCAACATGATGACCGTTGCATCGAGCACAGTGAGGTGCAGTACCAGCATATTGCTTCTTCACAGGAGGTAGTGGCGGTGGGTTATGAGTATTCTGTGCAGTAACTGCAAAGTTCTGGGAAGCCTTGCGCTTCCTCGTCTTCTTAGAAGACTCACCCTTCTTCTTACCCTTACCATTTTCTTGTGCAGAATCAGCTGACTTCTTCTTGTCACCCTTACGGGTTAATTTCCCTTTTCTGACCTGAGACTCGATCAGAGTAGCAGCCAATTCAATCACTTGACGAACAGTAGTAGGATTACTGCCAATCACAATGTCTTGCTCAGAATCGGGTAAACCATCGATATACCTCTCTATCGCTTTCTCCAACGGGGTAACCATCAAAGGACACAACAAACCGAGCTCCTCATAACGATCCGTATACGCACGGTGTTCTCCCCCATCTTGTTTCAAATCGTCAAATTCTCGTTCCAAAGCTCGAATCTTGTGACGGGGACATAACTCTCTCATAATGAGAGCTCGAAGCTCTTCCCACGTTTGTGCCAAAGCCACTTCGGCACCCCTATCACGCATCACCCCGTTCCACCATGTAAGAGCACGCTTCTTGAACACACTGGATGCAAATTCAACCTTACGCTCATTCGAACATTGCACATGTCTGAGTGTGCTTTCCAAACTTTCAAACCATTGCAGGAGCGCGGTTGCTCCTTGAGACCCAGAAAACTTCAATGGTTTAGCCGAATTGAAGTTCTTGAAATTACACTGTGCATTATTGTTGTTATTATTGTTGTTGTATAACTGATGGATCTGGGTTACTATGTTCAGAAGCATAGCAGCCATTTGCTGAGCGACAAGGGCTGTGACTTCTTCGTTGGTTAGAGGTTGTGCATCTCGTCGAGGAGGCATTGTCTAGAAAGACCAAGGAAACAGGGGAAACGAGTGAGATTGACAATTTGGAAAAACAAAAGAGGTATTGAAAACATCAACAAAACACAAGGAAGGCTATCATTCGTTTGTTACCTCGAACAAAAAAACGACACGCAGTGACTAATCAAAGTAAATGGGTCAATATAATGTATCACTGAAGACATGCTCGCCTATAAGTGAACAGTCACCCCAAGAGTTCCCAGGTAAGAGTGACTGGTCCGATACTGCGGATTTGTACGAACACTCTAGCCTTAGACAGAAAACTCAGGGTACAGGCATTCACCCTTCCAGTTTGCACGTGTTCACATTATTTAGACCCAAACCTTGACGAGATTTTGAAAACTGAGAGGGTTCAAAACCATATAATCAATCATCCAAGAATAGATGATTAATTTTTGAAGCAGATTTGTTATTGTGTTCTCGTTGTGGTTATCACCTAAGGATAGGTGATGGTATTGTTTTAAAATCTAAACGCAAATCTTCTTGCGTTAGGGTCCTAGAAAGTTATAGTCTAGGTCAAAGCATTACTAATAACCTAATTCCCTATAACCATTGGCTCTGATACCAACTCTTCTGTCACAACCCGACCGCGTTAAAACAACGAAACCGCGGCGGAAACGTCGGGGAGTGTTGTAACAGGATTATTGTTTCACAACCATGGATACAAAAGTTTTGTTTTATTGATTCATTAAGTAATTTACATTGTCTTAAACCAAAACAAACAAGTTACATATCGTCTATCATTGTTTTTATGTCACAAAGGCCTCATCCAGATCCTATGTGAATCATGCATCCTAGCAATCAACATCATGCAACACCACCTGAAACATATGTAAAAACAAAGTCAGCAAAGAAATTGCTGGCGAGCACATAGGTTTTATGAGAGTATCAGACTCATGGCTCGTTTACATATTGCAATACCTCGAAAACCTTGTTTTGAAAAGTATATAGTATTCCAACCTAATTAACCAACTCAAATCAAGTTGGTTATAGTTTATAAAATCTCACAGCCATGATTTTTAACTCAAAACATTTGTTTTAGTAAACCAAATCGTAAATTGTTCTCGTTACAAAACTCGTATGGTTTATATCCTTTAGAAAACATCGTTACGTGACATCGTTTCAAAATCGTTTATCCAAGTGAACTAAATAATGCCACGGAATATAATATGATAAAAGCACTTATATATAAGATGTACCAGCGGCGTATCTACCATGCTTTCATCATGTTACACCCGTCTCATTATCTAATCACAACCCAAAACCAATCGTTTGTTCAAATCGTTTCAAATCGTTTAACTCATCCCAAAATCGTTCTTGTTTTAATTGTGAAAACTACTTTTGGTCATCTCACTAATAACATCCAAACCTTCGTGACTTGACTATCTCAAAACTCGCATTAACAAACCACCAAAGGGTAAGTTAACAATCATAGATTCGGTCGTTACCCATAACCCCCACACATAACCATGGGTGTAGTCTAATAACGGGATTTGTCAGATCCTATGGTACCATAACCTAATAATGGTCGGTTCAGCCAAAATTAATGAATGTTATTCGTTATGTAACTACGTCCAACAAGTTCGTTCACATTATCGAAAATCGTTATTAGTTTAATATAAACCATTTAATCGTTTTTTGAAACCATCGTTTAAACCTTGAAATCATTTTGCACATATGAATCACCCTAAAATAATTGAAAATAGCAAAATAGGGGAACTATGTACTCACATCGAAGTGCAAAGTATCCTCAATCTAAAGAACTCAACAAGCTCAAGCAAACCAAGGAAACTCAAGCAGCACCTAGTAATCGAATCACTAGTAAATAAATTGATACCTAAATCAGGAAATCGGATAGAATGAGGTTTTGTAAACCAAATGAGTATTGGAACTCATGTGATATGGTTTAACAAAGCTAACATTCTAGATCGGAACATAACCTAAGTGCTTTCGACCCGTTACGACCCACTAAGGTAGCTTACGCTACTTTAACGCGTCGTTCGCGCATACGCACGTTTGAGACGTCTAACTAGTCCTATGACAAGTATTATAAACCTAAACATGTTTAAATATGTTGCATAATCAGTTAAGTGGCAAATGTTTAAGTTACATATGCTTAAGATCCAATTATGCATGAAAAGGGCATTTTGGTCATTTACCTAAGGCATATAAGCTACCTATCATACAACTACTTAAACTAGGTGACCATAAGGTATGACCTCGGAAGGTTATTCCCTATGCAACTATGGTCACTAAACATGCTTGGTCGGATCCTAATGTGTAACATCTGTGCTTGTAATCATTGTGAACAGTTCAATTATCAATAAAACAATGTTATTTGATCCCAATGTTTGTTTGGTTGTGTTTTACATTTTTCATGTTTTGACTTTTATTCAATTTCAAACTCTATATCGCTTTCTAAAGAGTTATACGCAAACTGGTGCGTAAACGTAATCAGTTTAATATGACAAATACTCCGGAACATCAACATATGCTTAACATACCTTAAATAACCCTTACATAACTTAGAAATAAGTTTTGAAGGCTTTGGTATAGCAAAAACAAGTTAATTCGCTTACAGGGACTAAACTTGACAAACTGCGAAAGTATGCCAATTAGAATTGTAACGAACATTCCGGAACATGACCATAAGTTAAAAACACCTTAAATATCCTTTATATATCTTAGAAATAAGCTTTGAGGGGTTCAGGGTGCTAAAATAAACTTTTGGGTCATTCAGGGACTAAAAGCGTCAAAAAGTGCACAAGTTTGCATTTTTGCGCATAACTTACGTTCTGAATACCTCCGGACTTCCAAAAATTTATGTAAGCACTAAAATATTTTATTTTAGTGTTTGGCATAAGAAAAATCCATTCGTCACGCAATTTAGATCGTTTTTCACGCTTATGCGCATTCCGTCGTAATTAAGCGAACATCGCGAACGTACGACCAAACGAACTGACATCCGGCATATTTTCGAGCATGTTTCATGTCCACAATGTTTAGGCATCCTTGTGGAGCCTTGAAAATGATATAACGAGCCTTAAACATGTCGGAAATAGCCTTAATACGCAACGGGGACTGAAAGGGGAACATTGGAAAGTGGTTGCTGAGCAGGAGGACCTTAGCGTGACACCTAGCCCCCTTGGCGTCATGCTAGGCCTCTTCTAATCAGCAAAAGCCATTTTAAACACATGTTAACAGCCCCTAAACCCTCCAAAGGCCAATGCCAAGTGTCAAACTCTTATGGTGGAAGCAAAATGAGCTACCACAACATTCCAACAAGTGTAGGGATGTGATCATTCCCTCTTCTCCAAGAAACGATCCTAACGGTGAACCGAAATCTATAAATACCCACCTCAACTTCACTCATTCCTTACAAGAATCTGATTTGAGAAGCTCTAACTTGAAACCTTTGTTTCATACCTGAGCTACTTGAATCAAGATTAGCATTCGGGGACCCTTTGTAAGTGTTCCTTCGTTCTTTTATTGCTTTTCGAGTCCGAAAGTCAAACTTTGTTTGACTTTCTGCATTGACCAGTTTATGGTAAATGCGAAGTTCGTTTGAACTTCGCAACGTGAGCGTAATCACGATGGTTATAGTCCCTTGTGACTATGCCTACGGATTACCACGTTGTCTAGGGTTGTGAGGGTAAGCGATCTAATAAATCGCTTATACCTTCGAACCCGACCCATTTGGTCGATCATTAGGATCCGACCAAACGCATTAGGTGACCATAGTATATAGGGAATAACCTTCCGAGGTTATACCTTATGGTCGCTTCGTTTAAGTAGTTGTATGATAGGTAGTTTATATGCCTTAGGTAAATTACCAAAATGCCCTTTTTACGCCAAAATTCATTTTAAGCATATGTAACATAACTTTTGGTATCTAAACTGATTTGGTAACAATATTAGATATGTTAAGGCATATTTTACTTGTCATAGGACTAGTTAGGCGTTCCGAACGCGTTTTACGCGAACGACGCGTTAAAGTAGCATAAGCTACCTAAGCGGGCCGTAATGGTTCGTAAGCACTTAGGCAAGGTTTCATTTAGTAGGTAGGCTTTGTTAAACCATACTACATGAGTTCCCATACTCATTTGGTTTACGAGCCCTCATTCTATCCGATCCTCCGATATAGGTCCGGTTTATTAACATAGTTACCTATATTAGGTGTCGTTTGATTCCGTGATCTCTAGCATTGCTTGGTGGTTATCTTAGGACTTCAAGCAATCTCAGGTGAGAACATAGACCCCTCTTTTACCGTTTTCCAAACTGTTTTGGGGTGAAACACATGTGCCTACTTGTTACTTTCATGCTTTCCATGTTTTTACATCATATACCTGCTATGTTCGTTAGTACATTATAGTACATGATTTCATTACATTTCATGCTATGTATGCCAATTGTGTGCGTACTTAGTACATCGTTTTACATTACATTTCATGCTATGTATGTCCATTGTGTGCATACTTAGTACATTGTTTTACTTTGCATTTCTGCTATGTATGTTAACTGATAGCATGCTAGCACATTGATTTACAAGACTTTTCTGCTTTGTATGTTAACTTAGCATACTTAGTACATTGTTTTCATATGACATGCATACAACTGCTATAACATTTGGTTTGCACAAACGAGACTTGTATACGTTCATTAACATTAGCTACGCCGCTCGGTAGTAAGTACTGGTACCATAGGACTTGACAAATCCCATTCCTGACATCTCGGGTTTGTTTGGATGTAAGGAATGACTGAATCCGAAAACATTTCTTTTGATAACCTTGGCTAAAAGGGTTATTCGACTGTCTCAAGGCTTGAATGTATGCGTTAACTTACCACATAAATGTTTGTATCAATGTAACATGCATTACTTTGCAAAACATAACTTTTTGATATATTCAAAATACTTTGTTTTGTACATTTCTACATTTGGATTATGTGACAATACTTTACTTACAATACATAACATTTGTTACACATTATTTGACTACTTTTGGACTATTAACATTTGATATAATTTATACAAGGATTTTTGACAATTGGTTTAAACATAGACTTATTACATTGGTGGTTTGTTTAAGTGACTTAAGTAACGAGATGTGAGTAATATGATGCAAGCATGGTGGATACGCCGCTGGTACTTCCTATATATAAGTGTTTGTATTATATTACATATCATAGCGTTATTTAAATCATTCAATTTGGACTTATACATTTTACACAAGTAACACGATTTTCACAAGACTTTGGTTTACAAACAAGTTACTTTATACAACTCATTTTACTTGGTTATACATTTAACCATACATTATACTTTTATTTATACATATCATTTGATCTTATCGCTTCTTAAATGATTTACAAAACAAAACCATTTACAAGGTTCATGACTGACTTTTGCTAAACAACTTTTTCTTAAACTTAAGTCATGAATCCTATTTTCACAAAACCTATGTATCTCACAGGCATTTTTATGCTGACGTACCTATTTTCACATGTGTTTTCAGGAGCTTTTGCGTAGGACGATGATCGTGACACTAGGGCGGACCTGTGCCTTAGAGACTTAAAATGAAGATAGACTTAGTTTAATTATGTTCTGAACTCTTTATTTCCTGTTTAAGACAATATAACACTCTTGTTTAATAAATAAAATATAACTTTGTATGCCATGGTTGTGAAACAATAATTTTGTTACAACACTCCCCGATGTTTCCACCACGTTTTGTATGTTCTACGTGGTCGGGGTGTGACTGAAGAGTTGGTATCAGAGCCAATGGTTATAGGGAATTAGGTTATTAGTAATGCTTTGACCTAGACTATAACCTTTCTAGGACCCCAACACAAGTTATCTTGTGTTTAGTTTTTAAAACATGCACTTCACCTATCCTTAGGTGATAACCACAACGGGAACATCAAGTTCGAATCCGCTTTGAAAATTAATCATCTGTTTTTGGATGATTGATTACTAGGTTTTGAACCCTCTGTTGTAAGGTTTTGAACCCTTCCAGTTTGATTTTTGGCCTTGTGCCTTTCAAATTTTCAAAATCTCGTCAAAGTTTTGGGTTCTAAATAGTGTGAACACGTGCAAACTGGAAGAGTGAATGCCTGTACCCTGGGTTTTCTGTCTAAGGCTAGAGTGTTCGTACAAATCCACATAATCGGACCAGTCACTCTTACCTGGGAACTCTTGGGGTGAGTGTTCACTTATAGGCGAGCATGTCTCCGCGATACATTATTTTTAACCCATTTACTTTGATTAGTCACTGTGTGTCGTATGTTTGCTTTGCAATGCGGAGGAATGACCACCATCTTTGCTATTGTCAATTTTTGTTTCATCTCATTCTTTTCATCCAATCATCTCACTCGTTTCCTTTCATGTTTCCTCTTTTAGAATGCCTCCTCGACGCGAAAACCAGATAGCGACTGCCGAACTGGCAGAAATCATTGCGCATCAGATGGCTGCTCAATTCCCAAATCTCTTTGCTCAATGGAACCAAGCCAACAACAACAACAATGCTCCATGCAAATTCAAGGATTTTAACTCGGCTAAACCACTCAAGTTTAGTGGTTCTGAGGGAGCGACTTGTAACACCTGTGCCTCCACGGCCATCAAACAAACGCCAAACCAATGAAATATTGTATTTCATAGTTGGGATTTGTAAAAATATGTGTATCATTTACACATATCAACTCTTGTTCGATTTCAAACTCTAAATCGCTTTCTGGAAGGTTATACGCGCACCGATGCGTAAATATAACCAGTTTAATGCAACGAACACTCCGAAATAGTGAAATAGGCTAAACATACCTTAAATAACCTTTACATAACTTAGAAATAAGATTTGGAAGGTTTGGTATGCCAAAATCAAGTTAATTCGTCTACAGGGACTAAATATGACAAACTGCGAAAGTATGCCAATTTGAACTGTAACAGACATTCCGGAACATGACCATAAGTTAAACATACCATAAATATCCTTTACATAGCTTAGAAATAGGCTTTGAGGGGTTCGGTATGCTAAAATAAACTTTTGGGTCATTCAGGGACTAAAAGTGTCAAAAAGTGCACAAGTTTGCACTTTCGCGCATAACTTACATTCTGAATACATCCGGACATCCAAAAATTTATGTAAGCATGACTATATTATGCTTTAGTGTTTGGCTTGCCAAAAATCCATTCGTTGCGTCATTTGGATCGTTTTTCGCGCTTATGCGCATTCCGTCGTAATTAAGCGAACATCGCGTTCGTACGACCAAACGAACCAACATCAGACATATTTTTGAGCATGTTTCATGTCCACAATGTTTAGGCAACATTTTAGGGCCTTAAAGTTGGCTTTACGGGCCTTGGAAGTGTCGGGAATGGCCTTAAACACGTGCAGGGACCAAAACTGTAGATTCTGAAACTTATTTCTGATCTGTGCAGCCCAGGCGGCCCGCCTCAGTTTCTGTATATCCCCACGCGGGCCGCGTCCGCCTTCTGGACCAGATTAACTGCATTTAACAGCAGTTTCCAGCTGTTTGATCCACAACCACACACTCACACATGCTTAGTCAGCTGATAAGAACCATTTTTAGCCACCATAAGGTTCCGACACTTGTACGGATGCGATTAAGGCACGATATTCGACAAACGATCTTAACGGTTCTCCGAATACTATAAATACCCCAACACCCCAACTTCAAAAACCACTAGAATATGATCTAAGTGACTCTAAGTTGGAACCATTGTTTCATACCTGAGTTATTAAGATCTAGATTAGCATTCGGGGACCCTTCGTAAGTATTCTTTCGTTCTTTTATTGCTTTTCGAGTCTTTCGAGTCTGAAAGTCAAACTTTGTTTGACTTTCTGCATTGACCAGTTTATGGTCAATGCGAAGTTCGTTCGAACTTCGCAACGTGAGTGTAATCACGTTGGTTATAGTCCCTTTGTAGGTCCCCTAATCGTATGGATCTTCACAGAATTGTCTTTCCAATCAAGAGTGCGGAATCCTCTTGATCAGAATAAGCAGAAAACGTGTAGGAAACAGAAACAGCAAATCACTTTCAAACCGGGTTTCTATTGATTATCCAAACAAACGTTTTACAATCAATCAAACCCAAACCAACTATCAAATTCGTCCAAGCTGTAGGAGCTCTCACGAAATTCTCACACAAACTGTTTTGGCTGATTAACCTAAACCCTAAAGCCTAACCTTGTTTATATAACACAAGGTTACTACTTGGGCCAAGGTTAAACATCATGGACTGCGAACTGGACAGGCCCAATTCGCCCCACAACCCCATAAGTATGGGTTTGGTTAGCCCAAACATTACAACTCACTAATACAAAGCTAAACCCGCTAACTGTTTATCGTTTAACTAATTACAAGATATCCAAAGACCAAATCTAAGCTGTTGTCACAAACATGCACCAACAAACTCCCCCTTGACAATAGCTTCATAAAATAACTTTGTCTTCAGTCTTCTTGCAATCTTCATGTATTATTACACTGTCTTTGGTCTTTGGATAGCGTCAGCTTCAATAGCTTCTGTCAGCAACAGACTCCCCCTAAGCTGATGCATCCAATCACCAAATCTTCAAAAACTTTAGCGTTTGAGTAAACTCCAGTTCAGCATTTGTAAAGCACTCTTCAATCTCTTCAACTTTGTCTGCAATATAGAAAGGAGGTTCTACCATGCATCCAATCAAACTCTCATCTCTTCACAGCAACTCAGCAACACAGCAACTTCTCAGCAACACAGCAACTTCTCAGCAACACACTACTTCAATCTGTTTACTATAAAACAAACATCTCGAGAAACCATAAGAATTTTTCAACATAAGTTAAACAAATTATTATTATTCAAGAGATAGTTAAACTGTATTACAGATTAAGCACCTTCAACTTATCACCAACACACAAAACCTTTTAATCACACACCCTATAACCCGCATGATTTAAAATTTGGAACTCACTTTCCAACACCGTCTCCCCCTATCAGTAACAATTCCTCCAAGAATAACAGTTTTCCGTACGTTAAGAATTTTAAACAGAAAAAGACACTATTTTTGGATTTTTTGTATTTTCTGAAAGCAAGTAAATAACAAAAGCAATAAACACTCTATTTTTGTGAGAATCACTGGTAAGAAGATCATATCAACAAAATCAAACTGTTTTCCACACTATTACATAATTCTTTATTTAATTTTTCATGAAAAGCAGTTCAAGACGATTACCAGTATGTTTGTCCACTTAAACAAAATGCATGAACATTTCAAGTACCATTACCATATGATACGTTAAGGTAATTTTATTACTGAAATATTAGTGTGTCCCACTTCAGGATATACCCCCGCGATCAAGGTATGCACAAAGATTCATCGTAGTAGGTGAGTATACTGATTTCATCCTTTAAGATATCCTGACAATGTCTAGGTCTGCATATAATCTGTTTTATCATGTTTTGATTGCTTAACAATGAACACCCAAATAAATACTAATCAAATCCTGGAAATATAAACAACACACTCTATCATGCAAGTATCTTCCCTACCACATATTTCACAAGTCCAATCCAGATTTCTGAAATCTTAACTGGGAATAGGTTGAGAAGAGAACAGAATAGATCTTTAGGAGAGATGGTATAATATACAGATCAAATGAGTTTTTACTCAGTTTGATATAGGTTTATTGGGTTTCTTTTGGGCACTTGAGGGCCTCTTTCGGGTGTATTAGATCTATAGAGCGACAACGTACAGCTAGGTCAGCATGTATCTGGATGCAGCAGAAGCTGTCGTTGCCTAGCACCTCCAGGTCAGCATATATCTGGATGCAGCAGAGGAGGTACACGACTTTTTTCAGAGAAGATTTCAGAATCAGATCAAAATTGTGTGTATCGGGACAACATACAAACATTCAAATAGAAATGAGCTAATTCCAAGTGACTTTCTTTCCTGGGGTCATGTACAATTTTAGTTCTGAACAGAAAGACAGTCAAGATATCCCCAGATGAAATAACAGTATAAAGACCCAAAACTTCAGATTTTGGCAATCTATCAACGCAAGATTTAAGGTCATTAAACCATACACCACTGATGTGTTCCCCACTCATATTCAGTGCATTTAGGTTTATATCACATTGGTAAGTTGATTATTTCATGCTTTTTGCCTACTGGTACATCATATAATGAAGCTGCTATCACACTTAAGCAAATTAATTTCATTTTCAGTGTGACAGTCTAACTTGCTGATGTACTATCATTTCTCCTTTCACACAGTGATAACTCATTTTTAATTTTCTATTTTTTTTATGTTTTTGATTTTTCAAATTTTTTTTATTTTTTGATTTTAAGAAAAACAGTAAACTATTTACAAAAATTCTTATGAAAAACCAGTTATTCAGGATTCCTCATCCCGTTGAGTTCGACTAAGTGTTCAAAGCGAGCCCTGTCAAATGCTTTAGTATAAAGATCTGCCAGGTTATCTAATGTGTCTACTCAGCACTTTGAACTTTAATTTAAATCAATTAACATAAATATATCAACAATCTCACATCCCCCTTCATATGCCTAGAGCAGCCATTATCAACATAAGTTGATAATCCTCCTTAGCAGCTCCTGCACACACCAACTAAGAAATTAGTTAGATTGGGGGACCCAAGCCTTAATGGTCTTGGGTCGTCCAAATTCACCAACTACAGGAACATCCATCCAATATCCATTACTCCTAACTGGAGTCTTGGATCTCAGACCTGTTGATGGAAATGGGTTTTGATTTCCATAAGGTCTATGGTCCTGAGGGTTCCTATATGTATTTGGACAATATGACCTTTGAAAATTTTGATTTCTAGAAGCTTGATTGTTATAATTTCTAAAGCCATTGTTATAAAAAGTTCGACCACCATTATTCTGGTATCGATTTTGATATTGACCTTGACTTCTGAAATTATTTGAATTTCCATTAAAATTGTTCACTTTTGGTGAACTGCTTCTAGGTCTGTCAAATCTGCCTGGTGGAGATCTAGGCTGAAATCTTGGTTGATTTCTTTGAAAACGAGGAACTTGTGGAGTTCCTTTTTCAGCCTTATCTACACCAACAGCAACATTTTCTGGTTGCTTAGGAGCAGATTGCTTTGGAGAATTTGCAACTTTCTCCTGTTTATCACCACTATTCTCTGGTGACTTCTC
The DNA here is from genome assembly GCA_030545235.1 of Helianthus tuberosus. Lineage (NCBI taxonomy): Eukaryota > Viridiplantae > Streptophyta > Magnoliopsida > Asterales > Asteraceae > Helianthus > Helianthus tuberosus. The sequence continues at coordinate 104,098,657 of CM060351.1, forward strand.
TCTCTTCTCCTCACTCACTTGTGCTTCACCTTTTTTGTTAGGACAGCAGCTAGCTACATGTCCCTTGGTGTGACATTTGAAGCACGATTTCTTTTTCGAAGACTTCTTTTCTGAAGCCTTTGAACTAGATTCGGGTTTTTCTTCTGATGATGCCTTAGAAGGATTTGGTTCAGTTTGCTTAGTTTCAGAATTTTCTATGTTCTTGTTTTTAGCAAACTCTATATTAGATTCATTTTCAATAACAGCTGTTTCGTTTTTCATGTCACTTCCTTGAACAAAATTAACCTTTTTAACAAAAGTTGGATTGTTATTTTTAGGAAGTGATGTGTTCTTTTTCAAAACAGGTTTGCTGTTATTATCCTTCTTAGCATCAGCATTCTCAAACACATTTCCTTGACGTGACGTGGAACTACTTGGCAATGTTGACCCAAAGTCCATGAGCTCATCTTCATTAGGCAAGAAAGAATAGTCATGACTAACAGGAGGTGGAACTTCATTGAAACCATGAAATCCCACACTGGTTTTGTCATTACTTTTCTTCAAGCCACCCATCATGTGTTTCATAACAAAAGTAGAGTCCCTGAATTGACCGAATTTCCTTTCAAGTTCAACAATTTTGAGTTGTGCATCTGACAACTCTTTGCATTTATCAGAAATCTCTTTTGTTTTCTCAGCCATCATTTCATGAGCTAAGTCTATGACTTGAAGTTTTTCATTTAATTTACAGGTTACAGCTTCAATTTTACTTTCATAACCTTTTATTTTCTTCATGTATGATGATTCATTTCTTTTAGCAAAAAAGTTTGCTTCTTTTATGGTAGACATCTCGCCCACCAGACTTTGGTTTTGTGTGGACAACTTGTCAACTTCACCCTGTAATTTACGACATTTTAAACACACAGAATTAGACTTTACCTCTCCTGTTTGTTTATCAAGGTTGGCCATAAGAGCCGCAAGCTGAGCTTTCACTCTGTTGTATTCAGCTTCCTTTTCTTCAGCTTCCCGTTCCTGCTCAGACTTTTGCTTTTCTTCTTCAGCAACTGGTGTCTGATCAACCTTCTTTTCTTCAGCTTTATTCTCTATCTTCACCTCAGCCTCAGCATCCACTTTTGCTTCAGCATCTCCCACAGTAGCTTCACTATCATCAACTGGAGTTATCTCTGCCATGAATGCCTGTGTGACATTGTCATCTTTTTCCAAGTGAATACTCCAGTCATATGAACCTTCTCTAGCAGTAGAGATCAGTGTTCTTGAGTTAGAGTTGTTTGATGCATTCCTATTGTTTGAACTTTAACTCGAATTATCCTGCTTTTGTTTTTTACATTCCCTAGCAAAATGCCCATAACTTTGACAGTTGAAGCATCTCACTTTGGTCTTGTCGAAACCAACAGTCTTCCCTATAAACTTCCTTCCTGTTCGGTTCATAAATCTCTTCACTCTTCTAGTAATCATGGCCATTTGCCACTGCAAATCCATATCTTCAAGATCATCAGGGTCAATCTGATCATAATCTTCATCCAAAGTAGCAGGATCAGATATCTTCCCCTGAATGTAGTTCTCATAGGAAGCAACAAATGAAGCAAGTAAAGCCAGATGCTCTTCAGCAGACTTCACACTCATTGGCATTGACTTAACACCACTACTCTGCTTAGAAGCTGATGTTTTCTTGGCTCCTGTTGATCCTCCTGAAGCAGCTACAAAACACACATCACCATCTTCATTCACTGTGACCTGCTCATTCTCACACGAAAGAAACGCAGTAGCAGAGTCGCTAGAAGTATTGTGAGATGAAGAAGATGCAAGCCCATTGTAAATCGCTGGATCTTGAACCTGATCATATCCAGTGTCTTTCTTCTTCATACTGAGCTCATAAGCTCTCAGCTTGCCAACTACTTCCTCCAGCTCCTTTGTCTCATAATCTGCCTCTCCCTTAATCATGAGAGTGTAGATATCCCACTTAGTAGGTAAGGCATCGAGCAGCTTGTCATTCTTCTCTACGTCAGTATAGCAATCGATATCATAATTTTCCATTTCTGACATCAGATGATAGTAGCGAGTGATGATGTCCTCAAGTGACTCATGTTTCATGAACTTGAAAACAGCAAACTGCTTCTTCAGTAGATCAACTTTGTTCTTCTTGACATCTGCATTTCCCGCATATCTCTTTTCCAATGCATCCCACATATCCTTGGAATTTGTGTACCTCTTGAAAGTATGCTTGATGCTATCAGGTAAGGACATTTTAATTGCAGCCAAGGCTCTCTTTTCAGCCTCATACATCTTTTTCTCAGCATCGTCCATGTTCACATAGGCAGTTTTGCGAGGTCTGCCTTCAAAGTCATGTGTTGGGTCTATGTACCCTTCTTCAATGCATATCCACATGCGAGTATCCTGATATTCAATGAACGATTGGAAACGATCCTTCCATGTCAAATAGTTCTCCACCTTCATCATCTTAGGTGGTTTGTTGGTAGTGCCAACCTCATGCTCCATTATCAACAACTCATTCAAACGAGACATGTTCGACATTTTTAACGTAACAGACTGATAAAACCGTACAAAATTTTTCCGAAAATAGTGGTTACCAAATTACACCGTCAGAATCGTCTCGAAAAGACGAATCCAATGATATCTAATGTCGAAAACCGAATTCGGGATTTTCCAGAGGTTTTTTTTTTTTTAAGGAATTCAACGGTCCAAACGGTTCTGTCTAACGAGCTACGGATCAATTTCTATTTGCAAAACACTGAAATTTTATCGACGCTTGACTACTAAAATTCCACCACTTTAAATTTGCTGGTTCTTAAATTTGCTGATAATTTCGCTGGGGAGCTGTTAATTTCGCTGGACAGAAGGTCAAATTCGCTGGTCTATTTCGCTTGAAAGTTCAAGTTCGCAGGTCAAGTTCGCTGACAAGTCTGTTAATTTCGCTCAAAATAATTTCACCGGGTAACCAGTTCGCTATTACAACGACTGGTAAGTCGCTGAAAACCGTGATAATTTCGCTGTGGAAAATTATACGGTTACCAAAGTCGCCTTTGGATTTAACTTCGCCGGTCACCGAGTAATTTAGTCACAAATTCGCTGGTGTGTTGATTTCGCTGGTCAGTCAGCAAAATAAATCAAATTCGCCAGTTAAGTTTGGAAACTTGATCTGATTGAAATTTTGAAGTTTTTCTGATTCTCTAACACAAATCTGCAAAATCAAAACAAGCAAATCAGCAACGTAAAACCGAAAATTATGAAGAACTGATTGAATAAACACGAAGAACAGTCTTCGAATCTTCAAGTCTATCAGCCGAAAACTTTTCCAGAATCAACCGAATCTTTCCAGAAATCCTGCAAACCACCAAACAAATAAACCAGAAGATCAAACAGCCAAAAAAAAATTCGAAAATTTTATCAAATCAGCCAAAAAATTTCGAAACCCTAATTTTTCAGATTTCAAGATTTCGAAAATTCTTCCTGTTTATGCAGCAACAATTCTGAACCGAGCCTTCAAGAGCCTAATGCTCTGATACCAATTGTAGGTCCCCTAATCGTATGGATCTTCACAGAATTGTCTTTCCAATCAAGAGTGCGGAATCCTCTTGATCAGAATAAGCAGAAAACGTGTAGGAAACAGAAACAGCAAATCACTTTCAAACCGGGTTTCTATTGATTATCCAAACAAACGTTTTACAATCAATCAAACCCAAACCAACTATCAAATTCGTCCAAGCTGTAGGAGCTCTCACGAAATTCTCACACAAACTGTTTTGGCTGATTAACCTAAACCCTAAAGCCTAACCTTGTTTATATAACACAAGGTTACTACTTGGGCCAAGGTTAAACATCATGGACTGCGAATTGGACAGGCCCAATTCGCCCCACAACCCCATAAGTATGGGTTTGGTTAACTGCATTTAACAGCAGTTTCCAGCTGTTTGATCCACAACCACACACTCACACATGCTTAGTCAGCTGATAAGAACCATTTTTAGCCACCATAAGGTTCCGACACTTGTACGGATGCGATTAAGGCACGATATTCGACAAACGATCTTAACGGTTCTCCGAATACTATAAATACCCCAACACCCCATGTGACAACTCGAATTTCCGACATTCTTTATTCGCATTTATTACACGTTGACGGTGACTGTTTGATTGTTTGACTTGTAACTACGTGTATGTGTTATAATGAAACGTATTTTATTGTGATTGTCGCATATATGTGATTGAGGAGATAATATGAGAATTATTATAAAACTCTTAGATAGATTAAACCATGAAGTATTCGACGAGATACAAGATGTGTTTCGCCAGATAGCAACTCGACGAAACAGGGTGTCTCGCCGGCCCAAAGTGTTTCGCCGAGCCCGTTAAGGCCCAAAGGGTCTGTTACGTATAAATATTAGGTCTCGTATAGATTAGACATTTTTTTTCATCAAGAACCAGAAACCCTAGAGACTTGTGACGGCAACCTAGTATCCACAGAAGATTATTCATTGATCCAAATCATCGTTTTACACTTTCCGGTTAGTTTTAATCGATTGTGGTTTGATTATTTTAAGCATTCCAATTCTCGTATATGTGTTAGATGTTATATCTTAGTCGTTTGATCGATCTGCATGATGGTTATGGTCTGATTGTTGTGCTACGTTTGCTCATGATTGATCTGCTCTGGTTATAAATGCATGATGGTAATGGCTGTACATATATATTTTATTATTAATGTTGATTGGAATGCATGTGCTTGTGTGACAATAATAATACCATCATGTGTAGTGTTTGAAAGACTCAATAAAGTTACTGACTCTTAATTTAATATACACAATTACATGTGCATGATAGGAATAATTACCTTGAACCATTCAAGTATTGCAGCCCACTACCTTAAAATCGGTCCAATAATAACATGGGATTAATAACAAATGTCGGCCACTATAAAAGAACAACATATATAATCGACATGCTGCCATGTTTAATAGGTGATATGATTATTAGTGTTTGTCTGTTATGAATTGTCTGCACATGGAATTATGGTCTTAGGTTTCGCCAAAGGGTAATCGACGAAACAGAATTGTGTTTCGCCGAAGGAATGTCCGACGAAACAAGTGTGTTTCGCCGAGTTAAAAATCAGCACACAGTAACTTGGTTAGATCTGTTAAATGTTAACTAGATTGATTAACTGCTGTTAAATGATGAGCATGACTGGTATGATCATGGAATACGTACAATGTGCTACTCGATGAATATTGATGCGTTGTAACAGACTTTTATACTTACATGTGAACTTAGTGAATATAAACTGATTATATACATGTGCGTACTTTAGGACGTGATTGACTAACTGTGAGCATATACTTAGCATACCGAGCAAACCAAGGTGAGTTCACACAAGCCAAGGCATGGGGTTCCCGGGGTGGGAATGGGGATTTGATGATTACTGTACATACATAGATGACAGAACCTAATGCTAGACTAGTAACACTTATTGAACGATCTTCGCACACCTGCCAAGGACATTGGCCGCGATACTATGAAACGATCTTCGCACACCTGCCAAGGACATTGGCCGCGATATTATGACTGTCTTCGCACACCTGCCAAGGACATTGGCCGCGAACTAAACTTACGACATCTTCGCACACCTGCCAAGGACATTGGCCGCGATACAAACAAACCTAGTCTAGAAAACTTGGGGAAAGACCTTCCCCAACATCTTCGCACACCTGCCAAGGACATTGGCCGCGATGGAAACTAATACGATACATTGTAACGAACGAACATACTACCACTCACGCTATACTATTACTGAACTATTAACTGTGAACTCGCTCAACTAGTTGTTGACTCTCTCTTGCATGCCTTGCAGGACCCTAGGTACATATGGAGCTTGCACAGGGAGGAGCAGGTCGTTGTGGGACATGGATCGATGATGCCATGTTATCTATTTAAACATTTGAATTTACTATTTACATTGGGTTTACATACTAATGCTTCCGCTATACACTTATGGATGTTTGGTTTTGAAAACACCTTTCGTATTGATGAATGATTTTACTACTTACTTATATGTTCAATATGATTGGTGGCTTGATCCTGGTCAGTCACGCCTCCAAGCGGTGATACTCCGCGGGTGGATTTTGGGGGTGTGACAGATTGGTATCAGAGCCATTGGTTATAGAGAACTTGGTTTTAATAAGGGGAAAACGATTTTGTTAAAACCAGACTATAACCAGAACAGTGCTCTCAACGATCCACAACGACGCTTCGCTCCACGTGCAAGGCTCAACATCATAGGTATTACTATTCATGTTACTTTACCTACTTGCTAGAATTACATAGAACTTTGCTCGTGGTATGCTCAGATTACAGAACCTACTATATGTTATTGCTTGAGAATACTTGTGTGCTCACTCTCTTCGCACTATTCGCGAACCTCTCACCCACATGTTCTCCTTGATGTTAAGATCATGAGTGGACGCGTTAACCTAACTCAAGCCCAGTTGGCGGCTTCGATCACTGAACAAGTTACTGCAGCACTCGCAGCTGCCCAGGCAGGAGGTGTAACCTGCCATCACCACTTACTCTAGGATCCTTAGATCCTACTCTCGTAACTCAACACTTGTGCTTGATTTTGATTACTCTAACGCACACGACAAGTCAACACGCTCAGCCACCTGTATGCACATACAAGACTTTTATGGACTGTCGTCCTACTACTTTCAGCGACACTGAAGGAGCTGTTGGACTCCTCCATTAGTTCGAAGAACTCGAATTGGCCTTCGAAGGTGCGAATGACCTGAGGCTCGTTAGATGAAATATGCCACTGATGTTCTCAAAGGTACTGCGCAAACTTGGTGGAACGCGCAAGTTACGATGCTGGGGCTGGCGGCTGCTAATGCCACCCCATGGAATGATTTTAAGGAACTGATCAAACGTGAATACAGTAGTTATGATGTCATCCACAAGTTGGAAGTGGAGTCCTTTAACATGAAGATGACGGGGTCAGAGATAGAAGCGTGCACGATAACGACCCAACAAACTGACAATTTTGTGTCCAACTATGGTGGATCCTCCCATAAAGAGCTTTGAGCTGTACCTCAAAGGCTTAGTACCAGGAATTCAAAACCATGTGAAGACGGCTAAACTTGCTACTATTCAAGATGTTACTCATCTTGCTCATCGTCTCACAAACCAGGCAGTGGGACAGAACAAGCTGCCTCAACGTATCAGCGATACTACTACCACTACTACTTCAACTACTTCTGCTACCCTCAGTGACAATGGATGAAAGTGGGATGGAACCTCTAGCAAGGGTTCGACTACGATTCCGTCCCAGGCACAGCAGTGAAAGGTCGATGACAACTAAAGTCCTGATCAGCAACATTTGGTATTCAAGGGCAGGGAGGATACAAGGGAAACCACCCTAAGCGCAAACGATGTAACCTGCACCACAGCGAGCAGGGCAAACGCAATCATTGTCAATAATGCAATAAGCTTGGTCATGGAACCAAAGAGGGTAGAAACTCACGTCCTGCAATCCAGAACCAACAACAACAGACACAAGATCTATAGAATCGGCGACAACAGCATGGTAACAAAGGATGTTATCAGATGGTGCTGAAGGTCACTTCAAAAGACACTGCCCACGGTTGAACCAGAACCAGAACTAGAACCACAACCAAGGAAACGGGAACTAGTGGAGACAACAATGGGGGTAATAACGACGGCAATGGTGCCAGGGGTCGAGTGTTCGTGATTGGTCAAGATGATGCTAGGAATGACCCCAATGTTGTGATGGTTTCGACATCGTTATCGGTATGGATTGGCTACCTCAACTTCGAGCAGAGATTCTTTGCAAAGAAAAGAACGTCCGCATTCCTCATGCTGGTTAAGAACTTTTGGTAATTCATAGTAACAAGCTCCAGGAGCAGCACCTATAGCTCGCGCACCTTATCGCTTAGCACCAACTGAATTGGAAGAACTGTCTAAGCAACTGCAAGAACTCTTGGAAAAGGGTTTCATACGTCCTCGCTCTTCGCCTTGGGGAGCTCCAGTACTATTTGTAAAGAAGAAGGACGGTACCTTCCGTATGTGTATAGACTATCGCGAGTTGAACAAGGTGACTGTGAAGAATCGCTATCCTCTTCCCCGCATTGACGATTTATTCGACCAGTTGCAAGGGTCGAGCTATTACTCGAAGATTGATCTAAGGTCGGGGTATCATCAACTGAGAGTCCGGGATGAGGACGTCTCCAAAACAGCATTTAGAACCCGCTATGGCCACTACGAGTTTATGGTCATGCCATTTGGGCTAACGAACGCGCCTGCCGTATTTATGGATCTTATGAACAGGGTGTGCAAACCCTATCTCGACAAGTTCGTCATTGTTTTCATCGACGACATCCTGATTTATTCGAAAAGTCAGGAGGAACACGAGCAGCACCTACGACTTATACTGGAACTTCTACGAACGGAACAGCTATACGCTAAGTTTTCCAAATGTGACTTCTGGCTTCGTGAAGTCCACTTCTTAGGCCACGTGGTAAACAAGGATGGGATTCATGTCGATCCATCCAAGGTGGATTCGATCAAGAACTGGCCTGCACCTCGCACACCAACAGAAATACGCCAATTCTTGGGTTTGGCGGGTTATTACAGACGTTTCATCAAGGACTTTTCAAAGACTGCACAGCCGCTTACACTACTGACACAGAAGGGTGTTGTTTACCGTTGGGGTAATGCACAGGAAACAGCGTTCCAACACTTAAAGAATAGACTCTGTAGCGCACCTATCCTCTCATCGCCTGAAGGCACGGATGATTTCGTAGTCTACTGCGACGCATCTATCCAAGGTCTTGGATGTGTGTTAATGCAAAGGGATAAAGTCATTGCTTATGCCTCGCGCCAACTTAAGATTCACGAACGGAATTACACAACACACGACTTAGAGTTGGGAGCGGTCGTCTTTGCACTTAAGATATGGCGACACTACTTGTACGGTACCAAATGTGCTATCTACACTGACCACAGGAGCCTCGAACATATATTCAAACAGAAAGAACTGAATATGCGACAGCGACGATGGGTCGAACTGCTAAACGACTACGAATGCTCAATCAGGTACCACCCAGGCAAATCCAATGTTGTGGCTGACGCCCTCAGTCGAAAAGACACCGCGCCTAAGCGCGTGCGAGCTTTACAACTCACCATACAGTCTAACCTTCCTTCCCAGATACGAGATGCTCAGATAGAAGCCTTGAAACCAGAAAATGTCAGGGCTGAAGCTCTACGCGGCTCAAGGCAACGTTTAGAACAAAAGGAAGATGGTGCTTACTACGTAACAGGACGCATTTGGGTTCCACATTATGGCAACTTACGTGAGCTAGTAATGGATGAAGCTCACAAGTCTCGCTACTCGGTACACCCTGGTTCGGATAAAATGTACCACGATATTAAGACTACATACTGGTGGCCTAGCATGAAGGCCCACATAGCCACCTACGTTAGCAAATGCTTGACTTGTGCGAGAGTCAAGGCAGAATATCAGAAACCGTCAGGACCACTCCAACAACCTGAGATACCACAATGGAAATGGGAGCAAATTTCCATGGATTTTGTTACTGGCTTACCTAGATCTCAGCGCGGAAATGATACTATTTGGGTGATCGTGGATCGACTCACAAAGTCTGCTCACTTCTTGGCAATCAAAGAAACAGACAAGTTCTCTACCTTGGCAGACATTTACTTAAAAGAAGTGGTCTCGAGGCACGGAGTGCCCACCTCCATCATCTCTGATCGTGACGCACGTTTTACTTCAGAACTGTGGTAAGCAATGCATAAATCTTTTGGCTCTCGTTTAGACATGAGCACAGCTTATCACCCTCAGACAGATGGGCAGTCTGAGCGCACCATTCAAACTCTAGAAGACATGCTTCGGGCGTGCGTAATTGATTTTGGCAATGGTTGGGAGAAACATCTGCCACTGGTGGAATTTTCATACAATAACAGCTACCACACCAGCATTAAAGCTGCACCATTCGAGGCACTGTACGGGCGTAAGTGTCGGTCACCTCTCTGTTGGGCAGAGGTGGGAGAAAGTCAAATCACAGGTCCAGAAATGGTAGTCGATACTACAGAAAAGATTGCACAAATACGACAACGCATGGCGGCAGCACGCGACCGTCAGAAAGCATACGCTGATTTAGACAGGAAACTACTCGAATTCCAAGTTGGGGATCGAGCGCTACTTAAAGTTTCACCCTGGAAGGGTGTGGTTCGTTTTGGCAAACGCGGCAAACTTAATCCACGATATGTAGGACCTTTCGAGGTTATTGAGAAAATAGGCAAAGTGGCTTACAGATTGAACTTACCACCAGAACTCAGTGCAGTTCACAACGTCTTTCACGTGTCGAATCTGAAGAAGTGTACGTCAGATGAGACCCACATAGTTCCCTTAAAGGAACTCACTATCGACGAACGGTTGAACTTCGTCGAGGAACCTGTTGAAATCACGGACCGGGATGTTAAGGTCCTCAAGAACACGAGAATCCCTCTTGTACGAGTTCGTTGGAACTCCCGCCGCGGCCCAGAGTTCACCTGGGAGCGTGAAGATCAAATGGAACTCAAATATCCCCAGTTATTCGGAACCAATGCAACTACTACTGAGGCTGAAGCTACCAATGCAGAATTTCGGGACGAAATTCCAAATCAACGGGGGGATAATGTGACACCCCAAGAAAACCAGTAATCTTCGCAAACATGCTCAGGGGAGCCGCGATACAATACAGGTAAACAACGTCACACCATTAGCTTTCCTCAGTAACTGCATGCTAAATTTCGGGACGAAATTTCTTTCAAGTTGGGGATAATGTGACAACTCGAATTTCCGACATTCTTTATTCGCATTTATTACACGTTGACGGTGACTGTTTGATTGTTTGACTTGTAACTACGTGTATGTGTTATAATGAAACGTATTTTATTGTGATTGTCGCATATATGTGATTGAGGAGATAATATGAGAATTATTATAAAACTCTTAGATAGATTAAACCATGAAGTATTCGACGAGATACAAGATGTGTTTCGCCAGATAGCAACTCGACGAAACAGGGTGTCTCGCCGGCCCAAAGTGTTTCGCCGAGCCCGTTAAGGCCCAAAGGGTCTGTTACGTATAAATATTAGGTCTCGTATAGATTAGACATTTTTTTTTCATCAAGAACCAGAAACCCTAGAGACTTGTGACGGCAACCTAGTATCCACAGAAGATTATTCATTGATCCAAATCATCGTTTTACACTTTCCGGTTAGTTTTAATCGATTGTGGTTTGATTATTTTAAGCATTCCAATTCTCGTATATGTGTTAGATGTTATATCTTAGTCGTTTGATCGATCTGCATGATGGTTATGGTCTGATTGTTGTGCTACGTTTGCTCATGATTGATCTGCTCTGGTTATAAATGCATGATGGTAATGGCTGTACATATATATTTTATTATTAATGTTGATTGGAATGCATGTGCTTGTGTGACAATAATAATACCATCATGTGTAGTGTTTGAAAGACTCAATAAAGTTACTGACTCTTAATTTAATATACACAATTACATGTGCATGATAGGAATAATTACCTTGAACCATTCAAGTATTGCAGCCCACTACCTTAAAATAGGTCCAATAATAACATGGGATTAATAACAAATGTCGGCCACTATAAAAGAACAACATATATAATCGACATGCTGCCATGTTTAATAGGTGATATGATTATTAGTGTTTGTCTGTTATGAATTGTCTGCACATGGAATTATGGTCTTGGGTTTCGCCAAAGGGTAATCGACGAAACAGAATTGTGTTTCGCCGAAGGAATGTCCGACGAAACAAGTGTGTTTCGCCGAGTTAAAAATCAGCACACAGTAACTTGGTTAGATCTGTTAAATGTTAACTAGATTGATTAACTGCTGTTAAATGATGAGCATGACTGGTATGATCATGGAATACGTACAATGTGCTACTCGATGAATATTGATGCGTTGTAACAGACTTTTATACTTACATGTGAACTTAGTGAATATAAACTGATTATATACATGTGCGTACTTTAGGACGTGATTGACTAACTGTGAGCATATACTTAGCATACCGAGCAAACCAAGGTGAGTTCACACAAGCCAAGGCATGGGGTTCCCGGGGTGGGAATGGGGATTTGATGATTACTGTACATACATAGATGACAGAACCTAATGCTAGACTAGTAACACTTATTGAACGATCTTCGCACACCTGCCAAGGACATTGGCCGCGATACTATGAAACGATCTTCGCACACCTGCCAAGGACATTGGCCGCGATATTATGACTGTCTTCGCACACCTGCCAAGGACATTGGCCGCGAACTAAACTTACGACATCTTCGCACACCTGCCAAGGACATTGGCCGCGATACAAACAAACCTAGTCTAGAAAACTTGGGGAAAGACCTTCCCCAACATCTTCGCACACCTGCCAAGGACATTGGCCGCGATGGAAACTAATACGATACATTGTAACGAACGAACATACTACCACTCACGCTATACTATTACTGAACTATTAACTGTGAACTCGCTCAACTAGTTGTTGACTCTCTCTTGCATGCCTTGCAGGACCCTAGGTACATATGGAGCTTGCACAGGGAGGAGCAGGTCGTTGTGGGACATGGATCGATGATGCCATGTTATCTATTTAAACATTTGAATTTACTATTTACATTGGGTTTACATACTAATGCTTCCGCTATACACTTATGGATGTTTGGTTTTGAAAACACCTTTCGTATTGATGAATTATTTTACTACTTACTTATATGTTCAATATGATTGGTGGCTTGATCCTGGTCAGTCACGCCTCCAAGCGGTGATACTCCGCGGGTGGATTTTGGGGGTGTGACACCCCAACTTCAAAAACCACTAGAATCTGATCTAATTGACTCTAAGTTGGAACCATTGTTTCATACCTGAGTTATTAAGATCTAGATTAGCATTCGGGGACCCTTCGTAAGTATTCTTTCGTTCTTTTATTGCTTTTCGAGTCTTTCGAGTCTGAAAGTCAAGCTTTGTTTGACTTTCTACATTGACCAGTTTATGGTCAATGCGAAGTTCGTTCGAACTTCGCAACGTGAGTGTAATCACGTTGGTTATAGTCCCTTGGGACTATGCCTACTGATTACCACGTTGTCTAGGGTCGTAGGGTAAGCGATCTAATAAATCGCTTATACCTTCGAACCCGACCCATTTGGTCGATCATTAGGATCCGACCAAACACATTAGGTGACCATAGTAGGTAGGGAATAACCTTCCGAGGTTATACCCTATGGTCACATCGTTTGAGTAGTTGTATGATAGGTAGTTTATATGCCTTAGGTAAATTACCAGAATACCCTTTTCATGTATAATTGGTAATTAAGCATATGTAACCTAAACCTTTGTCACATAACTGATTATGTAACATGTTTAGGCATATTCTACTTGTCATAGGACTAGTTAGGCGGTCCGAACGCGTTTCACGCGCACGACGCGTTAAAGTAGCATAAGCTACCTTAATGGGTCGCGATGGGTCGAAAGCACTTAGGTTAGGTTTCATGTAGTATGTAGGCCTTGTTAAACCATATCATATGAGTTCCAATACTCATTTGGTTTACCAAGCCTCATCCTATCCGATCTCCCGATTTAAGTCCGGTTTATTTATATAGTTTTAGATTGCCGACTGATTCCGTGCTCCCTCTAGCTTTGTTTGGTTGTTGTTCAAGACCTCTAAGCATTCTCAGGCGAGTACATTGTTCCCCTATTTTACTGCTTTCAATTGTTTTGGGGTGACTCATATGTGCTAAATGTTTTCAAGGTTTTAACGATGGTATCAAAACGATTTTCGATGTTATAACGATGGTTTCAAAAACGATTAAGACGATTTATACAAAACTAATAACGATTTCGATAATGTGAACGAACTTGTTGGTTGGGTTACATAACAAATGACATTCATTAGCAATGATCAAGCCGACCAGTATTAGGTTATGGTACCATAGGATCTGACTAATCCCGTTATTTACTACACCCGTGGTTATGTGTGGGTGTGGTGGGTAGCGACTGAATCTGAAATTGTTAACTTACCCTTTGGTAAGGGTTTGTTAATGTGAAAACGAGAAGCGACGAGGTAAGCGAGTCACAAAGGTTTGAATGTTATTAGCGAGACGACCATATAAGTAGTTTCACGACCTAAAACGAATTTAACGATTTGGGTAAACGATTGGCTTCAAGGCGATATACGATTGGGTTTTGGTTAAGTGTTTACATGATTTACATTGATCATGCATTTCCACAAAACATAGTTTTGATTTAAACCAAGTTTTACTTCAATACTATGTTCTTGTGCATATGGTTTAGTTGATACATTTTCACTAGCCATACATATCATTTTGGTTACACATTACATGGTTTACATTTGACACATAAATACTTTTGACATTGGTTATACATTACATGATTTACATCTTGACATAAACATTTTTACATATTATTTCAATACATTTGGAAGTTGGTTTAAACATAGACATCTTACATTGTTGGTTTGGTTACAAGCATGGTGGATACGCCGCTGGTACTTCCTATATATAAGTGTTTGTATGGTATTACATATCATAGCGTTATTTGAATCATTTCAATTTGGACATATAACATTTTATACAAATAACATACTTTTCACAATTTGCTTTACTAAAACAAATGTTTTTGGGTTACGAGTCATGGCTACGAGGTTTTATAAACTATAACCCGCTTGATTTGAGTTGGTTAATTAAGTTGCAATGTTATACTCTTTTCAAAACAAGGTTTTTATAAAGTATTGCAATATCTAAACTAGCCATGATTTCAACACTCCTACAAAACCTATGTATTCGCCAGCATTTCTTTGCTGACCTCGTTTTCACATATGTTTCAGGTATTGTTGAATGATATCGATTGATAGGATGCATGCTCACATAGGACTGGACGAGGCTTTAGTGACTCAATAACAATGATAGACTATGTTTAAATTGTATATTTAGATTTCCAGACGATGTAAATATTCAATGTTTAATAAAACGAAACACTTTTTGTATCCATGGTTATGAAACGATAATTCTGTTGCAACACGCCCCGATGTTTCCGCCGCGATTTGTTGTTTTACGCGGTCGGGGTGTGACACGACTGGGCTTCTTCAATGGTTCGAGAGCATTGAGAATACTTTCCGCCACGTGCAGTGTCCTGACAATCGCAAGGTCGAGTTTTCTTCGAGTGTGTTTCAGAAGAGGGCTCTCACATGGTGAACGGGGTTATGAGAGACCGTGGTGCAGAAGTTGCTCTAGCACAAACTTGGGCTGAACTTAGGGCCCTTATGATGAGGGAGTTCTGTCCTCGTCATGAACAGCGAGCTTTGGAGAGAGAGTTCGATGACTTGAAACAAGACAGTGGCGAGCACAGGGCATATACCGATAGATTCGAGGAGTTGAATCTGCTTTGCCCAACAATGGTTACCCCACTCGACAAGGCTATCGAAAGGTACATCGACGGCCTACCTGACTCAGTGCAAGACATCATTACTGGTAGTAACCCTGCCACACTCCGTCAGGCTATCGAGTTAGCAGCGACATTGACTGAGTCGCAGATTCGGAAGAATAAGTTACACAGGAAGGGTGACAAGGGCAAGAAACAGTCGTCTGACAAGGAAGATAGCAAGAAAGGTCAAAACAAGAATGGAAAGGATTCTGGTTCATCAAAAAGGGCAAGGAAGCATAAGGCTTCCCAAAACTATGTTGTCACTGCCCAAGCTAACCAGGCAGCTCCCAACCAACCCGCACAGCCTCCAGCGAAGAAGCCCTATTCAGGGAATGCACCTTTGTGCAATAGATGCAACAGTCACCATCAGCCGCAACATCAGTGCCGTTTCTGTAATAACTGTGGGAAGTCGGGTCATCTTGCCAATGTTTGTCGGTTTGCTCAGAATCAGGCAGTCCAGAACCCGGCTCAACAAGTTGCTCAGCCTCTTGCTCAGCAACAAGGTCAAGCTGCACGACCTCATTTTCCTCCTGGTTCGTGCTACAATTGTGGGGATCTGACCCACTACAGAAACCGGTGTCCAAGGCTAGCCAACCAGAATCAGAATGCAAATCAGAATCAGGCTCAGGCTCGAGGTCGAGTCTTCAACATGAATGCCCAAGAGGCGCAGGCAGACAATGAAGTGGTGAACGGTACGTTCTTTATTAATAATCAGCCTGCATCTGTTCTTTTTTATTCGGGTGCCGATAAGAGTTTTGTGTCATTATCTTTTGAGCCATTACTTCGCGTGTCTAGAACGAAACTAGGTAAACCTTTGACAGTAGAGGATGCTAGTGGTGAACCCATTATTCTTGATTCTGTTCTTCGCAACTGCCAGTTGAACCTTAACGACCATCTTTTTTCCTATCGACCTCACGCCTATGCAACTTGGAAGCTTCGACGTTATTGTGGGTATGGATTGGTTAGCCAAGCATCGCGCAGAGGTAGTTTGTTTTGAGAAGATTGTTCATGTGCCGCTTTCGACAGCGAGATCCTACAGGTCTCAAACTCATGTCTTGTTTTAAAGCTCGGAAGTATCTGCGAAAGAATTATGTGGCCTTCTTGGCACATGTCACAGCAGATAAAGGCAAAGGTAAGTCTATCCAAGATATTCCCGTTGTTCGGGATTATTCTGAAGTATTCCCTGAAGAGTTACCTGGTCTACCTCCAGCACGCCAAGTCGAGTTCCGTATTGATCTCGTACCTGGTGCAAATCCCATTGCCAGAGCTCCATATCGTCTTGCACCGTCTGAGATGCAAGAGTTGTCTAAGCAGCTTCAGGAGCTCTCTGACAAAGGTTTTATCCGTCCTAGCGTTTCACCTTGGGGTGCTCCCGTTCTTTTTATCAAGAAAAAGGATGGATCTTTTAGGATGTGTATTGATTATCGTGAGCTTAACAAGCTCACCATCAAGAATCGATATCCCCTACCTCGCATCGATGATCTCTTTGATCAGTTACAGGGCGCTTCTTATTTTTCGAAGATTAATCTGCGATCTGGATATCATCAACTTCGGGTGCATGAAGAAGACATTCCCAAGACAGCGTTCCGCACTCGTTATGGGCATTACGAGTTCACAGTCTTGCCATTCGGTTTGACTAATGCTCCTGCTGTTTTCATGGACTTAATGAATAGGGTCTGCAAACCTTATTTGGATCAGTTCGTCATTGTTTTTATTGACGACATCTTGATTTATTCTAAGACGCGAGCTGATCACGAGCAACATCCTAAAGAAAGAGTAACTTTTTGCCAAATTCTCCAAGTGTGAATTCTGGCTTAAAGAGGTTCAATTCTTAGGACATATTATCAACGAACAAGGTATCCATGTAGATCCCTCCAAGATCAGTGCGATCAAGGATTGGGATACGCCTACTACTCCTACTGAAGTTCGTTCTTTTCTTGGTCTTGCTGGTTATTACCGCCGCTTCATTGAGAACTTCTAAAAGATTGCAGTGCCTCTAACTGCTCTAACTCAGAAGAACAAGCCCTTTGATTGGGGATTCAAGCAAGAGGAAGCGTTTCTGACTTTGAAACAAAAACTTTGCGACGCGCCTGTTCTAACTTTGCCTGAGGGCAATGATGATTTCGTCGTGTATTGTGATGCATCTAAATTGGGTCTTGGTTGTGTTCTGATGCAAAGGAACAAAGTCATAGCATATGCATCCAGGCAGTTGAAGATACATGAGAAAAACTACACCACTCATGATCTTGAGTTAGGTGCAGTTGTCTTCGCTCTTAAGATCTGGAGACACTATTTGTACGGAACAAAATGTGTGGTTTTCACGGACCACAAAAGTCTTCAACATATCTTCAATGAGAAAGAACTCAACATGAGGCAACGACGTTGGGTCGAGCTGCTAAACGACTATGACTGCGAAATTCGCTACCATCCTGGTAAGGCGAATGTCGTAGCCGATGCATTGAGTCGTAAGGAACGTACTAAGCTTCATTGTGTTCGTGTTCAATCTGTTATTCAAGCTCGATCTGATATCCAAGCCCGCATTTCTCAGGCTCAACAATCTTGTGTTTCACAAGGTTTGATGGATAAGGAATTTCCCTATCACATAACACCTGATCTAGAACTGAAGGCCAATGAATCGTACTACTTCATGGACCGGTTGTGGGTCCCAAGCCTAGATAACCTTCGCACCTTGCTTATGGATGAAGCCCATAAGTCTCGCTATTCTGTTCATCTTGGCTCAGACAAGATGTATAAGGATCTTCGTATTTAGTATTGGTGGCCTGGTATGAAGAAAGACATTACCTTATATGTATCAAAATGCCTTACTTGTCTTAAGGTTAAGGCTGAACATCAGCGTCCTTCTGGTTTATTGGTGCAAACAGAGATACCAGTTTGGAAATGGGAAAACATTACTATGGATCTCATTACAAAACTTCCGCGCACAAAGAAAGGTCATGATGCCATCTGGGTAGTTGTTGATCGTCTTACAAAGTCAGCGCATTTCTTGCCAATCCGTGAGGATTTTTCTGCTGACAAACTTGCTAAAATCTATGTGGATGAAATTGTAGCTCGACATGGTGTTCCTTTGAACATCATTTCTGACAGAGATGCTCGTTTCACTTCTCATTTTTGGAGAACCATGCAATCTGCTATGGGGACCCAACTTAACCTGAGCACAGCTTATCATCCACAAACGGATGGTCAATCTGAAAGAACAATCCAGACTCTGGAGGATATGCTTAGAGCTTGTGTGATCGACTTTGGTGGTAGTTGGGATTCACATCTTCCGTTAATTGAATTCTCCTACAACAACAGTTATCACACCAGCATCAAAATGGCTCCTTTCGAGGCTCTCTATGGTCGAAAATGTCGTTCACCAGTCTGCTGGAATGAGATCGGCGAGGCTCAACTTACTGGACCTGCCCTCATTTTAGAGACAACAGATAAAAGTAAGAAAGTTCGTGATAACCTTCAGACAGCTAGAAGCCGTCAAAAGAGTTACGCGGACCCAAAATGCAAGCCCTTGGAATTTCAAGTCGGTGATCGAGTATTACTTAAGGTCTCACCTTGGAAAGGTGTGATCAGATTTGGAAAGAAAGGAAAACTTGCACCTAGATACGTTGGACCATTCAAGATCGTCGAAAGAATCGGTAAGGAAGCCTACAGACTTGAGTTACCTCCTGAACTTGGAAATGTTCGTCCAACTTTTCACGTGTCCAATCTCAAGAGGTGTTTAGCTGATGAGAACCTCCACATACCGCTTGACGAAATTCGTGTTGATAAAACACTGACATTTGTTGAGAAACCAGTGGAAATCATGGAACGTGAAGTCAAGTGGCTCAAACGTAAGCGCATTCCTTTGGTCAAAGTTCGCTGGGAAGCTAAACGTGGACCCGAGTTTACTTGGGAACGCGAAGATCAAATGAAGGCGAAATATCCGCATCTTTTCCCAAGAGTTTCCTCTAAATAAATTTCGGGACGAAATTTCCACAAGTAGGGGAGATTGTAACATCTGTGCTTGTAATCATTGTGAACAGTTCAATTATCAATAAAACAATGTTATTTGATCCCAATGTTTGTTTGGTTGTGTTTTACATTTTTCATGTTTTGACTTTTATTCAATTTCAAACTCTATATCGCTTTCTGGAGAGTTATACTCAAACTGGTGCGTAAACGTAATCAGTTTAATGCGACAAATACTCCAGAACATCAACATATGCTTAACATACCTTAAATAACCCTTACATAACTTAGAAATAAGTTTTGAAGGCTTTGGTATAGCAAAAACAAGTTAATTCGCTTACAGGGACTAAACTTGACAAACTGTGAAAGTATGCCAATTTGAATTGTAACAAACATTCCGGAACATGACCATAAGTTAAACACACCTTAAATATCTTTTATATAGCTTAGAAATAGGCTTTGAGGGGTTCGGGGTGCTAAAATAAACTTTTGGGTCATTCAGGGACTAAAAGCGTCAAAAAGTGCACAAGTTTGCATTTTCGCGCATAACTTACGTTCTGAATACCTCCGGACATCCAAAAATTTATGTAAGCACTAAAATATTTTATTTTAGTGTTTGGCATAAGAAAAATCCATTCGTCACGCAATTTAGATCGTTTTTCACGCTTATGCGCATTCCGTCGTAATTAAGCGAACATCGCGAACGTACGACCAAACGAACTGACATCCGGCATATTTTCGAGCATGTTTCATGTCCACAATGTTTATGCATCCTTGTGGAGCCTTTAAAATGATATAACGAGCCTTAAACATGTCGGAAATGGCCTTAATACGCAACGGGGACTGAAAGGGGAACATTGGAAAGTGGTTGCTGAGCAGGAGGACCTTAGCGTGACACCTAGCCCCCTTGGCGTCATGCTAGGCCTCTTCTGATCAGCAAAAGCCATTTTAAACACATGTTAACAGCCCCTAAACCCTCCAAAGGCCAATGCCAAGTGTCAAACTCTTATGGTGGAAGCAAAATGAGCTACCACAACATTCCAACAAGTGTAGGGATGTGATCATTCCCTCTTCTCCAAGAAACGATCCTAACGGTGAACCGAAATCTATAAATACCCACCTCAACTTCACTCATTCCTCACAAGAATCTGATTTGAGAAGCTCTAAGTTGAAACCTTTGTTTCATACCTGAGCTACTTGAATCAAGATTAGCATTCGGGGACCCTTTGTAAGTGTTCCTTCGTTCTTTTATTGCTTTTCGAGTCCGAAAGTCAAACTTTGTTTGACTTTCTGCATTGACCAGTTTATGGTCAATGCGAAGTTCGTTTGAACTTCGCAACGTGAGCGTAATCACGATGGTTATAGTCCATTGTGACTATGCCTACTGATTACCACGTTGTCTAGGGTCGTGAGGGTAAGCGATCTAATAAATCGCTTATACATTCGAACCCGACCCATTTGGTCGATCATTAGGATCCGACCAAACGCATTAGGTGACCATAGTATATAGGGAATAACCTTTCGAGGTTATACCTTATAGTCGCTTCGTTTAAGTAGTTGTATGATAGGTAGTTTATATGCCTTAGGTAAATTACCAAAATGCCCTTTTTACGCCAAAATTCATTTTAAGCATATGTAACATAACTTTTGGTATCTAAACCGATTTGGTAACAATATTAGATATGTTAAGGCATATTTTACTTGTCATAGGACTAGTTAGGCGTTCCGAACGCGTTTTACGCGAACGACGCGTTAAAGTAGCATAAGCTACCTAAGCGGGCCGTAATGGGTCGTAAGCACTTAGGCAAGGTTTCATTTATCTTAGGACTTCTAAGCAATCTCAGGTGAGTACATAGACCCCTATTTTACCGTTTTCCAAACTGTTTTGGGGTGAAACACATGTGCCTACTTGTTACTTTCATGCTTTCCATGTTTTTACATCATATACCTGCTATGTTCGTTAGTACATTATAGTACATGATTTCATTACATTTCATGCTATGTATGCCCATTGTGTGCGTACTTAGTACATCGTTTTACATTACATTTCATGCTATGTATGTCCATTGTGTGCATACTTAGTACATTGTTTTACTTTGCATTTCTGCTATGTATGTTAACTGATAGCATGCTAGCACATTGATTTACAAGACTTTTCTGCTTTGTATGTTAACTTAGCATACTTAGTACATTGTTTTCATATGACATGCATACAACTGCTATAACATTTGGTTTGCACAAACGAGACTTGTATACGTTCATTAACATTAGCTACGCCGCTCGGTAGTAAGTACTGGTACCATAGGACTTGACAAATCCCATTCCTGACATCTCGGGTTTATTTGGATGTAAGGAATGACTGAATCCGAAAACATTTCTTTTGATAACCTTGGCTAAAAGGGTTATTCGACTGTCTCAAGGCTTGAATGTATGCGTTAACTTACCACATAAATGTTTGTATCAATGTAACATGCATTACTTTGCAAAACATAACTTTTTGATATATTCAAAATACTTTGTTTTGTACATTTCTACATTTGGATTATGTGACAATACTTTACTTACAATACATAACATTTGTTACACATTATTTGACTACTTTTGGACTATTAACATTTGATATAATTTATACAAGGATTTTTGACAATTGGTTTAAACATAGACTTATTACATTGGTGGTTTGTTTAAGTGACTTAAGTAACGAGATGTGAGTAATATGATGCAAGCATGGTGGATACGCCGCTGGTACTTCCTATATATAAGTGTTTGTATTATATTACATATCATAGCGTTATTTAAATCATTCAATTTGGACTTATACATTTTACACAAGTAACACGATTTTCACAAGACTTTGGTTTACAAACAAGTTACTTTATACAACTCATTTTACTTGGTTATACATTTAACCATACATTATACTTTTATTTATAAATATCATTTGATCTTATCGCTTTTTAAATGATTTACAAAACAAAACCATTTACAAGGTTCATGACTGACTTTTGCTAAACA
Organism: Helianthus tuberosus; assembly: GCA_030545235.1. Classification (NCBI taxonomy): domain Eukaryota; kingdom Viridiplantae; phylum Streptophyta; class Magnoliopsida; order Asterales; family Asteraceae; genus Helianthus; species Helianthus tuberosus. Next base: position 104,121,199 of record CM060351.1, read on the forward strand.
ACTTTTTCTTAAACTTAAGTCATGAATCCTATTTTCACAAAACCTATGTATCTCACAGGCATTTTTATGCTGACGTACCTATTTTCACATGTGTTTTCAGGAGCTTTTGCGTAGGACGATGATCGTGACACTAGGGCAGACCTGTGCCTTAGAGACTTAAAATGAAGATAGACTTAGTTTAATTATGTTCTGAACTCTTTATTTCCTGTTTAAGACAATATAACACTCTTGTTTAATAAATAAAATATAACTTTGTATGCCATGGTTGTGAAACAATAATTCTGTTACAACACTTCCCGACGTTTCCGCCACATTTTGTATGTTCTACGTGGTCGGGGTGTGACATAATGATCAACCAAACGGGTCGAGTTCGAAAGTCTAAGCGGTGGTTTAGACCGCTTGACTTACGACTCTAAACAATCACTAAACTAAAAGTGACGAGCTAAACATGTTGAAACATGTTTAACTAAGTTAGAAAACAGGTTTTGATATCAAAACAAAGTGTTTTGATACCCAAGAGTAGTTTGGTTGCAAAATACGCATAAATACGTATTTTGACCGAAACTACGACTCGTCACTACGCCTAGTCAACGTGGTAATCAGTAGGTATAGTCACAAGGGACTATAACCATCGTGATTACGCTCACGTTGCAAAGTTCAAAAGAACTTTGTGTTGACCAAAGACTAGTCAATGCAGAAAGTCAAACACTGTTTGACTTTCACGCTCGAAAAGCAATAAAAGAACGAAAGAAGCTTACAAAGGGTCCAAGCTAGGGAGAACTTGATCTATAACACTCAGGTATGAAGCAAAGGCTTCAACTTAGAGCATTAAAATGATCAAGGGTGCAGAAAATGGAATGAAGGCATGGCTATATATAGTTTTCGGTAAACCGTTTGGATCGTTTCTTGCTAAAGAGGGATCAATCTTGGCCATACATGTGGGCTAATGGTATTCAAGTACCATGGGACATGAATTACCATCAAAATTCAGCAGATGGTATCCCAAATCAGCTGTTAAAACCATCAAAAACAAGCCCCAAGTCCAGATTCAGTGTTTCTGATCTGACAGTCTGTCACGGGCCGCATAGACCCAGACAATATCTTACGCGGGCTGCCTAAGCAAGTTTGGCAGATTGTCACATTTGGTCCCTGAACTTGAAAAACTTGTGTTTTGATGCATATTTGACACTTTTAAGCCCCGTTAACCTCATTTCAAAGCTCTAAAATGAAGTTAAAGTATAGGGAACTTAAAATATGCTCAAAAACATCTCGGATGTCGGTTCGTTTGGTCGTACTGTTGCGTTATTCGGTTAATTACGACGGAAGTTGTAACGAACGCAAAAACGATCCAAATTAAGCGACGAATGGAATTTTATCATGCCAATCACTAAAATAAAATATTTTAATGATTACATAAATTTTTGGATATCCGGATATATTCAGAACGTAAGATATGCGTGAAAATGCAAACTTATGCACTTTTTGACGCTTTTAGTCCCTATTGATCAAATAAGTTTATTTTAGCATACCGAACCCCTCAAAGCCTATTTCTAAGCTATGTAAAGGATATTTAGGGTATGTTTAACTTATGATCAAGTTCTGGAATGTTCGTTACTATACAAATCGGTATAGTTTCGTAGTTTGACACAAATAGTCCCTGTGATCGAACAAACTTGATTTTGACACACCAAACCCTCCAAAACTTATTTCTAAGTTATGTGAAGGTTATTTAAGGTATGTTAAGCCTATGTCACTATTCCGGAGTGTTTGTCGCGTTAAACTGATTACGTTTACGCTCCAGTTTCCGTATAACTTTCCAGAAAGCGATTTAAAGCTTGAATTCGGAATCGAATCGAAAAATCTTCAAACACAAATACACACATAATAACACCAAAACACATTGTTTTATTAATAATTAACATTGTTTTACATCATGCATCGATTACAGAGCACAGTCGTCACAATTTAGTTAAACAACCATTCACTTATCCTTTTATATGGTAATCTAATGACAAAGATTTAGTTAAACAACCATTCACTTATCCTTGCCTAGTATTTGGTTTTGCTAGTTGTTGTTCTAGCATGTGTTTTGTTTTTGTTTTTGGCTGTACGTATACACAGTGTGTTGTGTATATGAACTGGTAGGTATTCAGCCTACCACTTGTTTTATGTGTTTATAGTGAATGAAATTTACCGGGGTAACCCTTTACCAAAAAAAAAGATTTAGTATTTAATAACGCCCGTGTTCCATGGATCGATATCTCTGGCTCTTACCAATACTTTACTACATATATGACGGGATACACTTGTCCTTTTGTGTGTGTTTTAATGTTAAGGTATAAACCATTTTTATAAATTTTAAAACCCACGTGAGTGCGAAGTTCACTGTAAATAAATATGTGCGCTTCGCCAAGCCACCAAGTATTGTGCGATAGGAGGTTCCCAACTAAACTAAATGGGAAATTTTACAGGGTAGTAGTTAGGCCCGCTATGCTATAACAGACTGTTGGGCTATCAAGAAGACACAATCGCGCAAGATGGAGGTAGTAGAGATGAGGATGCTGAGGTGGATGTGTGGACACACGAGGTTAGATCGGATAAGAAATGAGGTTTTTAGGGAAAGATTAGGAGTGGCTAGCATATCGGATAAGATTAAGGAGGGGAGATTGAGATGGTTTGGGCATGTGAAGCGGAGGCAAACGACGACACATGTTAGAGTAGTGGAAACTCTAACTGTGGAGGGGAGGAGAGGAAGAACTCCGTAGCCGATCTATCATCTATAAACAACACAATTTTTCAGTATAGGAGCCTTATTCTATCTTGCTCTCCCGAAATTTTCAAAAGTATTGGAGACTGTAACAACACCATTTTTTAGTTTCGTTGTAATCGATCTATCATCTATAAACGAAACAATTTATTTGTAATCTATCTTTGTTAGTTATCAAATTTCATATAGAACTTTTTTTATAAACTATGATAATTAGTTAATTAAAATGTTTTTTAAATTATAAATTTATTTTTATAAAAACTTGCAACAAAAACTAAGGTAGCGTTTGGTACGAAAGAATAGAAGGCGGAATGGAATAGATCATTCTATTGGAATGAAAAGAAACATCTTTGGTTGTCAAGTAGTAATGGAATGGAGCATTCCACAAGGAATGTAAACCTTCCAAATATAATAATTTTCATTCCTTGGTAAGGTGGTGTTTTTTTTTCATTCCTTCAAGGAATGGAAAGATATATTATTATTATTATTATTATTATTATTATTATTATTATTATTATTATTATTATTATTATTATATTTTTTTACCATTATTATTATTATTATTCTTATTGGTTTTAATAACTCACTCACGGGCGACACCACTACTGCCATAGCTGCCGCCGTGACTACCGTCGTCGCCACCACCACCACCCACCTCCACCCCAGCTGTTTACCGCCACCACCCACCTCAACCCCAGTCGTCACCCACCTCCGCCGCTACCAACCGTCACCCACCATCCACGCCTCCGCCCCCGCCGTCACTCGCCACCACCCACCGCCGTCGCCTACTGCCACCACCTCCGACCATCGCTACCATTGCCACCTATCACCACCCATCACCACCGACTGCCGTCACCCATCACCGATTTTATTACTTCGACTATTTTTTCCTATCAAACAACACAAAGTAAAGATTCATTTCATTCTCACATGGTAACCAAACAAGACATGGAATGGTAATGATCCATTCCATTACATCGTCCATTCCATTACCTCGTACATTCCATTCACCCGTCTATTCCATTACGCCATACCAAACAGACCCTAAATAAAGATTTTAAAGTTAAAAAAACAAATCTTATTAGTTTTAATAAGCAAGGGCTTAAGTTGCTACATTTTGAAAGTTTTTAAACTATTTAAAACAATTCACAAAGCATAAGGACTAAAAGAGTCATTTGGAAAAAAAAATAGAAGAACCAACGCCTTCCTCTTGTTTGAATTTCCGACGAATCAGAATCCTTTTTTCCACACACTTTCGGTCTGAAAATTTTGGTCCAATCTTTATCTCCATCTCTATCGCACTAAACTCACAAGTTACATCCCGTTTAACGCTCGGATTGATGATAACCCCTAGACCTCCGAATTTGAAACAACCATCTATATCCGTTTATCTCCGAATACGCATATAAATATTCGATCATACGTCTCATTCCAACTCTAATTCAGCTCTAGTTCTTCTCTGCGATCTCTCTCTACTCCGCCGGAAAACTTATATCTCCGGCCAACTTACGGTTCGTTCTTACCGAGCTCTTCCAGGTTAGTGTTGATCGTTATGTTCCATCTACTAAAAGCCCTATTCCAATTCTCATTTTCAATCACAAATTCATGTCTAATTTTGATACTTAAGAGTTAGGGCTTGTTTTGGACACTAATTGGGGAAGAAGATAACAAAACAATTTTGTTTAAAACTAATTCAAAGGTTTAAAAATGGAGCTTTGGCTCCCAGGGTGATGATGCCATGCCTTCTAAATGGACGGGTTCATACCCGTCCATCTGCATTGTTTTATTTCTAATCAGATTATGTTATTGTTGTTACAACGAGAATGAGACCTTGAGTAGTGATCAGACTGGTTAGGCAAAAGGCTTCAAGGGTTGAAGTTTGCCTAACGTAGGTCGTGGGGTCCCCCCACATTTGCAAGACGTGGAGAGAGGTTCACTAGTTATGTTTGTTATTTGCTTGAGATCTGATGTGGGGTAAAATACATATATTTGTCCCGTGTAAATTGTATAATTTTTGTTTAAGTTTTATTTGTTTTTATTTAGTTTTAGTATTATATTATATTATTTTGTGTGTGGCTAGGTCCTGGTGCAAATGGAGCAAAAAAGAGTAATATCGAAATAACCAGCCAGTTGAGCAGAGTGGGGTGCCAGGAACCGAAGTAAAATTGCCGCTATTTTCTGTTGTTAACAAGACACATCAGAAGATATGCCATATATATTCATTGTTGTTGAATTGTGCCACAAAAGAGAAGGAATTATTAATCCATGGGCCACCATATTTGTTCTTGTCATACGTGAATTGGCCTTGGCCATGTGAGACACATCATAATATGTGGCGGCGGTGAATATTCGCTGAAGATATAGAGATCACAACAGAAGCCTTGGACTAGAAAGAAAATATATATTCAAAACAAAAGAGGAAGCTTGGGGGTTCTAGGTTGGGCCGAAGCCCATTTATTTGGGGGGATTGAGATCAACAACATCACGGCAGCCAATTATATTTGGAGGCAGCCCTATTTTTTTATATATATTCGACAGAAATTCAATATTGAGAAAAGAGGAGTTGGGGACGCAGACATCAGAGGACATCAGACGCAAGCGATCATAAGGGGACGAAAGTTGAAACTTGTTTTGCGAGAATCATATGGATCGAGCAGGAGGCTTGGGGAGCAAGAGATTAACGGGTTTTTCTACTCGATTTCTTTAGTTTTCTATTTTTCTTGTTTGTCATCGATGAATTCTTGTTCTAAACCTTATTTGATTGTTTTTAAGACTATGATTATTGGCTAGTTTTCTCAAACTACCTAGGCATGACAATGGTTTAATAAAAGTTTGGATTTTTATTCGCTTTTTGAGTGGTTTATGGATTTTCTTGTATTGTAAAAGGCTATGGAATTTTAACTTGGTGTATATGCATGCTTGATATTGTTTTATCGTTGTTTATTGCTTCGTATAATCCTTGGTGACGGTCTTTATCACATAATAGGGTTGTGCTAGGGTTCTTCATTTAGGTGAGTGTCTATATCACATAATAGATCATTAATCCTTTAGGGTGAAAAACGCGTAAGTAACCTTAGAAGTAATATTCGATAATTTAATAAAATCAAATGTTCTACTAATCTTGTCGCTGTGAGGCTCGAGGTTATTAATAGGTCTTGGTTTGGTTTGTAACTAGGTCTAGGTTTTGTTAAAAATCGGTCTAGTCCTTAAACATTCTCTTGTCTATTAAACCAAGATTGAAACCCATAGTTGCCTTAGACTTTCGCGCTGTGAGGTAGATCGTCATATTAAGGCACTTTCAAGAAGTTAGAGGAATGTGAGGAAATCTAAAAACCGGTAAGCGTAACAGCCTAGGTGGTGCCACAAGAATCGCCTTGAGAAGGATCGAGGGGCTTAGTTGGTGTCTTAATAGGTTTAGCATTTAAAGATCCCGGTTCCATACCACAAAACTATCGAATAGAAATCCATTCCGAGTTAAACCTGCATCTAGCCTAGGTAGTCTTCATCGCCACTAGTTCTAGTCTTCGTCCAAGTTCGTGTCTAATTATTTAGCATTATTTTAATATTTTATTTAGGATTTTTAGAAACCCCCCTCATCAGATAAGCAATTTAGTTAAGTCGTGTCAGTCTTAGTCTAAAAGGAGTCTTAGCGTAGTCATTAAAGTCTCGTGGGTTCGATACTCGGACTTACTTAGCTATACTACATTGATCGGTACACTTACCGGTTGTGTGGTTTTAGTTTTAGATCGAGTCTAAGTTTATAAATTTAAAGCTTAGAGTGTCTAGATTAGGGTTAATTTTAGTTGTTTTTATTAAACCACTTTTAGCACATCAAGTTTTTGGCGCCGTTGCCGGGGACTCTTAGCGATTGCGTTTATTAGCTTTGATTAGACTTAAATGACATAATCTGTGCTACTTGTCTTTTGTTTTGTGTTTTTGTGGTGAGTCTTGTGAGTCTATTTGTGTTCTGTATATTGAGTCGTAGGAGTCTAATTTCTCGTGTCTTCTATTTCTTTTAAGTTTTAAATATGTGTGAAATTTGTGGAGGGCCCCATTTTACAGTTAAATGCCCACAATATGAGGGGTCCTCCGTAGATTATTGTTCTAACTCCTTTGTGCAGCCGCATCAACATTCTTCGCAGGGGTATTCAACAAATACTATTGAGCGGTTTTCCCATTTTTTTACGTTCATGGAAATAATTAAGAGTTTCGTACAGAAGATAAAAGAATTTCAGGAGTACGGGGATCCAAGGTTTCCGAAAATGGTCGACATACTTAAGCTCATGATCGGGCTAATAGGCCCAATGATAGAGTATGACCTCAGTCGGCAAAGGGATCCAAGGTGTGAAGAATGTGGTGGACCGCACTGGTATGAAGAATGTGCGATCACTGCTCGTTTGGACATGGGTTGGGGAAACCGAGAGCGGAAGCAACAAATACAGTGGGGCGATGATGATGATGAGTGGATTACAGTTCGAAGCATGAATTACAAGGCGATAGTGATCCCCGAGCTTACTGATGGGGAGACGATATGGGGAAATGTGGAGACTAAAGAAGAAAAAGTGGAGATAGAAAGAAAAGGAGAAGAGGAAGAAGTTGAGCAACCATCTAGTGAAGATCAGATGTCCTGGGAAAATGAATTTAAGGAAGAACTAGATGGGTTGCCAGTAGATGAAGAGGTAAAGGAGTTTGATCCGGAGGGAGACCTTGCTTACTTAGAAGCTTTACTTGAAGGAAGCCCAATGACGGACATCAAACAAAAAGAAGAAGTGGTGGAAGAGGAAGAACACCACAGCTGGCCCGTGGAAGTATTGGTAAAAGCCACTCAAAAATCAAAGCAGCGGGAGAAGGCAAGAAAAAGGAAGGATCGGAATTGGTTACGGATCGAGGGTGGCCATAAGAAGAAGGAGCCTTTGAAGTTCAGACAAGAACAGTCTTCTCATTACATGTCACGCATCCGGTTTCTTCCAAGTAAGTTTAAATTCTGGTGGTCTGACCCGTTTAAAAATTTTAAAATACTTTATTATTCCACCAATAAATTTTTAATTATTTTCGAGGACCGGGTGGAATTAAACGGGTTAGATAAGGTCCAGATCAAAGAAAAACCTCCTGATTAAATTCAAGTGTGGGGAGGTTTTGTAGAGTTTGTTAAATTTAGTTAGTCGGTGGATTTTCGGTAGTTTGTAGAGTTTGTATATTGAGTCGTTTATTTTGTACCATGAGTCTAATTTAGTTGTCTAGAGTCGGTATTGCTTTGGTTTTTGCTTGTTTTTGTTTATGCAGGTTTGAATCGTACCACCTGTACTCAATCTCCATTCGGGTGATTTTGAAGCTGCTTTTCAATTTCAAGGCATTTTTCCAAGTGTACCAGTCAGAGTCAAAGCCGATCGCGACCGAAATGCTATACGATCGAGCTGGATTGGACAAGAGTTTTGGAGCTTACGCGTTACTAACCAGCTAAGTCCTTTCCATTTATGCCCTTGTGTCTTTTTATTTCTTATGTATTTTTAGTTTTTGAGTCGGTTTCCATCCTACATTGAGGGCAATGTAGAGTTTAAGTGTGGGGATGGGAAACTATCGTTTAGTGTCTACTTAGTGAGTCTTGGGTCATAAAAGTCAAAAAATAAAAATACAAAATTAAAAAATCCAAAAAAAATAAAAAATTAGAAAATGTCTTTTGAAATAAGAAGTTTGCAAAATAAAAAGCGGAAAATGATAGAAAAGTCGGGTTTTTGTTCGGGTTCAAATAATAATAATATGAGAATAAATAATTGAGTTTGTGTCTAGTTTGGGATGTGCGGGTAAGCTCGATTCGGTTCTAGGTTCCTTTGATCTTAAAATTACCTAATTGTCGGTCTACTAGTGGGTTCTCATCTAGGGAAAGTGGGGAAATTGAAACCGCCAATAATAGTATAAGGGATGCCGTTATAAGCTAAGATCGTTAGAGTTTTTTATCATATCTCGTTGAAAAAGGAAAAAATGAAAAAAAAAAAGAGCTAGAAACTAAATGAAAGTAGCGCATTTTATGTAGTCTGGGTTGGGGATAGTGACTCTACAGCCGGATTACCGCTAGGGTGTGTGAAATCGACCTTGCAAAGAAAATAAAAAGTACCGAAGCCTAAATAATCCGAGTTGGGATAGCGACTCTACAACCGGAATGCCTCTGGGTTAGGGAAAGCAACGTCTACGCTCGAAAAAAAAAATGAAAAAGTGATGAAAAGAAAAAAATGAGAAAAATGAGAAAAAAAAAGAGAGAGAATAGATTTGATGCTAAACTCTCTTGATCTTGGTATAAGGCGGTTAGGAAATAGCCCAATGGTTGTTCCTTTTGTCCTATAAGCTTGAGGGGGGATTAGGTGGACTTGCGATTCTTAGCGTGAGACCCTAGGTGGATTGACCATAATTGAACTAAATTGCATGATAAGGGCTTGGAACCGGGTTTGGGTTTAAGAGGATCAAAATACTTGCAATCGCGGCTAACACAAGTTTCGATTTTAATAAGTAACTAAGCTTTTGTCCCGAATATTTATTCCGACTATGATTCCGTTATGCATAATTCTTTTTCGGGGAAGAAAAAAGGTTAAGTGTGGGGATATTCCGACTATGATTCCGTTATGCATAATTCTTTTTCGAGGACGCAAAAAGGTTAAGTGTGGGGATATTTGATGTGGGGTAAAATACATATATTTGTCCCGTGTAAATTGTATAATTTTTGTTTAAGTTTTATTTGTTTTTATTTAGTTTTAGTATTATATTATATTATTTTGTGTGTGGCTAGGTCCTGGTGCAAATGGAGCAAAAAAGAGTAATATCGAAATAACCAGCCAGTTGAGCAGAGTGGGGTGCCAGGAACCGAAGTAAAATTGCCGCTATTTTCTGCTGGTAACAAGACACATCAGAAGATATGCCATATATATTCATTGTTGTTGAATTGTGCCACAAAATAGAAGGAATTATTAATCCATGGGCCACCATATTTGTTCTTGTCATACGTGAATTGGCCTTGGCCATGTGAGACACATCATAATATGTGGTGGCAGTGAATATTCGCTGAAGATATAGAGATCACAACAGAAGCCTTGGACTAGAAAGAAAATATATATTCAAAACAAAAGAGGAAGCTTGGGGGTTCTAAGTTGGGCCGAAGCCCATTTATTTGGGGGGATTGAGATCAACAACATCACGGCAGCGAATTATATTTGGAGGCAGCCCTATTTTTTTTATATATATTCGACAAAAATTCAATATTGAGAAAAGAGGAGTCGGGGACGCAGACATCAGAGGACATCAGACGCAAGCGATCATAAGGGGATGAAAGTTGAAACTTGTTTTGCGGGAATCATTGGGATCGAGCAGGAGGCTTGGGGAGCAAGAGATTAACGGGTTTTTCTACTCGATTTCTTTAGTTTTCTATTTTTCTTGTTTGTCATCGATGAATTCTTGTTCTAAACCTTATTTGATTGTTTTTAAGACTATGATTATTGGCTAGTTTTCTCAAACTACCTAGGCATGACAATGGTTTAATAAAAGTTTGGATTTTTATTCGGTTTTTGAGTGGTTTATGGATTTTCTTGTATTGTAAAAGGCTATGGAATTTTAACTTGGTGTATATGCATGCTTGATATTGTTTTATCGCTGTTTATTGCTTCGTATAATCCTTGGTGACGGTCTTTATCACTTAATAGGGTTGTGCTAGGGTTCTTGATTTAGGTGAGTGTCTATATCACGTAATAGATCATTAATCCTTTAGGGTGAAAAACGCGTAAGTAACCTTAGAAGTAATATTCGGTAATTTAATAAAATCAAGTGTTCTACTAATCTTGTCGCTGTGAGGCTCGAGGTTATTAATACGTCTTGGTTTGGTTTATAACTAGGTCTAGGTTTTGTTAAAAATCGGTCTAGTCCTTAAAAATTCTCTTGTCTATTAAACCAAGATTGAAACCCATAGTTGCCTTAGACTTTCGCGCTGTGAGGTAGATCGTCATATTAAGGCACTTTCAAGAAGTTAGAGGACTGTGAGGAAATCTAAAAACCGGTAAGCGTAACAGCCTAGGTAGTGCCACAAGAATCGCCTTAAGAATGATCGAGGGGCTTAGTTGGTGTCTTAATAGGTTTAGCATTTAAAGATCCCGGTTCCATACCACAAAACTATCGAATAGAAATCCATTCCGAGTTAAACCTGCGTCTAGCCTAGGTAGTCTTCATCGCCACTGGTTCTAGTCTTCGTCCAAGTTCGTGTCTAGTTATTTAGCATTATTTTAATATTTTATTTAGTATTTTTAGAAACCCCCCCCCCCCCCTCATCAAATAAACAATTTAGTTAAGTCGTGTCAGTCTTAGTCTAAAAAGAGTCTTAGCGTAGTCATTAGAGTCTCGTGGGTTCGATACTCGGACTTACTTAGCTATACTACATTGATCGGTACACTTGCCGGTTGTGTGGTTTTAGTTTTAGATCGAGTCTAAGTTTATAAATTTAAAGCTTAGAGTGTCTAGATTAGGGTTAATTTTAGTTGTTTTTATTAAACCACTTTTAGCACATCAAGATCCTCGGCTGAAAGGATGTTCAGCCTTGGATGTAAGTGCAAGCAGAATGTGTGTTATAATGAAGAAGAGAGACTTGTGCGAAACAAGTTCTCGAGGGACAAGAAGGAAGATCAGAGATCCAAGGAGATCTGAGCAGATCCAGAATGTTCGAAGTGTATTCAATGATGTGTCATTTATAGGGAAAGAGGTTTCTCAAAGGAGAAACCTTTGACTAGTGAATCCTGCTTGCAGTGGAGGACTTACCCTTTTAGGGGTTGAAGCGTTTGGACCTGCGGATAAAAGAGGTCTCCCTGTGCACACGTTTTGCTTTTGCGGCTATGGGAGAGTTGTTCAAGTAATCAGTGAAGTGACTGATTACTGTACACGTGTTGTTCACCTTAGTTCCCGGGCTTTAAACCTCTGAACCTTTTAACCCTTCAAGCTAATATGTATTCTTAGTCATTTTATTGAGGCTTGAGCTACCTTTGTCATCAGCCCCCCAAGTCAGAGGTTTTTGGGTGTAAGCACAAATGCTTCTGACTTTTTTGTACATTTGTTTTGTTTTGCTTGTAGGCTTCGAAGCTTTAAAGCTTGAAAGGTTCACAGCAGTTGAGATTTTTGGTTTTTGAATTTTGAGGAGACAGTTGATGTGACTAGTGGCGGTTTTTTTTGTCAAACGGCGGTTTAATCACCTATCGTGTAATGATAACGTCTCTTTTTCATTTATTTTTCATTTATCCCTTAGAAGGAAAACAATCTTTACACATTTCCTCCCAAGTTCATTCCTTTTACTCTCCAGGTTAGTTTCGATTTTACTTCTTCTTCTTATTTTCTTTTAGTATGGGTGCTCGTAAGGATTTAGCAAAATCTTTCTCGCGTTTAACCCAAGAAGAAGTAGAAGCTTTTTGCTTAGAATGGGGTATTGGGTTGAGGTTTAAACCGGTTGCACCGGGTTGTGATGTTTCAATCGATCGGTGTCCTCCTGGTTCTGTTGCTCTGTATTGTCGCCATTTTGAATTTTCTAATCTCCGTCATCCTTTTTTGAACTTTGTGTTGAATATTTTGGAATATTACCGTGTTTCACTTGGCCAGATCACCCTCAGGGTCTGGCTAGGGTTATGCATTTTGAGGTTTTATGCCGGGCTTCCGGATATGACCCAACCCTTCTATCGTTCCGTCGCTTTTTTCGATTAGCCAAGAATGGTGATTGGTTCACATTCGAAACATCCCAAGTTGACACTTGTTTGGTTTCATCCATGGTTTCCAGCCTTGGTGTTTGGAAAGACTGGTTTTTCTGGGTTTCGGATGAGATTGTTCCTTTTAAAATGGTTTGGAGACATCCGGATGCCGTTCTTAACGAACCTGAACCCTCTGCTCTTGAGATAAATACTTGTTTTCTTGAAACCCTCAGGGAGTGCCCTTCGAGGGTTCGTCCCTTTCCTGAGCCCCTACTAGTGTTGTTGGGCATTAGTAAGTTGTGGGACAAACCTGATCGAGATCCAGTGCTTATGAGAGATGGGCAGGGTATGCATTTGTTCTGTTGCACTTGTTATGGGTGGTTTTCTGTTCATATATCCTGACTATGTTTCTTTTGTTGTGACCAGGATACCGGATCAGGATATTGGTAACATCCTGATACGATATCCTGGTAGTAACTAATTAACTCGCGTGCAGATTATTGGAACAAGTCTATAACGTTCAAGTGGACTTCTTCTCCTTGAGACTCGGGCAAATCTGTTGAATTATAAACGTTGAAGCCGGAAGACGTGGACTACAACGTTCACATAGGGAATATTCGATGTATCCCGGATTTATAGGCTAGTTAGTTAGTTTTATTTTACTATAAATAGGAGTGACCGGATCAGATAAGAACACACACAATCTCTTAAGCTCTCTCTCTCTAGCTACAAACACTCACAACACACTCACACTTGTACCGAAATCGCATTGTAACACTCAGTTGATCCGCATCATATCCTGCACTGTATCCTGATATTTGAAGCAATAAGAAGAACAAGGCAGCTGCGATTGTCAGCTCCCGAGGTTTTGTGCTGGCGATCTAGATTGATCAAGGGCTTTCCTCGTACATCCTGTGTCACCCTTTATATTTTTGCTCATTGTTTGATCATAGATACAGCTCAATATCCTGAGCCGTATCCTGAAAACTGTTTTTGCAAACAACTAAACTAGCATATTTTCGATACACATTTTTAGCACACTACCTCACTTAACTAATTTGATCACTTAATTGCTTCGGTAATTTTTGACCAAAACAATTTGGCGCCCACCGTGGGGCAAGTTGTAACACCTGTGCCTTCACGGCCATCAAACAAATACCAAACCAATGAAATATTATAATTCATACTTGGGATTTGTAAAAATATGTGTATCATTTGCACATATCAATTCTCGTTCAATTTCAAGCTCTAAATCGCTTTCTGGAAGGTTATACGCGCACCGATGCGTAAATATAACCAGTTTAATGCAACAAACACTCCGGAATAGTGACATAGGCTTAACATACCTTAAATAACCTTTACATAACTTAGATATAAGTTTTGGAAGGTTTGGTGTGGTGAAATCAAAGTTTAATCGCTTACAGGGACTAAATTTGACAAACTGCGAAAGTATGCCAATTTGAACTGTAACAGACCTTCCGGAACATGACCATAAGTTAAACATACCATAAATATCCTTTACATAGCTTAGAAATAGGCTTTGAGGGGTTCGGTGTGCTAAAATAAACTTTTGGGTCATTCAAGGACTAAAAGTGTCAAAAAGTGCACAAGTTTGCATTTTCGCACATAACTTACGTTCTGAATACATCCGGACATCCAAAAAAAAATTATGTTAGCACTAAAATATTTTATTTTAGTGTTCGCCATAAGAAAAATCCATTCGTCACGTCATTTGGATCGTTTTTCGCATTCAGGACCAGATTCGATGTATTAGCCGTTGTTTAATTCACAACCACACATTCTAACTTGCTTAGTCAGCGGATAAGGATGGAATTTAGGCACCATGACATTTCAACACATGTATGGATGGAATTTAAACACCTAAACACCATGACATTTCAACACATGTATGGATGGAATTTAAACACCTAAACACCATGACATTTCAACACATGTACGGATGGGATTAAGGCACGTTTTCCATGAAACGATCTTAACGGTTCGGGTATTCCTATAAATACCCATCCACCCCCATTGCTAAAATCACTAGAACTTTGATTTGAGAAACTCTAAGTTGAAACTATTGTTTCATACCTGAGATTTTTGAATCGAGGTTAGCATTCGGGGACCCTTCGTAAGTATTCTTTCGTTCTTTTCCTTATTTTACTGCTTTTCGAGTCAGAAAGTCAAACTTTGTTTGACTTTCAGCGTTGACCAGTAATGGTCAATGCGAAGTTCGTTTGAACTTCGCAACGTGATTGTAATCACGTTGGTTATAGTCCCTTGGGACTATGCCTACTGATTACCACGTTGTCTAGGGTCGTAGGGTAAGCGATCTGATAAATCGCTTATACCTTCGAACCCGACCCAGTTTGGTCGATCATTAGGATCCGACCAAATACATTAGGTGACCCTAGTATAGGGCATAACCTTCCGAGGTTATACCCTATGGTCACATCGTTTAAGTAGTTGTATGATAGGTGGTTTATATGCCTTAGGTAAATTACCAGAATACCCTTTTCATGTATAATTGGTAATTAAGCATATGTAACCTAAACCTTTGTCACATAACTGATTTTGTAACATGTTTTGGCATATAACACTTGTCATAGGGCTAGTTAGACGGTCCGGACGCGTTTCACGCGCACGACGCGTTAAAGTAGCATAAGTTACCTTAATGGGTCGCGATGGGTCGATAATACTTAGGTTAAGTTTCATTTAGTATGTAGGCTTTGTTAAACCATATCATATGAGTTCCTACACTCATTTGGTTTACAAACCCTCCTGCTACCCAGTCTTCCGATTTAGGTCCGGGTTAATTATGTAGTTACCTATATTAGGTACTGTTTGATTTCCGGGACTCCTCTAGCTTACTTGGTAGTTGTTCAAGACTCCTAAGCACTCCCAGGCGAGTACATTATTCCCCTCTTTTACTATTTTCAACTGTTTTGGGGTGACTCATATGTGCTAAATGCTTTATCAATGATTTCAATAACAATAACAATGTGGTTTCAAGAACAATTACAATTATTTCAAGAACGCTAACAATGATTTCAAGAACGAATACAATGATTTCAAAAACTAATAACAAATTTCAAAAAGTGAACAAACTTGTTGGTTGTAGTTTACATGACCGATGACATTCATTAGCAATGATCAAGCCGACCAGTATTAGGTTATGGTACCATAGGATCTGACAAATCCCGTTATTTACTGCACCCATTGTTATGTGTGGGGGTTGTGGGTAGCGACTGAATCTGTAATTATTAACTTATCCTTTGGTAAGGGTTTGTTAAGAACGAGAGCGAGAGCGAGATGGAGCGAGGAACGCGTCAAGAAGGTTTGAATGTTATTAGAGAATCGACCATAAAGTAGTTTCACAATTAAAACAAGAACGACTAGAACGATTTTACAAAATGGGTTAACAATTGGGTAAACATTTTAACATGATTGACATTTGATCATGCATTTCCCACAAAACATAACTTTGATTTAAACCAAGTTTTACTTCAATACTTTGTTTTTGTGCATATGGTTTAGTTGAGACATTTCACTTGCCATACATGACATTTTGACGTAGACATTTGACATGGAAATTTGACATAGACATTTTGACATGATTTACATCTTGACATGAATACTTTGACATATTATTCAATACATTTGACAATTGATTTAAACATAGACATTTTACATTGTTTGGTTTGGTTTGGTTAAGTGATTAAGTAACGACGCGTGTGTAATATGATACAAACATGGTGGATACGCCGCTGGTACTTCCTATATATAAGTGTTTGTATGGTATTACATATCATAGCGTTATTTGAATCATTTCAGTTTGAGACATAGAACATTTTATACAAGTAACATACTTTTCACAAGACATTGATTTACAAACAACTTATCTTACACAAACTCATTTTACATGGTTATTCATTTAATCATGCATTATTTTCTTATTTATACATATCATCTGAACTAATTGTTTTTCAAATGATTTACAAAGACAAAGCAAATTACAAGGTTCATGACTAAACATTTTCTTAAACAGAAGTCATGAATCTTATTTTCACAAAACCTATGTACTCGCCAGCATTTCTTTGCTGACCTCGTTTTCACATATGTTTCAGGTATTGTTGGATGATATCGATTGATAAGATGCATGCTCACATAGGACTGGACAAGGCCTTAGTGACTCAATAACAATGATAGACTATGTTTAAATAGTGTATTTAGATTTCCAGACGATGTAATTACTCAATGTTTAATAAAACGAAACACTTTTGATATCCATGGTTATGAAACATTAATTCTGTTGCAACACGCCCCGATGTTTCCGCCGCGATTTGTTGTTTTACGCGGTCGGGGTGTGACACAAGTGGTGCTATTTCTACTAAAAGCTTTTGCAAAATCATTACTTGGTTTTTTATTTTCAAAACTTTTTGCTACACTATTCTCAATGGCCTCGAGATCAAACATGAGCTCTTCTACCGTGTCTGCTACAACCTCTGCAACAATTGGTTCGGTGCTTCCACCACCTCCTCCGAGAATGCAAACCTCTTCACAAGGAACTGAAATTCATGTGGCTCGGGATGTTATCCCCGCTCGCAATATTCTGGGATCTGGTCCTGTTTTGGCCTCTAATGAAGAAATTCTTACTTTATTTGGTAGTGTACAGGAACAGATGAGGCAACAGCAGGAGACCAACCAAATGCTGATGAGAGAGATACAACTCTTGAAATCTAGCTCAATCAGGCCCGCTGAGGATACTGTCACTCCCTTGCAACCTAGAGCTTTGAACTTCCGTTCTGCAGTGTATACTGAGGATAACAGGGGAAATATTGTGCCTAGCCATTCTCAGAATCAAACTCCTGAGATACCCTCTTCGGTCAGGGTGTCAACTGTGAGAAGCTCAGGATATGCTTCAGGATATGGCCAGAATCCTCAGACTGGTAATGTATCTAATAATAATAATACTCTTGCTACTAATGGTATTGGATCTTTGCAGGATGCAGGTATGACATCAGCACTTTCTAGGGAGCTTCAAAAGTTAAAGGACATGATATCCAGTGTACCTGGAATAGTCCAGCCAATTCCAGAAGTATCCCAGGATAGCCACAAGATATCTCGGTTTGCATATCCTATTTGTGATGCTGAAATCCTGAAAAGATTTCAAATCCCCAACATGAAGCTCTATGATGGAACTACGGATCCTGAAGAGCATATTGCCCAGTATAGGGAAAGGATGGAAATCAACCCTATCCCTCTAGATCTCAAGGAAGCATGCCTCTACAAGGGTTCTGGTTCTACCTTAACAGGATCAGCCTTAAAATGGCTTTTAAACGTTTCTCCTCATTCGATTACATCGTTTGCTCATTTAGTAAATTTATTTAATAGTCAATTTTCTTGCAGTCGAAGTTTTGAAAAACTAACCAGTGATCTCTACAGGATAACTCAAGGACCTCAGGAATCCTTGAGAGATTATGTGAACAAGTTTAGCCGGGAATCCTTAGATATCCCGCATCTTGATGTTGCAACAGCTGTGCAGGTTTTCAAGATGGGATTGCAGAAAGATTCTCAATTTTACCAGGATCTTGTAATGAATCCCTGCAGGAACCTGGATGAAGCTCGGAACAGGGCTTTAAGATATATTCGACTGGAGGATGACAAAAAGATGCAAGAAAGGATGAATTCATCCACAACCTATGAGTTAACCAATAGGAAATCAGAATCCTCATATAAACCATATCGCTATGGCAAGAATGACAACAAGAAAGTGAATGCTGTTGAAGACGAGGATCCTGAGGAGTATCCTGAGTTGTCATAATATTGTTTTTCTGTAAATATACCTGAACTGATGTAAGCTATGCAGGGTTTAGGAGACAAGGCTAGGTGGCCCCGGAAGAATCAACAAAAAGCTGATTGGAAGGATAAGTCCAAATGGTGTGCCTTCCATGAGGATTTCGGACATGTTACCGAGGATTGTATTGCTCTGAGGAAAGAAATAAGCTATCTCCTGAGCAAGGGATATCTGAAGGATCTCTTGGAAAGAAAGAAGAATAAGGGTCAGGATACTGAGAAGGATCCTGAACGAGCAGCGTCACCTCCTGCGGATGCCAAGATAATCAACTTCATTTCAGGAGGATCCGACATTTGTGGGACTTCATATTCTGCGGCCAAGAGACATGCAAAGGAGACTAAGGCCGAAAGAGGAGATAAGCCAACCAGGATGACGACCCTCACGACTGATAAAGTGATCACCTTCGATAGTGATGACAGGGATACTCTCCAGGATCCTCACCATGATGCTCTGGTAATAACCTTATATGTGGCTAACCATTTTGTACGCAGGATACTGGTGGATAATGGCAGCTCCGTCAACATAGTTCAACTAGAGATGTTGAAGAGGATGAATGTATCCCCGATGGATATCACTTCAAAGTCCACTGTACTTGTTGGGTTCAGTGGAGAAGCTAGGAATACCGTGGGAGAAATAAAGTTACCAGTATATGTTGAAGGGGTCAACTCAATGCAACGCTTTTGTGTGATGGACTCCTTATCCTGCTATAATATTATCTTGGGTAGACCATGGATCCATGATATGAAAGCTGTGCCGTCATCCTATCATCATTGCATCAAGATCCCTACTCCTTGGAGGGTTGTCAAGGTGGACAGTGATCAATAAGAGGCAAAGGAGTGTTACTCATCCTCGATGAAATCCTCAACCAAGCCTAATGCAGCATAGCAATTAAAGATACGGTCCCAGGATATCGTGGAGGCTTCAGAACAGGATGTAAAGAAAATTATCCTGGATCAGGATAATCCAGATATCTCGGTGCTCGTGGGAACCAATATCCCTCTGGATATTGAGGATCAGTTGACTAACTTTTTGAAATGCAGGATGTCAACATTCGCGTGGAAGCACGAGGATATGACAGGTATTTCCAAGGATATTGTAACTCATAAGCTCGGTATTGACAGGTCATTCAAGCCTGTCCAACAAAAGAGAAGGAAATTTGCTCCGGAACGAAATATGATTATTCAAGAGGAAGTAGAGAGGTTATTGAAATCCAAGATGATCAGGGTGGTCAAATTTCCAAGATGGCTAGCAAATGTAGTCGTGGTGCAGAAGAAAAATGGGAAATGGAGAGTTTGTGTAGATTACACAGACTTGAACAAAGCTTGTCCCGAAGACCCATTTCCTCTACCTCATATTGATTCAATGGTGGATGCTACTGCTGGCCATGAGATGCTAACCTTCATGGATGCATCCTCAGGATTCCAGCAGATCCAAATGGAACCTTCAGACCAGGAGGATACTGATTTCATGACACCGACAGGTATTTATTGTTATACTGCTATGCCTTTTGGTTTAAAAAATGCAGGTGCAACGTACCAAAGATTGGTGAACATGATCTTTAAAGACAAGCTGGGGGACACCATGGAGGTGTACATCGATGACATGGTAGTAAAATCTAAAAAGGCTGAGGACCACCTCCAGGATATTAAGGGAGCATTTGATATCCTGGATCAATATAACATGAAGCTAAATCCTGCCAAGTGCCATTTTGGAGTAGGGGCAGGAAAGTTTTTAGGATATATGGTGACTAAAAGAGGGATAGAAGCGTGCCCAGAACAGATCAAAGCCATCTTGGACATCAAGTCACCTTCCAATATGAAAGATGTTCAAAGACTGACGGGACGAGTAGCAGCATTAAACAGATTTATTTCAAGATCCTCAGAAAAATGCAAGGAATTTTATGATATCCTGAAGAAGAATAAGAAGTTCGAATAGGGAGAGAAGCATGAAGTAGCCTTGCAGGATCTGAAGCAGTATCTTTCAACTGCACCTCTATTAATGAAGCCTGAGGATGGTGAACCATTATCCATGTATCTCGCAGTATCAAGGAATGTTGTAAGTGTTGTTCTTGTAAAGGATCACGAAGGTCAGCAATATCATGTCTATTATGTTAGCAAAAGTTTATTAGATGTTGAAACTAGATATTCTCATTTAGAAAAATTAATATTGGCCTTAGTTATGGCATCGACAAAGCTTAGGCATTATTTTGAGACACATAGGATTCATGTTAAAACCAACAATCCTGTTAAAAATGTGCTTAGGAAACCCGAGATGTCAGGTAGGATAGCTAAGTGGTCGGTAAAATTAAGTGCCTATGATCTAGTATATGAACCCAGAAATGCCATAACGTCTCAGGCTCTAGCTGACTTTGTGGCTGATTTCAGTAGTGATATTCAAAATGAAGTAGACCTAGAAGTTCAACTAGGAGAAACCTCAGAATCCTGGACATTATATACTGATGGTGCATCTAATGTTAGAGGTGTAGGATTGGGTATACTACTAAAATCGCCACAGGGGGACATATTACCCCAGGCTATTAGGTGTGAGTTTCCTGCCACTAATAATGAAGCAGAATACGAAGCTTTGATTGCAGGGTTAGAATTGGCTAAGAATATGAATATTAAGAGTTTGCAAGTGTATGTTGATTCCTTGTTAATTACTAATCATTTTAATGGATCCTATGTAGTTAAAGGTGAGAAGTTAATAGAATATCTCAAAATTCTCAAAAAATTAGCAGGATATTTCGATGTTTGTACACTTGAACAGGTACCAAGAGAGGATAATGCTGAAGCCGATACTTTAGCAAATCTAGGATCATCAGTCAGGATACCAGAGGGAACCCAAATACCAATATTGCATATCCTGTATCCTACGATGGATCTTCTCAAATCTCAGGATAAGGAGGTATTAAGTATCCAGGATCCTGATGATGGGTATCCCGAGGAGGATCCTTAGTCCTGGACGGCTCCAATTATGAGATATTTTAAGGAAGGACACATCCCAAAGGATGAGAATCCTAAGGCCTTTAGAATGAAGGTATCACGATTCACTATTATAAATAATGTTTTGTATAAGAAATCTCTTACAGGACCATACCTGAGGTGCTTGGAGGATCCCGAAACTAAAGAAGTGCTTCAGGATATACACCAAGGAGATTGTGGTAACCATACTGGGGGCAGGTCGTTATTCTCAAAGGTATTAAGAATAGGATACTATTGGCTGACGATGAGAAAAGATGCTGCAGAATATGCTCGAAGATGTGATGCATGTCAAAGACACAGTAACATATTGCATCAACCTGCTGAACCACTTTATCCTATTGCTTCCCCTTGGCCATTCATGAAGTGGGGCATGGACATAGTAGGAAAATTGCCAAAAGCTCCAGGAGGAAAAGTCTTTATGCTGGCAATGACTGACTATTTTTCTAAATGGGTTGAAGCTGAAGCATTTGTTCAAGTTAGAGACCAAGAAGTAGTATCCTTCATATAAAGGAATATCCTGACCAGGTTTGGGGTACCAGCCGAGATAATTTGTGAAAATGGTTCTCAGTTTATAAGTAAGAGGACTACGGACTTTTGCAAGAGTTGGGGAATCAAAATGATCACATCTACTCCAGTACATCCTCAAGCAAATGGACAAGCAGAATCCTCAAACAAGATAATTGTCAAACACTTGAAGAAGAGACTAGGAGCGAAGAAAGGAAGATGGGCAGAAGAATTACCCTTTGTTTTGTGGGCCGATAGAACAACAATAAAGAGTGCGACTGGCCAAACTCCATTCTCCTTGGTATTTGGAGCAGAAGCAGTGATCCCAACAGAAATGGTGATACCTACAGCAAGATGTAACCTCCGGAATCCTAAGCAGAATCCTGAAGCCCTATGCCAAGAATTGGATACTATTGATGAGACAAGAGATGCAGCAAAGCTAAGGATGGCAGCATATCAACAGAGGATATCCAGAGCATATAACAAGAACATAAGGACTAGAAGGTTTCAGGTTGGAGATTGGGTATTAAGAAAGTCTTTTTAGAATACTACTAATCCTGCTGATGGAAAGTTAGCTCCTAAGTGGGAAGGACCTTATGAGATTGAATCAGAATCAGGGAAATGAGCATACCGACTCAAGAATATAGAGGGGGATATGCTACCAAGATCCTGGAATGCTATACACCTAAAGCTCTATTTCAAGTGAGTTTAGAATTTAATTTCTAACTCAGGATGGTATGAGTTCTATCTCTTTTAATATATTTGATATTATTTATTATTTTGAACCCAATACTGACTTAAGCATCGGAGCGGTGTTAGCCAGGCTAACACCCACCTTAGTTTACAGTTGTTTTGCAGTATATGCTTCGGGATATAGCTCCAGGATACACACTCAGGATACTTCGAAAGATTAGAGGATTGGCCCCCTCTCTCACGTTTAAGGGATACTGATCCCTTCACAGGTTTAAAGGTATTCACCTTTCTCACGAATTGGGTTTAAACACCTCGCCTGGAGCGCAAGTTATCCGGGGATAGTTCAAGGTGGCGGGAGCAGTTCATGTAAAAGTGGCTGACAATTTCGTTACTGTTGGCTATATCCTGGATCCTCAAGGTATATGAGGATTGATCACCCTCTCTCACGAAAGAGTATTTTCATACTCTCTAAGGTTTAAAGGTTTTCACCTTTCTAAGTCTTGGAGTTTATACACTCCCGCCTGTAGCGCATGAAAATTTGGGATTTTCCCCATAACACTCATGGGTTTATCCCCAGAACATTAAGGATTTATCTCCAGTATATTCTAGGGTTTATCCCCTGTAATACAAAAATTATACAAACGATTGCAATTGGTTTCTAAGTATTCGAAGGCATAATTCACAGGGGACATTCCTACCAAGCCAATTGTGCAAAGCTTAAAGGACCAAGCTTGGACCCGATACACTAAGTGTCCCAGACTGGGGACATCTTCGATGGAAAGATTGCAAAAGGATCGAAGAATGAGAGTGGAGTTGCACTCTATTTCTGGTATGATCTTTCCTTTAAAAAACCTTGTCTAAATCAGTTAAGTTTTTGAAATTATGTTTGACAAAAGCTTGAATATCCTGATTGGGATATGTTCCCATGATATATTTTCAGAATATATTTTTAGAATGTGTTTCAGGATATTTGGTTGGAATATTTGGGACATGATACTTGGATTAAAAACTAAAACTGTATTCTAATCAAACAATTGTTATCGAGACAAACTTTGTAAAATAAAAATGAACTGTCCTTTTTCTTTGAAAACTTTATTGTTTGAGTTATAAAAACCCTATTTGACGAAAGTCTTTATAGGATATTTGCGAGTATGCTAATCAAGATATTTTCATAAGAAATAATTGCACTAAGTTTGGAACATTGAAATTCAAACTAAGCAATGCATAACAAAAATTGAAAAACAACAATAAATAAGGTCAAAAGAAAGTTATATTATTAACATAGCAAAAGTTGTGCTTTTGGTTTCATCTCAAACTAAGATCCATCCACCAAAAGCACAACTGGTTTCTAATCATATTTACGTAATGGTTGAAGGTTTAATCTCAAACCGAGACCCATCCACCTCCAACCGTTATATTGTTCAAAATAAACGATACTGATTGATGACCAAGGGCTTCATCCTGAAACTCAGGACCCATCCACCTTTGGCCATCATATTATTTTAAGTGCAGGAAATGTAAATTGTTTGGAAGACAGGAAATAGAAATTGTTCCAACAAATACAACCATCAAATAAAAAAATGGGCTCCGGCCTCAGCATCAACATCCATCATCGCCCGTTTCTCTGCATTCAAGGGGCAGCACCTTCTTCCATGACTTCATCAGCAACATCCTTTCCAATATCCTTCTCAGCCTCACCACCAACACCAGTTAGCTTTTCAGTCGCTTTGGAAGACCCTTCAGCTACAGATTTAGTAGGATGCTCTACGGGATTACCGCCAAGACCCCTTAGCTTCGTCTCTCACGCCTTGACATTCCATGAAGGGCATTCAAATCCCAAGGCCCTGGCTTCGTAAGCCATTCTTAGCCTAGCCTGAAGAAGGGAGATGACGACGGAGATTTTCAGGCCTTCCCGGTAAGAGGTCATATCATGTTCATGTTGAGCCTGGGTGGCGTCAAGATGGAGTTGGGCTTCGTGAGTAACTTTCTTGATGACAGCCTGGTCTTCCTGGGTCATAGCTTTGAACTTGTCCTCGTAATGTTGAGATTTAGCAGCAGCGATCATACCTTGATCGGAAATGGTGACCTCGGCTTTCTTCAATTTGGACTCGAGCATCTTGTTAAGCCCGCAGGATTCTTCGTACAAGTGAACCAGACGTTCGAGGCCCTACAATGAAAAATGCAGGTATTATTGTATAATAACCAAGATACTGGTTTGACATATATGCAGGATATGGAATGAGGATCTATACCTGGTTGACAAAGGAAGTCATAAACCCGCTTGCCTCGATGAATCCGTGATTCTCGTAGGGAAACATTTCGGGAGTGACAGGAGAATCAATCTCTTTTCTCTTACGAGAACTAGAGGTCCGGGGCTTAGTAGCTGGCGAAGGCTTGGGGATGATGACGGATTTAGAACTGGTAGGCTTGGATGCAGCAATAGGTTTGGGACTTGGCTCTTTCTTGATCTGGACAGGATCGGAGTAACCATCCAACTCCTCAAGGTCGAAAACTTCTGGGATTTTGACTAGTGCCGCATAAAAGGAGAAATTTTAAATCTTTTCTACTCTTTCTTTATATTACGCTAATCAATTATTTGCAGAATAACTCTTACCAGACATATCAGATGATGAATATTGGCTGGAACTCGGGAGGTGTGTGGAAAAGCTTCTATCACCTTTCAGTAACTAGTAAATTGCTTTGATTCTCTTTTCAGATTCTGCAGTAGGAGGGGCTACTTCTTTGAAGTTTACTACATAAAGGCCAAATAAAAAAAAGTATCAGCACAAGATATATGTGACACATGTGCTTGTAATCATTGTAAACAATTCAGTTATCAATAAAATAATGTCATTTGATCCCAATGTTTGTTTGTTTATGTTTGACATTTTGCATGTTTTGGTTTTTGTTCAATTTCAAACTCTATATCGCTTTCTAGAGAGCTATACGCAAACCGATGCATAAACATAATCAGTTTAAAACGAAAAACACTCCGGAACATCAATATATGCTTAACATACCTTAAATAACCTTTACATAACTTAGAAATAAGTTTTGAAGGCTTTGGTATGGCAAAATCAAGTTTATTCGCTTACAGGGACTAAATTCGACAAACTGTGAAAGTATGTCGAATTCGTACTGTAACGGACAATCCGGAACATGACCATAAGTTAAACATACCCTAAATATCCTTTACATAGCTTAGAAATAGGCTTTGAGGGGTTTGGTGTGCTAAAATAAACTTTTTGGTCATTCAGGGACTAAAAGCGTCAAAAATTGCATAAGTTTGCATTTTCGCGCATATCTTACGTTCTGAATACATCCAGACATCCAAAACTTTATGTAATCATTAAAATATTTTATTTTAGTGATTGGCATGATAAAATTCCATTCGTCGCGTAATTTGGATCGTTTTTCGCATTCGTTCGTGTTTCGTCGTAATTAACCGAACAACGCAACCGTACGACCAAATGAACCGACATCCGAGATATTTTTGAGTATGTTTCATGTTCCCTATAATTTAACTTCATTTTAGAGCCTTGAAATGGGATTAACGGGGCTTAAACGTGTCAAAAATGCATCAAAAATCATGTTTTGCACATTCAGGGACCAAAATTGACAATCTGCCATAGTTATCTTAGGAAGGGACCAAAGTTGAAAATCTGATTTCCAGCTTGTTCCATATGTTCCCCTCATTTGCACATGGTTTTAATGAAACTAGGGGCTTGTTTTGGGGTACCCATGGTATTCTAAAACCATGGGCACACATGTAAGGTCCAGATCGAAGCTCGGTTTTCGATGAACGATCCTAAAGGTCTTGGTTTTCCTATAAATACCCCCACCCTGTTGCTTCAAAACTAACACTTTGATCTGATTTGGCTCTCTAAGTTAAAGTTACACACTTCATACCTGAGAGTAATCAGATCAAAACTCCATATCTTGGACCCGTTGTAAGTCCTCTTTCGTTCTTTTACGCGTTTTAGCGTGAAAGTCAAACATTGTTTGGCTTTCAGCTTTGACCAGTTTATGGTCAACACGAAGTTCGTTTGAACTTCGTAACGTGAGCGTAATCACGATGGTTCTAGTCCCTTGTGACTATACCTACTGATTACCACGTTATTTAGGCATAGTGGCGAGTCGTAGTTTCGGCCAAAATGCGTATTCTTGCGTATTTTGTAACCAAACTACTTTTAGGTATCAAGACCGTTTGCTTTGATATCAAACCTATTTTCTAAAATAGTTAAACATGTTTTAACATGTTTAGCTCGTCACTTTAGGTTTAGTGCTTATATAGGGTCGTAAGGTAAGCGATCTAAACAATCGCTTAGACTTTCGAACCCGACCCGTTTGGTCGATCATTAGGATCCGACCAAACACATTAGGTGACCATAGTTGTATAGGGAATAACCTTCCGAGGTTATACCTTATGGTCACGTCGTTTAGTTAGTTGTATGATAGGTAGTTTATATGCCTTAGGAAAATTACCAAAATGCCCTTTTTACGCCAAAATTCATTTTAAGCATATGTAACATAATTTTTTATATCTAAACTGATTTGGCAACAATATTAGACATGATAAGGCATATTTTACTTGTCATAGGACTAGTTAGGCGGTCCGAACGCATTTTACGCGAACGACGCGTTAAAGTAGCATAAGCTACCTAAACGAGTCGTAATGGGTCGTAAGCACTTAGGATAGGTTCCGTTTTAGAATGTGAGCTTTGTTAAACCATATTATATGAGTTCTTACACTCATTTGGTTTACGAAACCACATTTTATCCGATCCTCCGATTTAGGTCCGTTTATTAACATAGTTACCAATATTAGGTGCCGTTTGATTCCGTGATCCTTCTAGCGTTGCTTGGTGGTTATCTAAAGACTATTAAGCAATCTCAAGTGAGTACATAGTCCCCTCTTTTACTGTTTTCCAAACGTTTTGGGGTGAAACACATGTGCCTACTTGTTACTTTCGTGCTTTCCTTGTTTTCATATCATATACGTGTTATGTTCATTAGTACACTTATAGTACATGATTTCATTGTGTTTTTGCTATGTATGTCCATTTGTTGCATACTTAGTACATCGGTTTACATTACATTTTATGCTATGTATGTCCATTTAGTTCATACTTAGTACATTGTTTTACATTACATTTCACGCTATGTATGTCCATTTAGTGCATACTTAGTGCATTGTTTTACATCACATCACATGCTATGTATGTTCAATTGTTGCATACTTAGCACATTTGTTTTTCATTACATGCTTACATTTTGGTATGACATTTGGTTTGTTTAAATGGGACAAAAATACGTTCATTAACATTGGCCATGCCGTTCGTTAGTAGGTAGTGGTACCATAGGAATTGACAACTCCCGTTCCTGACATCCTAGGTATGCTTGGATGGAAGGAATGGCCGAATTCGATACACATAACTCAGATAAACCTTTAACTTGTTTAAGGGTTTATCGACACAGTCTCAAGGCTTGAATGTTTTCACAATACCGCATAGATGTTTGTATCAGTATAGCATGCATTTCCACAAAACATAACTTTGATTTAAACTACGTTTTACTTCAATACCTTGTTTTGTGCATTTTACCTATGGTTTAGTTGATATATTTCACATGCCATACATGATATTTTGGATACACATTACATGATTTACATTTGACACATGAACATTTTGACATTGATTATACACTACATGGTTTACATTTTGACATAAACATTTTGACAATTGGTTTAAACATAAACATTTTACATTGGTGGTTTGTTTGGGTAAGTGATTTAAGTAACGAGGCGCGTGTAATATGATACAAGCATGGTGGATACGCCGCTAGTACTTCCTATATATAAGTGCTTGTATGATATTACATATCGTAGCGTTATTTAAATTATTTCAATTTAGACATACAACATATTTTTCAAGACATTGTTTTACAAACAGTTTATTTTATATCACTCATTTTTACTTGGTTATTTAATTAACCATACATCATTCTTTTATATATAATCTGATTTTCTTATCAAGTTTTCATATGATTTATAAAAGTAAACACTTAACAAGATTCATGACTAATTTTTGTTAAAACATTCTTTTAAACTTACAAGTCATGAATCCTATTTTCACAAAACCTATGTATCTCACATGCATTTTTATGCTGATGTACCTATTTTCACATGTGTTTCAGGAGCTGTTGCATAGGTTTGATTCAGGATACACTAGGGTGGACTCGGGCCTTAGTGACATAAAAGAAACAAGATTAGTTTAAATAATGTTATGTACTCTTGTTTCTTTTGTTTAAAGACAATGTAATCCCCCTTTGTTTATAAATAAAACAAAACTTTAATTACCATGGTTATGAAACAATAATTCTGTTACAACACTCCCCGACGTTTCCGCCGCGGTTGCATGTTATACGCGGTCGGGGTGTGACAGAAGATTTGGTATCAGAGCCAATGGTTATAGGGAATTAGGTTATTAGTAATGCTTTGACCTAAACTATAACCTTTCTAGGACCCCAACACAAGTTATCTTGTGTTTAGATCTTAAAACATGCACTTCACCTATCCTTAGGTGATTGCCAAAACAAGAACCCAATTTTCCGAAACGATTTTTGAAAATCAATCTTCTGTTTTTAAATGATTTGTTACAAGGTTTTGAACCCTTTGATTTTTCAAAATGATTTTTGAAAATTTAATCATCTTCTTTTGAATGATTCTTTTGGCCTTGTGCCTTCCAAGTTTTCAAAATCTCGTCAAAGTTTTGAATTATAAACGTTGAAGCCGGAAGATGTGGACTACAACGTTCACATAGGGAATATTCGATGTATCCCGGATTTATAAGCTAGTTAGTTAGTTTTATTCTACTATAAATAGGAGTGATCGGATCAGATAAGAACACACACAATCTCTTAAGCTCTCTCTCTCTCTCTCTAGCTACAAACACTCACAACACACTCACACTTGTACCGAAATTGCATTGTAACACTTAGTTGATCCGCATCATATCCTGCACTATATCCTGATATTTGAAGCAATAAGAAGAACAAAGCAGCTGCGATTGTCAGCTCCCGAGGTTTTGTGCCGGCGATCTAGATTGATCAAGGGCTTTCCTCGTACATCCTGTGTCACCCTTTATATTTTTGCTCATTGTTTGATCATAGATACAGCTCAATATCCTGAGCCGTATCCTGAAAACTGTTTTTGCAAACAACTAAACTAGCATATTTTTTATACACATTTTTAGCACACTACCTCACTTAACTAATTTGATCACTTAATTGCTTCCGTAATTTTTGACCAAAACAGTGCTATTATGTTCCTATTTCCTGTTTGTTTATGCCCTTTATTTGTGTTTGTTTTGTAGTTATGTCTGCACTTGACTTTGTGAAGAGTGATGACACTTCTGATGTCGTGTTTGAGGATGTTGCAGCTACACCTGGTGAAGATACAGTTGCTAGGGGGTCTGAGCATAGGTTCGAAGGTTCCGGTTATATGAGCATTCCAAACGTTAAGGGTTTCATGAAAGTTCCTGCTTCCAAGGTTTCTACCTGTCGGTCAAACCGTCATTTGAAAAGTGCTGATCAACCCTCTGGTTCAGAGGCTATTGATATTAGTGATGACATTGAGGTGTCCGCGGAGCAGGCCTCTGAAGGTGGTGTAGAGAAGGGAAAGGAAAAAGAGTTGGTGGTTGCTGGGAAAAAGAAGAAGTTGGTTAAGAAGGGTGTTGCACCTACTATCCAGGGTTCATCAGGTAAAAGTGTTGAAGGCTTGGAGGAGCCTGAAGCTGAAGAAGTTTACGTTCCCAACTAGGGTGTGAAGGTTGGGGATAGTTTTAAGGATCCTGCCATTTGTGCAGATGTGTTAGCCCATTTTGCTCCCCTTGGTGTCCGAGATGCTATATCGGAGATGGAGGGTGATCACTTTATTTCAAGGTTGATGTTGAGTTCTTGCAACCTTTCTGCCCTGTTGGCTGAGGGTGTTACCCGTTTTACGAAAGGGATGCAGGAATATGAAGAAGTTACAAAGAAGAAGGATAAAATGAAAGCTTCCATGGCTGCGATGAAAAAGGAGGTGGATGGGTTTTCGAAAAAAGAGGAAGCTTGGGTGAAGAAGGTTGGTGAGTTGACCAGGAGGCATGAGATTAAGATGAATGGTTTGAAGAAGAGTTTTGAAGCAGATAAGTTGAAGTTGAAGGCTGATAGGGAAGCTCTATATGTTCAAAAGAAAGCCTTTGCTGAGGAGAAGGAAGGTTTGAAGGCTTCAGTCATTCAAGCTACTGGTGATAACCAGTGGCTCATTGAGCAGGGCTTTCAATAGGTTGTCACTTATCTCCTTCATTCTAAAGAATTTAACTCTGCCCTTGGGGAGGTCTATACCAAGCTGCTGAACTATGGGAAACATTTGGGCCTTATTGCTGGTTTCAAGCTTCACGAGTCTGGTCAGGCCTTAGAATAATCTCCTATGTTTCGCCCTGATGCCTCCGGGGTTTTTAAGGAGTCTGTTCAACAGATGGAGAGGCTGACTTACCCATATGTAAGTGAAGTTTCAACTTGTTTTGGTAAACCTCTTTCCGTATTACAGGAGTTGAAACCGGCTGGGCTAAACGAGAAGGTTTGTGTTGAAGTGCTTGATTCCCTGTCTAAGAAACGTTCTCATTCAGGGGATAGTGAGGAAACCTTTTCAGAAGATGCTGATGTTTCCAAGGAAGCAAGCCTCGAGGGTTCAACGGTTGGAGGTGATAGTGGTCCGAAGGCCAAGAAAGCAAAGAAGGCCAAGAAAGGTAAAGGTGATGGTTCTGGGGCTTCTAAGCCTCTTGCTGATGTTTGAACAATACATTCGTAGCTTTCTTAGCACTTTTAAAACAATTTGGTGGTTTGTATGTTTCTAAACTTCTTACTTTGGGGGAACCGTTTAGGCCCCCATGATGATTGAAGCCTTGGAGGCTTTGTTTGAACAATTTGTAGGTTTTAATGGCCCTTAAGGCCTCGTATGCTATGGTTTAAACTTTTTAGTACTTACCTTGTGTTGTGATTTTTTATGTTTTTGTATATTTTGTAAGGCAGCTTGGTTTGATAACTTGTAGCTTGAAGCCTTCGAGGCTTCCGATTGTTGCTTGATGTTTGTGACTTAGTGCTTTGCTAAGCACTTCTGGTTTTAAGTTTGATACTACCTTTTTTTTGTTGCTTTGCTCCTTTACTTGTGTTTTGTTTATGTAATTGTCTTTGTTGATATTGTGTTGTCTTTATGTTATTTATACCTTAAAGGGTTCAGTGCTGCAGTCACTTAACCTTGGTATTTTTAACAAGAAGACATAGCACTTATCCTATTTATCATTTATCTTGTTTTGATCTTGGTTCATAAGCCTGTTGATTATGATTTGTTTTTTAGAGGATTTTCTAAGGCTTAAGGAACATTTGGTGAAGGCTGCTCAGATCCGTCTATGAGACAAGTTTGTTTTATGAAAAATTTATAAGTCTCATGGAGTTGTATTGATTTAGGAACTCACCCCTTATATAGGTTCATTCAACCCTTGAACCTATTGAGCGATGTGGCCTGAGAGCTCATCCCCTTACATGACCCTTGTTATGGAGTTTTTTGCTAGGTTCTCAACCTGATCATAGGATAAAAAGACAAGTTTTAACAAGAACCTCGTTGTTCGTTCAAAGTGTGCAAATTACAAAGCAACAAAAACAACACTTTGCCAATTTTTCTTACACATGTTTTTCTAAGCGTGGAACCTCTTAAGGTTTTTGCCGTTCCAATGCCTGGGAAGCTTTTTGCCATTTAAATCAGCTATCTTGTATGATCCTCCCTTGTGAGCTTCGAGGATGGCATATGGTCCTTCCCATTTGGGACCAAGTTTTCCCTGGCTTTCTTTCTTACTTGCTGTGACGCCCTAACACATTTTTACCCTTAATTTGCAGCGGAAAGTACATACCTGAAATTTCTTTCATGATATTCTTTCTTTCACTTAAATACATTAATCCCTTTTTATAAATTAATCCAAAAACTAACATACTTATATCAAATTAAGTGACCACATACACACCCACGTACAATCCATGTCTTGACTCGATCTTCAACCGCGTACACTTCTTGATGAAACATCCATAAACCTGTACAGCCTGCAGTCACCACATTCAATCACATCATTAGCAACCGGTGACATAATACAAAATCTTAACACAAGCATAATAAGGTGTCAACATATCATGCTTTCTCTTATACTAGCCCCTTCATCCATCCATTCGATCACTCGCATCGAATTGCGGAGTCAACCTTCACTTCCATTGTTAACATGCCTATACTTCACATTAATTCTCAATAGAAAAACGGTTAGTATTATTAGCTTCCCTTCATATGAACATGTCCTCAAATATACATAACTCATCTTATTTATTCAAGCATATAATTAAATACCCACTCAAGCATGTATTCACTTTCTATTCATACACGTACTTACAATTTACATCCTACATGTATAACTCCTTAATTCATCTTTATGCATAATTCATTATGTAAGTTCCCTTTCTTACCCAAACTTAATCGAATCTCTTTCTTAACCACTTCCAACCCATTTCCACTAAAACTTAACTTAGAAATAACATCGATTCATATCTTCTTACATTACATTCAATAATTACCATATATCATAAATACATTACCAAACAAAAGGGTAAGTTCGGAGTTCACTTACCTCGTGCGTCCGAGTTCAAGCATAGCTTCCGTGTTTATCCTTGGCCCGTTGCCCTTCCATGCTTGTGTCCATGTTGACATGACTCCTATCCGTACATGTCACACATTCATCATGACATGATTAGCATACATGAGCATACATACCTTTTAATGAAGGTTTCTTGCCATAACATCTTATCAAACTAATTTCCCACTTGTAATCCATTCAAAACACATTCCTTATACAAATCTATTATCTAATACATCATCATCACATTCTACATACATTTATTCATTATTAGCATACAATCTCACTTATCATTTTCTCCTAAGCATTTCATCAAACACCTGGTGCGCATATCACTTTCTAAGCATAATGTACAAGTGCTTTAAGCATGTTCTTCCCTATTTCATCTTATGAACCATCACATTCAAGCAAAATCTCAAAATCATAAATTCCACATCAAGTTTATCTATCTCAGTCTATCATATAGCACCTTATACATCACAAGATCACACTATAACATCTACAAGTTCATCATGATCATCATCTTCACACTCATGCAATGGGTTTCATTCTAAATCACCCAATTACTTGAAATTATTCATAACACAAGTTCTATTTGGTGTTTCTAACACCTCTACATGCTTAATTTCATACAAATTCATGGATTGATCATAACCCACTTCAAACAAGATCATCAAATCTAAGTTTTAAGACATACCTTATGATCCCCTTGTGAAGGTGATCGTTAATTCATGTTCGGTTGTGAATTTGGGCTTCGTTTAGCCTTTCAATTTGGAGAATTTGATGAAGTTTAGGGTTTTGGCTCCATGGGAGCCTTCCCTGCTCGTTCATGAACACACACACGATGTGTGTGTATGTGTGTGTGTTGTTTTCTTTTAATAAAACAACTTTCAAGTTGTTCACTTTGGTCCCTCATGTTTCGTTTTAATTA
The DNA here is from genome assembly GCA_030545235.1 of Helianthus tuberosus. NCBI lineage: Eukaryota > Viridiplantae > Streptophyta > Magnoliopsida > Asterales > Asteraceae > Helianthus > Helianthus tuberosus. Next base: position 104,155,348 of record CM060351.1, read on the forward strand.
AATAAGGCTACAACCCTTCGTTTAATACCAACAATACTAATATTCAACTAGGTTAATTATTCCTAGTTAATATTCATTTACGGGTTTACTTTTACCCCTAACGGTATTTTTACCCATTCCTTTATATTAACCGGGTTTGAAATTACCAAACCCATTTTTGGGGTGTTACACTTGCTTCTTGAATGGTTGCTTGATCCCTTGCTTCTTCTAGGAGTTCCAAGTTCAACATCGTCTCTTTTTTGTTTGTTTCTAGATCAATGTTGAACGTTCTCTTTGTTGTAACTCCTATTTCTGCTGGGATTACAGCTTCGGATCCGAACACCAAGCTATAAGGTGTTTTCTTGTGGCTTGTTTTTTCGGTGGTTCTTATTGCCCATAACACGCTTGGGAGTTCTTCAAGCCAATTGGTGTCATGCTTTCCCAATCGTGTTTAGATGCCTTCAGCAATGCTTCGATTTGTTCTTTCAACCTGGCCGTTGGATTGAGGGTAGGCTACTGAGCTGAAGACTTGTGTTATTCGGAATTCTTTGCACCATGTGCTGAAAGGCTTCTCAGCAAACTGTTTACCATTGTCCGTGATTAATACTCCTGGTAACCCGAATCTGCAAATGATGCTTTCCCATACATAATCAATGATTTGTTTTCCCGTTATCTTTACCAACGGCTTTACTTCCGGCCATTTGATAAAGTAGTCAACCGCTACTGGGAGGAATTTAACTCCTCCTTTGCCTGGGGGGAAGGGTCCAACTATGTCCATTCCCCATTTGTGGAATGGCCAGGCAGATGAGATGGAAACCAAATCATGCTTTGGGCTTTTTGGCATCGGAGCTTGTATTTGACAGGCTTCACACTTCTTCAATTGCTCGATTGCATCTCGATGCATGGTGGGCCAGAAGTATCCAAGGTTCATTAATTTTGAAACCACTGACCTTGGGCCTAAATGGGCTCCACAAATTCCTTCATGAACCTCCTTGATCAAGTATTGACTTTGTTCCGGGCCGACACAACGAAGCAATGGTGCAAGGTATCCTTTTTTGTATAGGATATTTTCTTGCAACACATATTGTCTTGACTTTATTCGAACCCTCTCGACTTCAACTTGATCCTTTGGTAGTTCACCATTTGTCAGGAACTTAATCAACGGGGTCATCCAATTTGTGCCTTCCTCGGTGATGACATCTTGTACTTCTAGTTCTTGGAGAGATGATTGCTTCAACACTTCAACCAATACCTTTTTTGTGAGATGGGCAAAGGTTAATGAAGGAAGTTTGCTTAAAGCATCAGCTTTTTTGTTTTGTGATATTGGGACTTGTTGGATTGTGCATGCTTCAAATGAGTTCATAAGCTCCTTGGCTTTTTCACAGTATTCCTTCATGTTTGGTTCTTTGGTCATGTAGTTGTCGTTCACTTGGTTGGAGACAAGCAATGAATCCATGAAGGCTTGAAGCCTTTTGACACCTATTTCTTTTGCAAGCTTGAGTCCAGCAATCAAAGCTTCGTACTCAGCTTCATTGTTTGTGGTCTGAAATTCAAATCAAAGAGCATATGTAAGTTCCAAATTGTTAGGATCGATTAGAATCAGCCCTGCTCCTGACCCTTCAACGCTGCAAGCTCCATCAGTGAAGAGCTTCCAGGTGTGTGGGTCGGAGGGTTCAGCAGAAGCTGTGTTGACTTCTGTTATTGATTCGTTGGGCATTTCCGAGATGAAATCAGTCAAGACTTGTGCTTTCATGGCTTTTCTTTGAACATAGGTGATATTGTGCTCTCCTAGTTCCACAGCCCATTTGGCTAAACGTCCAGCAGTTTTGGGTTTTTCAAGCACATTTTTGATTGGTTGGTCTGTGACCACTTGTATGGGATGTGCTTGAAAGTATCTCCGAAGCCTTCTGGCTGTTTTAACTAATGCAAAAGCTAGTTTTTCTAGTGGGGGATACTTGGTTTCAGCTAATTTCAATGTTTTGCTGAAGAAGTAAACAGGTACTTGAGCCTTGTTTCTTTCAATGGTTAAGACTGCACTGATTGTTTCTTCAGCGATTGATAGGTAGACGGATATTAGCTGTCCCGTTTCTGGTGCAGCTATGTCTGGCAACGAAGCTAGGTGTTTCTTCATTTAATTAAAAGCTTCTTCTGCTTCCTCTGTCCACTTGAAATCCCTTTTGTTGGTACACCCTTGAAGGGTTTTGAAAAATGGGAGGGATTTTTCTTCCAACTTGGAGATAAAATGCTTCAGAGCTGCTAGTTTACCATTTAAGCTTTCAACCTCTTTTTTACTTTTTGGTGATTTTGTCTCTAAAATAGCTTTGACCTTGTTGGGGTTGGCTTTTATGCTTTGTTTGCCAACAATGTGTCCCGGGAACTTACCTTCCTCGAAACCGAATGAGCATTTTACGGGATTCAGCTTCATGTTTATTTTTCTAAGGTTTCGGAACGTTTCTTGAATGTCGTCAAGCATTTGACCCTTGATTTCGGGCAGAGGGTAACATTCCTTTGGACAAGCCTTATTCAGGTCTTTGAAATCGATACACATTCTCCACGATCCGTCGGGCTTCTTAACCATGACAGGGTTGGCTATCCAAGAATGGTATTTGACCTCTCGGAGTATGCCAGCTTGTACCAACCCTTCAACCTCTTTGCATGCAGCTTCGCTTTGATCCGGGGCAAGGCTCCTTTTTTGTTGGACAATGGGCTTCACATTTGGTGGAATTTTGAGTTCATGTTCAGCAACATCCCTAGGGATGCCGGTCATGTCATCTGGACACCATGCAAAGATGTCCATGTTATGAGTCAACAACTTTTTGAGGTATGAGAGGGTTTCTTGAGTAAGGTTGGTGTTAACCCTTATCCTTTGTTCAAGATATTTAGGGTTAATGGCCCAACCCTGCTCTTCACCTTCATTCTTTCCTGAGCTTTCTCCTTCAACCATGAGGGCTTCAAAGGTTGGTTGAAGGGTTGCAATTCCTCCCCTAGTGGGGAACTTGACAATGCCTTGACCAACAGAGACAGCCATGCTAAATTCACTTTGGCCCGGTCTCCCTATGATGACGTCGTAGGCCGAAGGCATGTTGATTATAATGAAGGTGAGTGGCTTGGTTCTTTCTTTCTCACCTTCTTTGAAGCAGACGTGCAAGGTCAGTTGCCCTAAAGGCTTGATGGGTATGTCAGCGATACCCTTGATGGATGACTCGACCGGTTGAAGCCTTGAACGCTCCTGACTGCTGAGCAGGTTGAAGTATTTCTCAAACATTATTTCAGTCATCGCACCTGTGTCGATGTATGCCTTGTTTTTTTTTAACATTCCAACAGTGGCCTCCACAACCAAAGGGTTTGAGTGATTTATGTGGTGGTGGGAAGCACAGGCATTGAAGCTCCCAAGCTTCCAGGTGTTGCCGCTTGGTGGGAGTCCCTTCAGTGACATTCACCATGTTTACCTCTTTGTTTTTTTCCATCACCCATTTTATCCTTTACTCCTTTAACAAGGTGAGCGAGTTCCCCTGATTTGACGGCTTCCTCAATTCTCTTTTTGAGTTGGAAGCAATCATTAGTGTGATGCCCCTTTCTACTCATGGAACTCGCAGAACTGGGTGGCATTTTCACTTCTCTTGCTTTTAGGCAGGGGCCTTGGCGGTCTGAAGCTAAGCTTGACTTCCTCAGTGGCAAGTATTTCTTGAGGGGTTTTGGTCAAGGCTGTGAAGTTCACGGCCTTGTCCTTGCCAGAAGGGTTCCAACCTTCAGACCTTCGAGGGTCTGAGCTCCGAGGTCGTCTATCATAAGAACCGTAGTTGCTTCTTTTTTGGCTGGGGCTATTGTGTCTCCAGCTGGGACCCCTCTTTCTTTGCTCCTTGATATCAACCGCCTCTTCTCCCCTGATATGAGCTTCGGCCCTTTTAAGGGCTTCTTCCAAGGTTTTGGGGAGGCACTTGTTAAAGTCCCTGGTAAGGTATTTAGAGGTAATTGCATTCATAAAACCTGCAACCCTCATCTTCTCATTGGCTCCCACATATGTTAAACCCTCCTTTTGTACCTCTCAATGAAATCTCGGAGGCTCTCATCATCTTTTTGTTTGATCTGGAAGATCACAGTGGCATCCTTCACATATCTCCTTTGTTGTGAGAAATTTTCTAAGAAACCTTTGCTTAGATCGTCGAAGGTCCGAATGCTTCGAGCTGGCAAATCATTGAACCAGATCCTGGCCGACCCAACGAGGGTTTGCATGAACATTAAGCAACACTCGGCGTTGGACCATTTCTCTATCCTTGCTGCCCCTGTGAAGATTTGAAGATGATCTTCCGGATCCTCCGTTCCATCATAGGTTCGTATGTGGGAGGGCATCTTTATCCTGGTCTGAAAATCATAATCAGGGATTTGCTGAGAAAAGCATGACAGATTGCTGGGTTTGTATGGTTTGGCCAAATCCTCTTCCACCCTTGCACCCGTGCTGTTGTTGTTGTTCCCTTGGGTGGCCAGCACTTGATTAATAAAGTGCTGCCAAGGGAAGCTTGCCATCATCTAAGCCATCATTTGGGGCATAAGGTTGAAGCCTTGAAGGCTTCCGGGTGCAACTGTACAATTTATCCCTAAAGGTGCACTCATAACGGCACTTCGTGCCAAAGGGAGAACAGACAAAGCTTGCTCCCATGTAGTTGTTGCTGGATGTGGAAGGCTTGCAACAGGATATTGTAACAGCTGATCCAAAGTTAGCTCGTGCCCCAATGGAGCACCGGTTGCAACTGGTTGGGAAGAAAATAGAGGAGAAGACGTCGGATCTGGCCTTGTGTATGTGTATGGACTGGGATTTGGAGGTGGATGGCTGGGACCAGCCTCATTCCTGGACATGGTTGGTTGTGAGCTCGTAAAAGGAAGAGCAGGAGGTCCAGGTAATAATGATGGTTCTGGCTCGTCATAATCCAGCCGAATCCTCACTCCCTTGTCTCTTTCCCTGCTCATGTATTGGTTAAGGAGAGACCTTAACTCTAAAAAGTTATTAGCGACTCAGGGGTAAGGTCAATACGTGAGGGAGTGTTGGAAGCACCGACATTAGGAGATGGAACTCCTGAACTAGACGGGGTCGGCGTTTGGAAGGTGAGGAACTCGGGGTATGTTGCTCCAGTTGGAGTGCTCCTCGGTGTTGAGAAGGAAGTTGGTATAACCACATGAGTTTGGCTAGTGCTAGGGGTAGAGGTACGTGGAACTTGGTTCACCTCCCCCGGAGATTCTCCTTCAGACATGACGATTTTAGGAAGAATGGAGCTACACTACTGGTCTTCTTTTGAAAGAAATGACTGGCGTAGCCCCATGGTGGGCGCCAACTTGTTGTTACAACGAGAATGAGACCGTGAGTAGTGATCAGACTGGTTAGGCAAAAGGCTTCAAGGGTTGAAGTTTGCCTAACGCAGGTCGTGGGGTCCCCCCACGTTTGCAAGACGTGGAGAGAGGTTCACTAGTTATGTTTGTTATTTGCTTGAGATCCTCGGCTGAAAGGATGTTCAGCCTTGGATGCAAGTGCAAGCAGAATGTGTGTGTTGTAATGAAGAAGAGAGACTTGTGCGAAACAAGTTCTCGAGGGACAAGAAGGAAGATCAGAGATCCAAGGAGATATGAGCTGATCCAGAATGTCCGAAATGTATTCAATGAAGTGTCATTTATAGGGAAAGAGGTTTCTCAAAGGAGAAACCTTTGACTAGTGAATCCTGCTTGCAATGGAGTACTTACCCTTTTAGGGGTTGAAGCGTTTGGAACTGCGGATAAAAGAGGTCTCCCTGTGCACACGTTTTGCTTTTGCGGTTGTGGGAGAGTTGTTCAAGTAATCAGTGAAGTGACTGATTACTGTACACGTGTTGTTCACCTTAGTTCCCGGGCTTTAAACCTTTGAACCTTTTAACCCTTCAAGCTATTATGTATTCTTAGTCATTTTATTGAGACTTGAGCTACCCGTCATCAGTTATAAATATAAATAATAATTGTCTAAACTGTTTTTAAATCATAAACAAAAAACCACACATCCGATTATTATTACAATCAAACTAATAATTCTAAATTATCAAATAAAAAGGATTATAATAAAGTTTATGAATAATAAAGTTATTTAATAATATTTAAATTTTAGTTTCCATGAGCTGTTGAACAACTACTAAAGTGATGCCCCGATATTTTCACCATCGGTTGGGGTGTTACATCTTTTATTGATCATATGTATATGTAAGCTTAAGTGGTACAAAGAATTGGAAGTGGGCTTGTTCGTTTGGTTGTAGAAATGGTTCCATAATCTTCAACGTTACTAGAACACTTGGCTTTGTTTGAAACTGCTAAATAAATGCCGACATAACAAACCATATTGCTCGAATCTTTTGAGATTGTATGAAATAGAAAATGATCCCCATCATTGACAAGTACATATGAAATAAATTAAACACTTTATCAAATTACTCTAGTTGTTTGTTTATCATAATAAAGTAATATAATTACTCTACTAATTATAAAAAATCATATAATTACTCTTCTTACAACTAAATAATAATGTAATTACGCTACACATGTAATTACAACTAAAAAGTATATAATGTAATCACAAACTAGACGAAGTAGAAGAAAAAGGTAGGATAATTACTTTGCTAGATTAATTATTCTATATGTTTCTTCTTCGTCAAATCATCTCCTTGAAAATCACGGTGAATTCCATAAAATTACTAGAGTAATTATACTATCTCCTTCTTCGTCTAATCGTCTCCTTCAAAATCAGGTTAAATTCCAGTTTCTATGCGGTAATCGCAAAGTTACAATTATTCAGATTTTGAATCAACCGAATCAACGTCTATACACGTTTAATCCATTTTGAATCAAGCATTGTACACATTAAATCGATTTGAATCAAGCTCTCTACACATTTAGTCGATTATGAATCAAGCCCGTACACGTTTAATCGATTGGGACCTTCAGTTGGTCAAGCTCTATAATCGCAAAGCTTTAGTTATTCAAAATTTGCATATTTACAAGAATGTCACCGCGCGATTTGCCAAATTCCTTTGGTTCGCATGTTTAGCATAATAACTTTATATGTATTTGATCCTTACACTTATCTATATCTATCTATCTATCTATATCTATATCTATATATATATATATATATATATATAATAAAAGAATGCCATGAGGGACACGTGTAATCCGTTGGAGCCATCTAATTTTTTGTTTTCTCGTCTTTCTCTCCTACTTAATTATGGATACTTAATTTTAGTTAAAGATAGTTATTATATCATTAACCAAACGAATTTAATATGAAATTAATTATTAATTTCTTAAATATACTTATATTTTCTCTTAAAAGTACCAAGTTTAAAATTATGTTGGTTAAAATATTTAAAAAACGAAGAATAATGATGATAACTGTTTTTTTACGAGTGATTTCTATAAAAATCAAATATTTAATGCGATTGGATGGTAAAGAATGGTAAAAAAAATACCATATGTTAAATAATAAAAAATAGGTGATATTAAAAAAATCAAAGTTAATACCCAGTTGAAAAAAAAAATAATGATTTAAAAATTTAACTTAACAAAATATCCAACTGTCAAGTTAATGTTCATTTTTAAATACATAATACCGAGTGTATATATTAACAAATTTTACATTATATACGTACACACGAGTTTATTCAACTGTGTAATGCATATTTTTTTAAAACATAACATTTTTATTATTAATTATATACCATTACATTTATCAACTCGTGTAATACATAATACCAATTGTAACCTCGTTATATATAAAAAAGGTTTTTAGAGTTAAGGGTCTTAGTGTGAGAGCATTGTCTGTGTCCTCTGGGATAGAGGAAATGCTATGAGTTGGATATTATTAAGAACGTCTTTTGTATGTATATGTATAGATTGTGGGAAAGATGGGTGAGAACATTGCAATTAAACCAATTTCTTTTTAGATTAGAAATAAAGGGTTCATTTTGTTGTGCATCTCCTCCTGGTAATATATAATGTTACGAATAGATCCCTCCCCTATGAGTTTGAGTATGTATATATAAAGCACACACATTTATCAAGCTCAAAAAAATGAAGGAATACCCCTGAAGAACGTCAAAGTGAAGATCCTTGGGTCTCTTTTCAACTAACATCAGCTGTTTTATTGCAAGATACCTGATTATCTCTGTGGTGCTCATTATGAAATTTCATTGTTGGTGACTGCACAAGTTCCCCGGTTGGCGTGTGAAAAAGCAAGCGTGCCACAACACGGTCTATAGGATTTGTCTTTGTCTCGGCATCTGGAGTTTTTGCTGAGCTGTCAATGTCAGGTAGAGAGTTAGTTAACATTTACTTGTTCCACCTCATATTCAGTTATAGCATAACACGTTATAGTTATAAATACTAATTTAATTATCTTCTTGTAGATTATCAGCTTCTTGTATGGCATGACAGATACATTATCCCTACCTTTCGTTCTCATATGTGATGCACTCCGATTATTATATAATCTCATGTTCAAAATTGAAGTCCAAACAGATAACGTGGTAAATAAGCTTATTAAAGTTCAGTAGCTAAGAAGATAAAAATTGGAAATCTAAGATATTTTAGTATCTGTCAGGCCTTAAATTGATTATCACCAGTACAGTCAGTGTCTCTAGATTTATCATCTCTATGGTCAGCCTTAAATTACAAACAATTGTTCTAGTTTAGCATATTTGTTGTCTGAGTCCTCTTAACTACAACGGAGTACTTCTCGTCACCTCATATAGTCGACAAACAATTTAATCTTCCGTTTTCATATGTACAAACTAACATGTGTGGTGTTTGTACCAGGCTTGCTAGTTTAGATTTTCACTATTCCACTAACAAATTATTATTATTATTATTATTATTTTAGATGCACTTGGATTTTCCTAAAGTTCTGTGCAGGATGACAAAAAGTGAGGCAGTCTCTATGTGGTGGAAAATGATGGATGATACATTGACAAATGGAACTGATCGTCCCATCGGTACTCATGGGGATTACATGATATCCAAAGAAAAAAGATGAGGCAAGACTGAGGTACTTTTTAGGAACTAAATTTGCACAACGATGAAATTCAATACCTCAAGGAAGTATGCCTTAGATATCATTGAAGAAATTAGAATGAAGTCGATCAACACTCCAGTGGGTTCTAATCCTAAAAATCAGGAGACTCGACGAGATATCACCATAGTTATTAAAGGCGTTAGTCGCACCCAAGGTGCATAGGCCTCGCCTGGGGCCTAGGCACAAGGCGCAAATAAAGCGTGGGCATAAGAAAAAAAAAAGCGCACAACAAAAAAAATTAAATATTTTTGTATAATAGAAAATTAATACTATTCTTCAAATAAATAAACTAAAGCTATTATATAACATTTAGTATCGTCTATTTAGTACCAAAAGTTATAAAATGCTAGTTTATTAGTGTAGAAAAGTAGTTTCATTATATAAAAGTAGAAATCTAGCTGTAATCTTGCCGGAATTTAGAGAATTTAGCTGGAATCTGCGCATGAACCATCACATGGAGAACTAAAGCGCAATTGGCTCGCCTCGCTAGGAAATTGGGCCTAGGCGCAAGAGGCAATGGCTTTTAACTATAAATATCACATTTGTTGTGATTATTGATAAATGACAATTGTAACTCTAATTGGCAAGCTGTGCTACGAAATCTAGGGTACATAAGGATTCATCTTAGAAAAGTTTCGGGATAGTATAATTTACGTGGTTTGTAACTCCAATAATCAACTAGGGGATGTGTTCTAAAAGTCTCTTAGATATCCTCTAATTAAGCGGAAGCATATGACATATACGCTCCAGCTTAAGCCGGAGTGTTCGAATACATTATGCTTAAGCCTTGCTATGTAATATATAAGGGTTAGCCTCATTGGCATTAGAGAGTTTTATATTATGTCTATATATAATATAAGTATCCGCTTTACCTTCACAAGCCCAATATTGTATAATAGCGTGTAGGGTTTCGCATCCATATCTATATAAAGTTGTATCATTGAAATAGTTTTAATCACTCAATACTATATATATATATAGGGTGGGGTTCGGCTACAAAGTCTAGTTTTTCCTACAAAGTGTACAAAGTCATAAAACACCACAATTTCAGCCATAAAACACACTCAAAACCCACAAATAACAAAGTGAAGATCACAAAAACACAATATCCAAACCCTAACAGTCCATAAAAACTTCAAACACTCCATCGTAGAAACTATGAATATAAAACACAACATGATAATCAACATAAAACACACTAATGTTAGTCATTCGATAATCAAAGCCTTATCATCCAAAACACAACACAAAACCCACAAATATAGCGTTTTAGTAATCTATACTTTGTTATTTGTGGGTTTTAAGTGTGTTTTATGGTTGGCAGTATGGTGTTTTATGACTTTTTACACTTTGTAGGATAAATGGACTTTGTAGCCAACTCCCACCCTATATATATATATATATAGGGTAAGGTTCATGCGAGAACCACCTTTATTGCGAGAACCAATGTGAACACAACCTAAAATAGCTAAAAAAAACCTAACCCCCCCCCCCCCCAAGCTAAATGCTAAAAACTAAAACCCCCAAAAAACCTAACCCCCCCCCCCCCCCCCCCCCCCAAGCTAAAATGCTAAAAACTAAACCCCCAAAAAACCTAAAAAAATCTAAAAAAAATCTTAAAAAATCAAAAAAAAAATCTAAAATTTTTTTTTTTAATAATTTTTATGTTAAAATCGCTACTTTTAGTAGCAAAAAAAAAATTTTTTTTTTAAATTTAATTTTTTTTTTTTTATTTTGCTACTAAAAGTAGCGATTTTAACATAAAAAATATTAAAAAAAAAATAAAAAAAATTTTGTGTGTTTTTTAGCTATTTTTAGGTATTTTTGGTTGTGTTCACATTGGTTCTCGCAATAAGGGGTGGTTCCTAACGGATCTTTGTCCTATATATATTTAGAGTAAACTGCCATTTTTAGGTATTTTTGGTTGTGTTCACATTGGTTCTCGCGGTTCTCGCAATAAGGGGTGGTTCCTAACGGATCTTTGTCCTATATATATATTAGAGTAAACTGCCATTTTGGTCCCTGAGGTTTGGTCACTTTTGCCACTTTAGTCCAAAATTCAAACTTTTTGCATCTGGGTCCCTGTGGTTTCAGTTTTATTGCCATTTTGGTCCAAAAGTGAAATAATGTCATATTTGTCTTATAAAATCCTGCTATTTTGTCATTTTCCTCAGGGGCAAAATGGTCATTTTGATAAGATAGCAGGATGGTTAGGAAAAATGATCATTTTCCTCAGGGGCAAAATGGTCAGAAAAAGGACAAAATAGCAGGATTTTATAAGACAAATATGACATGATTTCACTTTTGACCAAAATGGCAATACAACTGAAACCACAGGGACCCAGATACAAAAGGTTTGAGTTTTGGACTAAAGTGGCAAAAGTGACCAAACCTCAGGGACCAAAATGGCAGTTTACTCTATATTTTACTTTCAAAGTTACCTGACTTTTATGTATTCCTATGTGCACAAAGATGTTTTTGTTTGTTGGGAAACTTGATATTATACTCTATCCTATTATATATCTACACCAACTTTATATTATATTACCGGGTTGCCAACCTTTTTGCACTGCTTACTCCTTCCATGACAACAGTATTGGTTATTTTGTTGGTGGTAGCATCATATTTTCTCTGCAAAGCACCTTGAGCCAAACGAATCAAGCTATCTCTGATACATAGCCTCAATTGAATGCCCAACTGCAACAACATCTCTCCATGAACTTCAAAAGATCAAGACATATATCACGGAAAACTCTAGCATATGTATAATAATACTTACCCCGGCAATGACATTTTGAAATTGGTGTACCACAGTATCTGCCAATGCGGTTTTATCCATCATCACAGGCCGTGCATCTGAATCAAGAGGTGAACTCAATTGAAGATTTGAACACAATTGAAGATTTGAATAATCATCTTGCTGTCTAATCTTCTGTTGTTGTTTACGAATAGCGAGCAAAGCGCGCATTTGCTGGCGCCTCCTTAGTTTTTCAATCTTTTCCTGAGGTGTCATGCTCAAAGGAGTTTTGTCTGAAACACGAGGAGACGGAAATGCATTTATCAAGTGTGTGTACCCAGAAGACTCAGTTTCTTGATTTCTAACCGAAGATATTTTGCTCTGTTGGCTATACTGTCCTTCCCATTCTTTTTTCACCTGTGCACACTAAGAATACAGACATAAAAATTGTCACCTCTTTACATTCAGTTTTAAAGGCATGAAATATAACTAAATTACCTTCTTTTGTGCATTTTCAATTTTTGTAACTCCTGATTTAGTTCCAAGATGCTGATAGTTACTCTTTAAATCCCTTGAATTCAAACTCAGGGAGTCGACTGGACAACCAATAACATCCTTAGTAGATGACCACAACTCTAGGTTATGGTTGCTGCAAAACAACATCGCTTGAGGATATTGGGTCAGATGGGGATTACATACAAATTGATAATCAGTCATTTCATTTACAATTTATGTACGAAAATTCTGAAATTAATAATTACATTACCTTATTATTCTATCAAGATCATCAAAGGTCCCCAAATTGGCCCAACCATAATCAACGAAATTACCTCCCTCTTTGTCATTGTCAAAACCATTATCTACTTGAGCCTTTTCATCTGTAAGAAATCAGTAATATTTTAGAACCCAAAATCTACAAACTCTAAACGCAAACATATGATGTATATGTTTTATCAACCCTAATATTGATGTTGTTAACCATCAAGCCCTGAAGAAGAATCAACTGAATACCTGTGTTTTCATGAGCCAGTTTTGATGAAGACAAATCAAGCAGTGAACCAAATCCATGTGTGTAACATTGTGTATTATTATTATTATTATTATTATTCCCTTGTCCTGAATCAGTTATATGTTTAGATTCAGTTGTCTTTTGAGTAATCTTCTTCACATTTGCTGCTTCCTGGTCTGACACCTTACTGTTTTCTCCATAAGTTTCAATGTGATCTTCATTTTCACCTTCCTTCCCCCATATAATACTTGTAATCTGAAAATGTATATATAAGTTAAGGGTCAAGTTATTCTACAAAGGCTTCTAATTGTAAGAAGTGTAAGAAGAAGGATTTATAGAGTAACAAGTGTCCAATAACCTAAAACTAAACCCACTATATCACCATCAAAAACCTAACCCCCCCCCCCCACCCCCAACTAACCCCCCCCCCCCCCACCCCCTCGGCAAAAATAAATAAATAAATATTTTTTTTTTTTTTTGGGGTGGGTGATGTGGGGGGGGGGGGGGGGTTTAGGTTTTTGGTGGGGGTGGATGTTTAAGGGTTTTTTTTTTTTTTTTGTAGTGGGGTTTTTTTTGTGTAGTGGGTTTTTTTAGGTTATTGGACACTTGTCACTCTATAAATACTTCTTGCACTTCTTACAATTAGGATCCTTTGTATTTGATCCTAATCCTATAAGTTAAATAGAAGCTCCATCTGTATGTATTACAAATTTATTAAAACAATGCAAAGTTTACTTCAGGTAAGAGAATTGTTTTACATTTATAAACACATAAGAGAGAGAGAGTGCAAGAATATCTACTTCTCTGATACAGTCTCCCATTTTACATGAAGCAAAAGCTGAACCGAAAAACGAGAAAAGACATGAAGAAAAAAACAAACATCAATGATCAAACCACAATCAGAACTGAAATCAAGCAGCCATGTAATGATCTCGGTGTAAATTGACAGAAAATACTTTTATGATCTTATTCATAAACCAAAGGGGATATATATACAAAGATACAATAGAGAAATAAAGGAAACTAAATATCCTAAACAAAAGGAAAGATATACAATAAATACAAAATATATATATATCATATATATCCACTAATACGCCCCCGCAGTCAAAGCAGTAGCCGGCCGAATGCAAAGACTGGATCTGAATCGTGTAAATAATGTTCGCGGTAGGCCCTTTGTAAAAATGTCAGCGTATTGATAATCAGCGGGGACATGTAAGACACGAACAGCACCAAGTCGAACTTTTTCGCGCACAAAATGTATATCAATTTCCACGTGCTTGGTGCGTTGATGCTGAACCGGGTTATGAGACAGGTACATAGCGGAAATGTTATCGCAATAAATAATAGATGCCTGTCGTATGGGGACATGAAGTTCTAGAAGCAGATTTAGTAACCATGATAATTCAGCGGCTGCATTAGCCACGCCTCTATATTCCGCCTCAGCACTTGATCTGGAAATAGTTGGCTGTCTTTTAGAGGACCAAGATACTAAGTTATCCCTAATAAATACACAATAACACGATGCAGATCTTCGAGAGTCTGGGCATCCCCCCCCCCCCCCCCCCAATCTGCATCTGAATAGGCAGTTAAGGAGACAGATTTGGAGGGAGAAATGTGAATACCAAAATCCATAGTTCCTTTAACGTATCTCAAAATACGCTTGAGAAACTGAAAGTGCGGTTCACGGGGAGTGTGCATGAACAAACAAACCTGCTGGACGGCATAAGCAATGTCTGGTCTAGTAAAAGTCAAATATTGAAGTGCACCCGCAAGACTATGATAAGAGGAACCGTCTTCAAGTAAAGAACCAGCTGTGGCACTAAGTTTGGAATTAGTATCCATGGGTGTTTGAGCAGGTTTACAGTTTTGCATGTTAGCACGGGCCAAGATATCAGATGCATAAGATTTTTGTGTGAGAAACAACCCGCCATGCTGATGAATAACTTCAATACCCAAGAACTGATGTAGTTTACCAAGGTCAGTCATCTTGAACTCACGAGACAAGGCGGTTATAAAATGTTGAAGAAGAGATTGACTAGACGTGGTCAGGATAATATCATCAACATATATGGTGGTTGCTGCGGCTACTTACTACATATGGCAAGAGCGGAATGATCGCCTTTTTAGCTCCAATCAATTGACCGCTTTGCAAGTTGCTGAGAAGATTAAAAGCGTGGTTCGACTTCGTCTTATGGGATTCAAGTTTCGAGTGGAGTCGGCTAGGAGGAGGATATATGAAATCTGGAAGATCAATGATAACAAGGATGATGAACCGGGCTAGTGGTTTAGTTGTTTAGTTTGTTAATGGCCTAGGTTGTTTATTTTTTGGCCATGGTAGCTTGCTTTGTTTGATAACTTTTTTAGTTGGTTGTTTTTTCTTGGTCTTGTCGTTTGATGTCCTAGTCTTGGTATGCCAAGTCTAGTTGGTGTGTTGCTTTGACACACCCTTGTACTTTATTGGTTATTTATAAAATTCATCGGGGTAACCCTTTACCCAAAAAAAAAAAAGCCAAGTCAGTGGTACGTTTGTAAATAAATAACGAGTTATCCGAAGTAGAACCCGTGAAACCGCATTGAACTAAGTATGTGGCAAAACGATGATACCATGCCCGTGGTGCCTGTTTAAGCCCGTATAACGATTTCTTTGACCTGCAAACATGGTTGGGGTTTTGTCGATCCACAAACCTAGGTGGTTGAAACATATAAACCGTTTCATTCAAGTTCCCATGAAGAAACGCATTTTTAACATCTAATTGATGTATAGGCCATGAGTTGGATACGACAAGACTAAGCACAGTACGGATAGTGGTAGGTTTGACAACCGGGCTAAACGTTTCATCACAATCAATGCCAACCCTTTGAGATTTACAATTTACCACTAAACGGGCCTTATAGCGTTCGAGTGTGCCGTCAGCATGAAATTTGTGACGAAATAACCACATGCATTGAATAATATGAGCATCACTTGGACGAGGTACAAGATCCCAAGTGTTGTTTTCTAATAGAGCATCATATTCAGTTTTCATAGCAAGAGACCAGTTAGGATCAGACTGAGCATGAAGATGGGATTTAGGGAGAGGTGAGAGGGAGGTAGTGTGTAGATTAAGATGATGGTTCGGTTTGGTAAGGGCTGCCTTTGAGCGAACCATAGGGTGACCCGTAGGTTGGGTAGCCGTGGACTGATTTGTGACAGTGGTAGGGTTACGAGAAAAGATGGGAGCGGAAGTGTGGGTGTGCGAGGAGCGGCGGGAGTAGGTGTGAATTAGAGGAGGAATGGGACGTGTGGGTGGAGGCTGGTTGGTAGTGGGCGGTGGTGATTTGGGTGATGTAGGAGGTTGAGGTGTAGCGGGCGTTGGTGATGTGGGTGGTTGGCTAACGGGTTGAGTGGTGTTTGTAGGAGATGGTGTCGAGGTGGATGTGGGAGTGGTTTGTGAAAACTGAGGGAAGAATAGTGGAGAAAGATCAATTTCAAGAAATGAATAGGATGTTGGAGTGGGAGTGAAGGTATCGGAAAATGGGAAAACCGATTCGTCAAAAGTGACGTGTCGAGAAATAAGCACTTTGCCCGTGGATAAATCAAGGCAGCAATAGCCAAGATGATCAGGAGGGTACCCAAGAAACACACATTGGGTGGACCTTGGGGCTAATCTGTGAGGGCGAGTAGCTGATTGATTTGGGTAACATACGCAACCGAAGACGGGTAGGTGATCATAGGAGGGGTGTTGCATATATAAGAGGGAGGTGGGAGTGTTAAAATTGAGAAGTTTGGATGGTAGGATGTTGTGTAAGTATGTTGAGGTATGGAGCGCCTCAACCTAAAAATGTGGAGGGAGGGATGCATGGTTGAGAAGAGAAAGAATGAGTTCGTTTAGACGGCGAATCATGCGTTCGGTTGTCCCATTCTGTTGAGACGTGTGGGGGCATGAGAATCGGAATTGCAAGCCATTTTGTGAGGCAGAGGTCTTGAAATTCAAGTTGTCAATTTCGCCCCCATTGTCACATTGCAAACTTTTAATGGGTCGGTTAAATTGGGTAAGTATGTACTTATAAAATTGAGTAAATTTGCCAAAAGTTTCTGATTTGTAACGCAATGGAAATACCCATGTGAAATGTGTGTAATCATCAATCAGAACAAGATAATATTTATAGCCATGTTTACTCAGCACAGGTGAAGTCCAAAGATCACAATGCATTATATCAAAAGGTAATAAAGTACGAGAATTAGATAACGTAAATGGTAGTCGTTTGTGTTTGGCAATTTGACAAGATTGACAAAGAAAAGTACGATGATGTTTATTAAAAGAAATAAACTTATTGGAACTCAAAAAATCCAAAACATGTAAACCAGGATGCCCCGACCCGTTATGCCAAGATGTTGAATCCGATTGGGTCAAAAAAACTGAAGCAGACTTGGGTGCAGGAACGTTGGTTGCAGGTGCAGTGAACGGGTAAAGACGGCCGGAACTATTGTGGCGACTCAAAATCCTCCCAGTCGAGTATTCCTTCACAAAAAAACCAAAGGGGTCAAAGTCAAGAGATACCCAATTATCAGTTGTAAACGTACCGAGATAAGGTTTTTAATGATGGAAGGTGTGTGAAGTATGTTTTTGAGTTGGAGAGGTTTCGAGGAGTGGGGAAGGGTAGCGTGACCCGATCCGACAACTGGAACTCGATTGCCATTTCCAACTAAAATAGATTTAATAGAAGACACACAAGGGGTAGAAATCATACCTGCATCCGGCGTGAGATGATCTGATGCGCCAGTATCCATAGTCCATTGGGGCTCGCCGGGGTCCAGAGCCATGGTCTGGAAGGCTGCACCGAGCTCGGTTGGCTCCAGGGGGTTTATGTCAGTGACATGGGCCTGAGCCTGATGCTGCATTGGCTGTTGTTGCTAGGTTGGGGTCATCGGAGGTCCGGCCCAAGGCTGATGTGGTGGCTGCGGTCCAGTGTTGACCCAAGGGGCGGCCCAACCGGCCTGAGTGGGGTAGGGGCAAGGTGGGGGAGTCCAATAACCAGCCCAATAGGGCTGCCTAGGAGGGTACCTGTTGTTTTTCGCAGCCCAAGCTGGTCGCTGCAAGGCTGGTCCGTTAGAGGAGGAGTTGGGGCGGCCCTGTTGTGTATTCTGGCCATGGGCCTGTGAGGACCCAGACGAGCCACCCCTGCCCGAATTCCCTTGCCTGTTTCCGCGATACCCTTGCATGTTTCCCTGTAATTGCCCCGGTAATTCCCTGTGTCACGCTGGTTGGAAGAGTTTTGGCCCTGAGTAGGATTAATGGCAGCCATAGCCTGAGGTGGTGCACTCGCATCCCTTGCCTTCTGTCTCTGTTGTTCTTGCTGAAGCATGCTGCAAGCTTCCTCCCAGTCAAGGAGGCTTTGATTAATAATAGAGTCAAACTCAAGTGTTAAATCCCGCACAAGCTGCAAGACGAGGCTTTCTTCATTAATTGGAGTTCCCAAATCATTGAGTTGATCGGCTAGTTCCTTGAGTTTTTGAAAGTAGGACTCAAGGTCTGGCATGGTAGAAAGTTTGAGGTTAATAATCTGTTGCTGAAGAGCAGCCGTCCTGGAACCCTTGTTGAGGAACAGCTTTTTAATTCTGTTCCAGGCTTGCAAGGCAGTCGACTCGAGTTCGAGAACCCGAGTGAGAAGGTCGTCTGAAAGAGTTCCATAAATCCACTGGAGTACAATAGCATCAATCTTCTTCCATTGAGCATAGCCCTCATCAGTCTCTGCTGGTGGATCAGTTCCATCGATGTGGTGCACAACTTCATAGTTACCCTCGTGCGTGAAGCATGAACAACTTCACCTAGGAGGAGTACGTGACTTTGATTCCATCAAGAACGCGAACCTTCTTCTGGATATCTGTTACTGTGTACACATGATGGAGGGTAGGAAGTGGTTTGATGTTATCAGTGGGCTTGGAGTCATCATGTTTGTCACCCATGGCTGGTAACAAAACAAGTTATCGAAGAGAAAAGATGAACAGGGGCTGGCAGGAGGATCGAAATCCAGAGAGAGCTCGAAAGCTTCTAGTTGGCGGCTGGAAAAAAAATTAGAGTGGTATAGAGCAGAGCTCTGTTACCATGTAAATTGACAGAAAATACTTTTATGATCTTATTCATAAACCAAAGGGGATATATATACAAAGATACAATAGAGAAATAAAGGAAACTAAATATCCTAAACAAAAAGAAAGATATACAATAAATACAAAATAAATATATCATATATATCCACTAATACTCGGATCATAAACAAAAACAATAAGTCAAAATATATGGCATTATGCTAACATTCACACTTTTACAAAAAAAAAAAAAAACATTTATATGTATAAAAGAACAAACACTCAAAAGTTGTCACATTTGTTGATGAAGTAAACAAGATCAAGGCTACGTATAAGTAGCAATGTAGCATGGATAAAAAGCCAATAAACTTGAAATAAAACCTCTTAACAATAAATGCACATGAAGACAAAAAGAAATTGACAGTTAATATGCTTCCTCAAACTTAAGAATGAAGACAAAAAGAAATTGACAGTTAATATGCTTCCTCAAACTTAAGAATGTATGGATGTCACAGGAAGTACCAACCGCCTTCTCTTGAACACAATGAAAGTCAACCTTGATATGCTTTGCATGCTCACGAATGATGTGTATAACAATCTCATCTAATCCATGTAAAATGGTTATGCAATATAACTAGTTTTAGTCTTGTGTAAGTATCTTTTTGTATCTTCCAACACCACCAACAACTATACCCACCCAGTAAATCCCACAAATAGCAAAGCTATTAGTAGGGTTTGCGAAAGGTGGGTGTATGCAAACCTTACCTCCATCCCTGGGGATAGAGAGGTTGCTTCCACAGAGACCCACCCCTAGCTCCAAACAAATAGCAAACAAACAAACAAAACTAAATGTATAGAAATAGAAAGCTAGCAATAACAAAGCAAGTGGTAAATGAGTAACATATAGTACAAATAGAAACAAACAAAACATGATACACACCAGATAGACATGCAATGCCACAAATCAAATGCAAAGTCCACCTTATGTGTATGTACATCTAGGTCTTGAAGGAATTAGTTAACCATCAGACGAAGTTGTATGTGAATAGTGACAATAGCGATGGTGTATGTGAATAGTACAATAGCGATGTGAATAGTACAATAGCGATGGGGTATGTGAATAGTGACAAAGTTGGGGGAATCGCAGCATAATCTTGAAGGAATTAGTTAACCATCAGACGAAGGCTCAAGAGGCAAATGAGTTAGAATATATGAGTATTAATTATATCAAAAGTAGCAACACATGTATGTATGCCTTTGGGTGCAGGTAATGAAAGTGTCAGGGTTCTCTTCTCTATAGAAAAAGAAGAACAAGGGGAAACCAGAAAGCAATCCGAGTGGCTCCACTACAGGGATTATTAAACACTTAAGAGAAAGATTACATCAGTATACTTTGATGCATTTACACAAGAAACTATGAATCATAATATAAGGAACAAAGGGGGCAAAAATACTAAAAACTAAAATTAGGCCTGGTTGGAATAATAATAATGATGACGGAAAGTTTAGCTTAAAAGGGTTGGATTTATATAATAATATAATAAAGTTGAAACACGAGTCCGAGCATAAGCAGTTGGTATGTGTATGTTAAAGAAAAGAGTGGTAGGAAGGAACCTCTTCGTCTTCCCAATCAAACATCGCTGTAAGTTGTGACAACCAAATCACGTCTTAACCCGCACATCGCCGATTATCCTCAAAATCAATAAAGCATGAATTAGCCAGATCCAGTTGCAATTTCATCGAATCAGAGGTGGTGGGATATTGGCTTCCACTTGGACACGTGTGAGGTGTAGGAGTTTAGTCAAGTCACTATCTAAAATCTGTGGATCATCAAAATCACCTCTTTAATTGGTGGATTGGATTCATTTTTCTTTTGAGATTTTCTGTTGTCACACACCCGCAATTCAATACGTATCGTATTGAATAAAGTAAAAAAAAAAAAATAACAGATTAACAGATGTAGGTTGTCTGGCGGCTGGCCTAATACGCATCGTATAGGCATATACGATGCGTATTAAAGCACTGAATTTTTAAAGTTTATTTTTTTGACTTGTTGTGTTTGGTTTTTGATGTTTTGGGTTTGTTATTGATATTTATTATTGGTTATTTGTGTTTTAATGAGTTTTAAAATCTTTATTATTTTTTTATCGTTAAGTATCGTATTATAACGTATCGTTTTATTTTTAAAATTTGTGAAGTTTATTTTTTGGTCTGTTGTGTCCAATGCAAAGATTTTCGAATGCGAGCCCGAGAAACGAAAGAGATTTCGAGCAGTCGGTCATGACATGATAGATAAAGATCTTGCAATGAAAGCCAGTGCAAAAAAAATTCGGAAATTTCCAAACGGCAACACATGAATGCGTGGAGGTGTGATTCAGTAGTTATCTTAATCACATCTTCCATGGAGTCACAGATCCGACAATAGGGTCATGGATCTTATGCCCACCCGAGACCGACCTCTGGATTACACGTTCTCCGAAATCGATTTGGGTCACGTGTTGAATGATCGAGAGAAACTTCTTCGAGCTAACTGTCGATATCTCATTCTTCTTATCTATCTCACAATCAAATCAACTCATAAACAACCAAAACCTACAAAAACTATTAAAAGCACGAACTACTTAATATTTTAAATCATTCATCACCTGGACCTTGAATGGCGGTTTCCATCACCGACTACAACCTGGAGTAACGGTGCCTGACAGACGACGCGTGGTACACCTGTGTCGTCGTTCTCGACGACGGCAACCACCACCTCCATGTCAAGTTCTGCGATTTTGTTCAAAGTTTCTACGACGAAGTTTTCTCCGTCGCTAATTTCTCCACTCACCGTGAAATCGAACAGTTTCTTCATAGATTCCGTCCGGTTTCAAAGCCGGTTAAGGATTACGATTGTTCTAGACTCGTTCAAGCCATGCTTGTTTGTGCGATTTACAGAAATAAGGATGAAGCTCTGTATTTTGATGTCGTTGGAAAGATGACCGAATAGAGATCTGAACTAACCGAAATCCACAAATTCCATGGGTTTGTGTCCAATGCAAGTATCTTCGAATGCGGGCCCGAGAAATGAAAGGGATTTCAAGCAGTTGGTCATGATAGATAAAGTTCTTGCAATTAAATCCAGTGCAAAAAATGCGAAAACGTTGCATAATTCATTTAGTTTCTGTTTGGCACCTTCAATCTCCGTTGCTTCATTAAAATTACGAAGCATTTTCTATATCGGTTATTCAGATCTCTATTCGGTCATCTTTCCAAACTGCAACACACGAATATATGGTTTCAACAAATTGGTGTGATTCGGTAGTTATATAACGATAAGTTTAAGCTTTATATTGAATACAGGCCCGCAAAGCCCATCAACGACTACGTGTTGTGGGCATTGAGACAACAACCGATAATGAACGAATTGTTGGACTTCTTATTCCAAATGCAGCTGTAGGATCCGTACTTAAAGGTCTCTCTCTCTAAAAGATGCAACTTTACGGCACGCTTACCTTAATCACATCTTCCACGGAGTCGCAGATCTGACAATAGGCGTGGTACACATGCGCCGTCGTTCTCGACGATGACAACCCTCCAGAAGAGGAAAAACACTACCAGTGCGGTTGCCGTGAACCTGAGGGACTTTTAATAAGCTGTCACAGTTGTCAAATTCGTTGCGTGCATTCATAGTTTGAACAGTCACACCACAGCAATTTACATCCACTAACCATACTGTTATTACATCCGAGACGATTCAAGTGAGTCCTATGAAGCAAGTGTCTGTCTATTCAATTGAGACGAATCATTGCATTACATCCCCGTTGAAAAACAGAATCATAGTCCTTTTCCTTCAATCTCCAGAACAGCCACCAGCAGTACCAGTTTGTTACCAGTGCGGTTGCTGTGAGCCTGAGGAACTTTTAATAAGCTGTCACAGTTGTCAAATTCGTTGTGTGCATTCGTATTATTGAGACAACAACAGATAATGAACGAATTGTTGTATTTCTTGTTCCAAATGCAACTGTAGGATCCGTGCTTAAAGGTCTCTCTCTAAAAGATGCAACTTTACGGCATGCTTACCTTAATCACATCTTCCATGGAGTCACAAATTCGACAATAGGGCCCACGGATCTTATGCCCACCCGAGACCGACCTCTGGATTACACGTTCTCCGAAATCGATTTGGGCCACGTGTTGAATTATAATATTAAAAACCGACCATTTTTCACTAAGAAGGATAACGCAAACAAGTTCTCCACAGTTTGTGCAAATAGCGGTTTCCAGAAGAAATCACAGGCTAATACATAAAAATACATATAACAAGTTATCGTCTTTGATGTGTGCAAAATGTAACATATAAATTACATCAAATGAGTCATAAAACTAACCTTTTTTAGTACTAATGTTGGAAAAAATGTGTTTTTGTCTTCCTTTTGAATTTACAGGAACAAATGAGCTTAGACGAACAAAAGGAACAAATATACAGCCAAAACCAACATAAATACAAAGAAAAGGAATAATCGTGACATGAGCGACCCCTCGGCAGCATCCCCAAAGCAAAAACAAGCCAACAGAAGATTGATCGCAGGGCCGTGCGCAGTCGGACACGGGGACGTGGTCAGGAGCCTGCAGAAAAGATAAACCTGTAGAAGCTTCTACGCCCACCACGAGGGCGTGCCCAGCTCAGCACGGGGCGTGGTCAACGCAAAGATACGCAGAATCTTGCAAAATCTTGATAGTACAGATACGATGCTGACCACGGGGTCGTGCCCGCTGAACACTGGGCCGTGTGGGACCCTCTACTGACACTTGCATTTAATAGAGGAAGAGAAAAGGCTGGCCACGGGGGCGTGCCCATTGGACACGGGGCCGTGGCCAGGGCTCTGTGCAGGCTATAAATATGGGTGCTTGGTTCACTTCAAAGGCATCCCTTGGCAAACAACTACTCTCCCACTTTGCCACCACTTCACCACCACTACAACACCAACACCCACCACCATCATCCATCATCCATCTTTAGAGAGTCTCGGGATCCAAGATTGATCGTAAGGGTTCTTGCCAATTAAAGGCCATGTTTGGTTAAGCCTCTTACATCACTTGGTGAAGACAAGTCTTTTATGTATTACTTTTGATTTTTAATCCTTCGGCACTTTTTATTTGGTTTTGTATTAATGACTTTAATAACTAGTTTCTTATGTTGAAGGTGAATTTTCTTTATCATTTGTCCGTGGTGTCTTGGCGTTACTTTACTGTCTATATAAAGTAAAAGATTGCATCATTCATGTCTCTACGATCTATATAGAGGCGTGTTGGCTACCTGGTTAGGGGTTAAGGGAATGGTTTAGTAAGGTTCTTGCCTTGTTCAGTGTATAGATTCTGCAAGGACCTGGTTCAAGCATACTACGACCTCCTTCAATACCCACTGGTATTGGATGGCGGGGGTGCGAATAGCTTGAACCCCTCATATGTAAACTACTATTAATACATTAAACCGGCTACTTGGGATTGTATCCCTGCTGACTCAAACCACTTAGCCGAGGGTAACGTCACCTTCAAAAGAGGGGCCTACCACTTTTCGCATTAATAACTTAATTAATTATCTTTCAATATTCCGACCCTTTGGGATTGTATCCTTGCTGACTCAAACCACTGGGTTAAGGGTAACGTCACCTTCAAAAGAGGGGTCTACTACTATAACTAAGATAATCTCTTAAATAGCCCGAAAGTGAGAAAATAATCAAAGGATACATTAAAGTCGAGTCGGATCCAAGTGATTCATCTTGTCTATCTGTTTTTATTTTATTTTTATTTTTGCATTTTTAGTTTTTATTTTCATGTATCAAATCTTGTCTCAAAAAATTTAGATTGATTAGACGTTAAGGATAAACCGGTACTAAAAGCTCTTGTGTCCTTGGACGACCTCGGTATCTTACCAACGCTATACTACGCTCACGATGGGTGCACTTGCCCAAGTGTGTGTTTAGTGTTAGTAGAATATCGTGTTTATAAATTTAAAACTTGACTAATGCGTAAAATGGGCTCAAAATATTAATAAAATCATATCAGACCTAACGCACACTAAGTTTTTGGCGCCGTTGCCGGGGACACAAGGATTTTAAGAAAGTTTAAAATCAACGGCCTAATTAATTTTACTTATTTTTATGTTTTTTTAGGATTTTTTTCTTAAATTTTCAGTTTCTGCATACTTCAGCACGGGCCGTGCTCAACCAGACACGGGGCCGTGTCCATCTTTGTTACTGGCAATCCTGTTTTAAGTCAGACAGTAGCTGACCACGGGGCCGTGCCCACTGAACACGCCCCCGTGTCCAATCTCCAGTTGCTGAAAACAGAACCGTAAGATCCCGACGGTTGGTAATTTCTGACAAAATATGAGTGATATTGATTATTTTTACTTTCGCTCCTCTTACGGTGAGTGGTGTCAAATATGTGGTGGATTCCATAAAGATTTAGAATGCTACTTTCTAAATTTCACTCCCTACTATTTAGACCCATCGTTTTCCTATAACCTTAAGATGGGCGAAAGTAAAAACGATCATTATCCCTAGCCCGAATGCCCTCAACCATCTCTTTTAGATGACATAACTCCCGAAGAATTATGTCAACTCGAAGAAATAATTCTCCTAAAATTAAAAGAAAAAGAGCTTGAGATGAAAACAAGTTATTCATCACATGACAACAATCAAGGGGAATTATTGGGGTCACATTCAGATTCTACCAACATCGACGATAACGAAAGCACCTCAAACTCTTGTGAGAACTTGCACAATAGTTGTCCCTATGTCGATTGTGCCGTGAAGGACTCTCCATCGGTATCCACCGATGCGCTCATAGACCTGAGCAATTCGACATACACCCTCTTTAACGAGAGCCCGGATAAGGGGAATAAAGGTTGGTTTCGCCCACAGGTATTTAGTTTAGGTTTTACCCTTTCCGATAACCTCTTGCGTTCTTGTTTAAATCAAGAGCAATTAAGGTACCTTAGGCACTTCGGTGTTGTTCCCTCCAGTAAGGAACTTCCCGATCCAAATAAAATCCTTAAAATAAGACGAAACTTCATAAAACACTCTAGCCATGGGGCCGTGTCCAGGTCAGCACGCCCCGTGCCCACCTCAAAAAAGACCACGGGGTCGTGTCCAGGCCAACATGCCCCGTGTTCAGAATACGGACAAAATATGTCAGAGTCTTGTCTGACCACGGGGCCGTGTCCAGCCGACACGGGGCCGTGGTCAGCGTGTTGTCATTTTCTATAAAGTCAGCATGATTCCTGCACATTTTGACCCATTCCAAAGACCAAGATTTGCTGGGATCTTCACACATACCTTAAAAGGTATATTCCAAAGAAGGTTCTCAACCACCATCTTGTCTTTTGCCACTTTTGTCTCTTACCTTCTTCTCCAAAAACTCCTCAAACCTCCATTAAAGCTTGAAGCTTCCATGGCTTCAAGCTTTATTGTGATATTTTCTAGGTTTTTAACCAATGAAGCTTATTAAAAATAAGTTTTACAACACTGTTTTAAGTTATTTATGCTCAGAAATGTCTCAAACTTCAGAAAAATAATTTAAAATAATAAGATTTCTCAATTTAAAAATCTGTAGAATGGTGACCATGGGGCCGTGGCCGGATTTACATTTTCATTATTTTTTAACTTTTCGACTTGTTTTCTTATAATGTCGAGCCAGAACAGAGGAACATCTTCAGCTCACTCAAGAAACAATCGAAGGGGGAGAAGAACATCGGTGGAGGACTCCTTGGTCAACTATGTGTACGCCTTACGAGAAGCCATTGATGAGATGACGTTAGTGGAAGAAGCCTTAATTGACTGTATTAATCATTTGTCAGTGAGGTTAGGGGGTTGCCTCCAAGAAGTCAACCTTTTGCACCAAAGGTTGAATGTTCTTGCTTCACCTCCCATTGTGCCAATCGTCACATAAGGAGGATGGAATGTCATGCCGGAAATCATTATTCCAGCTGGATGGAATGTCATACCTCCGGAACCTCCTCTAGACATACTACACGGGGTTCCGGTAGCCGTTGCGCCTCCCCCACAAGACATTGTGGAAAATGAGCCCGCCTTCTTTCTCCCTAGGGAGATAGAGGAATGGCTCAATGACATTTGAGGGACATCCTCCGGTTTCGAGTTCTAAAAAGCCCTTAAGCACCGGAAAGTCATTCCCGGGTTTTTGTCATTCTTATAATGTAAAACATCTAGGGTAGAACTCCTTAGTGATTTAGATTTCCTGCATTTTATGTCCTGTCTATCTTAGGACCTTTGTAGTTTTTCATTTTTAGCGCTTCTATTTTTATTTTTTTAGGAACTATGTATCTCGCACTTTAATTGAATGATGGTTTGAATTATTAAATGGTGTTTGGTTGATGTTATAATGGTTTAATAAACAAGAAAAGGTTGAGGTTACCAATGGAACATTAAAACCATACCCCATGCACAAAAACAGAGCCTCCCGACAACTTTTCCAGCATTACTGCAAGTTCAGCACGGGGCCGTGCTCAGCCCAATACGCCCCGTGCCCAGGCTCTGCAGAAATTTGCCCAGTTCAGGTAACTGGCCACGGGGCCGTGCTCACTGAACACGCCCCGTGGCCAGCCTTCTGTTTAATTCTATTACTGGCGATCTGACCACGGGGCCGTGCCCGGACCAACACGGGGCCGTGGTCAGACGCCCAGTAACATAAAAATTTGTTTTTCAACACCTTTTACACATTCAATCAACCTAAAAACTTATTTTTGGGACACATTGAGGACAACGTGTAATTTAAGTGTGGGGGGGGGGGGATGCTAAAACCTTGAATCTCGCAAGTTCTAATCACAAGCCTTACACAAAACTCTATTGGAACTGCTAATCACCCCAAATTTTTTTTTCAAAAAATTTCATTTTTTTTTACTTGTCTGTTTAATTTGGGAATAACAAGTTCTGAAAAGGTTATATTTTTACAAGTTTACAACCGATAGCGTCGTGATAAAAAGAACCAAATAAGAAAGTTATGAAAAGACATGACAAATCTAATTAAAAAAAAATTTGGGTAAAGGGTTACCCCGGTGAATTTTATAAATCAAACCAATAAGCACAAAAGTGTGACTGAAATATCACACTCCCACTAGCCTTGGCATACCAAGACTAGGACAAAACAACCAAAATAAACAGCCAGGCCACAAAAGCCACAAATACACACAAGCCAAACATGGCCAATACGCACACTACAAGAAATTAAAAAAGACTACTCCTAGCCAGGATCAAGCTCCAAGTTGCTGCTAGGTATCTTCCAGTTTTCCAACAAGCTTACATTCTCAAATCTCCGTTTGAACTTGAATGTGACACCTGTGCCTCTGCGACCATCAAACAAATACCAAATCAATGAAATATTGTGTTTCATACTTGGGATTTTTATAAATATGTGTATCATGTGCACATATCAATTCATGTTCGATTTCGAGCTTTAAATCGCTTTCTGGAAGGTTATACGCGATCTGATGCGTAAATATAACCAGTTTAATGCAACAAACACTCCGGAACAGTGACATAGGCTTAACATACCTTAAATAACCTTTACATAACTTATAAATAAGTTTTTGATGGTTTGGTATGCCGAAATCAAGTTTATTCGATCACAGGGACTAATTTCGACAAACTGCGAAAGTATGCCGATTCGTACTGTGACAAACATTCTGGAACTTGATAATAAGTTAAACATGCCCTAAATATCCTTTGCATAGCTTAGAAATAGGCTTTGAGGTGTTTGGTGCGCAAAAATAAACTTTCTTGATCAATAGGGACTAAAAGCGTCAAAAAGTGCATACGTTTGCATTTTCGCGCATATCTTACGTTCTGAATATATCCGGACATCCAAAAATTTATGTAATCAATAAAATATTTTATTTTAATAATTGTCATGATAAAATTCCATTCGTCGCTTAATTTGGATCGTTTTTGCGTTCGTTACGACTTCCGTCGTAATTAACCGAAAAACGCAACCGTACGACCAAACGAACCGACATCCGAAATGTTTTTGAGCATATTTTAAGTTCCCTATACTTTAACTTCATTTTAGAGCCTTAAAATGGGGTTAACGGGGCTTAAACGTGTCAAAAATGCATCGAAAACCAAGTTTTGGGACTGCAGGGGCTAAAATTGTAAATCTGCCAAAGTTTGCTAGGCCTGGGGCGTAAGCCTGAGGCTATTCTTATGCGGCCCGTGAGAGCCCATCAGACAGAAACATTGAATCTGGCCCAAACAGCTGAATTTGATGGTTTTGTTGCTTGTTTTTCAATACCATTTGGTGGTTTTCATGCTCCCATTGTATTTCAAAACCTTGGGCCCAAGTGTAAGGTCATGATCGAAGCACGGTTTACGAGGAACGATCCTAACGGTTATGGGTTTTGTCTGGGTTTTGTCACACCCCGACCACGTAAAACAACAAAACGTGACGGAAACATCGGGGAGTGTTGTAACAGAATCATTGTTTCACAACCATGGATTAATCAGTTTCGTTTTATTAAATTAAATGTATTACATGACATTGGAATTAGAAACAAAACATGAACAAATAGACTTTCATTGTTATTAAGTCAATAAGGCCTCGTCCATTCCTATGTGAGCGTACACAAATATCATCATCAAACATCATCAACTATGGTACCTGAAACACATGTGAAAATACGTCAGCATAAAAATGCCGATGAGTACATAGGCTTTATATGAGTGTCAGATTCATGGCTCGTTTTACATGTTGCAATACTTATTTAAAAAAAAAATTATTTTGAAAAGTATAGTATTGCGACATAATTAACCAACTCAAATCAAGTTGGATATGATTTATAAAAATCTCGTAGCCATGATTCTTAACTCCAAAACATTTGTTTTATTAAATCAAATTGTAAAACATCTCGTAGAAACTCGTTAATAAAACTCGTATGGTTTATATTATTCAGAAAACATCATTTTGTGACATCGTTTCAAAATCGTTTACCCAAGTGATCTAGATAACGCAACGATATATAATGTGTTAAAAGCACTTATATATAGGAAGTACCAGCGGCGTATCCACCATGCTTTTAACACATTACGCCCGCCCTATTGCCTAATCACTTCCCTAACCCAACGGTTCAAACAGATTCAAACAGTTCACATAAATAAAACAATTACAAACGGTTCACATAAATCAAACAGCTTCAAACGGTTCACATAAATCAAACGGCTTCAAACGGTTCAAAATGTAAAACAATGTGTCTATATATTGGATGAGCATATGCAACAAAATGTAATTATGAAAATCAGTGTGCTAGCATTGTCACACCCCGACCACGTAAAACAACAAACCGTGACGGAAACGTCGGGGAGTGTTGTAACAGAATTATTGTTTCAAACCATGGATACAAAGAGTTTCATTTTATTCAATATTAAACATTGTCTTAAGTTAAACAAACAAGTCAAATATAGTCTATTATCGTTATTAAATCAGTAAGGCCTCGTCCGGCCCTAAGTGAGCATGCATCCTATTCGTAATCATCATTAAGCAACATCACCTGAAACATATGTAAAAACAAAGTCAGCAAAGAAATGCTGGCGAGTACATAGGTTTTGTGAGAGTGTCAGATTCATGGCTCGTTTGCATGTCGAAATAACTCGTACAATTTCGTTAATCGACATTAGAAAACCTTGTTTTGTAAAATGTTTGTATTGTAAAATGAATAACCAAATCAAACAGTTTGGTTATAATTTATAAACCTCGATGCCATAAATCTTAACCCAAAACATTTGTTTTCGTAAACCAAATCGTAAATCGTTCTCGTAATAAAACTCGTATGGTTTATATAGTTTTGTAAACATCGTTGTGTGACATCGTTTAACACGTTCTCGTTATAGATCATCTGTCACACCCCTTTCTGCGGCGGAAGCACGAGGTGTGATCATGAAAGGTTCTCATTGCATACGAAGAGTAAACATACTACATGCTCAAAAATATCTTTAAATATTACATTACTGAAAACATATGTTAAGTGTTTACAACACGAGATATCATATTGTCTTAAAAGTCACAACTTTATTTAAAGATAGACAAAGCGACATCCACGAGCATGAGTAAGACCACGCGCACATCCATCCTAGTTACCTGAAATACATGTGAGTTTTGGAAAAACGTCAACATAAAGTTGGTGTGAATTCATGCAGTTTTGTATTTCATGTTTGTATACTTTGTATGAAAACATAGTTTGTGAGTAAATCAAGTTTTCATATATAAATCCAGTTTCATGTGTACGTCACGTACATCTGTATAATTCAATTTCTTCTTGAGTACCCCACGTACTTCAAGTATAACTCAATCTTTTTGAGTACCCCACGTACTCAAGTATTCATCAATTTTTAGTATGGTATGAATTTCATGTAATTAAAATATTCCTGTAAATATCAGGATTGTTAATGGGTTGCAAAGCCATTAACATGTGACACGTCATAGGAAGCCACCAAACCTAAGGCATTTAATTGGTATATTCTGAGACACAAAAGCACTCCTCGATTCTCGCCCCGACCAGGAGTGTGGCTGCCAGGCACCCGTTAGATCTAACCTTTTGTTCTGCGGTCTAGGTATATTGTTGATTAATGGTGCTTCTGTACCCTATTCGTGACACTATTTCTCATAACGCCTCCTACTTGGTTCTCATTCTCACCAAGCGCGTTTCTTGTTATCATTTCTCATAGCGCCTTACACTTGGTTCTTGTCTCACCAAATGCGCTTCTTGTATTTATATCATACCATTTATAAATATTGTACTTTTGTACATGTATTTCACCCCCGAAGTTATAAAAACTGAAAACAGTTAAAGAGAAAAGGGGGAGCATGAACTCACAACTTTGCGTTCCTAGCGTCGTAAACTCCACCGGATTTGCTTAATTAACGTCGTAACCTATACGCGTTTTCTTAACGTTAGTCACTAGACTTGCGTCGCACAAGTACAGTCACTCTCTTTTGTGTATATATTCTTGTGTTAAAAATATTCCATATTTTTAACTACGTAATTTACTTATATTATTTTCTTCAAAGATAAATATAAGTCTTTTGTGTTTTGCACTTTGCACCCGAATTATGTACTTTGTATGTTGTATGTGTATTTTTATATTTCTACTCCTCATGAGTATTTAGTGCATTTTTAAGTCTTAATACACTAGCACGTATAGCACATACTATATACACTTAACACACAAGTTGGTGATCAAATAATATACATTTTTCTCTCAAAAATATGTACTTATTATCCATTTTTATTCTTGAAGAAATCCTCATT
This sequence comes from Helianthus tuberosus, assembly GCA_030545235.1. Classification (NCBI taxonomy): domain Eukaryota; kingdom Viridiplantae; phylum Streptophyta; class Magnoliopsida; order Asterales; family Asteraceae; genus Helianthus; species Helianthus tuberosus. The sequence continues at coordinate 104,187,525 of CM060351.1, forward strand.
TCTTATCATCAAAAATTAGGGAAACCTTAGTAATACTTTTAAACACATTTTTAGGGAATAAGTTTCTCAAAAACTTATATTTTTCTAAGTGTCAAAATTTATAAAAATTTTGACAGAGTTTCCCCTAAAAATGGAGGTTTCCCACGTTTTCAAAACGTGTGTTTATTTTCTTTTAAATCATCATCAATCATCAATAATCATCAACAACAATTATCAACCATACTTATCAACAATAATCACCAATTTCATGAACTTGAATATTTACAAAAATGTGTAGTAACTTACTAGCACATTTAGTAAGTCTTGTTATCTTTAAAAATAAGTTTAATTTCTTAAAAACTTTATTTTTAAAGAATATGAAGTTTTACAACTTCTAGTCGGTTTTTACGAAAATTATTTCTTTGTTAAAACCTTTGTTACACAAGTATCCATATACTTGTTTGTTCACAAAAACCACTTTTGTTTGTGTAAGACCCGGTTTAGAACATGTGGTTTCTTTAAAGTGTGGTTCTTCAAAAATACCGCTTGCAGATACGTAGATCCGCTAGTTTTAAACACCAATGTACAGGTTAAATTACTTTTACACAACAAAAATGCTTTTACACAAGTCCATGACTCATGTGTGGTAGAGTTTCACCCTTTAACCCTTGTGTTAACTAAAAACGAGCTTATGTTAAGATCCATGATCTTACAAAGTCGGGTTAAACGATGATCCGGGCTACCACATCATAGATCGGGTCTAGATGACCATAAATTTCAAATACTACAACATTTACACAACATATGTGCTATTAACCACCACTTTAAGTGTTTTTAGTAGACTTTTGTTCATCATTTTGTATTTTAACGAGATTTAACCGATACAAATCCTTTTAACCACTCTAAAATAGTTCAAATACGAGTTTTAAACATTATACCTCTAGCTCAAGGCTAGGGAAGAATCTATACGAAAAAGAGGTGGATAAAAGCAAAGTAGAGAGGTCCTTCGCCTTCCGTTTGCTCCAAGCTTCCTAATACGAGACCCTTAACACTTGTATAGACTTGAAATGCTTGTATGATGATTGATGATGGTGATGGTGTGGTGGTGGCTTGAGGCCGTAGCCAAGGGAGAGAAAGAGGAGGTGTTTGTGTGTGTTGAAGTTTTGGAAGGAATGAGTTCATAATCCCATGTGTTCTATTAATAACCATTCTCATACATTAACCCATGGATATTGTGTTTAGTAAAGCACAAGCATATCTATTATAATATTGAAATAAAATCAACCAAATGGGTCCCTTGTTGGAACCGTATACATGGGGGGGGGGGGTTAGTAGGATAGGCTTTAACCAAATTGGTTGATTATTAGTTGAAATCCAAGTATAAGTTGAGTGCTTTAGTTGTTAGATATTTATACGGGGTGTTAGGGTATTCGGGGACCCTAACTAGCTCAGAAAATAAAAACAATGCTTCTAGCATTATTTTAGTGTTTCGGGTAGTACCCGGTTGTTCGGTTATACACCGGTTCGTTAAAGCGCTAAATTACACTTTTTAGTGTCTTTTAAGTACCCTTTCAATTCCCAACACTTAGGGAAATATTCTGGATGATAAAACGACATTTCTGCATAATATTTATATGTCTAAATGCTGAATTATTGCTGATTTGTATAAATTCTGCACTTAAAGTGCGTTTCGGGTGCTTTTTAGTGCTTATTTTTGCTTTCGTATTGCATTTATATTAAACCCTTGTATGTACTCTTGGGTTTTAATGCATTCTTGTCGTCGGACCTACACCTAGGCCTCTATTTTAATGTCTGACTGCTTTCTGCAGTTCTGTTGACACATTGTGTCTTACCGGTGAGTTTACTATTATTCTGACGCAACGCTCTCGTTTATGCATAAAGCAATATTTTGTAGTATACAACATGCATGAATTCACTTGTTTAATCATGTGTTCAGACATTGCTGACACTTAAACTCATAATTGCAGTCATTAAGCAATAATTAATGTGTACGGAAATTACCGGTTTGTGCCGTTTGTCACAGTCTCCCCCCGTTAAAAGAATTTCGTCCCGAAATTCAGACTGAACTAACTCTCGCTGGAGTCTTCTTGAATAGGTGGGGATACTTTTTCTTGAACTGGTCTTCACGTTCCCATGTGTACTCGGGTCCGTGCTTAGAGCTCCAACGTACTTTGACAAGCTTCACACTGCTCCTCCTGGTCTTGTTGACTTTCCAGTCAGTAACCTCAACGGGTTGTTCTGTAAATCGGAGGGCTTCATCAATATGTACTTCATCCATCGGGATGGTCACGTTTTCTTGCTTTGGACTCTTCTTCAGGTTGGATACATGAAACGTATCATGTACTCCATTAAGTTCTGCCGGTAACTCCAACTTGTATGCCACGGTACCAATTCTTCTCAATATTCTGAATGGTCCGATGTATCGTGGATTCAACTTTCCACGCTTTCCAAATCTGACTACGCCCTTCCATGGTGAGACTCTTAACAACACTTTGTCTCCCACCTTGAAATCTACCGATTTTCTATTTGGATCCGCGTAGCTCTTTTGTCGCTCTCGAGCCGCCTTAATGCGCTCTCGGATCTGCGCAATCTTGTCGGTTGTCTCTTGTACAAGTTCAGGACCAACCATACGTTTATCTCCGGCATCTGCCCAACATAAGGGCGATCGGCATTTGCGGCCATACAGAGCTTCGAACGGCGCGGCTTTTATGCTCGTATGATAACTGTTATTGTAGGAAAACTCAACTAGAGGTAGATGAGTATCCCAGCTGCCGCCTAGGTCCATGACACATGCGCGAAGCATATCTTCTAACGTTTGTATTGTCCGTTCGCTCTGGCCGTCTGTTTGCGGATGGAATGCCGTGCTCAGATCTAACTGAGATCCAAAGGCTTCCTGAAATGATTGCCAGATTCTTGAGACAAAGCGTCCATCTCTGTCTGAAATGATTGAGATTGGCACTCCATGACGTGCCACAATTTCTCTTAAGTATATCTCTGCCAGCTTTCCAGTGCTATCCTTCTCTCGGATTGGTAGGAAATGCGCAGGCTTCGTCAATCGATCAACGATTACCCATATCATATCGTGCCCTCTCGGGGTCCTGGGTAATTTCGTTATGAAGTCCATCGAGATTTGTTCCCACTTCCACACGGGAATCTCGGGTTGTTGTAGTAGGCCGGACGGTTTCTGATATTCCGCCTTAACCTTAGCACAGGTTAGGCATTTTCCAACATAGACAGCAACGTCGCTTTTGAGTCTCGGCCACCAATAGTATTCTTTCAAATCTTGATACATTTTGTCCGATCCTGGGTGGATCGAATATCTCGATTTGTGGGCTTCATTAAGGATGACTTCTCGTATGCCACCATAGAGTGGAACCCAAATACGCTTCTTAAAGTATAAGGCTCCCTCTTCGTTTGGCACCATGTACTTCAATGCACCCCGGAGGTATTCCGCTTTACGATTCTCTTCTTTAAGGGCTTCTTGTTGTGCATCTCGAATGCGTGCAGTGAGGTTTGTTCGAATCGTCATTTCTAGTGCTCGAACCCTTAGGGTCTTAACCCTTTCTTTTCGGCTCAACGCGTCTGCTACAACGTTTGCCTTTCCAGGATGGTACTTAATCTCACAGTCATAATCATTCAGCAGCTCGACCCAACGTCGCTGGCGCGTATTCAATTCCTTCTGATCAAATATGTGTTGTAAGCTTTTGTGATCTGTGAAGATTGTACATCGAGTACCATATAGATAATGTCGCCAAATCTTTAAGGCGAACACCACTGCACCTAGTCCCAAGTCGTGCGTGGTGTAATTTCTCTCATGAACCTTCAGTTGTCTTGAAGCATAAGCGATGACTTTTTGGCGTTGCATGAGCACGCAACCCAAGCCTTGTCGCGAGGCGTCGCAGTATACCACGAAGTCTTCAGTGCCTTCGGGTAACGATAGTATCGGTGCGTCGCAGAGCTTGTTCTTAAGTAGCTGGAAGGCTTCCTCTTGTTTGGGACCCCAGTCGTACTTCTTGTCTTTCTGTGTGAGGGTCGTTAGCGGTTGAGCTATTTTTGAGAAATTCTCGATGAATCGTCGGTAATAGCCCGCTAAACCCAAAAATTGTCGAACTTCAGTTGGGGTCTTGGGAGCTTCCCAATTCTTTATTGCTTCAATCTTGGACGGGTCTACATGAATGCCCTTCTCATTCACCACGTGACCAAGAAATTGTACTTCGCGAATCCAGAATTCGCATTTCGAGAACTTTGCATAAAGTTTCTCTTTCTTCAGTAGCTCCAAGATGGTTCTGAGATGTTGCTCGTGCTCTTCTCTCGTTCGCGAGTAAATCAGGATATCATCGATAAATACAATCACGAATTTATCGAGATATGGTTTGCATACGCGGTTCATCAGATCCATAAAGACCGCTGGTGCATTCGTCAGCCCAAACGGCATCACCAGAAATTCGTAGTGCCCATATCGCGTTCTGAATGCAGTCCTTGGTACGCTTTCCTCTTGGATTTTCAGCTGATGATATCCAGATCGAAGGTCGATCTTGGAATAGTAGCTTGATCCTTGCAGTTGATCAAATAAGTCATCAATCCTCGGTAGTGGATACCGATTCTTGATAGTGGGCTTGTTTAGTTCCCTGTAATCGATACACATCCGCAGTGTTCCATCCTTCTTCTTCACGAACAATACTGGAGCTCCCCAAGGTGAGAAGCTTGGCCTTATAAATCCCTTATCCAACAACTCCTGGAGTTGTGTAGATAATTCTTGCTTTTCGGATGGAGCAAGTCGATAGGGTGCCTTGGCTACAGGAGCAGCTCCTGGAACCAAGTCTATACGGAATTCGACTTGTCGTTGCGGAGGTAATCCTGGCAGATCTTCGGGAAAAACATCAGGAAATTCATTCACCACAGGAATGTCTTCGAGTTTTGGCTCCACAGCCTTCTTGTCTATAACGTGTGCTAGGAAAGCGACACATCCTTTCCTCAAGCACTTCTGTGCCTTCATACAGCTGATGATTCGAAGAGGCGCGTCTCATTTTTCTCCATGCACGATGAGAGTTTCACCATTCGCTAAAGGGATGCGAATGATTTTCTCATGACAAATAACTTCAGCTTTGTTCTTGGACAACCAGTCCATTCCAACCACTACATCAAAGCTGCCTAATTGAATAGGTAAGAGGTCGATGCTAAATCTTCGTTCACCAAGTTCTAGCGTGCAGCCTCTAACAGTTTTGCCCGATTCAACAAGTTTACCATTGGCTAGTTCTATGGAATAAGGAATTTCTAATCTACTAGATTCTATTCCAAGTATGCGTTTAAATTCCACAGACATGAAACTACAATCGGTGCCAGTGTCGAATAATATGGATGCAATGTGATTGTTAATGAGGAACGTACCGTTGACCACATTAGGGTCCTTGCGTGCGTCCCTTGCTCTAATTACAAATGCTCGGGTCTGAGCATTGTTTCCCCTTGGGCAATTTTTCTTGAAATGATCCATGCCTCCACAACCAAAGCATCCTTGGTTTTGCCCAGCTCCACGGCTATTCCGGTTACCATTGCCATTCCCATTCCTTCCGTTTCCCCAACAGTTTTCTGCTTGGTGACCCAATCTACCACATTTGTCGCACCTTGGAATGCGACAAGCTCCTTTATGATGAAACTTACATTTTTGGCATTCAGGCATGGAGCCTTGGTATGCCTTGGCTGAAAGGGTCTTCGCCTCCTGAGTCGGGTTAGCCTCATGCTTTTTGTTGACACCTTTGTTGTTGCGAGTCGCTTGACTCAGATTCGAACGCTTTCTCTTCTTGTCACCGGACGACTCATCATGTGTCTCGGTCTTCTCTGTGGGGTTCAACGATAACTTCTTCTTACGAACACAATCTTGGGTCAGGCTGACAGCCAGAGTTACAGCCTCGGTGATTGTTTGTGGTTTGGCAGACGTCACCATGCCACGAAACTCTGAGGCCAGTCCCCAAATGTAGCGTTCGACACGCTTGAATTCGGGAGTCACCATGTAGGGAAGCACTCTGGACAGATCGTGGAATCTTCGAGTATAACTATCAATATGAGCACCTTCCATAGTCAAGTGCCAGAACTCCGTTTCCAGTCTTTGGAGTTCAGCACGAGAGCAATACTTCTCTCTCATCCTTTCCTTCAGTTCCTCCCAGGTTAGACCATACGCGGCATTATTGAGCAAGGTTTGGGCTTGCCAATTCCACCAAGTCAGAGCTTCATCGACAAACAACCCGGTAGCAAAAGTGACTTGTTGTTCCGCGGTACACTTGCTCATGCGGAAAGTAGCTTTAGTCTTCTCCGCCCAGCGCACAAATGCTACTGCACCTCCTGTGCCATCATAGTTCATCGGCTTGCAGTCGAGGAACTGCTGAAAAGTGCAGCTTCGCACTACGCTGTCCCCAGATGAATCTCCATTCCTATTACGTCTAGCGTTGCTTGGTCCTCCACTGTCTTGAGTACGGTTTGCCTCGTACTGGGCGATGGCAGCGGAGATCCTTTCTTCCAGTAGAGCCTCTAGCTCTTCGGCAATTCTTGGCAGTGGGGGAGGAGGAGGTTGTTCGTCATTGCGAGCATTCACAGCTTTCCTGGGTGCCATGTTCTGACAGAACATAACACAACAGGTTTAATCATTTGTTTGATATCGTCACACTAGGCAGTAGTATCATATATATTCACAGGTATATATACCACATAAGTGACATCAAACAATTATTACTCTAGCAGAGTACTTGGTAGGCTTGCACTGAGGGAATCTATACGTGACAAGACTTGCTGTGGTTTCTGTGCACTGAATTCCATAATTATGTATGCATCCATAATTACGTAACTCCTTGCACAGTCCGCACAGTTCGTTTCATCCTCGTATCTCTTCCTTCAGATAGGCCATCGCTTTCAGGTAACGTCACATATACTTGTGACATTCTACTTCTAGTACATGCTAATTATCACACATAATTGCAAGTAGTTTCTAGTCAACGACAAGTGCTACTCAAGTGCACTCTAAGTCTCGTAGTGTCTTAGACTCATGTAGACAGTTTCAGGTAGTGGATGTCGCGGGACGTTTTATGCAATGAAAACTCTTTGAAAATTGTTTTCGTGAATGGATCCTAGAGATTGTAGACTAGACTCGAGAATGAATCCTGGTTCACTACAATCGCAGCTCTGATACCAATCTGTCACACCCCTTTCTGCGGCGGAAGCACGAGGTGTGATCATGAAAGGTTCTCATTGCATACGAAGAGTAAACATACTACATGCTCAAAAATATCTTCAAATATTACATTACTGAAAACATATGTTAAGTGTTTACAACACGAGATATCATATTATCTTAAAAGTCACAACTTTATTTAAAGATAGACAAAGCGACATCCACGAGCATGAGTAAGACCACGCGCACATCCATCCTAGTTACCTGAAATACATGTGAGTTTTGGAAAAACGTCAACATAAAGTTGGTGTGAATTCATGCAGTTTTGTATTTCATGTTTGTATACTTTGTATGAAAACATAGTTTGTGAGTAAATCAAGTTTTCATATATAAATCCAGTTTCATGTGTACGTCACGTACATCTGTATAATTCAATTTCTTCTTGAGTACCCCACGTACTTCAAGTATAACTCAATCTTTTTTAGTACCCCACGTACTCAAGTATTCATCAATTTTTAGTATGGTATGAATTTCATGTAATTAAAATATTCCTGTAAATATCAGGATTGTTAATGGGTTGCAAAGCCATTAACATGTGACACGTCATAGGAAGCCACCAAACCTAAGGCATTTAATTGGTATATTCTGAGACACAAAAGCACTCCTCGATTCTCGCCCCGACCAGGAGTGTGGCTGCCAGGCACCCGTTAGATCTAACCTTTTGTTCTGCGGTCTAGGTATATTGTTGATTAATGGTGCTTCTGTACCCTATTCGTGACACTATTTCTCATAACGCCTCCTACTTGGTTCTCGTTCTCACCAAGCGCGTTTCTTGTTATCATTTCTCATAGCGCCTTACACTTGGTTCTTGTCTCACCAAATGCGCTTCTTGTATTTATATCATACCATTTATAAATATTGTACTTTTGTACATGTATTTCACCCCCGAAGTTATAAAAACTGAAAACAGTTAAAGAGAAAAGGGGGAGCATGAACTCACAACTTTGCGTTCCTAGCGTCGTAAACTCCACCGGATTTGCTTAATTAACGTCGTAACCTATACGCGTTTTCTTAACGTTAGTCACTAGACTTGCGTCGCACAAGTACAGTCACTCTCTTTTGTGTATATATTCTTGTGTTAAAAATATTCCATATTTTTAACTACGTAATTTACTTATATTATTTTCTTCAAAGATAAATATAAGTCTTTTGTGTTTTGCACTTTGCACCCGAATTATGTACTTTGTATGTTGTATGTGTATTTTTATATTTCTACTCCTCATGAGTATTTAGTGCATTTTTAAGTCTTAATACACTAGCACGTATAGCACATACTATATACACTTAACACACAAGTTGGTGATCAAATAATATATATTTTTCTCTCAAAAATATGTACTTATTATCCATTTTTATTCTTGAAGAAATCCTCATTTCTTATCATCAAAAATTAGGGAAACCTTAGTAATACTTTTAAACACATTTTTAGGGAATAAGTTTCTCAAAAACTTATATTTTTCTAAGTGTCAAAATTTATAAAAAATTTGACAGAGTTTCCCCTAAAAATGGAGGTTTCCCACGTTTTCAAAACGTGTGTTTATTTTCTTTTAAATCATCATCAATCATCAATAATCATCAACAACAATTATCAACCATACTTATCAACAATAATCACCAATTTCATGAACTTGAATATTTACAAAAATGTGTAGTAACTTACTAGCACATTTAGTAAGTCTTGTTATCTTTAAAAATAAGTTTAATTTCTTAAAAACTTTATTTTTAAAGAATATGAAGTTTTACAACTTCTAGTCGGTTTTTACGAAAATTATTTCTTTGTTAAAACCTTTGTTACACAAGTATCCATATACTTGTTTGTTCACAAAAACCACTTTTGTTTGTGTAAGACCCGGTTTAGAACATGTGGTTTCTTTAAAGTGTGGTTCTTCAAAAATACCGCTTGCAGATACGTAGATCCGCTAGTTTTAAACACCAATGTACAGGTTAAATTACTTTTACACAACAAAAATGCTTTTACACAAGTCCATGACTCATGTGTGGTAGAGTTTCACCCTTTAACCCTTGTGTTAACTAAAAACGAGCTTATGTTAAGATCCATGATCTTACAAAGTCGGGTTAAACGATGATCCGGGCTACCACATCATAGATCGGGTCTAGATGACCATAAATTTCAAATACTACAACATTTACACAACATATGTGCTATTAACCACCACTTTAAGTGTTTTTAGTAGACTTTTGTTCATCATTTTGTATTTTAACGAGATTTAACCGATACAAATCCTTTTAACCACTCTAAAATAGTTCAAATACGAGTTTTAAACATTATACCTCTAGCTCAAGGCTAGGGAAGAATCTATACGAAAAAGAGGTGGATAAAAGCAAAGTAGAGAGGTCCTTCGCCTTCCGTTTGCTCCAAGCTTCCTAATACGAGACCCTTAACACTTGTATAGACTTGAAATGCTTGTATGATGATTGATGATGGTGATGGTGTGGTGGTGGCTTGAGGCCGTAGCCAAGGGAGAGAAAGAGGAGGTGTTTGTGTGTGTTGAAGTTTTGGAAGGAATGAGTTCATAATCCCATGTGTTCTATTAATAACCATTCTCATACATTAACCCATGGATATTGTGTTTAGTAAAGCACAAGCATATCTATTATAATATTGAAATAAAATCAACCAAATGGGTCCCTTGTTGGAACCGTATACATGGGGGGGGGGGGGGTTAGTAGGATAGGCTTTAACCAAATTGGTTGATTATTAGTTGAAATCCAAGTATAAGTTGAGTGCTTTAGTTGTTAGATATTTATACGGGGTGTTAGGGTATTCGGGGACCCTAACTAGCTCAGAAAATAAAAACAATGCTTCTAGCATTATTTTAGTGTTTCGGGTAGTACCCGGTTGTTCGGTTATACACCGGTTCGTTAAAGCGCTAAATTACACTTTTTAGTGTCTTTTAAGTACCCTTTCAATTTCCAACACTTAGGGAAATATTCTGGATGATAAAACGACATTTCTGCATAATATTTATATGTCTAAATGCTGAATTATTGCTGATTTGTATAAATTATGCACTTAAAGTGCGTTTCAGGTGCTTTTTAGTGCTTATTTTTGCTTTCGTATTGCATTTATATTAAACCCTTGTATGTACTCTTGGGTTTTAATGCATTCTTGTCGTCGGACCTACACCTAGGCCTCTATTTTAATGTCTGACTGCTTTCTGCAGTTCTGTTGACACATTGTGTCTTACCGGTGAGTTTACTATTATTCTGACGCAACGCTCTCGTTTATGCATAAAGCAATATTTTGTAGTATACAACATGCATGAATTCACTTGTTTAATCATGTGTTCAGACATTGCTGACACTTAAACTCATAATTGCAGTCATTAAGCAATAATTAATGTGTACGGAAATTACCGGTTTGTGCCGTTTGTCACATCATCGTTCATTTGTTTAAATCATTCATAATCGTTCAAAAATCGTACAATCGTTTAATATCGTTCTCGTTCCCAATCGTTCTCGTTTTAATTGTGAAAACTACTTTTGGTCGTCTCGCTAATAACATTCAAACCTTTGTGACTCGTTCATCGTTCCACTCGTTCTCGCATTAACAAACCACCAAAGGGTAAGTTAACAATCATCAGATTCAGTCATTACCCACCTAACCCACACATAACCATGGGTCCGGTCTGATAACGGGATTTGTCGGATCCTATGGTACCATAACCTAATACTGGTCGGTTTGGCCGAAATTAATGAATGTCATTCGTTATGTAATTACAACCAACAAGCTCGTTCATATTATCGAAATCGTTATTAGTTTAATATAAACCATCTCAATCGTTTTGAAACCATCGTTAAAATATTGAAATCGTTTTGATACATATGAATCACCCCAAAACAATCGAAAATAGTAAAAAGAGGGGATCTATGTACTCACCTTCGGGTGCGTTTTTAAATGTTAACACAATCCCTCAAATTGTTTATCCGCCCTAAATTAAATAAGAATGATTTTAATAATCAAAAACCCACACATAACCATGCAATTACTACTTATGTCATTTCTGTTTTAATATATATGAAACTGGACTGTTTTCGGACATTTAAATAAAATAGTTAACTTATTCCAAAAATTCCCAATTTTTTACAGAATATCTTAAACGATCCAAATATTATTGTGTAAAAATATCGGGGTCTAGTTTATTACCAATATTTTATAAAAATTCATTTTCTGGACTGCAATCAGATTTGTTACTTTCTGATTGCAGTCTACAAAATAATTCGTTTAAAAATCATCGTAAGTCCGTTTGACGTAATTCCAGTTGGAGGATCACGGCGACAACAGTGACCATCTACAGTATAAATTTCATGATCTAACCCTACACAGAATTCAAGTTATGACAGAAAACGGAACGCATATTTTCAGCAGCAAAAATCAGCTTTAGCTGCTGTCAAAAAAACAGAGTTTTAAAATAGTAAACGACCTCGAAAAATTACGATTCCAGTGCCATTTGACCAGTTTTTCAAAAATACACAATTTAGGCTTCAGAAAAATCAGTTTTTCGATCTGTTATGGTCTGGTTACAGCCAACTGAAGTTGGCTGTAATTACTAAACAACTTTCTGTTTTCAGTCTTTTAACATTATAAAGTGTGTTCGATTGATTCCGTTAACATGTTTAGCGATCACAACAATACTTACAGCAGATTATCACTTATATATTTCAGATTTATCATGCATTATCATATTTCATCATCATTTTAATCATTACTTTATCATATGTTAGATGATGTTCAAGACTTGTTTAAGGTCTTTAGACTTTCTATCTTTTTGATCTTTAAACATCATTAACCACTCAACAATCATGTAAAATGCAAGGATCTAAGTGCTTACCACTAGCACAAGGCTAGGGGAGTTCGAGTGTAGAAAAGTGGTGGATAAAAGAAAACGAGAGCGGTCCTTGAGCTTCCGAGTGCACCAAGCTTACTTGTTCGGTCTCTAGCACCTTTGTGTATGTATGGTTTGCTAGAAAAAGGCTTGAGGGTGGGTGTATGATGGCTGGTTGTTGGCTGCCGAACACAAGGGGCAAGGAAGGAGAAGAGAGCTTGTTTTGAAAGTGTGTTGATGAGAGAAGATGGTGGTCTAAGGGTTATTACTTATAAACTCCATTATTTCATTAACCATGGTGTAATGTGTCCACTTATCCACCAACAACATCAAATAAAATAAGGAAAGGAATGGTGGGGATGTCTCCCCATCTTACAACCGTCAAAAATGGGGGAGGGGTATGGGGTTGGGATTCAATGGGTGTTTACTAATTTAGTTACAATTTAGTTAGTTTTAAATATTAAGTTATTAGTTTAAGGTGTGTTTTATAATATATAGTGTGTTAGGGTGTTCGGGGACCCTAACTAGCTCAGAAAAATAAAAACAATGTGTTTGACAATATTTTTATGTTCCGGGTAAAGTCCGGTTGTTCGGTTAGATAGCGTTCCGTTAAAGTGTTTAATTATGTAACGGGTATTTTATCTAGCGTTCAAATCCCGATTTATGGCGTTCTACATTATTTTTATTATTCTATAAAAATAAACTCACCAAAATATTACTGAAATAAATTTCAGTTGCCAAGACTGGCTACGTTGTCTGTGTTTCGCAGTAAAAGCACTGTGTCGTGCAGAAACACGCGGTACGCGCTTAAACTTGAAAAATAACGTTTTTAAGCGTTTTAATTTATTTTTCAACACGAACCTGATTAAAATAAGATTTTAATCATAACAGAATATTTGTGGGATTTAAATATTATCCGGGCGGTCACCAACGTTCGTTTCGCAGTTTTGTCGTAATTAGTTCTTTAGTTCAAATAAACGTGTTTTCGCCATACCGAATCCTTCGAAACTTATTTCTAAGTTATGTAAGGGATATTTAGGGTATGTTTGGCTTACATCACAGTTCCGGAGTGTATGTCGTGTTAAACTGGTTGCGTTTAAGCACCAGTTTGCGTATAACCTTCCAGAAAGTGATTTAAAGCTTGAAATCGGAATCGAATCAAATTGTAAAATCATTAAACACAATTGCACACATAATATCACCAAAACACATATAATAACACCAAAGCATATTGTTTTATTGATAACTGACATTGTTTTACGTTGTACATCGATCACAGAGCACAGTTGTCACAAGCATGCTAAGTGAACATACATAGTAAAACAAAATGAAATCATGTACTATATACGTACTAATGAACATAGCAAGCATATGATATAAAAACATGAAAAGCACGAAAGTAACAAGTAGGCACATGTGTATCACCCCAAAACATTTTAAAACGGTAAAAGAGGGGACTATGTACTCACTTGAGGATGCTTAGAAGTCTTGACTAACAACCAAGCAAAGCTAGAGGGATCACGGAAATCAAACGGCACCTAATATAGGTAACTAAGTTAATAAATGGACCTAAATCGGAAGATCGGATAGTATGAGGTTTCGTAAACCAAATGAGTATTGGAACTCATAAGATATGGTCTAACAAAGCCTACATACTAAAATGAAACCTAACCTAAGTGATTACGACCCGTTTAGGTAGCTTATGCTACTTTAACGCGTCGTTCGCGTAAAACGCGTTCGGAACGCCTAACTAGTCCTATGACAAGTATTATATGCCTAAACATGTTTAATTATGTTGCATAATCAGTTAAGTGACAAAAGTTTGGGTTACATATGCTTAAATATCAATATGCATAAAAGGGGCATTTTGGTCATTTTCCTAAGGCATATAAACTACCTATCATATAACTACTTAAACGAAGGGGACCATAAGGTATAACCTCGGAAGGTCATTCCCTATACAACTAAGGTCACAAAACATGTTTGGTCGGATCCTAATGATCGACCAAAAGGGTCCAAGCAAGGAAATCTTGATCCAAATTGCTCAAGTATGAGGTGCAAGACCCCAACTTAGAGCAAATGAATCAGATTTTGTGAGGAATAAATGAAATGGGCTTGCTAATTATAGGAAAACCACAACTGTTAGGATCGTTTCTCGAACTTTGAGCTTCAATCTAAGCCTTACACTTGGGCACAAGGTTTTGCAATACAAGGGGTACTTAAAACCAGTCCATATAGTGCAAAATCAGTGGTTAAAACCCATGGGAATAGGCTGTATTGCAGATTTAATGAATTTGCTGATCTGGGCAAGTCATACGGACCGCAAGAGGTCACCCATACGGTCCGTAAGGGCTCTATACAGACCAGCAACTTTCAGATAATTACAGTTTAGCCCCTGCACCTTGTTTCGTCACGTTTTGGCACTTCTAACACCCGTCAAGCCCATTTCCAAGCTCTACAATGATGTTAAATCATAGGGAACATGAAATATGCTTGAAAACATCTTGGATGTCGGTTTGTTTGGTCGTACGGTTGCGTTGTTCGGTTAAATACGACGAAACACGAACGGACGCGAAAAACAATCCAAATTACGCGACGAATGGAATTTTATCATGCCAATCACTAAAATAAAATATTTTAATGATTACATAAATTTTTGGATGTCCGGATATATTCAGAACGTAAGATATGAGCGAAAATGCAAACTTATGCACTTTTTGACGCTTTTAGTCCCTATTGATCAAGAAAGTTTATTTTTGCACACCAAATACCTCAAAGCCTATTTCTAAGCTTTGTAAAGGATATTTAGGGCATATTTAACTTATGATCAAGTTCCGGAATGTTCGATACAGTACAAATCGGCATACTTTCGTAGTTTGTCGAAATTAGTCCCTATAAGCGAATAAACTTGATTTCGCCATACCAAACCTTCCAAAACTTATTTCTAAGTTATGTAAAGGTTATTTAAGGTATGTTAAGCCTATGTCACTGTTCCGGAGTGTTTGTTGCATTAAACTGGTTATTTTTACGCATCAGATTGCGTATAACCTTCCAGAAAGCGATTTAAAGCTTGAAATCGAACAAGAACTGATATGTGCAAACGATACACATATTTTTTCAAATCCCAAGTATGAAACACAATATTTCATTAATTTGGTATTTGTTTGATGGTCGCAGAGGCACAGGTGTCACAGTCTCCCCTACTTTAGGAAATTTCGTCCCGAAATTTATTCGTAGGAGTCTGTCTGTGACGCTGTGTTAAATAATTGTCTTGCATGGAATCTAGAGTGTTTATCTATTTGCGTAGATAACCCATCAAAGATATGCAAGGCATAATCCTGTTATTTCTCTCAACGAACATTCTTCAGAAACGAAAATGATCGGACGGAGTCATTTTCCTCAATGGGTATTCTTCAGTATGGAAATGAAGGAAGTATCAAGGATATTCATTTCCCTCGATGGATATTCTTCAGAAACGAAAATGAACGGAATGAGTCATTTTCCTCAATGGGTATTCTTCAGAAATGGAAATGAAGGAAAATCAAGGATATTCATTTCCCTCGATGGATATTCTTCAGAAATGAAAATGAACGGAATGAGTCATTTTCCTCAATGGGTATTCTTCAGAAATGGAAACGAAGGAATAATCAAGGATATTCATTTCCCTCGATGGATATTCTTCAGAAACGAAAATGAACGGAATGAGTCATTTTCCTCAATGGGTATTCTTCAGAAATGGAAATGAAGGAAAAATCAAGGATATTCATTTCCCTCGATGGATATTCTTCAGAAACGAAAATGAATGGAATGAGTCATTTTACTCAATGGGTATTCTTCAGAAATGGAAATGAAGGAAAAATCAAGGATATTCATTTCCCTCGATGGATATTATTCAGAAACGAAAATGAACAGAATGAGTCATTTTCCTCAATGGGTATTCTTTAGAAATGGAAATGAAGGAAAAATCAAGGATATTCATTTCCCTCGATGGATATTCTTCAGAAATGAAAATGAACGGAATGAGTCATTTTCCTCAATGGGTATTCTTCAGAAATGGAAATGAAGGAATAATCAAGGAAATTCATTTCCCTCGATGGATATTCTTCAGAAATGAAAATGAACGGAATGAGTCATTTTCCTCAATGGGTATTCTTCAGAAATGGAAATGAAGGAATAATCAAGGATATTCATTTCCCTCGATGGATATTCTTCAGAAACGAAAATGAACGGAATGAGTCATTTTCGTCAATGGGTATTCTTCAGAAATGGAAATGAAGGAAAAATCAAGGATATTCATTTCCCTCGATGGATATTCTTCAGAAACGAAAATGAACGGAACGAGTCATTTTCCTCAATGGATATTCTTCAAAAATGGAAATGAAGCAAAAATCAAGGATATTCATTTCCCTCGATGGATATTCTTCAGAAACAAAAATAAACGGAATGAGTCATTTTCCTCAATGGGTATTCTTCAGAAATGGAAATGAATAGGGTCAACTCTAGACACATGACAAAACTTGTTGTGGTTTCTGTGCACTAAATTCCATAATTATGTACGCGTCCATAATTACGTAATTCCTTGCACAGTCCGCACAGTGCATTTCATAATGTGTAGGGGAAGAAAATCAAACCTGTGATGAGTGTGACTAGACTACCATAGGGTCCTTTTAATTAGATCGACAAATGATCTCTTTAATTAGACCACCAAGGAGTCTTTTCAGCTATATCATCACATGATATTCCTAACTAGATTTTTGGATCAATCTGTTTAACTAGACCACTCAAGGGGTCTAATTAGAGAATAGTACTTTATAATCCAAGGGTCTTAACTATTACGTAAAAGCCCATTAAGGATTTAAGGTAGTACCTTTGGATATCCTACTATGAATCCCTTATACGAAGATATGGAAGATTCTACCGGAAACTCAGATAACAAAAATTTGGGTCACACAAAAACATAAAAGGGAACACATAAGCACATAATCGCATAATTGTTTAACTTGACCTTTAATTTGTTATCTTTGGACACGAATATTTAAAGCACACCAGGAATCCAATCCGTGGATTTCATTTGGCACTTTAATCATTTTCAAGAATCTATCTATGAAGATAGGAAAATATTAATAGGAATTCGGCTTTGTCCTTATTGAATCGTAATGTACGTATCGAATCATACAAAGAATTCAATTAACGGCTCCGATGAACGATACCCATCAACAAGGATCTAATTATGAGGATAGAAAGATCCTATATGGATTTCGGAATTTGTGTAACGAGAGGTGTTTCGACACCTCGCACTAGGCGTGCTTAAGTCGATACACAAGGTAAAAAGTTCATGAGGTTGAGGTGCTAGATATGCCAAGGCGACATATGAAGCAGAATTTGAAGGTTGAGCAGCAGCAGGATTTGTAACAGCTTTGCTTTGGATTGCAAAGCGGCACATGTTAACCAAATGTCCCCATCGTCCACCGTGGGTACATTTGAAGCATGGTATTTGATTCGGATGATGACGGTGGCATTGATTGCACCAAGGAGAAGTTCCCTTATACGGCTTCATCCCTGAGGCGAGTCATGGTGATAGCTAAATCAACGGTCCTCTGGAGTACGACGCCTATTTGCTGGGTAATTGCAGCACCTGGTTCGGACATTTGAGTGTTGTTGCGATGAAGAGGCATCTTGAAGATAATGGAAGGCATAGGAGGAAACAAGCGAAAGATAGTCAAAAGAGAATGACAACGCATGAAGATTGTGACCATTTGTTTGTTACCAAAGGCAAACAATTGAAACGGTGACTAATCAAAGTAAGCGGGTCCCATTAATGTATCGCGAAGACATGCTTTAGCTTATAAGTGGACACTCACTCCAAGAGTTCCCAGGTAAGAAGGACTGGTCCGATTATGTGGATTTGTATGAACACTCTAGCCTTAGACAGAAAACTCGGAGTACAGGCGTCCACCCTTCCAGATTGCACGTGTTCACATTATAAGACCCAAACTTTGATGGGATCTTGAAAACTTTGAAGGTTCAAAACCTTATAATAAATCATCCTAGAACAGATGATTAGTTTTCAAAGCAGATTCAAAATTTATGTTCTTGTTGTGGTTGTCACCTAAGGATAAGTGACGGTATTGTTTTAAGATCTAAACACAAGAATCTTGTGTTAGGGTCCTAGGAAGGTTATAGACTTGGTTAAAGCATTACTAATAACCTAATTCCCTATAACCATTGGCTCTGATACCAACTTTTCTGTCACACCCCGACCACGTAAAACAACAAAACGTGGCGGACACGTCGAGGAGTGTTGTAACAGAATCATTGTTTCACAACAATGGATTAAACAGTTTCGTTTTATTGAATTAAATGTATTACATTACATTGGAATTAGAAACAAAATATGAACAAATAGACTTTCATTGTTATTAAGTCACTAAGGCCTCGTCCATTCCTATGTGAGCGTACACAAATATCATCAAACATCATCAACTATGGTACCTGAAACACATGTGAAAATACGTCAGCATAAAAATGTCGGCGAGTACATAGGTTATATGAGTGTCAGATTCATGGCTCGTTTTACATGTTGCAATACTTATTTAAAAAAAAACTTATTTTGAAAAGTATAGTATTGCGACATAATTAACCAACTCAAATCAAGTTGGATATGATTTATAAAAATCTCGTAGCCATGATTCTTAACTCCAAAACATTTGTTTTATTAAATCAAATTGTAAAACATCTCGTAGAAACTCGTTAATAAAACTCATATGGTTTATATTATTCAGAAAACATCATTTTGTGACATCGCTTCAAAATCGTTTACCCAAGTGATCTAGATAACGCAACGATATATAATGTGTTAAAAGCACTTATATATAGGAAGTACCAGCGGCATATCCACCATGCTTTTAACACATTACACCCGCCCTGTTGCCTAATCACTTCCCTAACCCAACGGTTCAAACAGATTCAAACAGTTCACATAAATCAAACAGTTACAAACGATTCACATAAATCAAACAGCTTCAAACGGTTCACATAAAGCAAACAACTTCAAACGGTTCACATAAATCAAACGACTTCAAACGGTTCAAAATGTAAAACAATGTGTCCATATACTGGATGAGCATATGTAACAAAATGTAATTATGAAAATCAATGTGATAGAATGCTAAGTGAACATACATAGCAAAACAAAATGAAATCATGTACTATATACGTACTAATGAACATAGCAAGCATATGATATAAAAACATGAAAAGCACGAAAGTAACAAGTAGGCACATGTGTATCACCCCAAAACATTTTAAAACGATAAAAGAGGGGACTATGTACTCACTTGAGGATGCTTAGAAGTCTTGACTAACAACCAAGCAAAGCTAGAGGGATCACGAAAATCAAACGACACCTAATATAGGTAACTAAGTTAATAAACGGACCTAAATCAGAAGATCGGATAGTATGAGGTTTGGTAAACCAAATGAGTATTGGAACTTATATGATATGGTCTAACAAAGCCTACATACTAAAATGAAACCTAACCTAAGTGCTTACGACCCATTACGTCCCGTTTAGGTAGCTTATGCTACTTTAACGCGTCGTTCGCGTAAAACGCATTCGGAACGCCTAACTAGTCCTATGACAAGTATTATATGCCTAAACATGTTTAATTATGTTGTATAATCAGTTAAGTGACAAAAGTTTGGGTTACATATGCTTAAATATCGATTATGCATAAAAAGGGCATTTTGGTCATTTACCTAAGGCATATAAACTACCTATCATATAACTACTTAAACGAAGGGGACCATAAGGTATAACCTCGGAAGGTCATTCCCTATACAACTATGGTCACAAAACATGTTTGGTCGGATCCTAATGATCGACCAAACGGGTCTAGTTTGAAAGTTTAAGCGGTTGTTTAGACCGCTTATCTTACGACCCTACATATGCACTAAACCTAAAGTGACGAGCTAAACATGTTGAAACATGTTTAACTAAGTTAGAAAACAGGTTTTGATATCAAAACAAACGGTTTTGATACCCAAGAGTAGTTTGGTTACAAAATACGCATGAACACGCATTTTGGCCGAAACTACGACTCGTCACTACACCTAATCAACGTGGTAATCAGTAGGTATAGTCACTAGGGACTATAACCATCGTGATTACGCTCACGTTGCGAAGTTCAAACGAACTTCGTGTTGACCATTAACTGGTCAAAGCTGAAAGTCAAACACTGTTTGACTTTCACGCTTGAAAAGCATAAAAAGCATGAAAGAATACTCACAAAGGGTCCAATCAAGGAAATCTTGATCCAAATTGCTCAGGTATGAGGTGCAAGACCCCAACTTAGAGCAAATGAATCAGATTTTGTGAGGAATAAATGAAATGGGCTTGCTATTTATAGGAAAACCACAACCTTTAGGATGGTTTCTCGAACTTTGAGCTTCAATATAAGCCTTACACTTGGGCACAAGGTTTTGCAATACAAGGGGTACTCAAAACCTGTCCATGGAGTGCAAAATCAGTGGTTAAAACCCATGGGAATAGGCTGTATTGCAGATTCAATGAATCTGCTGATCTGGGCAAGTCATATGGACCGCAAGAGGTCACCCATACGGTCTGTAAGGGCTCTATACAGACCAGCAACTTTCAGATAATTACAGTTTAGCCCCTTCACCTTGTTTCATCGCGTTTTGGCACTTCTAACACCCGTCAAGCCCATTTCCAAGCTCCACAATGATGTTAAATCACAGGAAACATGAAATATGCTTGAAAACATCTTGGATGTCGGTTTGTTTGGTCGTACGGTTGCGTTGTTCGGTTAATTACGATGAAACACGAACGGACGCGAAAAACAATCCAAATTACGCGACGAATGGAATTTTATCATGCCAATCACTAAAATAAAATATTTTAATGATTACATAAAATTTTTGGATGTCCGGATATATTCAGAACGTAAGATATGCGTGAAAATGCAAACTTATGCACTTTTTGACGCTTTTAGTCCCTATTGATCAAGAAAGTTTATTTTTGCGCACCAAATACCTCAAAGCCTATTTCTAAACTATGTAAAGGATATTTAGGGCATAATTGACTTATGATCAAGTTCCAGAATGTTCGTTACAGTACAAATCGGCATACTTTCGCAGTTTGTCGAAATTAGTCCCTGAAAGCGAATAAACTTGATTTCGCCATACCAAACCTTCCAAAACTTATTTCTAAGTTATGTAAAGGTTATTTAAGGTATGTTAAGCCTATGTCACTGTTCCGGAGTGTTTGTTGCATTAAACTGGTTATTTTTACGCATCAGATTGCGTATAACCTTCCAGAAAGCGATTTAAAGCTCGAAATCGAACCAAGAACTGATATGTGCAAACGATACACATATTTTTAGAAATCCCAAGTATGAAACACAATATTTCATTAATTTGGTATTTTTTTGATTGTCGCAGTGGCACAGGTGTCACAGGTTTTCTATAAATACCCAACACCCTCATTCTCATTCCTCACAATCTGATTCAAATTTAGCTCTAAGTTGGGGTTTAACACCTCATACCTGAGAAATTTGGATCAAGATTTCCTTGCTTGGACCCTTTGTAAGTATTCCTTCGTGCTTTTATGCGTTTTTAAGCACGAAAGTCAAACAGTGTTTGACTTTCTGCTTTGACTAGTCTTTGGTCAACACGAAGATCATTTAAACTTCGTAACATGAGGGTAATCACGATGGTTATAGTCCCGTGTGACTATTCCTACTAATTACCACGTTGATTAGGTGTAGTGATGAGTCATAGTTTTTTTGGGTAAAGGGTTACCCCGGTGATTCTATTATAGACAACCGCCAAATAAGTACAAGTAGTGAGGATGAATTCCCCACTAGTTCATATACAGGACATGCCCCATATATGTAAACAAAAAACCAAACAAACCAAGTTACCACATTATTCTAGCCTACTACAATCATGATAATGACTAACTAGTAGACAAACGAAAAAACAAAACAAAAAGACGTCAACCGCCATCGTCAAAAATGAAATTGCTACCAACTGGCAGCCCTTTAGCATGAAATAGACGCCACCTATCCATTAGACAAGTTTATGTGAGAGGTGCTTGCCCCTGTACTGGAAGACGTAGGATGAGTACCCGATGTCATAAACTCATTCGTTTCATCATATACAACCTCTACCCCGTCATCATCAGACTCCTCATTTGGCTCACGTCTCCCTTTATCCCCGTTCCCTCCAACAAACCCAAGAGCGCTAAACGAATTATGTGTTTGAACCTTAGAAGAACTAGTGCTCCTCGCACTCCTGTAATCAGAACTCACTGCCTTTTTCTTTTTATCCACAGGTCTATATTCAACCTTGGGCTTTTGATTGTTAACTTGAAAACCGCTTTTCTTTACATTCTTCTTTGTCTTGACTTCCGTATAACCATCCTCATCTACGTTCGGTCTATGTGTAGGAGGTTTCACTGTCGGTCGAATGCGCTTTGGACACTCCTCAGAATCATGCCCAAATACACAGCAGTGGACACATCTCGGAGGTTCCCATTCATACTCCACCCGAATCGTCTCATTAACATATTTGTTCCCATCCAATTCAGGAATAGCCATGGTTAGAGCCTCTTTCAACTCATGATCAGCTGATATTTCAATGAGAGCCCTAGCATAGCTGCTTCTTCCCCAAGCCTCATTACACATATCACTAGTATACGAGTCCAGGCGCACAGGGGACCCAATTTTTGAAGCCAACATGCTTAAACCATCATCAGAATATGCCACTAGCGGAACATCATGCAATTTAACCCAAACTGCAACCTTTTTAACCTCTTCTTTTTTAAGGGTGTTTGTAGGAGACCAAATGTTGAGAAACATAGGTTTGTTACGGATCAGCCAAGGTCCCCCTTCAAGAACAGTATCCATACCCTTTCTATCTTCAAACTTGAAGAAAAAGAAACCATTTGAATTCATCATAGTTTTCTGAAGACCATGTTTTTTTCCAATTTTTTCTGACAAAATATTCAACTACTGGATATGCAATCCTATCCCCCAGGAAATAACCATAAAGAGTGTTTGCTAACCTGTTATTAACCTGGCGAACCGAATCAATCGGAAGCACTACATCCACTCCATCCAACGATACATCTGATTTTAGTTGTCGAAAATTGACCTTAGGAACTTGAACAACCGCATCATTGGCCTTCCTAGTGTTTTCATCTTCATTCTGATTCTGAATTGAATCCCCACCCCTCTTAGTATCACCCTGCTCAATTCGTTCCTGTAGGACCACATCCGCATAAGATTGGACATGAGCATTATCATCTTGATTCAGACTTTGAACTCGAGTAGGACTAATATCATTCACCGGTAACACAAATGCTACCTTTCTCTTGTCAAAGACTTTCACATAATTCTGATTAGGAGAATCAGAACAATCAATAACATGTTCAGTATCATTAAGCGGCATCATAAAACATACCTTCTTACTCGGCATTTCAGAAACCCTAGTCGCCAAAAATGATGTTTGTCTTGGCTCAAATGTTTTACCATCAATGTTCTTAATTTTGTTGGCAAACACATTTGAGTTTTCTGCAGTTTGGCTCTCCATTCGGACAGATTATGATCAACAAACCAGCCAAAACAAAGAGAATCGAAGATGAAAAAAACCTGCTGAAACCCTAAAGCAAAAGGAACCAGCCGCACCACCTTCGAAAACAGAAAACCACGACTACAAACCCTAATCACGAAATCTGGACTCACCTCAATAGCGCCAAAATCAGAACAACTAAACCAGGTGTAAGCCGAAATCAGATGTAAGCCGAAATCAGATGTAAATCCGAAAACAGACTAACAAAATCAGATACGAAATCAAAGCGCAAATCAGCAACAACTAGCTATGTAACAACCTTGGTTTTCAAACATGTACTTGTTTGATACACACATCGCATTTTGAAATGCAATTTGTTTGATTCATACTTGTTTTATGCTCTTACATACTTTACCGGCCCAAACACGGGAGTAATTGTATTAATAATTGAGTTTCGTGCTTAAAAACAAGGTTACATTAGTTACAGGGACCTATTATGACATATTTGAAACTTGTTTTACAAATAAAAATATAGACTTTTTAAACTTTTAAAAAGTTTAGGGTATAAGTGTAATTTTTTAAAACTTATTTTATAAATAACATAAAAGTTTAAATTCTGATGCAAGAGTACAAGGATTAAATTGTCATTTCCTTAAACTATAAGTCCAAGGGCTGTTTCTGTCATTTCCGGAACTCATTTAACCATTTAACCTAACCGGGTCAATATTTTATAAAGGATTTGTATTGTAAACACTAACTTAGTTAACCAGTTCAGTTAACTATTAAGGGGTCTGTTAGTGACTATACTAAACCTCAGGGACCAAAGTATAAAATTTTAATTTAAAAAGAAAAACATAAAAAGGGTTTAAACCCTATCGAACCGGCCACAACTAGGATCGAACTCGAGACCTCAACGATAACAAACAACATCACAACCACTCGGCCGGGCATGCCACATCCGATTTATAATTGACTCGTATTATATTTATACACTATTTAAAACAGATATGAATGTTTAAATCAGATCTGAAAGTCGCGGTTTTCAACAAATACACACAATAATCGATCTGCTACACTTGTATAATTGTTTAATTGATCCGACCTGCTCCCCACTCATTTCCAACTCGATTAACCACTCCAAATCGACTTTATTCCATTCCAAAACAATAACAATCGGAGTTTTTTTAAAAAAATGAAAACCAATCGAAACCACTATATTCTGTCGGATCTGAGATCAATTTGGATCTGTATATAAGATCCGTATATCACCACTAAGCTTTTACACCCTTCACATTGCTCAAACACATCGGATTTCGCCGGAAATGGAACCTGCAACTTAGCCGGAACAGTACCGTCGCCGGAATCCACTTCTTCTTCGAATTTCATCGATACCGGATCGGTTATACTCGTCCAATCAGTATGTTCATACTTATTTAATATTTCTGCAAGTTTAATTCGATTATAATCCTGTTTTGAATCGGAATCGGGCGGGTTTGACTTCGGGATTGACTGGTTTGGGGAAGAAGACGATGAACAGGGATGTTGTTTATTTATTTTTTTTTTTTTTAAACAGTCTTATTCTTTAAATATTCATAATAAATCGATTTTAGTTGAAATAAGTCTGAAAGTTTTAGCATATTTATGTTAAACACTGATACTTATATTAAAAATATAATATAAGTCAAAATAATTATTAAACTAATTTTTTTTTATATATTAAAAACAGTATTAACCTTTCAAAAATTATAATAAATCAAAATTAAAGAATTAATTATTGAAATTTTTATAGTAATTAGTTTATATGTTGGACTTTACAAGAATAATATTTTTACTGATATTTCATATAAATTTTATATTTATGTAAATAAATCAGTATTTATACTTATAAATATAGTTTAATTTAATGTAATTAAATTATATAACTATATAAATTTTATCCAAGACTATTTTATGACAAAAGATGCATTATTCTGAGTTTATATAAATTTAGAATCTGAAATTTTATTACATTTAATTATTTAGATAATTAAACTTATATAAACCTATTTATTGCTATTTTAACCATTTTAATTCGTTTTATTTATTAAAAATGATTCCAAGGCCATAATAATTATTTTAAGACAGTAATATTAAAGTTAAATAATTAAAATATTATTTTAATTATTCTGATTTGAATTAATTATTTTGATAATTAATCATATAATTATCATATTAATTCTTTTAAACAAAATGCTTATTATTTATCAAATAATTATATACTTTTGTACTTCTAAATTCAGTTATAAAGTTATAAATTAATTATATCATTGTACAATGTTTTACCAATAATCATTTCATTTAATTATGTTATTTAATTATACTAGTTAAATATATTTGATTTGTTATTACAAATGTTTATATTAAATCATTTATACAATTTTTGTAATTTTATTATTTACGTTAAATTAATATTTTTCATAAATAATTCCTTTATATCATATTCATTTTCCGAGTCCTCTTGTTAGGATATCCAAATCACATAATTACCAATTAAACAAAACACTACCGAATCCTATAGATTTAGGATTTCCAATTATCCAATTAAACATTATTGTTGATACATATTCCATATTGTTACATGTTCAATCAAGTAGAGTGACGTGGAATCTTATTCCCAAGAACTCTCACACTTTGCATATTTGTTTGGACTTAACCGAAATCAAGGTGAGTTCATAGTCCCTTTTTACATTATTTTTGGGATGAAACATATGATACATTGTGATACAAACTTATTTGCTATTTGTGGTTCCCCCGATTGTTTTTGCATTTGCTTAATACTTGTTGTTGTTGCTTTAACGCGTTTACGTTCATTAACTTGCAAAAGCCCAACGGTTACATTATAGCGCTATAGGATTGACGCCCCACCTCACTTCCCATACATTTTGTTGCAATTGTTGTTGTTGTTGATACTCATGTGAAACATTTTGGAAGTGTGGTGATAGACCCGTGTTACGTCATAACGCAGGCTTGAATGTACCACCAAGTAACTATTTGTATTACTCTTTTGCTATAAAGACATATCGACAACCACTTTTTGTTGAAACTATATCTATATCACATTGACAATTTTTGCAGAAACAAAACCTATGAATTCACTCAACCGTTTGTTGATCCTTTTACTCCTAACATATGTTTCAGGTGACAATGTTTGATGACATGATTTGCAAGAATATTTTACATAAGATTGATTCAAGACTTATGCCTTAGACTAAATCCGAAATCAAGTGTAACTGTTATGTTGTATTTTTATTTATGTACAAGGATTTCTTTTGGATTTGAATGCAATCTATTTAATTGAACCTTAATCATATTTCAACTTAAATTAAGCTCCATGTGCTCAAATGCATTCTATCAAGTTTCGTGACACCTTTGGCTTTTCCGCCTCCGGCCGGGGTGTTACAGATTGGTATCAGAGCCATGGTTATAGGGATTTAGGTTATTAGAAATTACTTTTGACCTAGACTATAACTTACCTAGGACACTTTCCATTAGTAACTCTTCCGTTATCTTTGCCTTGTCTTCATCTCTATTCCTATCTTTTGTAACCAATGCCTCGTCACCACAGATCTTATCTTTAGATTTTACAAATACACATCACCTATCCTTAGGTGATTATTTTCAAAACCTCTTCTGATTTTTAGTTCTCATCAAAGTCTTGGGCTCTAATAACGAACTCGTGCAATCTGGAAGGGTGGATGCCTGTATTCTGAGTTTTCTGTCTAGGCAAGCACTTCGTATATATCCTAACTCGAAGGACCAGTTGTGCTTACCTGGGAATTCTTGGGATGAGTATCCACTTATAGGCTAAAGCATGACTTCACCAAGTTATAAGAACCCAACTACTTTGACTTGTCATTGATGTCATTTATTCGTGGAATAAATGATATCCATCTTGTTACGTGTTTTCTTTGATCCTCATTGATTTTATGAAACTACATTACCCCATTATGAAATCACTATAATCTTTCTTCCAGAAAATGCCTTCATGACGAGACACACGTTTGCCTACCTGGGAACTACCGATGAGAGTACAGTATGCCTATCGGCTCAAGGCATGTTACCCTAATTCAAAGGAATATTTTTTTTTCTTTTCTCCGTTTCAGAACAATCCAAGCCCTAATCAACCTACGTTGTACTATTATCAAATTATTACGATACGATTCCCTCTTTTTCAAATTCAAAATTTTCTCGAGACCATACCTGTCAGATTCAAATTTTCAAACTAGCTGTAGGACGTAGCAGGGAAGCTCTAACTGATCCTATGGTGTAATCCGGAATCTCCTTATCTATATAAGGAACTCACTACACGAGCTAATCTACACAAGAACTACAAATTTCTGATATAATCCAATACCCCATACCCAAACTTTTCTTAGTTCAACAAAACCCCATATCCAAATGGCAAATCTCCCAACAGCATATGCTGAATCTTCAAATGCAGCAAAAATTCATCCTTTCCTTCAGTTTACAGATTTACACCATCAAGAGAGGTATCAAAAGCTCAAGCAACATGAAGTTCTTACTATTAGCGGTATTGATTGGCAACGAATAGGAATGGTTGACCCCAGTGGTTCACTATCAATATTACTATCACACAATACGCCTTGGCGCCGTTTCTTCGATATCCTAGAACTATCATACGATGAACTGGTGTACGAGTTCTTGTCTACCTTCTATTACAAACATAATGCCAATCTTACCAATAAATCAATCCATTTTCAACTTTGTGGGCAAACCCATATTTTGTCCTTAACTGAATTCGCAGTTCATCTGGGCATATATACAGATGAAGAAGTTAATCAACCCATTTTTACAAAGGCAACAACCACATATTCCTCCGCGAATTTGGTAGATTTTTGGCATAGCCATTCATCAAAAGAATGGTGTAACCACAATAATGCTGCGGACATCATAGAACCTTGTTATAAATATATGCACCGTGTGGTAGCCAACACTATCACAGGACGCAGGCATCTTCAAAGGGTTAGAACAACTGAACTTTTCTATTTGTACAGTATTTTTAAGCAAATTCCTTGTAATATTGCCCACGAGCTTGCTGTATATTTTTCTAATCAACAATCACGTCCTCTGAAAAGCCTCATGGGAGGGGCTTATATTACAAGAATAGCACAATCATTAGGTGTCCTAAGTGATCAGATTGTTCGGGGACTATCTCCACCAAAGGCACCTGGGATTGTAGATCCTTACACCATAATACTAACCCCTGTCCATATTAATACATTAACACCATCATCACAATTGGAAGGAGCTCCAGTTACCTTAAGGAATACCTTCCCACAAAATTTACAACAATCATTTTTGCAATTTCCTCAACAATCTTTTTATCGGTTTGATGTACAACCACCACTACCACACATACCAGAACATATTACAACTAACTTACCCCAACCTTTAATACCGAACGTCTTACCAAGCTTCCCACCGTTACCTTTCGAGGAAAATTCAAGGATGCAAGGAACTTGGTTTGATGAAAACATGATGACACAAGAACAGTTAGCATCAGAACCCTTTTTGCAAGCACCATTACTGTCACATTCTTTCCAGTCACTGTTGGACGAAGTGGAACAACTGCCAACAACTAATATAGCAGGCCCAAGTACGGTGCCTCAAATGGATCTACATCCAGATCAAATGGTAGTTGAAATGGCTAGGCTAAACGATCAGAACCAAGATTTGCTACGGCAAGTACAATGGTTGACAGAAAGAAATCAATGGTTGGAAAGTATGCTAGTTGCTCGTATGCAACTGGATCCACTACCTCCACTACCTGATAGTTTTGAGCCTGAAACTAATCCGTTATATGGCTTATTTCAATTGTAAATTGTCTACAGCATACTAGACCATCAAACAAATGATGCTATCTTTGCTAAATACGTTCTAATCCAGGAAATGTTATATTATGTTGATTCTCGTCTGATTTAAACAGTATCTTAATTTTATTTGTTTCCTCGCTTAATCTCATACTCATATCCACGTCATTATACCCATAAGCGTTACTAATTACACTTATACTTTACGTTTTCATCTACGCTTACACTCCCAAATTAGCATGGGTTACGGATCGAAACCCTCAAGGCTTAGGAGTTACAACCCGTGAATATATATACGACCACTGTATAACGGTCACATACAACGGTTACATGGCTGTTGTAAAATGGTTATATTCCACCTCTATAAATAACCAATCGACAATCTCAATTTTTTTTTCACAACAAAACCCTCTTTCTTTTCGTTCTCTTCAAAAATGCATCCGAGTAGCTTGGTTCTGGTGATCGCTGGTGTGATGCTTGGAGTATTGTTATATCTAATTCTTAACCTTCCACCAGAAGAAGTGGGTCACTTTCTTCTCGTATACTGTTTCGTTGTTATACCATTGTATTATATTTGTATCATGATGAGCCTATGAACTTCGTGTTTAGTGCATTTATTCTAGAAATGATATATTAATATTTTCAAAGTGTGTTGTGAATAAAACCATTTGATCCAGATACAATCATGCATTACGAATTCACACTTATGTTCATTTCCCCTCATTTCGTTTATACAAATTTTCCCTTAAGTACTTAACTAGAAGAGCTATGTCGACCATACGATGAAACGCGTAATTATGGGTGCACACTTAATTACGGGGTTCAACGCATGAGAATCATAGCAAATCTTGTTAAGTATGGTGGCATAAAATTTAGGGTGATCGGGTAACGAGACAAGTATAATGCAATAAGAACATGGTGGATACGCCGCAGGTACTTCCTATATATAAGTGTTCTTATTATGTTATACTTGAAACTTTGCCAGAGTCACTTGAAGATTTTATGTTACCCGGGACCTTATTATTGTTATCTAATACATGTTGTTTGCAATTATACCCCATGTCTGCGTGTAAAACATTGCCTAACAAGAATCAAAACCATATTCATTCCGTTTCTGAGAAATGAATTATTCATTACTTGCTTGTTTGTACACACATTTGTTTACGTTGCAATTACATTTTACGGTCTCTTTCGAATAAATTTCGGGACGAAATTTTCTAAAGTAGGGGAGACTGTAACAACCTTGGTTTTCAAACATGTACTTGTTTGATACACACATCGCATTTTGAAATGCAATTTGTTTGATTCATACTTGTTTTATGCTCTTACATACTTTACCGGCCCAAACACGGGAGTAATTGTATTAATAATTGAGTTTCGTGCTTAAAAACAAGGTTACATTAGTTACAGGGACCTATTATGACATATTTGAAACTTGTTTTACAAATAAAAATATAGACTTTTTAAACTTTTAAAAAGTTTAGGGTATAAGTGTAATTTTTTAAAACTTATTTTATAAATAACATAAAAGTTTAAATTCTGATGCAAGAGTACAAGGATTAAATTGTCATTTCCTTAAACTATAAGTCCAAGGGCTGTTTCTGTCATTTCCGGAACTCATTTAACCATTTAACCTAACCGGGTCAATATTTTATAAAGGATTTGTATTGTAAACACTAACTTAGTTAACCAGTTCAGTTAACTATTAAGGGGTCTGTTAGTGACTATACTAAACCTCAGGGACCAAAGTATAAAATTTTAATTTAAAAAGAAAAACATAAAAAGGGTTTAAACCCTATCGAACCGGCCACAACTAGGATCGAACTCGAGACCTCAACGATAACAAACAACATCACAACCACTCGGCCGGGCATGCCACATCCGATTTATAATTGACTCGTATTATATTTATACACTATTTAAAACAGATCTGAATGTTTAAATCAGATCTGAAAGTCGCGGTTTTCAACAAATACACACAATAATCGATCTGCTACACTTGTATAATTGTTTAATTGATCCGACCTGCTCCCCACTCATTTCCAACTCGATTAACCACTCCAAATCGACTTTATTCCATTCCAAAACAATAACAATCGGAGTTTTTTAAAAAAAATGAAAACCAATCGAAACCACTATATTCTGTCGGATCTGAGATCAATTTGGATCTGTATATAAGATCCGTATATCACCACTAAGCTTTTACACCCTTCACATTGCTCAAACACATCGGATTTCGCCGGAAATGGAACCTGCAACTTAGCCGGAACAGTACCGTCGCCGGAATCCACTTCTTCTTCGAATTTCATCGATACCGGATCGGTTATACTCGTCCAATCAGTATGTTCATACTTATTTAATATTTCTGCAAGTTTAATTCGATTATAATCCTGTTTTGAATCGGAATCGGGCGGGTTTGACTTCGGGATTGACTGGTTTGGGGAAGAAGACGATGAACAGGGATGTTGTTTATTTTTTTTTTTTTTTAAACAGTCTTATTCTTTAAATATTCATAATAAATCGATTTTAGTTGAAATAAGTCTGAAAGTTTTAGCATATTTATGTTAAACACTGATACTTATATTAAAAATATAATATAAGTCAAAATAATTATTAAACTAATTTTTTTATATATTAAAAACAGTATTAACCTTTCAAAAATTATAATAAATCAAAATTAAAGAATTAATTATTGAAATTTTTATAGTAATTAGTTTATATGTTGGACTTTACAAGAATAATATTTTTACTGATATTTCATATAAATTTTATATTTATGTAAATAAATCAGTATTTATACTTATAAATATAGTTTAATTTAATGTAATTAAATTATATAACTATATAAATTTTATCCAAGACTATTTTATGACAAAAGATGCATTATTCTGAGTTTATATAAATTTAGAATCTGAAATTTTATTACATTTAATTATTTAGATAATTAAACTTATATAAACCTATTTATTGCTATTTTAACCATTTTAATTCGTTTTATTTATTAAAAATGATTCCAAGGCCATAATAATTATTTTAAGACAGTAATATTAAAGTTAAATAATTAAAATATTATTTTAATTATTCTGATTTGAATTAATTATTTTGATAATTAATCATATAATTATCATATTAATTCTTTTAAACAAAATGCTTATTATTTATCAAATAATTATATACTTTTGTACTTCTAAATTCAGTTATAAAGTTATAAATTAATTATATCATTGTACAATGTTTTACCAATAATCATTTCATTTAATTATGTTATTTAATTATACTAGTTAAATATATTTGATTTGTTATTACAAATGTTTATATTAAATCATTTATACAATTTTTGTAATTTTATTATTTACGTTAAATTAATATTTTTCATAAATAATTCCTTTATATCATATTCATTTTCCGAGTCCTCTTGTTAGGATATCCAAATCACATAATTACCAATTAAACAAAACACTACCGAATCCTATAGATTTAGGATTTCCAATTATCCAATTAAACATTATTGTTGATACATATTCCATATTGTTACATGTTCAATCAAGTAGAGTGACGTGGAATCTTATTCCCAAGAACTCTCACACTTTGCATATTTGTTTGGACTTAACCGAAATCAAGGTGAGTTCATAGTCCCTTTTTACATTATTTTTGGGATGAAACATATGATACATTGTGATACAAACTTATTTGCTATTTGTGGTTCCCCCGATTGTTTTTGCATTTGCTTAATACTTGTTGTTGTTGCTTTAACGCGTTTACGTTCATTAACTTGCAAAAGCCCAACGGTTACATTATAGCGCTATAGGATTGACGCCCCACCTCACTTCCCATACATTTTGTTGCAATTGTTGTTGTTGTTGATACTCATGTGAAACATTTTGGAAGTGTGGTGATAGACCCGTGTTACGTCATAACGCAGGCTTGAATGTACCACCAAGTAACTATTTGTATTACTCTTTTGCTATAAAGACATATCGACAACCACTTTTTGTTGAAACTATATCTATATCACATTGACAATTTTTGCAGAAACAAAACCTATGAATTCACTCAACCGTTTGTTGATCCTTTTACTCCTAACATATGTTTCAGGTGACAATGTTTGATGACATGATTTGCAAGAATATTTTACATAAGATTGATTCAAGACTTATGCCTTAGACTAAATCCGAAATCAAGTGTAACTGTTATGTTGTATTTTTATTTATGTACAAGGATTTCTTTTGGATTTGAATGCAATCTATTTAATTGAACCTTAATCATATTTCAACTTAAATTAAGCTCCATGTGCTCAAATGCATTCTATCAAGTTTCGTGACACCTTTGGCTTTTCCGCCTCCGGCCGGGGTGTTACAAGCTACACCCCCGATTGCAAACAGAAGTAACAGCCGAAAACAAAACCCTAATTACAAACCCTAATCCGAGAACAAATGAATATCACCTAAGGATCGATCATAATCCTAAGCTGATAAACAAGAACAATCGATACGAGGATTAGCAAGAGAAAATTAGGGTTTTACCAAGTCGCCAAAATCGCCCAGAGAACCCATTTTTTTATCAGTGATGAGTCATAGTTTCGGTCAAATTGCGCATTTTGCGTATTTTGCAACCAAACTATTCTTGGGTATCAAAACCCTTTGTTTTGATATCAAACCTGTTTTCAACTTCGTTAAACATGTTTCAACATGTTTAACTCGTCACTTTTAGATTAGTGCTTATATAGGGTCGTAAGATAAGCGGTCTAAACAACCGCTTAGACTTTCAAACCTGACCCGTTTGGTCGATCATTAGGATTCAACCAAGCATGTTTAGTGACCATAGTTGTATAGGGAATAACCTTCCGAGGTTATACCTTATGGTCACTTCGCTTAAGTAGTTGTATGATAGGTAGTTTATATGCCTTAGGTAAAATGACCAAAATGCCCTTTTTATGCATAATTGGTATTTAAGCATATGTAACTCAAACTTTTGTCACTTAACTGATTATGCAACATATTTAAACATGTTTAGGCATATAATACTTGTCATAGGACTAGTTAGGCGATCCTAACGCGCTTTGCGCGAACGACGCGTTAAAGTAGCGTAAGCTACCTAAACGGGTCGTGATGGTTCGTAGCACTTAGGTTTGGTTTTGTTTTAGTATGTAGGCTTTGTTAAACCATATCATATGAGTTCCAACACTCATTTGGTTTACAAAACCTCATACTATCCGATCCTCCGAGTTAGGTCCGTTTATTAACATAGTTACCTATATTAGGTGCCGTTTGATTTCTGTGATCCCTCTAGCTTTGCTTGGTTGTTGTTCAAGACTTTTAAGAATCTTCAAGTGAGTACATAGTCCCCTCTTTTACCGTTTTCAAACTATTTTGGGGTGATACACATGTGCCTACTTGTTACTTTCGTGCCTTTCATGTTTTTATATTATATACTTGCTATGTTCATTAGTACATATATAGTACATGATTTCATTATGTTTTGCTATGTATGTTCTCTTAGCATATTAGTACATTGATTTTTATATATTACATTTTTTACATATGTTCATCCAGCATATGGACACATTGTTTTACATTTTAAACTGTTTGAACCGTTAGAATTGATTGATTTATGTGAACCGTATGTAACTGTTTGATTTATGTGAACCGTTTGTAACTGTTTGATTTATATGAACCGTTTGAATCTGTTTGATCCGTTGGGTTAGGGAAGTGATTAGGTAACGGGGCGAGTGTAATGTGTTAAAAGCATGGTGGATACGTCTCTGGTACTTCCTATATATAAGTGCTTTTAACACATTATATATCGTTGCGTTATCTAGATCACTTGGGTAAGGTTATCAAAACAAAGTTATATTACAAGGTTTTTCTAACAATATAAAATATTCGAGTTTTATTTCAAGAACGATTTACAATTTGGGTTTACTTAAACAAATGTTTTGCAGTTAAGATTCATGGTATCGAGATTTTATAAATTATAACTACACTGTTTTAACTTAGTTATTTCAATTTACTTTACAAACATTTTACAAAACTTGGTTTTTCTAATTATCAATTTACAAAGGTGTTCAAGTTATTTTCAAAATGTAAACGAACCATGAATCCGACACTCACATAAAATCCTATGTACTCGCCGACATTTTTATGCTGATGTATTTTCACATGTGTTTCAGGTACCATAGTTGGTGATGTTTGATGATGATATTGATGCATGCTCACATAGGAACGGACGAGGCCTTAGTGACTTAATAACAATAAAAGTCTATTTGTTCATGTTTTGTTTTTTATTTTCAATGTGATGTAATACATTTCATTCAATAAAACAAAACTTTAATCCATGTGTTATGAAACAATGATTCTGTTACAACACTCCCCGACGTTTCCGCCACGATTTGTTGTTTTACGTGGTCGGGGTGTGACATTGAAAGTCATAAGGCGCATACGTACAATATTAATAATCTCCTGAGAAACCACCAAAGACGTACGATGGTTCCGAGTAAACAACCTGTTATTTCGCTCCTGCCATACAAAATAAGTAGCAGCCGCAACACTAAATGACTAACAACATTGTCAGGCTTCTACAAACTAGAATTTTGATCCATCCAAGACATTATATCGGACCAGCTGCCATTCACATATTCCATATTGGTCAAACTCCTTATATTGTTCCATACCTGAGAAGCAAAAACTCATTCAAACAAAAGGTGATCTCTCGAGTCACTGTTAGAACTACATAACGGGCAACACATGAGGTTTAAATTTGTGGCACTACCCACCTCCTAAACGGACAATCTATCCTGGGTCTTCAATTTGTTTTTAATAACCAGCCAAAGGTGGAACGAGTGTCTAGGAATGCATTGTTTAACCACATCATATTCACCCAGGGCACTTTGTTCTCCCGATGATGAACGTTATTCCAAACCTCCCAAGAAGTAAATGGACGTGCATTTCCCTCAAGGTCTTTCCAAACCAGCCGATCACGTACGTTCTCAAATAAAATGGGAGCCGCTACATTAATTAAGACTGGGAAAAGGTTATACTAAGCTATCGGCCACCTCCATTGGCCATTAGGAGATACCAGATCCGCTACTGAAGAGTGCAGGTTAAAGCCTGCATTAGCAATAACTCTGGGACTAATGAAAGCACGAAGAGGACAAGTATCGCACCAAGTATCACTCCACGCATTAGTTTCAGCCCCACTTCCAATAGATTTCCACAAGAACGGATGAACAAGACTACGAATAGCAAGAAGTTTCCTCCATCCCCATGTCATACAGCCACGACAAGGGATCTCCCAGAAACTTCTTCCTTTCCGCTTGTACATATGGATCCATTGAACCCATAACGATTTTCTATTGGTAAGAATGCTCCATACATGTGAAGAGATGAGGGCCTTATTAACATCCGAGATGCTACGCACTCCCAACCCACCCTCATACTTAGGCAAGAAAACTACCTTCTAAGCTACCTTAGACTTAACAGTTCGTTGGTAATTTCCAGACCATAAGAACTCTCGCATACGTCTTTCCAGCTCACTAATAATTCTGGTTGGCAGTAGGAACACCGTAGCCCAATAAATATGCATAGCCGAGAGGACCGAATTAACCAACTGTAATCTACCAGCAAATGAGAGAGATTTAGTCGTCCAATTATCAATCTTCTTTTCCATTCTCTCTACTAACACCTTACAATCCTTATAAGAGAGCTTAAAGGATATTAAAGGAACACCCAGGTATCTAACAGGGAGCAAACCCTCTTGGAAAGGCATAATACTTAGAATTTCCTGCTTGATGGAATAAGGGACATTGCCAAAAAATACCGTGCTTTTCAACATACTAGGAACCAAGCCCGAGACCCTTGTAAACCATTGAAGAGTATCTCTCAAAACCTTGACCGAAGCAGTGTCACCATTCACAAACATGAACAAGTCATCAGCAAATGAAACATTTATGATCTTTTGTTTCTTACAATGGAGATGGTATCTAAACACATTACTAGAAGAGGCTGCATTCTTTAGTAATAGCGAAAGGACCTCCATAACCAAAGTAAACAAATAAGGTGACATCGGGTCACCCCTCGCTTGCCCTTGAAATACCCGTGTAAGTTACCATTTATGATGAAAGAGTATGAAACTGTGCTAACACAAACCATAATCCAATTAACCATTTTCTGATGGAACCCAAACGCATTCAGAATGTCCTCTAGAAAGGACCAACTCACCGTATCATAGGCCTTCTGTATATCAATCTTAAGAGCACATCTAGAAGGGCCAATGTTCAGATGATAGTTATGCATTAGCTCCTGAGTAAGTAGGATATTATCCGAAATCTTTCTACCAGGAACAAAGGCAGATTGATTTATATTAACTAGAAAATCCAAACTACCATTAATTCTGTCAGTTAATATTTTGCTGATGCATGTATAGAGCACGTTGCAACAAGAAATCGGCCGATAATCAACCACCGAGTTAGGGGTAGTGACTTTTGGGACCAAAGCAATGATGGTGTGATTAATTTGATGCAACAACTTTCCATTCTTAAAGAACTCCAGGATAGCTTTCGTGACCTCATCCCCAACAATCTCCCAAGAATTTTTGAAAAAAAGCAGAGGTGTACCCATCCGGACCCGGAGCCTTATTCTCACCTATAGAGAACATAGCACTTTTCACCTCCTCATGAGTAACTTGACGAACCATAGAGCTTGCAACATTAGAATCAAGGACATTAGTAAACAGGTCATTTACAACCAGTTTGTCCACATTATGAGCCGTACCCAAGAATTCAGAATAGTGTGTAACCAGAACTGAATGGACATCATCACCCTTAAACTGATTACCGTTAGCATCTAGGATGTTATGGATCTTACTATAGGCGTTTCTAGTTTTCACACAATTGTGAAAAAAATTTGTATTTGAATCTCCCGCCGCCAACCAGTCCGCTTTGGATTTTTGCTTTAAGAAGCATTCTTCATCATAAGAGGCAGATTGGAACTCTTTGAGACACCTGGACTAATCCTCTCTAAGCGTAGCATCCAACGGGTTGGCATCTATAGCCTTTTGAATATCATCCAGCTTCGACCTCAAAGATTTAACCCTTTCATGGAGATTACCTTGCTTGAATAGAAGACGTCTCAGAGGAGACTTCAAGAAGGTTAGTTTTTTAACAACCGAGAACATAGTGACCCCTTGTATCTCCTTAGCCCATTCGTTAGAAACACATTGGATGAAACCCTCCTTGGTCGCTAGAAAATTAGCGAACTTAAAGGGTTTTGGCCGATTATGTTTATAACTATGTAAGTTAAGAATGCATGGGGTGTGGTCCGACACACGGTAAGGATGAAACAGAGCATAAGCATCAGGATACATATCCAAGAAATGAATATTACCCATGATTCTGTCAATCTTCTTTAGCACACCAACTCCTTGTTTCGGTTTTTGGTTCCAAGTGAAATGCATCCCATGGCTTTTGATATCTACCAGCTCACTATGTTGGACACACTCATAAAATTCCCTCATCCCAATAGAAATAGTTGAAGATCCAACAAGGCAATCATCCATGGATAGTGCCGAGTTAAAGTCACCTATAACCACCTACGGCCTATCCCGCACAAAGCTTTTATGTCTACATAAATTTACCCAAAGGTCTCTTCTATCCTAGTATATATTTTCAGCTTAAACAAAAGAGCAGAAAACACCTTGTCATCGGACTTGAAACGAACTTGCACATGAATAACCTAATACCTTTGATGGATCACCATAAGATCCACCGTTGTGACAACCCGCACTAAACCAGGTATCCGTACAACTTAAATAATGATTAATTACTGCTTAATTACTGTGCTTGTTGAAACTAGCTGATAAACTGCTACCTGCATACTGATACATGCACTTACTTGCATCATACTTTATTTGCTGTCACTACATTATTTACATACTGGACCCTAGTGACAAACATGATGCACAAAAAGCACAGTAGCACTAAACGGATACACAGTGAACATGCTGATATAACCAGCATCAGGCAGACACTGCCTCTAAGGCCTGTTAAGAGCCTCATATATTTTGGCTACACTGGTAGTGAGTGTAGGGATTTAAGGGTTGTGGCACTGCGTCTCTAGGAATAAGATACACTGATTCGGATGTGCCAAAAACGTACTTTAAGTACCAAACACAGCACTTTAATAAATAAACCAGCTTCTAGCTGACTAGTAAAGTGCCAGAACATGAGAAAATAACACTAGACACTTTCTAAAGTGTCGGGAAAACAAATTGTGTCACTAAAAATGTTAATAACGACACTTTAAAGCTTTAGTAACGCTTTAACGGATTACTATCCAACCGGACACCCGGACTTTACCCGGAACATGAAAATACTACTATTTTCACTATTTATATTTTTCTGAGCCAGTTAGGGTCCCTGATTACCCTAACACCCGTCATAACACATAACATACAACTAACTAAGTTAAATACTTAGTTAACCCTTTTAACTAAACTAAGCCTCCTAATTACTACTTAAAATCGAACCAAGACCCCCCCCCCATGACCGATTCGGTTACCTAGGGGACACCCCCTTGTACTTGTGATCTTGTTGAATCTTGAATGTCTAGTATCTTTGTGACATATTGACCAATGGATAATGACACTTAAAATTGCCTATAAATACCACTTAACACATTAGATAATCATCATCACTAAACTCCACATTTCACTCTCTCTTCTCTTCTCTAAAACCTTCGGCCGAACACCCCTCTCCCCACCATCATATTTTCGGCTCTTGATCTCTCCATTCCAACAACATACACACTTCAAGGATCACGTATTAGGAGCCTCGGAGCAAGCGGAACACGAAGGACCTCTACCGTTAGCTTTTATCCACCACTTTTTCGTCAGGATTCTTCCCTAGCCTTGAGCTAGAGGTATAACACTTAAAACTTGTTTTTAAGCTTATTTAAGGTGGTTAAAAGGAATATTGTCGGTTAAATATCGATAACATACATTTTGATGCGTTAAAGTCTAGTAAAAACTATAAAGATGGTGGTTAATAGCTCATAACTTGTGTAAAAGTTGTAGTATTTGAGATTCGTGATTTTTGAGACCCGATCTATGATGTGGTAGCTCGGATCACCGTTTAACCCGACTTTGTAAGATCATGGATCTTCACATAAGCTCGTTTTTGTTTAACACGAGGGTTAAAAAGTGAAACTCTACCACACAAGATACATGAACTTGTGTAGAAATATTTTACTTGTGTAAAAGTGATTTAACCGGTACAATGGTGTTTAAAACTAGCGGATCTACGTATCTGCAAGTGGTATTTTTGAAGAACCACACATTAAAGAAACCATGTATTTTAAAGAAAGGATCTTACACTAACAAATGTGATATTTTTATAAACCACAAGTGTGTAAACACTTGTGAAACGAAAAGATCCGACAAATAACTGTTTTTGGGAAAAATGACTAGAAGTTGTAAAGACGGATTCCTCTAAACACAAGGTTTTTACGAGATTAAAGTTACTTTATATAAAGATCTACATATAAAGGGGATTTACACTACAGATTCGGAAAAACTGCAAGTTTATGCGATTATGCGATTTACATACTTATCGACTATTTTGTTGTGTCGGAAATTGTTTGATTGAATAAAGAAAGTTGTTGAATTGATTTGTTAAAAGAAAATGATACGCTTGAAAGCGTGGCCACCTCCAGTTACAGAGGAAACTCTGGCGAAATTTTCTAAAAACCTAACACTTAGGTTTATTTACACACCAAGTGTTAGAACTACTTTTGGACATATTTCGAAACATAAATTTCGCCAGCACTATATTTTACTAAATATTCGGAGGTGGGATTTTCACAAAGACTAACGTGATAAATATATTTGTCACAACACTGTTTATGATTATTTTGTGAAAATACATAAATATTATTTTAGAGTAAAAATAATATTTACAAGCGTTATGATTCCAAAACTTTACGAACGCTTCCACAAACATATAAGTTACACCGGTAATTACATTACCACACGACTAATAAAACGTAACTTACGCACATGTATTGTATCCCCCATCCTTGGGAAGAAGTTTAACTACCAAGTGTATACTGAACATAAACACGAAATAGTTGTCTAACTATTTCCCAAAGACTTAAACTATAAAGCTAAAGCACGGCCGTCCGTCTAATAGAATTAGCACTTGTAGGTCGTTGCACAGCTTACTGTATTGGAGACACTTGGTAGAGACGCGCATTCACTGTGAGTTCATGTCCCCCTTTTCTCTAACTGTTTTCAGTTTTCTTAACTGCGGGGGTGAAATACATGTTACTTTGTTTACAAGTACTATTATACACGGTATGATTAACGTAAGGAGGTTTTAGATCATGTGAATGGGTAGTTAGAACACCGAGGGACTCGAGCGGTAGATCTATCTGGGTGTAGCGAGCCCAGCTCTAGGCCCAACAGAACGGACCTCTCGGAGGACCAACAGAACGGACCTGGAGTGACTTGGTACCCAACGCAAAAATCGGCTAGGGTTGTGTCTACCTACTTGCATTTCACAACATGCTAATGGCCTTGCAAACCATTGGTGATCACAAGTCCTCTTACACTGCTACATACCAGGAAACTTTTATACTTACAAGTGTTTTACTTACTCACTTGCACATGAACTCGCTCAACATTATTGTTGATTTTTCAACTCACATGTATTTCAGGAAATTAAACGGATCTGGCACGGTATGGAACGTTTTCCGCTGCACTTGTCATGGAGTCATCAGGGTTTAGGGGATGTGTCTCTTTCCTGGACAAGACACAGTCCTTAAACCACGTTTATGTTATGTTATAAGTTGTAATGTCTACTGAACAAGGTTATGGTTGTATGTTAAAACAATGGTATTGTGTTTGATTTTCAAAAACTTAATGGATGACTTGCATGGTTTTTAATTCATATAGCTTGTTATGGTTAAGCTATGGTATTAAGAAGTCACACCAAAATTAACCACGCTTCCGCAAAGCCAGGGTGTGACAACCGTCTCCTTATTCCAGCCCACAATTATTCTAGTGCCTCTCGAACAGCTATTACCATTAGAAGACCACTCCCACTTGCGAAACACACCCTAAAAAACTCTAGCAAGATTAGTAACATTAACATGCGACTCCAAAACTGCACAAATATTAAGATGATTTTCAGAAACTAGATGCCGAACCTCTCTTTGTTTCAGGGGACGGTTCAATCCCCTAACATTCCAAGCCGCTATACTACCCATTAGCACCCTTTAATCTGGGAGTGCTTGCCCCCTCAGAAGTTTTTGCACACGTGTCTGCAGACATGAACTCCGATATTTCAGTTTTCCATGACCCCATCATCATCCTCCGGGGGCATGTTTTTATCCAGCTTAAGACTCAGGTCCGCTAGAGGATCCCCGTCCGCTGTATGATCATTCAAAAAAGCAGAGAAAGAATTACGTAAATTCAGGTTGCTTTTATTGATACCTGTCACACCCCGACCGCGTAAAACAACAAATCGTGGCGGAATCATCGGGGAGTGTTGTAACAGAATCATTGTTTTATAACACATGGAAATTGAAGTTTTATTTTATTGAATTAAAAGAGGTTACATTGTCTTAAAAACAAAGAAACATAACATAATTAACTAGTCTTGCATCTTTTATTGACACTAAGGCCCAAGTCCGCCTAAGTATATCTTGATCAATCCTATGCATCATCTCCTGAAAACACATGTGAAAATAGGTACGTCAGCATAAAAATGCATGTGAGATACATAGGTTTTATTTAAAATGGATTCATGACTTGTAAGTTTAAAAGAAAGTGTTTAACAAAAGTTAGTCATGAACCTTGTAAAATGTTTTCTTTTATAAATCATACAAACAGTGATAAGAAATCAGATGATATAAAAGAAAGATGCACAGATAAATAAATGACCAAGTAAAATGAGTTTGTATATAATATGTTGTTTGTAAAACAATGTTTCATGAAGATGTGGTATAAGTGTAAAATGTATTATGTCTAACTTGAAATGGTTTAAGTAACGCTACGATATGTAATACCATAAAAGCACTTATATATAGGAAGTACCAGCGGCGTATCCACCATGCTTTTATCATATTACACACGCCTCGTTACTTAAATCACTTACCAAAACAAACCACCAAAGATGTCTTGTTTAAACCAATTGTCAAATGTTTACGTAAAAACCATGTTTATTGTAAAATGTAAATCATGTAATGTGTAAACAAATGTCATGTACGGCAAGTAAAAAGTGACTACTTAAACCATATGTAAAATGCACAAAACAATGTGTTTGAATAAATCAAAAGTTATGTTTTGTAAAACAAATGCATGCCTTACTGATACAAACATCTATGTGGTATTGTTCTAATGCATACATTCAAGCCTTGCGACTGTGGCGACAAACCCTTAAACGAAGTTAAAGGAGTGTCTAAACTATGTATATTGGATTCAGTCATTCCTTCCATCCAAACAAACCTAGGATTTCAGGAACGGGAGTTGTCAATTCCTATGGTACCATTACTTACTACCAAGTGGCGTGATCAATGTTAATGAAGGTATTTTTGTCCCATTTAAACAAACCAAATGTCATACCAAATTGTAAGCATGTTTTATGAAAATAATATACTAAGTATGCAACAAATGAACATACATAGCATGAAATGTGATGTAAAACAATGTACTAAGTATGCACTAAATGGACATACATAGCATGAAATGTAATGTAAAACAATGTACTAAGTATGCTGTGACAACCCGAAGTTTCAAGGTTAGTGCCTTCGGCTTTGTGATTTCCCCGTTCTTGTTTTAATTTATCTATTCGACCCGCGACTCGGATAAACGTGCTAATATGTTTTTGTAGTTATGTTGTGTGTGTGTGTGTAACGGGTCAGTCTCTAAGTCGTGTTGATAATTGGGTCGTAAGGCGTAATTGGGCCGCATGTGTGTGTGTTGTTTGATGAAACCCATTAACCCATTTATATGATTGATTAAGCATGGCCCAATTAGGAGATGTTACACTTGAATAAAACTCAAACACAACCGGCCCAACCCACTGTTTTGGTTAGCATTTAT
Source organism: Helianthus tuberosus (assembly GCA_030545235.1). NCBI lineage: Eukaryota > Viridiplantae > Streptophyta > Magnoliopsida > Asterales > Asteraceae > Helianthus > Helianthus tuberosus. The sequence goes on from CM060351.1 coordinate 104,232,149, forward strand.
AACCGGCCCACCTTGAGTAGGATAGCCCACTTCAGCTAATCACATAAACCGCCCCAAGCATGCATAAATTGTGTATACGTATTATGTTGTTGATTAAACCTTAATACTCAAACAAACCCTACTCTTCCCTGATCGTACGCACGGCAACAGTAGAGCACCCCCTCGTGAGAACTCATCCAATCAATCAAGATCTTGGTTAGTAACCCCTACTTGTTATTTGAATATATATATGAAAAAGAATGATCCAACGATTTATGTTAATGATATGAATGAATTGTTTGTGCTAGTAAGTACTCGACTAGATAACGATCACTGTTTTTGAAATTATATCAATGTTATGTGATAAGTTGGTAAATTATGTTTGTGATTTGTGACCTTAATCTCGATTAAACCGGACTCAATATTATGTTTACTGATGTTGTAAAGGATTGTATATGTTGGATTATAATTGGGGTGAACCTGATTATATGATCTGGTTAAGGTTTGAATTATTGGCTTGGGTTATTAGAGGTAAACGGTTTAGTAATTAGTAGGCAACAACTAAAGTGATAATTGTTAAACTTTGGGGCCTTCATGTTAGTATTGGGCCGCACCTATCATGATCAACATTGGGCCAAGCATTATTATAATATGCCTATCATATTAGTGATTAAGAGGGGCAGGTGATACTATTCGGAGGTAATGGTATGTTGGGGATCAACAGAACCGAGTATTGATGCTATTATTATTATTGTGTGCAACAATTCAAGAAAGAAATAAGGGTTAGCAGTGGGCTGTTGTAAAAGAATAAACTAATGAATTCAAGTAATTTAGGTTGGGCTAGCCAACTCCTTGATTATATGCTGAAATTAAGTGATATGTAGAGTAAATCTGATATGGGTGGTGATGAATGGACCGAAGTTTCCCTTGCTTATTCCTTAGTGGGCCGCCAATAAGCATCACAATTTAGTGGGCTGAGAGTTAGTGTGTTGACTTTTTTGGGCGGCATACATATGGATGTGGAATGCAAAAATATGATCAGTTGACTATTGGATATTGTTACGAAACATACATGTGGGTTCGGATATACATGAGTAGAATAACTGTTATGTGCCATTCGGTTATTATTGCATGTACGCACACTATGATTATGATCTATACGTAAACCTTATGAATGTAAACTGATTTCGCATACGTGAATACCATAGGCTGTGACTGTTTGAGTGTGAACAAGTAGTTAATCTTACCGAGAAACCAAGGTGAGTTCACTGCTCTTTTCCAAGCATGCATCCCGGGAAGGGATATCGGGTAACGTTCCAGGGAGGAATGCAGGTTAATGGGATGTTGGTTATTACTCAGTTTCTATCATATAAGACCCCTTACATCTACCGATTGTTGTCGGTAAGGCAACGAGGTATTTAGTTGATAGCGCTATTAGGTTTGGCACCCTCACACCGGGCCGGAAGGACGGACGTGAACTAATTACCTTGACCACTTGACCAATGCTTTGATAGAGGCATTGGGGTTTGGGCAAACACATCTAGTAGCCACATACGGTAATCGAGTTAATAACATCATCAAAACATAACGTTGAACTGTTCTAAACACACATCTGGTAACTAAACGCGTTAACAAAACCTTGAACTCACCAGCGTCGTCTGACACACTTGTCTGCAATCTTGCAGGTCGTTAGATTTCTTGACATGGACTTACTATCTGGGAGTGCTGGAGTGGTCATGGATTGAGGCTCTTGGATATATATTTGATACATTGGTTTTGAACACTTATTATGAAACAGTTGTTTAACGATTTACTATATGCTTCCGCTAAACATCTCTTTTGGTTTAATCTTATGATTTGGATTTACATTTGGCAATTAATGATATGTTTTATTTAAATACTATGCGTTGTTCAATGTGATTGGTGGCTTGGATCCTGGTACGTCACGCATCCCGGGATGTTCCCGCATGTGGTATTTTGGGGGTGTGACAGATTGGTATCAGAGCCAGGTTATAGTGAACTTGGTTTTAAAAACGTTTTTATAAAACCAGACTATAACCGAACACTTCGAAAATCGACCATGACACTCAGCTCCAGATTGCAAGGTTCGTCTTCTGTTACTTTATGCATTACTTATTTAGTAATCACACACTCACAACCTACATGAAAACAACATACTAGATACTATGGTGACTTGATATCATGACACTACTCTTCGACTTTTGTGATTCGTAATCCTGTAATACCTTCTGTTCTGCTATTTGAACGTGGGGGAAACTTTTAGCGCAAGTTAAGAGGCACTGAGATGAGCATGCAAATTGCCTTATTATTATGGGTGCACACATAATAATAACGTGAGGTGTATGCGAGTCCCAGTGAGGCTTAACGAGTATGAGGAGGGTTCTGCCCTATTGTGTGTAAACTAGGTAGCTGTAGACTTTAACGTGGTACTTGACTTTTACCTCATTTCGACTTTTAAATCTGTTCCCTCTCCTTATATAGAATCATGAGTGGATGAGGACATGGACGTGGTCACATAGCGATGACCCAAGCTGAGCTGACAAACTTAATCAACACACGTGTGGCTGAGGCTCTGGCAGCCTACCAAGCTGGTACGAAATGTGCCAAACACTCTTTAATCTTGTGTCGCGTACACGACCCTTACCTCTATAATGTGTTTTCTTTTGTTCAATAGGTCAGCAAAACCAAAACAATCCACCTGCTTGTACGTTCAAGATGTTCATGGATTGTAAGCCACAGACCTTCAATGGGACTGAAGGGGCTATAGGACTCCTGCGATGGTTTGATAAGGCAGAGTCGGTATTTGCTATGTGTAATTGTCCTGCTGGGGACAGAGTGAAGTATGCTACGGGCACACTCGAGGATGGTGCCCTGCCATGGTGGAATGCCCAGGTTCAGCTGTTGGGTATCGAGGCGGCGAACGCCACTACTTGGGACGACTTTAAGGAATTGATCAGGGAGGAGTATTGTCCTCGCAATGAGATCCAGAAATTGGAGAACGAGTATTATGACCTGAAAATGGTGGGATCTGAGATTGAAGCATACGTGAAGCGGTCGTATGAGTTGGCTGACATGTGCCCGAATTTGTCCCGACCCATGTCTCGAGGAATTGAGTTGTTCATCAAGGGATTACCTCCACAAGTGAAGGGTTTGGTTACTGCAGCAAATCTCAACAACTTAACACAGATTGTCCGTTTGGCTCACAAGATCGTTGATCAGGAGGTGGAGAGTAATTCACTACCACCACGTGTTTCTGCTACTGCTACTACTGCCTGTCACACCCCGACCACGTAAAAACAAGAAAACGTGGTGGAATCGTCGGGGAGTGTTGTAACATAATCATTGTTTCATAACACATGGAAAGTTGAAATTTCGTTTTATTGATTAAGAGAGTTACAATGTCTTAACAAACAAGAAATATAACATAATTAACTAGTCTTGCATCTTTTATTGTTGCTAAGGTCCAAGTCTGCCTAAGTGTATCTTGATAAATCCTACGCATCATATCCTGAAACACATGTGAAAATAGGTACGTCAGCATAAAAATGCCTGTGAGATACACAGGTTTTATTGATTTGGGATTCATGACATATAAGCAAAAGTAGTCATGAACCTTATAAAAATGTTTTGTTTTGTAAATCAGATGGAAAGTGATGATAAAGTAGATGATATGTAAAAGAGTAATGTAGGGTTAAATGAATAACCAAGTAAAAATGAGTTTGTATAAAATAAGTTGTTTTGTAAAACAATGTCTTGTGAAAAATATGTCATTTGTGTAAAATATATGAGTCCAAATTGAAATGATTTAAATAACACTACGACATGTAATATAATACAAGCACTTATATATAGGAAGTACCAGCGGCGTATCCACCGTGCTTGTATCATATTACACACGTCTCGTTACTTAAATCACTTACCAAACAAACCATCAATGTAAAATTGTTTATGTATAGTCAAATGTCAAATGTTTATGTAAAAACCATCAATGTAAATCATGAAATGTATAATCAAAAGTTATGTATGGTAAGTAAAATGAGACTACTTAAACCACAAGTAAAAATGTACAAAACGAAGTATTTGAATAAATAAAATTATGCTTTGTAGAATAATGCATGCTTTACTGATACAACCATTTATGCGGTAATGTTAAACGTCTACATCCAAGCCTTGAGACAGACGGATAACCTTAGAGTGAAGGTTATCAAAGAAATGTTTTCGGATTCGGTCATTCCTTCCACCCAAACAAACCTAGGGTTTTAGGAACGGGATTTGTCAAGTCCTATGGTACCACTACCTACTACCGAGCGGCATGATCGGTGTTAATGAATGTAATTTAGTCCCGTTAAACAAACCAAATGATATACCAAATGTAAACATGTTTTATGAAAATAATGTACCTAGTATGCTTAAGTGAACATACAAGGTAGAGATGTAAATAATGTGTCCATATGTTACGAGAACATATGCAACAGAGATGCAATGTAAAACAATATGCTAGCATGCCAAGTCATCATACATAGCAGAAAATGTAATGTAAAACATGTACTAATAGTGTACTAATGAACATAGCAAGTATATGATGTAAAAACAATGGAAAGCACGAAAGTAACAAGTAGGCACATGTGTTTCACCCCAAAACAGTTTGAAAACAGTAAAAGAGGGGTCTATGTACTCACCTTTGGGTGCGTTTTTATACGTTAACACAATCCCTCAAATTGTTTATTCGTCCTAAATTAGATAAGAATGATTTAATAATCAAAACTCACAAAAATACCAAAGTTTCTCCGATACTTAGAATTTTCACATAACTTTGAGATTTCTCGAAAGTTATTATTTTTGATTATTTTGGTGTATTTGTATGTATATGTACTCGAGCGTAACATACCTAATCTTGTCAATACTAACACATGATCATACACATATTGTAAAACACATAGCACATTGTAACACATAAAATAACCCATGAACAACCCATTCTAGTGTATGTCGAAAAACACTTATTTTTGCGATTCGGTAACATTTTTGGGCGTCGGAAGTCACGTATGACTAACCAATCACCAAGTAAACTTAATATAAGTTAAAATACTTATTTTTATATCAAATATATCAGTTTGGTTACTGATTTAAAACAGTTTTGTAAAAATACTCCGAAAAGGCGATTTTTGACCGTTTTACCGCATAGTTTTGCATCAAACGTTACCCCAACCATCCCGAATCGAAACGACTTGAAATTTTGACACAACCCATGTTATTTACTGAATAAAATAATGGTTATACTCATGATAGTGCAGGTCTTAAACAAAGCACATAAATCATGCAAATTTCACACAATTTACCACTTTTTAAGCTATATGTACAACATGCAAAGCTATCAAACCTATGTCAAAGTTTCATGCCATTATAATACATCAAATAATGTTATTTTTAGTGTTTGTAACCTGATCTAAAATAGTTTTGTCACACAACCCTTTTTTTACCATTTCTTGAGCTTTTCATCAACATGTATCTTCATGTACAAGTGCCTAAAGCATACTATCATAGCAACATCATTTTTTTATGAGTTTAAAGCATCAAATATGTGATATATTCAGATTTATTTGCTGATGTAATTTATATTTAACATATCATACATAAATCACCAAATACTTGCATCTTTACCACCATTCAAGAACATGTAACAACATAAACAAGTACTTAGCAAGATATCAAACTTCAAAACTCATATACACACATATATATATATATATACATATCATTTTTATTTGTTTCAAGACCCATTTCATTTTGGATTTCAAGTTTAGTGAAAATCCCAAGATTCAAGAGAAACTTCAATCATCAAGAACAACCAAGAATCAAAAGTATGATTTAAACATAATGTTATACCTTCAAGATTCAAGTAGGTTGTAGGATGAGATTTTTGATGATAGGAAGCTTGTAATCACTTGATAACACCTTGGGAACACCTTTGATTCTTCAAAATCACTTGAAATATGCTAGAAATGAGCTTGAATGTTGATGAACTAAGTTTGAAGGTGATGAAGATAGAGAGAGAAGATGGGGACGGTTTGGGAGGAGAGAGGAGGGAAGGGTTTGAGTGTTGATCTTGTTGAGAAGATATGAGTAGATGTGCAAGATTATAAAGGATATGGAAAGATGCATACACCATTACTTGGCCAATCAAGATCAAATGTAATATTGTCATAATCTAGCAAAATATATGGTGGGGTCCAAACATATATATAACCGTATATGTATATGGGGGAGGGGGTAGAGTGTAACTTTTTATAGAAATATGCTATATGTAGGCTAAAACGGGTGTTTAATTGGATACCGGGTATTTTATATAGCGTTTAAATCCCGGTTTATGGCGTTCTAAATTATTTTTATTATACTATAAAAATAAAATTGCCAAAATATTACTGAAATAAATTTTAGTTGCCAAGACTGGCTGCGTTGTCCGTGTTTTGCAGTAGAAGCACTGTGTTACGCAGTAACACGCGGTACGTGCTTTAAACTTGAAAAATAACGTTTTTAGGCGTTTTAATTTATTTTTCAACACGGACCTGATCAGAAATAAAATTTTAATCATAGCAGAATATTTTTGGGATTTAAATATTATCCGGGTGGTTACCAACGTTAGTTTCGCAGTTTTGTCGTAAATAGTTCTTTAGTTCAAATAAACATGTTTTTGCCATACCGAATCCTTCGAAACTTATTTCTAAGTTATGTAAAGGATATTTAGGGTATGTTTGGCTTACGTCACAGTTTCGGAGTGTACGTCGCGTTAAACTGATTGCGTTTAAGCACCAGTTTGCGTATAACCTTCCAGAAAGTGATTTAGAGCCCGAAACCGAACAAGAATTGATATGTGCAAACGATACACATATTTATACAAATCCCAAGTATGAAATACAATATTTCATTGATTTAGTATTTGTTTGATGGCCGTGGAGGCACAGGTGTCACAGTCTCCCCTACTTTAGGAAATTTCATCCCGAAATTTTATTTAGAGGAAACTTGTGAGAGCTTGAAAAATGGAGTTGAAAAGATCGAACAACACTGGTTAGAGTTCTTGAACTTCTAGTAACTTTAAATAACATCACGCTTACAATGTAGGAGGGACACTTATATATAAGTCTATTAAGCGTTATTGGTGCGTCCACCGTACCCCCATTACATCGTTCACATTTTGTTATTGTTGTCACTATCGGTTCTTACACATAATAAATCTTACTGGGTTTCTGTGCACTGAATTTCATAATTATGTATGCATCCATAATTACGTAATTCCTTGCATAGTCACGTAGTGCATCTTATAATGTGTAGGGGAAGAAAACAATGAACGAGCCTGTGATGATTGTGACTAGACCACCATAGGGTCCTTTTAATTAAATCATTAAATGATTTAAATAGACTACCAAGGAGTCTGTTCAGCTATATCAGCACATCCTTTACGTAGGAACTTCCATGATTTCAAATAACTAATAATCCATAGAGGCGTATCATGCTTCTCTCCATGAATCACGATCGTCTCTTCATTCGCCATCGGGATGCGGATAATCTTCTCATGGCACACAATCTCAGCACGGTCGCTAGAAAACCAGTCCATCCCTACTATGACATCAAAGCTTCCCAAATCAACTAGAAGAAGGTCTATCAGAAACTCACGCTCACCAAGCTCTATAACACAGCCTCTAATCACCTCATTAGCTTCTACTAGCTTCCCATTAGCTAGTTCTACTGAGTACAGGACGTCTAACTTACTTGCTACCAAACCAAGTATATTCTTAAACTCTAGAGATACAAAGCTATAATCAGCACCAGTATCAAATAGCACAGATGCATAACGTTGATTAATAGGGAACGTACTAGTAACCACGTTTGGATCCTGGCGGGCTTCCCTAGCTCCGATTATGAACACCCTTCCACGTGCCTGGTTATTCTTGGGGCAGTCCTATTTAAAGTGCCCTACATCACCGCAACCATAACATCCTTGGCCGCGTCCATTCCCATTACCACCCTGATTATTGTTGTTATTGTGTCCACCACGGTTTCCATTTCCTGTCTGGTTCCCATTTCCACCGTGGTTCTGATTACCATTCTGATTCCCGGTACCACCACGGTTACCATTACCATTCCCATTTCCTCCTTGCCCTCCATTTCCACGACCAGCTCCAAACCAACACATTTCCTTAGAATGACCATTCCTTCCACAGTTACCACACTTCCTAAACCTCCACTGACCGGCATGATGAAACTGGCATACATCACACTTTGGTAGAGTACCCATATATCCTTTTCCTTTGTTCTCAGCATTTGCAGCACCAGCTTGTGCCTTAACTGGCGGATTGGTGTCTCTGCGCTTGTTGGCATTGTTGTTGTTCGCCCGAGTACCTTTCTTGAAATTTGTAAATTTCCTTTTGTTATCCCTAGATGACTCTACATGAGTCTCTTTCTTCTTCGTTTCAGATATCGAGAACTTGCCCAACCTAATTGCTTCTTCAGTCAGCGCCACACTCAAGTCGATTGCCCCAGTAATGGTTGGAGGCTTAGACACTGTCACCATGCTCAGAATCTGAGGTGCCAATCCCCAGATGAAACGTTCTACCCTCTTAAACTCTGGCTCTACCAAATAAGGAACCACCCTAGACAAATCATGAAATCTCTGCACATACTCAGCCACCTTTGGACCTTCCATTTTCAAGTTCCAGAATTCAGTTTCCAACTTCTGGATTTCGGCTCGGGAACAATACTTTTTACGCATCAGCTCTTTCAGTTCATTCCATGTCAAAGCATACGCAGCAGCCTCACCCAACGTCTGGACCTGAAGGTTCCACCATGACAGAGCCCCATCTAGAAACAGTCCAGAAATGTACGTGACTTGATGCTCTGGTGCACATTTACTCATCCTTAAAACAGAATCCGTCTTTTCAACCCAGCGCACAAAGGCTATGGCACCCCCGGTGCCAGCGAAAGTCAGGGGCTTGCAGTCCAAAAACTGCTTATAGGTACAGCCTGTACTCAAGCAACATCATTTACAGAAAGCATTAGCAAAGCACACTTGGAAATGTCCGAACGTATTGTAATATGTCTTAGATGACTAAACATTACCGTTGGGTGGGTTATTCCCTGAGGTACCCCCGCTGTGTTCGGAGCGAAGGGCCTCGTGTGCTGTGCGATGGCCTGTGATATGCGCTCTTGTAATTCCACCTCTGTCGTCGGCAGAGGGTTGTTGGTATCGGTGTTCCTTCGCGGCGGCATCTTTCTTCTAAGAAGAGATCAGATAGGTAAGGTCTTATTCATTAAATAAATAAATAGTTGTCTAAAGGTCGTATGTAGGTATATCAACAACATAATCATAGCATAACATGTAAATCAACAAAGTGTTTAGTGAGAACATGACAATTGAGCTTTCATTAATTACCGACCACAGTTACATTGTTTACAAAGTGTATCACATCAAAAGGGACATAGGGTCACACTACCCTTGTCCAATAAGTCTGTCAATATACAAAAATCACATGGTTAAAAGTGGTCTTCAAAAGGCTTCACAATCTCGACTCAATAGTAGTGCTCTCACCAAAAGTAATACATCTGCATAAGACCAAAAACCAACTGTGCTGATGGTGGAGGAGGAGGAGGGAAGAAAAGCAAACAACGAACATGTGTGAGCTCCTCCTCAAGCTCATACACACGACGAAGCAAGAAGCTAATCTGCTGCTCGAAAGTCAGGGAACGGACATCAAAACCCGGAAAAGGAGCAGGAGCAGCAGGTGGATGTGCAAAAGGAGATGACGATGAATGTGGTGGAACAAAAGTAGACTGACAGGGACAAGGTGGAGGACGTGGAGGAGTCAACTCAAGCTCCAAAACTCTGCGACTCAAAACCTCAAACTGTAACCGAAGCGATAAAAGCAACTCATCCCGTGTGTAGCCAACAAAATGGGAGGGATGATAGGGGTCTGAGATCGGCATAGAGTATGGTGGGAACCATCGGAATGGCTCGTCAAGTGGTGTAGTTGTGAAGAGAGCAAATGGTGCAGTCTGAGAAATCGGTGGAAAAGCTGCTGAAGCAAAAGTGTGACATTTGTGCCTCTACGACCATCATACAAATACAAAACCAATGAAATCTTGTGTTTCATTCTTGGGATTTGTATAAATACATGAGACATTTGCACATATCCATTCTTGTTCAATTTCGAGCTTTAAATCGCTTTCTGGAAAGTTATACGCAAACTGTTACATAAACGTAATCAGTTTAACACGAAAAACACTCCGAAACAGTGACATAGGCTTAACATGCCTTAAATAACCTTTACATAACTTAGAAATAAGTTTTAGAAGGTTTCGTGTGTCAAAAACAAGTTTATTCGATCGTAGGGACTATTTGCGACAAACTACGAAAGTATGCCGATTCGTATAGTAACGAATATTCCGGAACTTTATCATAAACTAAACATACCCTAAATATCCTTTACATAGCTTAGAAATAGGCTTTCATGGGTTCGGTATGCGAAAATATGCTTATTTGATCAATAGGGACTAAAAGCGTCAAAAAGTGCATAAGTTTGCATTTACGCGCATAACTTACGTTCTGAACATATCCGGACATCCAAAAAATTTTGTAATCATTAAAATATCTTATTTTAGTGATTGGAATGCAAAAATAGCATTCGTTGTGTAATTTGGATCGTTTTCGCGTCCGTTCGAGTTTTCGTCGTAATTAACCGAATATTTCATGTTCCCTATGCTTTAGCTTCATTGTAGAGCCTTGAAATGGGGTTAACGGGCCTTAAATGCATCAAAATCAAAGTATTGGGCATGCAAGGACTAAATTTGACAACTCTTGAAACTTACCTGGCGGGCCGCGAAAGCCCATACACAAGTCTACGTGAGGCGCGACAGCCTCTGCAGACAGAAACAATGAATCTGGCTTTACAGCCTGTTTCCACTGATTTTAACCCCTGATTTAGTATACCATGGACTTGTTTTGAACTCCCCTTGTATTAGAAACTATGGGCCACGTGTGTATGCCTAAGATCATGCCTTGATCCTTGCACAAACATATGTAATGATCTTGTTAATTCAAGGTTTCCTATAAATACCCGTCAAGTTTGCCGTTGTTCCTTGCTCATTGATCTAATTTGCTCTACGTTGAAGCTCTCACATTGTTGAAGGCTTCATACCTGAGTATTTTTAATTCAATTCCTCCAAGCTTTGACCCTTTGTAAGCTGCTTTCATGCTTGTTTATGCTTTTCAAGCATGAAAGTCAAACAGTGTTTGACTTTCTGCTTTGACCATGAATTGGTCAAGTCAAAGTTCAATCGAACTTTTCAACGTGAGCGTAATCACGATGGTTATAGTCCCTTGTGACTATACTTACTGATTACCACGTCGATTAGTCGAAGTGACGAGTCAAAGTTTTGGTTAAAATGCGTATTTTGCAACGAAGCTATTTTCGGGTATCAAAACACTTTGTTTTGATATCAAACCTGTTTTCTAACTTAGTTAAACACGTTTTAACATGTTTAACTCGTCACTTTTAGTATAGTGCTTGTATAGGGTCATAAGTCAAGCGGTATTGGCAACCGCTTAGACTTTCGAAGCCGACCCGTTTGGTCGATCATTAGGATCCGACCAAACATATTTTGTGACCATAGTTGTATAGGGAATAACCTTCCAAGGTTATACCTTATGGTCACTTAGTTTAATTAGTTGTATGATAGGTAGTTTATATGCCTTAAGAAAATGACCAAAATGCCCTTTTCATGCATAATTTGAATTTAAGCATATGTAACTTAAATTTTGTCACTTAAACTGATTATGCAACATATTTAAACATGTTAGGGCATATAATACTTGTCATAGGACTAGTTAGGCGTCTCGAACGCGCATTCGCACGAACGGCGCGTTAAAGTAACGTAGACTACCTTAACGGGTCGCGACGGGTCGTAAGCACTTAGGATAGGTTCCGATTTAGAATGTAGGCTTTGTTAAACCATATCACATGAGTTTCAATACTCATTTGGTTTACGAGACCTCATTTTATCTGTGACAACCCGAGTTTTCAAGATCTCTACTCGATTTAATGCTTGCTTGCAAAGTGTTGTTTTTATATTTATGTGTGGTGTGCATTATTAGTGGGTACATAGTACATGTTTTGTATTGATAACATGTTTGGTACATTTAATTCAAAACAAAATGGAATTATGTTGATATATGTTCTGAGTATTCATAATATGTTTGAGTGTAATGTGGAATGAATGTGTAATCTTTGCCAAACATCCTAAAACACCCCAGATGAAATCCCTACCCCACGAAAACCCCCACACACCCAACGAAAACACATGTTGGATGAAAACCCAGTGAAAACTCAGTGTTTTCGTCGTCTTCAGCGTTTTCGCTAGGAATGGGCTTTGGCCCAAGGGTGTTCGGCCGACCCAAAGAGTGTTACGTTATAACTTTGGTATTGAATGCGAGAGAACACTTTGAGAACCCTAGAACACATCTTCAACCGAGTGACGACAACTGCAAGCCTTTGGAACCTTTCTTTCCGATCGACCCGTTAGTTTCTCTATTCCGGTTAGTGTCCAACCTTTACATGATTGCTTGTTAACTGTATAGTTGGAATCACTATTAGTTGATAGTATCTTGCATGATTAATAGGTTAGACATGAAATTGATATTGCATGTTAGTGGCTGATATCGGTTTGTGTGTGGGTATACTAATGGATATTGATGACAATCGGTTGTGAGGGCCCATAGAGTGAAGTTACATGGTTGCACAAAGATTTAATAATCTGAATATGAACATGGCGGCCATGTGCGATCAAACAAAATCATGTGGACATTTAATGAAGTGTCAGTAGGAATATAGATGATTTAGATTGTTTGTGCATGATGTATTAGGTTATAGATTATTCAACATGAATTGTGAATCGTATGTACATAATGATTTTATGAATGGATCGAGTGGTATTGCTGTGATGATGATTAGGGTTGTTGTAGTTTGCAACTGGTATTGGTGATGATGATGTACATGACGAAAACACAAGAACCAACGAAATCACAGGATCCAGACGAAAACACAAATTGTTTTCGTCACACCCCACACCCGACGAAAACCCTTGGATTTCATCGCCTAGGGTTTTCGTCCATAGTGATTTCGCCGTACGTGTGATTTCGTTGAATGCTTGACACATTAAATCTGTTAAGTTTATTAACGCTGTTAAATATGTTAATTATGTTAAGTATATAACATTACTAGTTTATTAACTCTGTTAACTCTATTAACTCAGTTAAGTTATGTAACTCCGTTAAGTATGTAACTCTTATGGTTTGTTAGCTCTGTTAGTTGATTTACATTGTTAACTATTATTTCCTGTTAAGCTGGCTAACGTTGTTAAGTATGTTAACCTTATTAAACTGTTAACCCTGTCAAGCATACTAATGAATAACCATGTTATAGCAAACTGTGAAAGACACTTATGTGAATGTGAAGCATGAATTGCATGAAATTGATTAATTGCTTACGTGATACATGAGGTTAACTGCCAAGCACTATGTGGTGTTAGATTTACATGCGAGTCATTATGAATGAAACTGATTGTATATACGTGCGTACTATAGGTCGTGACTGATTATTTGTGAGCGTGTATTTCTTTAGCATACCGAGCAAACCAAGGTGAGTTCACACTCTCTCCAAGGCATGGGATTCCCAAGGGTAGGGAATGGGTTAAAGAACTGAACGGTAACTACAAACTTGCGTATTCCCCATACAACAGGATACGTACGACCATAAGACCATCACTCTATCACTTTAAGTCCCTCATTTATCGACTTAATCGCCGAGGCCTATGGCGAGCGGGTCATTAGTAGATAGCGCTATTAGGTTTAACAAACCTCACACCGTGTCGTCCGAACGGGCGTGTACTAATGGCCTATGGGCAAAGGGTCAATGCTGATAGACATTGACTTAGGGCACCTCTTACATTTTCGTAGCAGTCGATACGCGTGGTCTAGTAACACATGGGAAGCCCCCACTAATCTTCGCAAATATGTCTGGGAGACCGCGATACGAATAAATACGAAACATGGTTTACAAAACGAACTTATGATTTACGAAACGAATGCTATGACTAAATAACCAACTGTGAACTCGCTCAACTTTGTTGTTGACTCGTTGTTACATGCCTTGCAGGTCGTTAGGTACTCTTTGGAGCTTGCACAGGGAGGCGCGGTCGTTGTAGGACATGGCAGTGTGTGCCATGCTAAAACGTTTACTTTATCTCGTACTTAATACTTATATTGGGTTTTACAATTATGCTTCCGCTAAACACTTAACTACGTTTTGGTTTGAAACACCTTTCATATTGTGTGGTTGAATTTTACGTATTACATGTTATGTTCAATATGATTGGTGGCTTGATCCTGGTCAGTCACGCCTCCAAGCGGTGATACTCCGCGTGTGGATTTTGGGGGTGTGACAGATTGGTATCAGAGCCATTGGTTATAGTGAACTTGGTTTTAATAAGGGAAAAAGTTTTTGGTTTAAACCGGACTATAACCTGAACAGTGCTCAACGATCCACAACGACGCTTCGCTCCACTTGCAAGACTCGACATTCTAGGTGATATGATTTATGTTTACATTGCCTACTTGCTAGATTACATAGATCTTTGCTCATGGTATGCTTAGATAAACGTAACAACTGTTGATTGAAACACATGTGTGCTTACTCTCTTCTGTCATCGCACTTTCGCGAACCTTTCTCACTCATGTTTCCTTTGGTATGAAGATCATGAGTGGACGCATTAACCTAACTCAAGCCCAGTTGGCGGCTTTGATCACTGAACAAGTTACTGCAGCACTCGCAGCTGTCCAGGCAGGAGGTATAACCTGCCATCACAACTTACTCTAGGATCATTAGATCCTACTCTCGTAACCCAACACTTGTGCTTAATTTTGTTTACTCTTACGCACACGACAGGTCAACACGCTCAGCCACCTGTGTGCACATTCAAGACGTTCATGGACTGTCGTCCTAGTACTTTCAGTGGCACTGAAGGAGCCGTAGGACTCCTCCATTGGTTTGAAAAGCTCGAATCGGTCTTCAAGATGTGTGAATGCCCTGAGGCTCGTAGGGTGAAGTACGCCACCGGTACTCTCGAAGGAACTACGCTAACTTGGTGGAACGCGCAAGTACAGATGCTGGGGCTGGCGGCTGCTAATGCCACCCCATGGAATGATTTTAAGGAACTGATCAAACGTGAATACTGTAGTCGTGATGACATCCACAAACTGGAAGTGGAGTTCTTTAACCTGAAGATGACGGGATCAGAGATAGAGGCGTATACGAAATGATCTAACGAAATGGCAGCATTATGTCCAACTATGGTGGATCCTCCCATCAAGCGCATTGAGCTGTACCTCAAAGGCTTAGTACCAGAGATTCAAAGTCATGTGACTTCTGCTAACCTTGCTACTATTCAAGATGTTACTCATCTTGCTCATCGTCTCACAGACCAGGCAGTGGAACAGAACAAGCTGCCTAAGCGTATTGATACTGCTACTACTGTTACTACTTCTGCTGTTCCCAGTGACAACAAGGGAAAGTTGGATGGAACCTCCAGCAAGGGTTCAACTTCAGTTCAGTCCCAGGCACAGCAGCAAAAGATTGATGACTATCAGAGCCCTGGTCAGCAATCTTCTGGTAGTCAAAGGCAGGGTGGATATCGAGGAAACCTCCCGAAGTGAAACACATGCAACAGACACCACAATGGTCAGTGCAACAAGGGTCGTTGCCAGCGGTGTCTCAAGATGGGTCATGAAGCTAAGAATTGTAGGAGCTCACGACCTGCGAATCAGAACTATCAACAACAACCACCAGCTCCACAGAACCAACAGCGACAGCGAGGTAACAGGGGATGCTTTCAGTGTGGTGCTGAAGGCCACATCA
The DNA here is from genome assembly GCA_030545235.1 of Helianthus tuberosus. Taxonomy (NCBI): domain Eukaryota; kingdom Viridiplantae; phylum Streptophyta; class Magnoliopsida; order Asterales; family Asteraceae; genus Helianthus; species Helianthus tuberosus. Next base: position 104,248,111 of record CM060351.1, read on the forward strand.
AGCGGAACTGTCCTCAGTTAAACCAGAATCAGAACAACAACAACAATAATCAGGGCAATGGGAACAACAATGGGGAAAACAACGGGGGAAACAATGGAAACAATGGCGCCCGGGGCCGCGTGTTCGTGCTTGGTCAGGGTGATGCTAGGAATGACCCCAACGTCGTGATGGGTAAGTTTCTACTGGATGACTTTTTATGTTACTGTTTTATTTGATTCGGGTGTCGATACCAGTTATGTGTCTCAAAAAGTTAGTCAAATGTTAAAATGCACACCAACTCCCTTAAACACCAAGCATGTCGTAAAGTTAGCAAACGGTAAAAGTCTAGAAGCCACATACATAGTCAAGGGTTGTAACCTCGTCTTAGCTGGTCAGACATTCTCCATCAACCTTATTCCTATAGTTCTGGATAGTTTCGACATCGTCATTGGGATGGATTGGTTATCCCAACAGCAAGCAGAGATCCTATGCAAAGAGAAGATTGTTCGTATTCCCCGTTCTGGTAGAGAACCTCTCGAAATTCAAGGCGACAAGAGTGGTGCTGTGGTGGGCATCATCTCCTTTCTTAAGGCCTAGAAGTGTTTGCGAAAGGGCCACACCGCTATCTTAGCACTTGTTACTGACGCATCAACGAAAGAGAAGAGAATAGAGGATATTCCAGTAGTACGTGACTTTCCTCAAGTATTTCCTGAAGATTTACCTGGGCTACCGCCTCATCGCCAGGTCGAATTTCAGATCGAGCTAGCTCCTGGAGCAGCACCCATAGCTCGAGCACCTTATCGCTTAGCCCCAACTGAACTGGAAGAACTGTCTAAGAAATTGCAAGAACTCTTGGATAAGGGTTTCATTCGTCCTAGCTCTTCGCCCTGGGGAGCTCCAGTGTTGTTTGTGAAGAAGAAAGACGGTACCTTCCATATGTGCATAGATTACCGCGAACTAAACAAGGTGACCGTGAAAAATTGCTATCCTCTTCCACGCATTGATGATTTATTCGACCAGCTGCAAGGGTCGAGCTACTACTCCAAGATCGATCTGAGATCGGGTTACCATCAACTGAGAGTCCGGGACGAGGACGTCTCCAAAACAGCATTCAGAACACGCCATGGCCATTACGAGTTTCTGGTCATGCCATTCGGGCTAACAAACGCGCCTGCTGTCTTCATGGATCTTATGAACAGAGTGTGCAAGCCTTACTTGGATAAGTTCGTGATTGTATTCATCGACGACATTCTGATTTACTCTAAGAGTCGGGAGGAACATGAACAGCATTTACGACTCATTTTGGAATTCCTTCGAGCAGAACAGCTGTACGCCAAGTTTTCAAAATGCGACTTCTGGCTTCGTGAAGTCCACTTTCTAGGCCACGTGGTGAACAAGGATGGGATTCATGTTGATCCATCTAAGGTAGACTCGATTAAGAACTGGCCTGCACCTCGTACACCAACAGAAATCCTCCAATTCTTGGGTTTGGCGGGCTATTATAGAAGGTTCATCAAAGACTTCTCCAAGATTGCACAACCCCTTACTTCACTAACTCAGAAAGGCGTTATCTATCGTTGGGGTAATACACAGGAATCAACATTTCAGGACTTAAAGGATAGACTTTGTAGCGCACCTATTCTTTCATTACCAGAGGGCACAGACGATTTTATGGTTTATTGCGACGCGTCAATTCAGGGTCTTGGTTGTGTATTGATGCAACGGGATAAGGTCATTGCTTATGCTTCGCGCCAACTCAAAGTTCATGAAAGAAACTACACCACACACGATTTGGAGCTGGGAGCTATTGTCTTCGCGCTCAAGATATGGAGACATTACCTGTACGGTACCAAGTGCACCATTTACACCGATCACAGGAGTCTCGAGCATATCTTCAAGCAAAAGGAGTTGAACATGCGACAACGCCGATGGGTCGAGCTGTTGAATGATTACGAATGTGCCATCAAGTACCATCCGGGCAATGCCAATGTGGTGGCCGACGCCCTCAGTCGAAAGGATACTACACCTAGGTGTGTACGAGCATTGCAACTCACTATTCAGTCTAGTCTTCCTTCTCAGATACGAGATGCTCAGGTAGAAGCATTGAAACCAGAAAACGTTAGGGCTGAAGCCCTACGTGGCTCAAAACAGCGATTAGAACAAAAGGAAGACGGTGCCTATTACGTAACAGGACGCATTTGGGTCCCACACTATGGAAACTTACGTGAACTCGTAATGGATGAAGCACATAAGTCTCGTTACTCGGTACATCCTGGTTCAGATAAGATGTACCACGATCTCAGAACTACGTATTGGTGGCCTAGTATGAGAGCTCACATAGCAACTTACGTTAGCAAATGTTTGACTTGTGCGAGAGTCAAGACTGAATACCAGAAACCATCGGGCCTACTTCAACAACCAGAAATACCACAATGGAAATGGGAGCAAATTTCCATGGATTTCGTTACTTGCCTGCCTAGATCTCAACGTGGAAATGATACTATTTGGGTGATCGTGGATCGACTCACAAAATCTGCACACTTCTTGGCTATCAAGGAAACGGATAAGTTCTCCACCTTAGCGGATGTTTACCTTAAGGAAGTTGTCTCGAGGCACGGGGAGCCAACCTCTATTATTTCCGATCGTGATGCACGTTTTACTTCTGAACTGTGGCAAGCAATGCACAAGTCCTTTGGCTCACGATTAGACATGAGCACCGCTTACCATCCGCAAACAGATGGGCAGTCTGAACGCACCATCCAAACTCTAGAAGACATGCTTCGTGCATGTGTAATCGATTTCGGCAACGGCTGGGAAAAACACCTCCCGTTAGTGGAGTTTTCGTATAACAACAGTTACCACACCAGCATTCAAGCTGCTCCATTCGAGGCATTGTACGGGCGTAAATGCCGATCACCTCTTTGTTGGGCAGAGGTGGGTGACAGTCAGATCACCGGTCCAGAACTGGTGGTAGACGCAACGGAAAGAATTGCTCAGATACGACAACGCATGGCGGCAGCTCGCGACCGTCAGAAAGCCTACGCAAACAAGCGCCGGAATCCACTCGAGTTCCAAGTTGGGGATCGAGTGCTACTCAAAGTTTCACCCTGGAAGGGTGTGGTTCGTTTTGGCAAACGGGGCAAGCTCAATCCGTGATATATCGGACCGTTCGAAATCATTGAGAAAATAGGCAAGGGGGCCTACAGACTGAATCTGCCCGCAGAACTCAGTGCAGTTCACAACGTTTTTCACGTGTCAAATCTGAAGAAGTGTCTGTCAGATGAGACCCTCATAGTTTCTTTGAAGGAGCTCACTATCGACGATCAGTTGCGATTCATCGAGGAACCAATTGAAATCACGGACCGAGACGTTAAGGTCCTCAAGCACACCAGAATACCTCTTGTTCGAGTTCTTTGGAACTCCCGTCGTGGCCCAGAGTTCACCTGGGAACGAGAAGTTCAAATGAAACTCAAGTATCCCCGGTTGTTCGGAAACAGTGCAACCACTACTGAGGCTGAAGCTGCTACAGAATTTCGGGACGAAATTCCAAATCAACGGGGGGATGACGTGACACCCCAAGAAAACCAGTAAACCGTGCAAACTTAACTAGCTTCCTTAGTAACCGCATGCTAAATTTCGGGACGAAATTTCTTTCAAGTTGGGGATAATGTGATAACCCGAGTTTTCAAGATCTCTACTCGATTTAATGCTTGCTTGCAAAGTGTTGTTTTTATATTTATGTGTGGTGTGCATTATTAGTGGGTACATAGTACATGTTTTGTATTGATAACATGTTTGGTACATTTAATTCAAAACAAAATGGAATTATGTTGATATATGTTCTGAGTATTCATAATATGTTTGAGTGTAATGTGGAATGAATGTGTAATCTTTGCCAAACATCCGAAAACACCCCAGATGAAATCCCTACCCCACGAAAACCCCCACACACCCAACGAAAACACATGTTGGACGAAAACCCAGTGAAAACTCAGTGTTTTCGTCGTCTTCAGCGTTTTTGCCAGGAATGGGCTTTGGCCCAAGGGTGTTCGGCCGGCCCAAAGAGTGTTACGTTATAACTTTGGTATTGAATGCGAGAGAACACTTTGAGAACCCTAGAACACCTCTTCAACCGAGTGACGGCAACTGCAAGCCTTTGGAACCTTTCTTTCCGATCGACCCATTAGTTTCTCTATTCCGGTTAGTGTCCAACCTTTACATGATTGCTTGTTAACTGTATAGTTGGAATCACTGTTAGTTGATAGTATCTTGCATGATTAATAGGTTAGACATGAAATTGATATTGCATGTTAGTGGCTGATATCGGTTTGTGTGTGCGTATACTAATGGATATTGATGACAATCGGATGTGAGGGCCCATAGAGCGAAGTTTCATGGTTGCACAAAGATTTAATAATCTGAATATGAACATGGCGGCCATGTGTGATCAAACAAAATCATGTGGACATTTAATGAAGTTGTCAATAGGAATATAGATGATTTAGATTGTTTGTGCATGATGTATTAGGTTATAGATTATTCAGCATGAATTGTGAATCGTATGTACATAATGATTTTATGAATGGATCGAGTGGTATTGCTGTGATGATGATTAGGGTTGTTGTAGTTTGCAACTGGTATTGGTGATGATGATGTACATGACGAAAACACAAGAACCAACGAAATCACAGGATCCAGACGAAAACACAAATTGTTTTCGTCACACCCCACACCCGACGAAAACCCTTGGATTTCATCGCCTAGGGTTTTCGTCCATAGTGATTTCGCCGTACGTGTGATTTCGTTGAATGCTTGACACATTAAATCTGTTAAGTTTATTAACGCTGTTAAATATGTTAATTATGTTAAGTATATAACATTACTAGTTTATTAACTCTGTTAACTCTATTAACTCAGTTAAGTTATGTAACTCCGTTAAGTATGTAACTCTTATGGTTTGTTAGCTCTGTTAGTTGATTTACATTGTTAACTATTATTTCCTGTTAAGCAGGCTAATGTTGTTAAGTATGTTAACCTTATTAAACTGTTAACCCTGTCAAGCATACTAATGAATAACCATGTTATAGCAAACTGTGAAAGACACTTATGTGAATGTGAAGCATGAATTGCATGAAATTGATTAATTGCTTACGTGATACATGAGGTTAACTGCCAAGCACTATGTGGTGTTAGATTTACATGCGGGTCATTACGAAAGAAACTGATTGTATATACGTGCGTACTATAGGTCGTGACTGATTATTTGTGAGCGTGTATTTCTTTAGCATACCGAGCAAACCAAGGTGAGTTCACACTCTCCCCAAGGCATGGGATTCCCAAGGGTTGGGAATGGGTTAAAGAACTGAACGATAACTACAAACTTGCGTATTCCCCATACAACAGGATACGTACGACCATAAGACCATCACTCTATCACTTTAAGTCCCTTATTTATCGACTTAATCGCCGAGGCCTATGGCGAGCGGGTCATTAGTAGATAGCGCTATTAGGTTTAACAAACCTCACACCGTGTCGTCCGAACGGGCGTGTACTAATGGACTATGGGCAAAGGGTCAATGCTGATAGACATTGACTTAGGGCACCTCTTGCATTTTTGCAGCAGTCGATACGCGTGGTCTAGTAACACATGGGAAGCCCCCACTAATCTTCGCAAACATGTCTGGGAGACCGCGATACGAATAAATATGATACATGGTTTACATAACGAACTTATGATTTACGAAACGAATGCTATGACTAAACAACCAACTGTGAACTCGCTCAACTTTGTTGTTAACTCGTTGTTACATGCCTTGCAGGTCGTTAGGTACTCTTGGGAGCTTGCACAGGGAGGCGCGGTCGTTGTGGGACATGGTAGTGTGTGCCATGCTAAAACGTTTACTTTATCTCGTACTTAATACTTATATTGGGTTTTACAATTATGCTTCCGCTAAACACTTAACTACGTTTTGGTTTGAAACACCTTTCATATTGTGTGGTTGAATTTTACGTATTACTTGTTATGTTCAATATGATTGGTGGCTTGATCCTGGTCAGTCACGCCTCCAAGCGGTGATACTCCGCGTGTGGATTTTGGGTGTGTGACATTATCCGTTCTCCCGATTTAGGTGTCGATTTATTAACATAGCGATCCAATTACTAGGTAACACTTGATTTCCTTGGTTTGCCCGAGCTTTGTTAAGTTAATTTAATCAAGGATACTTTGAAATTCAATGTGAGTATATAGTTCCCCTCTTTTACCGTTTTCGAATGTTTTGGAGTGATTCATATGTGCTAAATAATTTCGAGTTTTCTAAAATGAATGTTATGGTTTATATTAAACACAACGATTTAAATTATATGAACAAACTTGTTGGGGTGTTGTTCGAAAGACAATTGAATGACATTCATTAACTATTTTTAAGCTGACCAGTAGAACGTTATGGTACCATAGGGTATTATGATACCATAGGATCTGACAAATCCTGTTATCGGACTTTCACCATGGTTATGGGGGTAATGTGGGTAACGACAGAACCTGATGATTGTTAACTTACCCTTTGGTGGTTTGTTAATGCGAGTTGAACGATTAGGATGAGTCACACATGTTTTAATGTATTCAATAAAATGACCCAAAGTTAGTTTTCACAATTTAAACACGAACCACTGGAACGATTGAACTATGTGAACTATTTGAACTATGTGAACCACTGGAACTATCTGAACTATGTGAACGATTTGAACTATTGAACCACTGGAACTATCTGAACTATGTGAACGATTTGAACTATTGAAACATTGGAACTATTTGATCTACGTGAACTATTTGAACAATTGGAACTATTTGAACTATTGAACGATTGGGTTATGGTAAGTGAATAGGTAACGGGGCGGGTGTCACACCCCGACTGTGACAACTCGTATTTCCAAACCGATCTTTGTACTTTGATATAATGTATGTGTACGATATGTGACTTTTATGAAAGTGAATATTTATGTGAATGTTATGTTAATACGTGCTTGTGAATGTATGTATGATATAAACGCACAACACACACTCGATCGCACAAGCTCGTTTGGGCTATACTCCTTACATCCGATCCAAGGGCGGCCCAAGGTGGGGTTCGGCCCACACCTCTTATTCGCTCACACACTCCATTAGGGAGTTGTTTTTCTCATTTGTTGTTAATCACACAATACCACACCAAACCCTAGTGCTCTCTTTCTCTCCTCTTGAACTCGACGGCAACAAGGAGCCTCTCACTCGAAGTCTATCATTCGGATTAACCCTCAATCCTCTCTTATCCGGTTAGTGTTCGGATTTATCATATACATGTTTGATGATATTCTGATGTGTGTGCTAATATAGCTGCATGATGATTTAGGGTTTCGATTAACATGATAGATCATGATGTTGAATGATAGTGTTCTTGATAATCAGTTCACATGTATGTTGATTTTGATGAGATCTGATGATTACATAATAATGAATAAGATGTGTTAGATTATGAATGTATGAAATCGGCTCACATGCATATTGTTGTAAATCGATTTAAAGTTGTCTATAATTGATTTAGGTTATGGCATGTTAGCATGAGAATGTGTGTTGATGGGATGGGTGGAATGATTGTTGTTTTTGATCGAACAGTGTGTATTCATGAGGATTGAGCATGTGATTGTATTTTAAGGATTGCTTCATAAGTACTTGCACATGATTGTGATAAAGGGGTCTGCATATTTCAATCTAATAATTAGTCAAACCACCCAACTATTTGGTCCAATAACCTTTGGAGGTGATGGACAGTTGTCGACCATGTTGGATATTTTGAATGATAGATTTTAAGGATGATGATGAGTTGTTATGCATTTGATTGTTCTTATTAATTAAATAATAAATTGGTTAGTTGATTGATAGTATATGGAATTGGAAATAAGATAAACTGTTAGTTGACTTATTGTAAAATAGGAAATGATGGAATAGATGTAACTGACTGCTTGATTCACGAAAGTTTGTTAACCAATCGCACAAGGCCCCTAGTCGCATAAGGGGTCCTTTCGCACAAGTCTGGTCAGTCGTACAAGGCACATCCAGTCGCACAAGGTCTGCCGGATCGCACATGCTGCATGTGTTTAATGGTTGGGCCTTCAAGCCCAAAATGAGCCGCACAAGCTGGTTATTTGTTTTTAATTGTTGGGCCGTAGACATGGGGGGTAATAGAGCTGATCGCACAAGATGATTTGTCTATTGTTTTTGGGCCGTAAGTTATATGTTGGGCTGAGTGCTATTGGGCTTATTTAAATTTCACAAGTTGAATGTGTTGTTTGACTGTTAAAATGCTGCCATGATCTATACGTGCTTGAAACCTGTTAGTTATGCGTAAACCTATGTGCATTACTTGAGTCAAAACCTGACTTGTATGGTAACCCTGTTAGGATGTGGTTGACCACTCATAGTTCAAGAAACCCTTTTGTGTATCTGCCGAGCAAACCAAGGTGAGTTCACACAGCCAAGGCATGGGATTCCCGGGTTGGGAATTGGGTTGGATTATTTGAAATGGATAACTACTCGTACTTACGCTATCACTAGACTATAGACCATCGTCCTCAGGATAGTCAGGACACTTACGTAAAACCTACGTAACCTAGTATCTACCATTGTCTCCCGGGTCGGGAGGACACTTACGTAAAACCTACGTAAACTAATACCTACCATTGTCTTCCGGGTCGGAAGGACACTTACGCAAAACCTACGTAAAACCCCACACGTACCACTGTCCTCGGGGAAGGGCACTCACGTAAATCCTACGTGACCTTGTACGTATTCCTGTTCTCGGATTTAGAAGAACACATGGTTGCCAATAGTCTAGTAAGTACAAACATGGGAAGCCCCCATTAGTAAAGATAAACGTGGGAAACCCCCACTAGTAATACATATAAACGTGGGAAACCCCCACTAGTAATACATATGACCATGGGAAACCCCCACTATTAGCACATACCTACATGGGAAGCCCCCACTAAATGCATATATGATTTGTTATAACGAACTTATTAACTGTGAACTCGCTCAACTAGTTGTTGACTCTCTGCTGCATGCCTTGCAGGACCTTAGGTACATTTGGAGCTTGCACAGGGAGGAGCAGGTCGTTGTGGGACATGGATCGATGATGCCATGTTAACTATCTAAACATTTGAATTTATGATTTACTTTGGGGTTACATACTTATGCTTCCGCTACACACTTATTGATGTTTGGTTTTGAAAACACCTTTCGTATTGATGAATGACTTTTACTATTTACCTATATGTTCAATATGATTGGTGGCTTGATCCTGGTCAGTCACGCCTCCAAGCGGTGATACTCCGCGTGTGGATTTTGGGGGTGTGACACCGACCACGTAAGGCAACTAGACGTGGCATAAACGTCGGGGAGTGTTGTAACAGAATCATTGTTTCATAACCATGGAATAAATAAATTCTGTTTTAATGAATAAATGAACTCATTATTTTAATACAATCAAATAAGTACAACTATGATCTTCCAAGTTTTAAAGTTGCTAAGGCATGAGTCCATCCTAAATGTAGAATGTATCAACAAACATTGCAAAGCAGTACCTGAAACATGTGTAAAAATAGGTACGTCAGCATAAAAATGCCTGTGAGATACATAGGTTTTGTGAATATAGGATTCATGACTTATAAGTTTAGAAAGAGTTGTTTTAACAAAAGTCAATCATGATCCTTGTAAAATGTTTTGTTTTGTAAATCATTTGAAAAACAATAAGTTCAGATGATATGTATAAATAAGAGAATAATGTGTGGTTAATTGAATAACCAAGTAAAAATGAATTTGTATAAGATAAGTTGTTGTAAAACAATGTCTTATGAAAAGTATGTTATTTGTATAATGTCACACCCCCAAATTACCACCTAGGGCATGTCCCTAATGGAGGTGCAACGATCCAACAAAGAGCCACCAATCATGTCAAACACAAGTAATAATGTATGGAAATACTCAATTGAAAGAAATGTATCGTTTGTAAGTTAAACCAAAACCAAAATATTGAGCGGAAGCATAAATGTATAAGTGTATAAATGTATCAAAACCAAATCAATGTAATTTGTTTATCATGACCACAACCACTCCAGCAGCATCAGACGGCAAGTTCCCAAGTTCCTTCAGTGATTACCTACAAGCATGTAAACAAGTGTGTCAGACTACGCTGGTGAGTTCAAGGTTTTGTTAACGTGTTTTGTTACCAGACGTATGTTAAGCCAATTCAACGTTGTGATATGATGCTGTTTATGACTTGTTGAGATACCCTAGGGAGTGTGCCCATATGTATCCGGGAAGTGTGTCCCTTAATAACCTGGAAGTGTGTCCAGTCCCCAATGCCCCTAACCAAGCATTGGTAATGATGCCCAGATAATTAGTTCGCGCCCGTCCTTACGGCCCGGTGCGAGGTATCAAACCTAATAGCGCTATCAACTAATTACCCCATTGCCCTACAGGCAATCCGATAATGATAGATTCCATGTTCAATAACCAAAACCCAATTTAACTGTTTACCCAAGATTCCCTTCCAAATGTTTACTAGTTGTCCCAAACCACCGGGACGCATGCTTGAGAAATGCAGTGAACTCACCTTAGGTTTGCTCGGTATGCTTAACTATGTGCACGCAAGTAATTAATCGCGTCCTATAGTATTCATGTATAATCAATCAGTTAACATTCGTAATGTTTCATGTGTAACTAGCTTCACAGTAATATCACAGAGTGCGTCTAACAATTAGCAGCGTGTATCATGTAAACAGTTAATCCAATTCATGCAGATCTTTTACAATCTAAAGTTGTTAACTGATAACACATTTTAACAGAGTTAACAAGTCTTAACTGGCTTAACAAATACCAACAAGGTTACACAGTTAACAAAGTCAGTATCTACTAAACTAGCGAACTAACCGTGTTACGCACTTTACCTAACTGAGTTGAATAGTTTAACAGAGTTATCATGTTTAACCAAATTAACAACGAACAGATTTAATACACTAACCAAGTTAACAACATTATATAAATATATTGAAACACAGGTGTCGAAATCCTTTATGTGGGTCGAAATCCCATATGTGGGCCGGAATCACCACTTGGGCCGAAAACTCCCTTGGCCACTTTGTGATTTCGTCGAGGTTTATTCAATTGGGGTGGGGTTTTCATTAATATTATCATCATCAACAACACAACAGTATCAGTCATATTATTCAAGTCAACAATATGCATAGTCACATATATAATTCTTCACATCGGACTATCATCATCAATAAAATAATCACCATGGCCGACAATCCATGTGGTGACCCTTATCCTATAATTCAATAACATATAGTCAAACAATTAACATGAGGATCTTGACTACATATCCTGACAACACACACATGGATAGTTTCAGACACATGCAATCCATCTAATCATCATAAATAACCCATCGAGCCCCCATGCTTTCATGCAACCCTAGATCATTATTCAATTCCCCACCTAAACATTTAAATCAGATTCATAATCGAATAATAGATCATCATCGTTACACTAATTACATCATACAACATATAGCCGATCTTATCATGCATAACAGAAACATATCACGATGAACATCCATTAGTTAATTTAAATGTGAAAACACTAACCGAACAAAAAGGATCAAACAGAAGTGATCTGGTTTCAATTGGGAGGAGGGTTGCCGTCTGGTACAAAGAAAACGAGAGAGAGGAGAAAACGTGTTTAGGGTTTCTATCAGATATCAATCTCGTGCACAGTTTAAAACAAATCTTATGTTTAAGTCGCTACTGGGCCGAAGCCCATAAGTTGATTTCACCAACCATCCCCCAATTGTGTTTTCGTGAGAAGGAGTGTTTTCAGCAGGGTTCCACTATCATATTCTCAAATATACCATCAACTAATAATCAATACAATAAACACATAACATCTATACATACATCATGTACACTACAATCTACACACCACCCGTATATTGCGCATCAATTAATTATAAAAACACACTTAAGTTAAGTCGAATAGAAACCTTGAAACTCGGGTTGTCACATATAAAATGTTATATGACTTAAATTGAAATGATTCAAATAACGCTACGATATGTAATACCATACAAACACTTATATATAGGAAGTACCAGCGGCGTATCCACCATGCTTGTATCATATTACACACGCCTCGTTACTTAAGTCACTTACTCAAACCAAACCACCAATATAGAATGTTCATGTTTAAACCAATAGTCCAATGTTATTGTATAACTCAAGTTAAATGTAAACCATGTAATGTGTAAACAAAAGTTATGTATGGTAAGTAAAATGAGATTTCTTAAACCACAAGTAAAAATGTACAAAACAAAGTGTTTGAATAAATCAAAAGTTATGCTTTGTATAATAATGTAAGGTTAAACGAATAACCTTATAGTAGCATATTAAAAGTATACTTTGGATTTGTAAATAACATATTAAAAATATGTTTTGGTTTGTTGATAAAATATATATGTTGGTTTTGTACAATACCACACATGAGAGTATATCAAAATATACTTTTGGGAGTATATCAAAATATACTTTAAAGGTGTGATTTGAGAATTCATTCAGACCTAGTGCATCAAAATACACCTTTGAGACTATAGGGATACCACAAAGGAAATCCCTATTTGGAGGGAGAAACAAATTGGTTTCAGACATTCCATGACAACAGGAATGGGGTGTCAAATTCTATAGCGCTATATCATACTAACAACCGGTCTGGTGAACAAAATAAGTACAATTCAACAATTTATGTTATAGTCTTTGAAAAATCAGTGTTTAAACCATAGATAGTCATTCAGTTTGTCAACAGATAAGTACTAACATGTATAATCAATTATACTTTTGGAAAACATGAAAATAACAGATAGGTACACATGCTTCACCCCAAAACAATTTGAAAACAGTAAAAGAGGGGTCTATGTACTCACCTGAGATTGCTCAGAAGTCCTAAGATAACCACCAAGCAATGCTAGAGATCACAGAATCAAACGGCACCTAATGTAGGTAACTATGTCAATAAACCGGACCCTAATCGGAGGATTTAATAGAATGAGGGTTTGTAAACCAACCGAGTATGGAGATTCGTGTAATATGGTTTAACAAAGCCTACATACCAAATGAAACCTAACCTAAGTGCTTACGACCCATCACGACCCGTTTAGGTAGCTTATGTTACTTTAACGCGTCGCTCGCGTGAAACGCGTTCGGACCGCCTAACTAGTCCTATGACAAGTAGAATATGCCTTAACATGCCTAATATTGTCGCTAAATCAGTTTAGATGTCAAAAGTTATGTCACATATGTTTATAATGAATTTTGGCATCAAAGGGGTATTTTGGTAATTTACCTAAGGCATATAAACTACCTATCATACAACTACTTAAACGTCGTGACCATAAGGTATAACCTCGGAAGGTTATTCCCTACCTACTATGGTCACCTAAAGTATTTGGTCGGATCCTAATGATCGACCAAATGGGTCGGGTTCGAAGGTATAAGCGATTTATCAGATCGCTTACCCTTACGACCCTAGACAACGTGGTAATCAGTAGGCATAGTCACAAGGGACTATAACCATCGTGATTACAATCACGTTGCGAAGTTCAAACGAACTTCGCATTGACCATAAACTGGTCAATGCAGAAAGTCAAACAAAGTTTGACTTTTGGACTCGAAAGCAATAAAAGAACGAAGGAACACTTACAAAGGGTCCAAGAATGGAAGGTTTGAATCCGAGTACTCTCAGGTATGAAGTGTTAAACACAACAACTTAGAGAGCAAACTCAGATTTCAAAGGTGTGAGTTGAGAGTGAAGTTGGTGTTGGGTATTTATAGATTTCGGTTCACCGTTAGGATCGTTTCTTGGAGAAGAGGGAATGATCACATCCCTACACTTGTCGGAAAGTTATGGTGGTTCATTTTGCCCCCACCACAAGAGTTTGACAAGTGGAATTGGCCTTTGGGGGTTTGAAGGGCTGGAACCAGCTGTTTAAAACATTGAATCTGGTCAGAAGGGGCCTCGCGTGACGCCAAGACCCCTCGCGTCACGCCTATCCCTCCTTTTGGCAGAAATGGCAGATTAGGTCCCTGCACATTGTTTCGTTGCGTAACGTCACTTCTAACACCCGTCAATCCCAATTTCAAGCTCCACAATGATGTTAAGACATAGGGAACATGAAATATGCTTGAAAATATCTCGGATGTCGGTTTGTTTGGCCGTACGGTTGCGATGTTCGCTTAATTACGACGGAATGCGCATAAGCGCGAAAAACGATCCAAATTGCGCGACGAATGGATTTTTCTTATGCCAAACACTAAAATAAAATGTTTTAGTGCTTACAAAAATTTTTGGATGTCCGGATGTATTCAGAACGTAAGTTATGCGCGAAAATGCAAACTTGTGCACTTTTTGACACTTTTAGTCCCTGAATGTCCCAAAAGTTTATTTTAGCATACCGAACCCCTCAAAGCCTATTTCTAAGCTATGTAAAGGATATTTATGGTATGTTTAACTTATGGTCATGTTCTGGAATGTTCGTTACAGTTTAAATTGGCATACTTTCACAGTTTGTCAAGTTTAGTCCCTGTAAGCGAATTAACTTGTTTTTGCCATACCAAAGCCTTTAAAACTTATTTCTAAGTTATGTTAAGGTTATTTAAGGTATGTTAAGCCTATTTCACTATTCCGGAGTGTTCGTTGGATTAAACTGGTTATATTTACGCATCAGAGCGCGTATAACCCTCCAGAAAGCGATTTAAAGCTTAAAATCGAACAAGAGTTGATATGTGCAAACGATACACATATTTTTACAAATCCCAAGTATGAAATACAATATTTCATTGGTTTGGCATTTGTTTGATGGTTGAAGTGACACAGGTGTCACAGTCTCCCCTACTTTAGGAAATTTCGTCCCGAAATTTAATTCTAGAGGAAACTTGTGAAGACAGCTGTGATGGTTTCGCCTTCTAATAGATCCATTGAACCCTTAAGTAAAACTCTGGGCCATGTTAGGACTCTTAGCGAATTTGATAACCCTCAAAATGAATTCCTTGTAGTAGTAAATCATGGAATTTTGAACTACGGACAGAAGAACGTTTCCTATGAAGACTTATCATAGGAAACTTGTGTGTGCTTGAAATCAGAATTGGGGAGTGCGAGAATAAATGACATTGGTCGAGGTCCAAGACTTCTCCCGTATCATTATTCTTGTCACTATAGGTCTTAACACATGACAAAGCTTCCTGTGGTTTCTGTGCACTGAATTCCATAATTATGTAGGCCTCCACAATTACGTAATTCCTTGCACAGTCCGCACAGTTCATTTCATAATGCGTAGGAAAAAAATCACTTGAATAAACATGAAGTGACTCGACTAGACCACCAAAGGATCCTTTTAATTAGATCAACGAACGATCTTTTTAACTAGATCAACACATGATCTTCTTAACTAGACCGTCGTACGATTTCCTTAAATAGACCACTTAAGGGATCTTTTTAGTTACATCATCACATGATATTTCTAATCAGATTTACAAAATCAATCTGTTTAACTAGACCATTCAAGAGGTCCAATTATAGAATAATACTTTATAACCCGAGGGACTTAACTACAATGTTGAAGTCCATTAAGGATTTAAGATAGTATCTTTGGATATCCTATTATGAATCTCCCGTATGAGATATGGAAGACTCTATGAGGATTTGGATGGATCACATACAACCACAAAACATGTAAGAAAAACACATAAGCACAAATTTAGTTAACTTGATTCTTTAATTTGTTATCTTTAGGTATGGATATTTAAAGCACACTAGGAATCCAATCCATGGATTTCATTTGGCACTTTAATGATTTTTAAGGATCTATCTATAGAGGGATTTTCAATAAGAGTTTGGCTTTGTTTAAAAGAAACGAGTGTTTAAGGTTCTTGGGGAGATCACAAGTGATCATAAGATAACTGAACCACACGAGTAGTTTATCTTTGGGTTGACATCATAAGGTTGCATCAAACATTCACACAATCGCATAAATTTTTGCAGAAATAAAAACAACAAATCTTTATTTATGCAACAACCGAATTGTCTTGAAGTGTCAAAAGATAACAACCAAGGAATTACAAAACACTAATTGTTCACTACTGCATCATTGTTCCCGTTTGCCTCATTGATGTTAAATGCTCGTCCTCGCGCTAGAGGTGCGTTAACAAGTCTTGGGCAATTGTTTCTGTAGTGAGTAAGGTCACCACATTTATAACATGACCCTGGTGGAAACCGTGCTTGAACAGCAGCAGGGTTTGCAGCAGCTTGATTTGCATAACGACAAACATTGATTAAATGTCCCAACCGCCCACAGTGGGTACATTTGTGACACTGCTCTTGCTCTAGATGATGACGGTTACACTTGTTGCACAAAGGTGCGGTACCAACATAGTTTTGCCTTTTGCGAGGTTGTGCTGGCTGGTTTGGTGCAACCTGTTTGTCTTGAGCAGTTACAGCGTAGTTTTGAGAGGCTTTGCGCTTCTTCTTCTTGGACACCTCAACATTTTCTTCCTTTGGTTCCACTTGAGTAGTCTTGTCAGATGGTCTTGAGTGGCCCTTCCGAAACAGCTTGCGCTTCCTGATATAGGATTCAGTCAGAGTGGCAGACAATTCAATGGCTTGTCTGACAGTAGTAGGGTTGCTGCCAGTAACAATATCCTGAACTAAGTCAGGAAGACCATCAATGTATTTCTCAATCGCCTTATCCAGAGGCGTAACCATAGTAGGGCCTAACAAGCTCAATTCCTCAAAGCGGTCAGTATAGGCTCGATGTTCCCCACTGTCTTGCTTCAAATCATCAAATTCCCTTTCTAGAGCCCTTAGCTCATGACGAGGACAGAATTCTTTCATCATAAGAGCCCTAAGCTCAGCCCAAGTCTGTGCTAATGCAACCTCAGCACCGCGGTCTCTCATAACCCCGTTCCACCACGTAAGAGCCCTCTTCTGAAACACACTCGAAGAAAACTCGACCTTGCGATTTTCAGGACACTGAACGTGACGGAAAGTATTCTCAATGCTCTCGAACCATTGAAGAAGCCCAGTTGCTCCCTCGGAACCACTAAACTTGAGCGGTTTAGCCGAGTTAAAATTCTTGAAATTTCATGGAGCATTGTTGTTGTTGATGGCTTGAATCATTTGAGCATAAAGATTTGGGAAGGCAGCAGCCATTTGCTGTGCGATGATTTCCGCCAGTTCGGCATTCGCCATCTGATTGTCGCGTCGAGGAGGCATTCTAAAAGAGGGAACAAGAAAGGAAACGAGTGAGAGAATTAGACGAAAAGAATGAGATGAAACAAATCTGATGAAAGCAAGGATAGTGGTCATTTGTTTGTTACTACGAAGCAACAAACGACCCCGGTGATTAATCAAAGTAAATAGGACAAAAATAATGTATCGCGAAGACATGCTCGCCTATAAGTGGACACTCACCCCAAGAGTTCCCAGGTAAGAGTGACTGGTCCGATTATGTGGATTTCTACGAACACTCTAGCCTTAGACAGAAAACTCAGGGTACAGGCACCCACCCTTCCAGTTTGCACGTGTTCACATTATTTAGACTAACTTTGACGGGATTTGAAAACTTAGAGGGTTCAAAACCATATAATAAATCATCCTAGAACAGATGATTAGTTTTCAAAGCGGGATAGAAATTTGTGTTCTTATTGTGGTTGTCACCTAAGAATAAGTGACGGTATATATATATATATATTTTTTTTTAAAACTAAACACAAGAAAACTTGTGTTAGGGTCCTAGGAAGGTTATAGTCTAGGTCAAAGCATTACTAATAACCTAATTCCCTATAACCATTGGCTCTGATACCAACTTTTCTGTCACACCCCGACCACGTAAGGCAACTAGACGTGGCGGAAACGTCGGGGAGTGTTGTAACAGAATCATTGTTTCATAACCATGGAATAAATAAATTCTGTTTTATTGAATAAATGAACTCATTGTTTTAATACAATCAAATAAGTACAACTATGATCTTCCAAGTTTTAAAGTTGCTAAGGCACGAGTCCATCCTAAATGTAGAATGTATCAACAAACATTGCAAAGCAGTACCTGAAACATGTGTAAAAATAGGTACGTCAGCATAAAAATGCCTGTGAGATACATAGGTTTTGTGAATATAGGATTCATGACTTATAAGTTTAGAAAGAGTTGTTTTAACAAAAGTCAATCATGATCCTTGTAAAATGTTTTGTTTTGTAAATCATTTGAAAAACAATAAGTTCAGATGATATGTATAAATAAGAGAATAATGTGTGGTTAATTGAATAACAAAGTAAAAATGAATTTGTATAAGATAAGTTGTTGTAAAACAATGTCTTATGAAAAGTATGTTATTTGTATAAAATGTTATATGACTTAAATTGAAATGATTCAAATAACGCTACGATATGTAATACCATACAAACACTTATATATAGGAAGTACCAGCGGCGTATCCACCATGCTTGTATCATATTACACACGCCTCGTTACTTAAGTCACTTACTCAAACCAAACCACTAATATAGAATGTTCATGTTTAAACCAATAGTCCAATGTTATTGTATAACTCAAGTTAAATGTAAACCATGTAATGTGTAAACAAAAGTTATGTATGGTAAGTAAAATGAGATTTCTTAAACCACAAGTAAAAATGTACAAAACAAAGTGTTTGAATAAATCAAAAGTTATGCTTTGTATAATAATGTAAGGTTAAACGAATAACCTTATAGTAGCATATTAAAAGTATACTTTGGATTTGTAAATAACATATTAAAAATATGTTTTGGTTTGTTGATAAAATATATATGTTGGTTTTGTACAATACCACACATGAGAGTATATCAAAATATACTTTTGGGAGTATATCAAAATATACTTTAAAGGTGTGATTTGAGAATTCATTCAGACCTAGTGCATCAAAATACACCTTTGAGACTATAGGGATACCACAAAGGAAATCCCTATTTGGAGGGAGAAACAAATTGGTTTCAGACATTCCATGACAACAGGAATGGGGTGTCAAATTCTATAGCGCTATATCATACTAACAACCGGTCTGGTGAACAAAATAAGTACAATTCAACAATTTATGTTATAGTCTTTGAAAAATCAGTGTCTAAACCATAGATAGTCATTCAGTTTGTCAACAGATAAGTACTAACATGTATAATCAATTATACTTTTGGAAAACATGAAAATAACAGATAGGTACACATGCTTCACCCCAAAACAGTTTGAAAACAGTAAAAGAGGGGTCTATGTACTCACCTGAGATTGCTCAGAAGTCCTAAGATAACCACCAAGCAATGCTAGAGATCACGGAATCAAACGGCACCTAATGTAGGTAACTATGTCAATAAACCGGACCCTAATCGGAGGATTTGATAGAATGAGGGTTTGTAAACCAACCGAGTATGGAGATTCGTGTAATATGGTTTAACAAAGCCTACATACCAAATGAAACCTAACCTAAGTGCTTACGACACATCACGACCCGTTTAGGTAGCTTATGTTACTTTAACGCGTCGCTCGCGTGAAACGCGTTCGGACCTCCTAACTAGTCCTATGACAAGTAGAATATGCCTTAACATGCCTAATATTGTTGCAAAATCAGTTTAGATGTCAAAAGTTATGTCACATATGTTTATAATGAATTTTGGCATCAAAGGGGTATTTTGGTAATTTACCTAAGGCATATAAACTACCTATCATACAACTACTTAAACGTCGTGACCATAAGGTATAACCTCGGAAGGTTATTCCCTACCTACTATGGTCACCTAAAGTATTTGGTTGGATCCTAATGATCGACCAAATGGGTCGGGTTCGAAGGTATAAGCGATTTATCAGATCGCTTACCCTTACGACCCTAGACAACGTGGTAATCAGTAGGCATAGTCACAAGGGACTATAACCATCGTGATTACAATCACGTTGCGAAGTTCAAACGAACTTCACATTGACCATAAACTGGTCAATACAGAAAGTCAAACAAAGTTTGACTTTTGGACTCGAAAGCAATAAAAGAACGAAGGAACACTTACAAAGGGTCCAAGAATGGAAGGTTTGAATCCGAGTACTCTCAGGTATGAAGTGTTAAACACAACAACTTAGAGAGCAAACTCAGATTTCAAAGGTGTGAGTTGAGAGTGAAGTGGGTGTTGGGTATTTATAGATTTCGGTTCACCGTTAGGATCGTTTCTTGGAGAAGAGGGAATGATCACATCCCTACACTTGTCGAAAAGTTATGGTGGCTCATTTTGCCCCCACCACAAGAGTTTGACAAGTGGAATTGGCCTTTGGGGGTTTGAAGGGCTGGAACCAGCTGTTTAAAACATTGAATCTGGTCAGAAGGGGCCTCGCGTGATGCCAAGTTTTCTCTATAGTTACATTTGCCTCGAAAGAATCGGGGAAATCAAAAGGGGTGCTTTCAGTGTGGTGAAGAGGGTCATTTTAAGCGGGATTGCCCTCAGGTTAACCAGAATGCTGGCAACAACAACAACGCAGGGAATAACAACAACGGGAACAACGGTGGGAACGGGGCACGTGGAAGAGTATTTACTATTAGTGCTGGGGAAGCTCGCAATGAAGGGCAATGTTGAGACTGGTGCGCCTTCTTTGAATGATATTTTTGTTTCTGTTTTATTCGACTCTGGTGCCGATTGGAGTTATGTGTCTTTGGGTTCAGTCGTCGGTTAGGATTGACTCCCACACCTCTTGTAAATAAGCATGTAGTAGAATTAGCTGATAGTATATCGGTAGAAGCTTCTCATGTTCTTTTGGTTGTAAACTTGACCCCATGGGTCAAGTGTTTGACATTGACCTACTTCCCGATACTCTTGTAAGTTTTGACGTGGTCGTTGACATGGATTTGGTTATCTATGCATCAAGTGGAAATCATGCACATCCCTCTCCCTAGTGGGGAATCTTTATCAGTTCAAGATCATTGTAATGGTGCCGTTGTTGGCATCGCCTTAGTCATGAAAGCCCAGAAGTGTCTACGGAAGGGCTACCCTGCTATACTAGCTCTCGTCACCAATTCGCAACCTGAGGATAGGAAGATGGAGGATCTTCCAGTTGTTCGTGAATTTTCTGAGGTGTTTTCTGAAGAGTTACCTGGTTTACCTCCACACCGTCAGGTGGAATCGCAGATTAATCTTATGCAATTTCAGATTCCTTCTGGGATACATCAATCCCTTGGGATCGTTGGATACTATCGCAGATTCATCATGGGGTTTTCGAAGATGGCACAACTTCAACCTCCTTAGCACAGCGGGGAGCTGTGAATTCATGGGAAATAAAACAGAGGAATGCTTCTTCGGCCTTTGAAACTCAACCCTGCAATGCATTGAGCATCACTTCTATCTGAGGGTACCGATGATCTGGCGGTATACCATGATGGGTCGAATCAGAGTCCGAGTACACATTGATGCAACAGGAGAAGGAGATGACCCACGTGGTGGACTTACAGGAAGAACTGCACGAGTCATGACCTGCGGTAGAAGCCGTAGTCTTTGGATTTAAATTGGAGGCATTACTTGGACGGTACCGAATGCACCACTTAGACCAATCACAAGGGCCTCCCGTGTACCCTTGTTTCAAGAGAACTAAACATGTGATGGCATCGCTGGATGGGACTTTTGAATGAATACGACAATGAAACCTGGACGTGCACGAGCTTTGCAGTTTGCTATCCACTTTAACATACCTGATCAGACTCGCCTTGTTCAAACTGAAGGACTGAAGGAAGGGAGTTCTCAAGATTAACCCATACGGGGCATGGGAAAGCAACCTTTGGCAGGTCGGACGATATTTGCTACTTTATAGAACGAATACGGACCTCACTATACAACAACCTTAGGGAACTGGTGCAGGCAAAGCACACGGGTTTCGATATTCTATTCATTTAAGTTTTGATAGGATGAATTACAACCTGAAGACCATGTACGGATGAACCGGGCCTGAAGGCCCACATAGCCATGCATGGGAACGATGTTTGACACGTGGGAAAGTCAATGTGGGATATTAGCAACTAGGAACACATGTATGGGAATGAGAACAGACTGCTATGGATTTTGTTACTAGTCTACTTACAACTCGAAACGAAAACATTATCACCTGGGTGATCATTGATGGACTCAAGTTACCAGCACACTTTCTTGCAAACAAGAAAACTGACGAGACTGCACAGTTGTGAATGTTCCTCTGAGAGAGGCGGCTTTTAGGTACGAGGTGCCAACTTCTGCTACCTCTGAATTTGATCTATGCATGATTTATGTCAGGCAATACACAAAACCCTTGGTTCACGTCAGGACCAGGGCATTGCTTATCGCCGTGGGGTAAACGATCAAAGAAAACGAGCTCTCCTGGCACTTGAAGACATGTTGCGAGCAGGTGTGGGACTGGCTTCGGTGCAAATTGGAAGGACTCTTACCTATGGTTGAGTACTACTGCGGCAGTGATCATCTTAGTAACCAGACAGCTCTGTTGGGACATTACCTAGACAATAATGTCAACCTTCTTGTTAGATTGAGATGGTGGACAACTTAATTTCTGGTCCAGGACAGGTACTCAAACCTCTTGGAAAGGTTGTTTGGATCGGGAGTCGATTGAAGGCAACGCGTGACCGTCAAGGAAGCTGATAAACTTGGGAAACGCTGTAGGCGATCATATCGTATTGAAAGTCTCATCATGGGAGGGTGTGGGATGCTTGGGAAGCGTGGCGAGCTTAGCTGGCGTCTGATGAAACACGTGTGATACCTTCACTGGAGAAATTTGTCGAACACATGGACCAGGAAGTCAAGGTTCGATTAGCATAGTCGTATCCCGATTGTGAGAGTTCGTTGGAACTCAAGACGTAGACCGGAGTTCACGTAGGGACGCAATGGTCGAAGTAAACTCTAGGATCCACAGTTATCTAAACGATTGTGTCAACGACTGTTATCGTTGGCGAATTTCGGGATGAAATTCCCTTTCAAGTTGGGGATGATGTGGCACCCAACTGACTTTGCAATCCTGTTTTTACAATTTGGTTTACGTGTTGTCTGTGCAGTTATCTGGATGATTAGTCATTGTGTGTAATGCCTGACTGTTATTTGTGTAGTGTTACATATAGTTTAATTAGGGTTCCTATCGCTTCACTCCTCTGTATTACTTATCAAATTTCAGGACGAAATTTCTTTCAAGTTGGGGATGATGTGACAACCCGAACTTTCAAGGTTAGTGACGTTAATCTTGTGATTTCAACTTTCCGTTATCCCTTTCCTATGTGTAACGAGCTGCATTGTAATAACTCCGTTAACTTTAGTTATGTTAAGCCGGTTAGACATTCGTAACTTTAGTAAACTTGCTAAACGTAAATTATAATCGTATATGTTACGCGCTTGCGGGTGCAGTGGGTCGCGCTTATAAGTGGGCTATACTTACACATCTTGGCTACCTTTGGTTTGATTTATCTCGGCCCATATGTGTCCAGCCCATACTACTCGATTGAGCCCACCCCTTTAGTGATATGTATATTACCCTTATGTAATACGTAATTAGGGTTGTAGCGTAGAAACCCTTGAGCCATTGAAACCCGACGGCAACAATCATTGTTCGTGAAACATTTCCTTTTTCTTTCTCTACTTTCGGTTAGTATAATCTTCTCTAGTTGCAAATTAAATTCCCTTGTCATGATTGATGTTATGGTTTATGTTTCTATGTGATACTACATGTGTTAATGTTTTGCATGAACATGTGATAAGGAATCTTACATTTGCGTATGCTATTGAGATTATGATTGGGCCATTCAAGTCTTTGATTACATGTGATGACAAATACTTGATTTAATCAATAATAGTGGCCGACATCTGTTTCTATGCACATGCAAACATTGATCATTGTATAAATATGAGAGATGCACATGTTGGTGAAATTAATTGATATGTAGGACAAATCTGTTGTGGGCTGGATTTTATTGCCAAGTATGATAAATGGTAGGTTAAATTGCTTAGGGATTTTAACAATAAAAAGAATAATATGGTGTGTGATGGTTTGTTTAGTCAAAGGGTATAATCTTTAACAAGCAAATGGGCGGCCCATGTGGGTGTTGTCAGACTAGTCAACATTATTAATGAGATAGGGATTTAATGTTCTGAGAATAGGCCGATGTCATGTGCATATGGATGATTATATTAATTGTTCTAAATTATTATTGTTTGGTATAGTATGGTAACTTACAGATAAGTGTCATAGGGTACTCGGGTGGGGTAACCTAGATTGGTTTGGGTTATTAAGAGAAACTAGTAATATGCAAAGTTCATTGGGTCAGGAACTGTTGCACTGGGCTGCACATGTAGCAGGCCGTAAGCCTTGGGCTGATTAATTAGAGTTGGTAACATAAAACTTTAATGGGCTTCACACAATAACTGGGCCGAATGTCTTGACAGACCCATACATGTTAGTTGGGTCTTCATATGTAAAATGGACTTCTGCATTTGTTTGGACTAAATTAATTGTGAGTGGGCCGCATATTCAGTTGGGCCGCAAAACAGTGTAACGGGCCTGCTAGGTCGTTGGGCCGCGCGTATTACGGTTTGTTGGGCTGGACTTGTAACGTGTGGAATCAAGATGTTAAACTACTTGTATAACAATATGGTATTTGCACATAAGAACTTGTGAGTTAATATGATATGTAGTGTCATAGATAATTATGTGGTATGTTATAAGTGTATATTCGCGGAAAGGATAATCAAAATCACTTGACATAGATTATGGTGTAGACGTGATTTTATTTGTTGGCATATGTGCAAAGACGTGTAAATAACTGTGCAAACCAAACTGAATATTCTGTGATAACTACATTAGGGATGGTTGATTGAATTGGATTATATACCTAATCTTACCGAGCAAACCAAAGGTGAGTTCATTACTTTTGAGAATGCGTCCCGGTGGTTGGGACAGTCAGTGGGTATCCCGGGGAGGGATAAGTCTTTTGGTTAAAAATGGGAATGTTGGATAATATATTCTTCCTATCTCCTTTAAAGTCCCTCCGTGTTGTTTGGTTACCGGGGAGGTAACATGGTATTAGTTGGTAGCGCTACTTAGGTTTGGCAACCTCACCCCGTTCCTGGGAGGACGGGTGTTGAACTAATGACCTAGTCATGACCAATGCTTTGATAGGAGCGTTGGAGAAAGGGAAAATTAATCAGAAGCCGTCTTGTATTCGGGGTATTATCAACATTATTTTTGGATTTAAATTCAATGGATTAACTAAACACTTGGTAATCAACTTTTTCATAAAACTATGAACTCACCAGCGTTGTCTGATACACTTGTTGCATGCTCGCAGGTCGTTAGATTATATGGATTTGGAACTTGCTGTCTGAAGTAGCTGGAGTGGTCATGGGTCGTACTGATTGGATACGAATGATGGTTTATTGATTACATACATTTAATTTGAAACAGTTAAACTATGTTTTCTTTTATTTGCTTCCGCTGAACATGTTGGTTTTCATTTAAACTTATTGACGGAACTTTTCAGTAATAATTGATGATTTTATTTAACAACTCATGATTGGTTCAATATGATTAGTGGCTCGTTATTGGTTTGTCACACGCCTAGTAGGATTTCCCATGGGTGGTACTTTGGGGGTGTGACAATTGAGCTATCTGCTACCCTAACTGAATCTCAGATTAGGAAGGGTAAACTTTTCTGAAAAGGTGCCAAGAAACCAACCGATGAAACAAAACCAAAGGATAAGCAGACTGAATCCTCCAAGAAGTCAAAGATGCGTAAGGCTTCTCAGAACTTCGCCGTGGTTGCTCAAAACAATCAAGCTGTCCCTAACCAACCAGCTCAACCCCCTGCTAAAAGCCATACAACGGAACTGCACCTTTGTGCAACCAATGTAACCTTCATCATCATGCTAATGTGCAATGCCGCAAATGCCTAAATTGTGGACTTGCTGGTCATACAGCTAGGGTTTGCCGAGCTGCAGCTACACAAAATCAAGTTGACACCAACCCAGCACAAGCTCGTTTTTCACCAGGTTCTTGCTACAACTGTGGCGAGATGGGCCATTTCGTAAACAAACGCCCAAAGCTCGTTAATGCAAATCCAGCCCGTGGATAAGCATTCGACTGACTGGAAGACAATGCTGTTTAGAAACGATTGAACTTTATGTATTATTTTTCGTTATCCAAGACTATGAAAAGCTATTATGGTTTTTCAATAAATGTTTATTCGCATTACGATGTACAAAAATAAATGTGATTACATGTATAAACGACATATCCCCTAGGATACCGACACCAAGGAACCGTGTTCCTTGCAGGACAAAACTACTCTCGTAGTTCTTCCATTTTTGTGATCGCTCGTGATCCCCAACAAAAATCCTATGTACTCGTTTCTTCTAAGAAACGAAGTACAAGGTACAAGTTACAACTTTGGACGAATACCCAAAGTACCACGTTAAATCCTTAATTGGATACCCAAGGGTACTTCTGTAAGTCCTTAATTGGTCTTACGCAATATACATATCATACCTTCCTGACTTCACGATACTTTACACAGCATATGATTTCAAAAGATTATGAATGTTTTCAAAAACCTCATACATGTTTTCAAAATCATCTCACATGGTTTTAAAACATTTTATAAATTTTTTTACCTAATAGACTTAGTACATGATTTCAAAAACATTACATAAGGTTTTCAAAAACATATCTTTAATGATTCCCAAGTATAACTTTCAAAAACAATTTGCTCGTATGTTGCCTTAGCATACGTAGTACGCGATTTTCAAAGAACACCCTGCTTTGTATGCCGACTTAGCATGCTTAGCTCAATGATTTCGAGGATCCATTTGTTTCATATGTTGACTTAGCATATCTAGCACATTGATTTCATAAACACTATACTTCGTACGTCAACTTAGCATACCTAGTACAAGGTTCCTAAACATTTCTCGCTTCACGAATTCCAAATCCTTATAGGATCTTCTTCATAGTTAGATCCTTGTGGATGTTTAAAGCGCAAAATCAAAGCCCTTAATTGGATTCTTTATGTGCTTTAATACGAATGTTACGATTCATTGAGAACGAAACAGTGTCCTTATAAGATCATCCTATCTTTGTAGATAGATTCTTGAGGATGTTTAAAGTACTAGTTGAAGTCCATTGATTGGATTCCTGGTGTACTTCAAATACACGCGTACAAATCAACGACAAGTTAATAACAATTTAATAGCAAGCTAATAACGAATTGATAACCAAGTGAACAATTGTGTGACTGTTATGTGCTTACGTGTTTATGTGTTGACCTAATCAAAGAAACTCTATGGTAATCTAGTCAAAGTTATCACAAGGTTGTTCGACTGATCCTATCCCCTACACATTATAAAATAAGCTGTGCGGATTGTGAGGAATTACTTAATTATGGATGCATACATAATTATGGAATTCAGTGCACAGAAACCAGAACAAGTTTTGTCATGTGCCAACTTAAACAAGAAACAAAAGTTAACTATATTTATTTCCGTTTCTGATGAAGTACCCACCGAGGAAAAATGAACTAGCTATTCATTTTTCGCTTCTGAAAGAAATATCCACTGAGGGAAATGAATAAATTCATTCCGTTTCTAGTGAAGTATCCACTGAGGAAAATGAATCATCCATTCATTTTCACTTCTAAAGAAATATCCACTGAGGGAATGAATAATCCTGCACTAATTTTGTCATTTTCGTTTCTGATGAAGTATCCACTGAGGAACATGAACTATCCGTTCATTTTCGCTTCTAAAGAAATATCCACTGAGGAAAATGAATAGATTCATTCCACATCTGATGAAGTATCCACTGAGGAAAATGAATTATCCATTCATTTTCACTTCTAAAGAAATATCCATTGGGAATGAATAATCCTGTATCGATTCTTTCATTTCCACTTCTGACGAAGTATCCACTGAGGAAGATGAATCATCCATTCATTTTCGCTTCTGAAGAAATATCCATCGGGGAAATGAATAACTTATTCAATTATCCTTCATTTCCACTTCTGACGAAGTATCCACTGAGGAAAATGAATCATCCATTCATTTTCGCTTCTGAAGAAATATTCATCGGGGAAATGAATAACTTATTCAACAATCCTTCATTTCTACTTCTGACGAAGTATCCACTGAGGAAAATGAATTATCCATTCATTTTCGCTTCTGAAGAAATAACCATTGAGAAATGAACAGCTCTCATTTCCGTTTATGATAAAAGTATCCATTGGAGAAAATGAATTACCCATTCATTTCCGTTTTTAAAAGAAATATCCATTGGAAATGAATAACCTATTCGTCTTTCATTTCCACATCTGACGAAGAATCCATTGGAGAAAATGAATCATCCATTCATTTTCGCTTCTGAAGAATATCTACCGGAGAAATGAAATATAAATCCTTACAAGATCTTTCTGTTTAATAGTTAGATTCTTAAGGGATACTCATAGAACTATTGATTAATTTGGTCTTATCATTTAATCAAATCTCTCATTCCCACTTTCCGCTATAACCAAGGGAGTATCCTTTAGGGGATGACAAAGTTATGCCTTACATGGAGATCCTTGATGGGTTACTCTATACAAATAGATAACGCCTTAGATTCCATGCAAGACGATTGCATAACACAACCATTCAGACAGACTCCTTCGAATAAATTTCGGGACGAAATTTCCTAAAGTAGGGGAGACTGTGACATTTGTGCCTCTATGATCATCATACAAATACAAAACAAATGGAATCTTGTGTTTCGTTCTTGGGATTCGTATAAATACAAGAGACATTTGCACATATCAATTCTTGTTCAATTTCGAGCTTTAAATCGCTTTCAAGAAAGTTATACGCAAACTGTTACGTAAACGTAATTAGTTTAACGCGACAAACACTCCAGAACAGTGACATAGGCTTAACATGCATTAAATAACCTTTACATAACTTAGAAATAAGTTTTAGAAGGTTTGGTGTGTCAAAAACAAGTTTATTCGATTGTAGGGACTATTTGCGACAAACTGCGAAAGTATGCCGATTCGTATAGTAACGAACATTCTGGAACTTGATCATAAGCTAAACATACCCTAAATATCCTTTACATAGCTTAGAAATAGGCTTTGAGGGGTTCGGAATGCGAAAATACGCTTATTTGATCAATAGGGACTAAAAGCGTCAAAAAGTGCATAAGTTTGCACTTAAGCGCATAACTTACGTTCTGAACATATCCGGACATCCAAAATTTTTGTAATCATTAAAATATTTTATTTTAGTGATTGGAATGCAAAAATACCATTTGTCGCGTAATTTGCATCGTTTTCGTGCCCGTTCGAGTTTTCGTCGTAATTAACCGAATAACGCAATCGTACAACCAAACTAACAGACATCTGAGATGTTTTCAAGCATAATTCATGTTCCCTATGCTTTAACTTCATTGTATAGCCTTGAAATGGGGTTAACGGGCCTTAAATGCATCAAAATCAAAGTTTTGGGCATGCAGGGACTAAATTTGACAACTCCTGAAACTTACCTGGCGGGCCGCGAAAGCCCATACACAAGTCTATGCAGGAGGCGACAGCCTCTGCAGACAGAAACAATGAATCTGGCTTTACAGCCTGTTTCCACTGATTTTAACCCCTGATTTAGTATACCATGGACTTGTTTTTGAACTCCCCTTGTATTAGAAACTATGGGCCACATGTGTATGGCCAAGATCATGTCTTGATCCTTGCAAAAACACATGTAATGATCTTGTTAATTCAAGGTTTCCTATAAATACCCATCAAGTTTGCCATTGTTCCTTGCTCATTGATCTGATTTGCTCTACGTTGAAGCTCTCACATTGTTGAAGGCTTCATACCTGAGTATTTTTAGTTCAATTCTTCCTAGCTTGGACCCTTTGTAAGCTTTTTTCTTGCTTGTTTATGCTTTTCAAGCATGAAAGTCAAACAATGTTTGACTTTCTGCTTTGACCATGAATTGGTCAAGTCAAAGTTCAATCGAACTTTGCAACGTGAGCTAATCACGATGGTTATAGTCCCTTGTGATTATACCTACTGATTACCACGTCGATTAGTCGAAGTGATGAGTCAAAGTTTCGGTCAAAATGCGTATTTTTCAACGAAGCTATTTTCGGGTATCAAAACACATTGTTTTGATATCAAACCTATTTTCTAACTTAGTTAAACATGTTTTAACTCGTCACTTTTAGTATAGTGCTTGTATAGGGTCGTAAGTCAAGTGGTCTTGGCAACCGCTTAGACTTTCGAACCCGACCCGTTTGGTCGATCATTAGGATCCGACCAAACATATTTTGTGACCATAGTTGTATAGGGAATAACCTTCCAAGGTTATACCTTATGGTCACTTAGTTTAATTAGTTGTATGAGAGGTAGTTTATATGCCTTAAGAAAATGACCAAAATGCCCTTTTCATGCATAATTTGAATTTAAGCATATGTAACTTAAATTTTGTCACTTAAACTGATTATGCAACATATTTAAACATGTTCGGGCATATAATACTTGTCATAGGACTAGTTAGGCGTCTCGAACGCGCATTCGCGCGAACGACGCGTTAAAGTAGCGTAGACTACCTTAACGGGCCACGACGGGTCGTAAGCACTTACGATAGGTTCCGATTTAGAATGTAGGCTTTGTTAAACCATATCACATGAGTTTCAATACTCATTTGGTTTACGAGACCTCATTTTATCCGATATCCCGATTTAGGTGTCGATTTATTAACATAGTGATCCAATTACTAGGTACCACTTGATTTCCTTGGTTTACCCGAGCTTTGTTAAGTTCATTTAATCAAGGATACTTTGCAATTCAATGTGAGTACATAGTTCCCCTCTTTTACCGTTTTCGAATGTTTTGGGGGTGATTCATATGTGCTAAACGATTTCGAGTTTTCTAAAACGAATGTTATGGTTTATATTAAACACAACGATTTAAATTATATGAACAAACTTGTTGGGGCGTTGGTCGAAAGACAATTGAATGACATTCATTAACTATTTTTAAGCCGACCAGTAGTACGTTATGGTACCATAGGGTATTATGATACCATAGGATCTGACAAATCCCGTTATCAGACTTTCACCATGGTTATGGGGGTAATGTGGGTAACGACGGAACCTGATGATTGTTAACTTACCCTTTGGTGGTTTGTTAATGCGAGTTGAACGATTAGGACGAGTCACACATGTTTGAATGTATTCAATAAAACGACCAAAAGTTAGTTTTCACAATTTAAACACGAACCACTGGAACTATTGAACTATGTGAACTATTTGAAATATGTGAACCACTATAACTATCTGAACTATGTGAACGATTTGAACTATTGAACCACTGGAACTATCTGAACTATGTGAACGATTTGAACTATTGAACCATTGGAACTATTTGATCTATATTGAACGATTTGGTTATGGTAAGTGATTAGGTAACGGGGCTGGTGTAATGTGATAAAAGCATGGTGGATACGCCGCTGGTACTTCCTATATATAAGTGCTTTTAACACATTACATGTCGTTGCGTTATCTAGATCACTTGGACAAATGTTTTCAAAATGAAGTTACACTACAAGGTTTACTTAAAGATATAAACCTTACAATGTTTACTTTCAACAACGATTTACTACTTGGTTTACAAAGACAAATGCTTTCAGTTAAGATCCATGGCTACAATGGTTTTGGTTTATACATATATCAACTTGTAAAAGTTGATAGAAACATACTACAATATCAAACTCTTTTGTTTTCAAGGTACACACTCGACAACTCTCGTAGTTGGACGAGGTATTGCAATATGAACTCAAGGCCATGAATCTTACACACTCACAAAACCTATGTACTCGCTGACATTTTATGCTGATGTATTTTCACAAATGTTTCAGGTACCGTAGTTTGATGATGTTTGATGATGATTATGATGCATTCTCACATAGGAATGGATGAGGCCTTAGTGACTTAATAACCAATGAAGGACAATATGTTCTTATTTTGCTTTTAATTTTTGAGACAATGTAATAAACTTAATTCAATAAAACGAAACTTCAATCCATGTGTTGTGAAACATTGATTCTGTTACGACACTCCCCGACGTTTCCGCCTCGGTTTGTTGTTTTAACGCGTTCGGAGTGTGACACAAAGGATCGTAACTCGGGGGCTGGCCCGAAGTACCTTCCCCTGGACGGGGTGCAGGGATGTCCTGTAAGAAAACTGTGACAACCCTCACAAAACCACGTATCCGTACGAATTAATTAATATTTAATTAATGCTTAATTACTGTGCTTGCTTACAGTTGTGATTAAACCGCTACTTGAATTCTGATACACACACGTACATGCATCATACTTTATTGCCGTCACTCCATTATTTACACAGAACTATAGTGACAAACTTGATGCACAAAAGCACAGTAGCACAATGAACGGATAACCCAGTAAACATGCTGACATAGCCAGCATCAGACAGGCACTGTCTCTGAGGCCAGTATGAGCCGGGAATAGATTACTACACTAGTAGTGAGTGTAGGGAGATGAGGTTTGTAGAACTGCGTCACTAGGCGATAGTTATAGTGACCGGATGTGCCTAAAACATGCTTTAACTACAAAATCCTGCACTTTAATACAAAATTCAGCATTTAAGCTAACTAGTAAAGTGTAAAAACATGGGAAAATAATACTAGACACTTTCCGAAGTGTCGGGAATTCATTGTGTCACTAAAACAAACATTAACGACACTTTAAATGTTTATTTAGCACTTTAACGGATTAATATCCAACCGAACAACCGGACTTTACCCGGAACCTAAAAATATTGTCAATAACATTGTTTTTCCTTTTCTGAGCCAGTTAGGGTCCCCGAATACCCTAACACCCGTTACAAAACACTACACACTAGTAACTTGTTTAAAGTCTCTAACTAACTAACTAGCACTTAACTTAATGGTTGAAAACAAACTAGATACCCCCCCCCCCCCCCTAACCGAACGGTCACCACAAGGGTGACATACTTTTGTCCTTGTTGATTATTTTAATTCAATATGTGGGATATCTAGATGGCATATAACATGTTGGACAATAAGGGACTTGGATTATATATTTGCATAAGAGTTTCCCACTCTCTTTCATTCAACACCAACTCAAGACTCCACTCTTTTTTCCCTCTCCTTTGGATCGGCTGAAACCATCATCCATCCTCCACCCATCATTCAAGTTGGTTCTTGCTATTTCCCATACATCCCAAGGTGCAAGGGATCATACAATGAAGCGTGGTGTGTTCGGAAGCTCAAGGACCTCACTCGTTTTCTTTTAACCACCACATTTCTTCACTTGAACTCCCCTAGCCTTGAGCTAGTGGTAAGTCTCTTAGATCCATTCATTTTACATCTTATGAAGTTGGTTAATAGTTAAAGTATGATGAAAATCTATGAACACTAAAAGATCTTACACTTAAATCTCAAACATGAAGCTTTACATAAAGATCACAAGATAAGAGATGATGGTACATGGTAAATCTAAGTTAAATGAACAATAATCTGCTGTAAATAACCTGTGTTATGAGATAAATCGTATTAGAAAGGATGACGATCGTATGTGTGCGTTTTTGTAACATATGAACTAAAAACAGCATGCTGAGTTGTATTTTCAGCCAACTTTAACAGGCTGTAACAGGTCCTTAACTAAACGAAAAATGTGTTTTCTGAAGTCTAGGTTTATGTACTATGAAATACGGTTCTAATGGCACCGGAATTATAATTTTTGGACTTCGTTTACTATTTTTAAAGTGCCATTATGTAACAGCAGCTAAAGCTGCATTTTTACAGCAGTAAATGAGAGTCATATTTTTAGTCATAACTTGATTTCTATGTAGAGTCAGATCATAAAATTTATACTGTAGATGAACACCGATGTATTTGTAACTCTCTCACTGGAATTTCGTAAATCGGACTCTCGATAAATTTTAAATAAATTATTCCGCAGGCTGTGGTCAGAAAAAGATAAATCTGATTTCGGTCCGGAAAATGATTTTCTATAAAATATTGGTGATGATTTGGACCCCGATATTTTTACACAATAATTTTTGGTTCGTATAAGACATTCTATAAAAATTTGGGAATTTTTGGAATAAGATAACTATTTTATTAAAATACTCGAAAACGGCCCAGTTTTGTGTATTAAAACTGAAACGATATAAGTAGTGTTTTGCATGTCTAAATGTCGGGTTGGTTAATTGAGAACTGATTGAATGATTTTTCAAAAAGAAAATGATACGCTAGTAAGCGTGGACGCCTCCGTTTACAGAGGAAACTCTGGCGAAATTTTTCCAGAAAATATAACACTTAGAAATGTTTTTGGTGACAAGTGTTATAAATATATTTTTAACTTGTTTTCTAAAATACAAATTTCGCCATGATTTTTATTACAAAATAACCAAGTGTCGGAGGTAGATTTTCGTAAATGAAACTTGTTAAATATATATTGAGAATATATATTCCATAATAAAACGCTTGTGTGCTTACGAGATTATTTTGTGAACAAGAGATATATTATTTTTAGAGTAAAGATAATATTACTTGAAATATCATGAAAATACGACTCCAAAATAATACCAACGCCCTCACAAATAAATATTTAAGTTACATCGGTATTGTTTATACAACGCGAACTCTAAAATGTAACTTGCGTATTTTTGGAAAATACTCTTAAATGTGTATTTTGATAAAGTATTATTTTGGAAATTATATGAAGTAAGATATAATATTTTTGGGGAAAGATATGTATATTTTGGAGTTAGAATATTTAGACAAAGTGAATTAAAATATATTTTCAAGTGAGACTTAAAAATATATTTTTGGAAATATAACGTATACAGGTATTATAGCCCCCATCCTTGGGAAGGAAATACAAAGTAAAATGCTTGAGAAGTATTAATACAGAAAAACTGCATAAACAATTATTCCAAAACCAAATACAATTATTATAACTTGGAATAATACCAGAATCGTAACTCAAAAACATACATACTAAGACAAGGCACGACCCGTTCGTCTAATAGACATTAGACCTTTGTAGGTAGTCGTGTTTGCCGTGGAGATTTGGGTTACGAGTAAGAAGACGCAATACTGTGAGTTCATGTCCCCCCCTTTTCTCTTAACTGTTTTCAGTTTTTACACTTCGGGGGTGAAATACATGTTACATTTACTACAAACATTTTATACACGGTTTGGTTAGCTAAGGAACCTACTGCTAGATCACGTGAATGGATAGGCTATTATCGTAAGACCATTAATCCTTTTATAAGGACCGAGAGGCATGAGTGATAGATCTATCGGGTGTTGCGAGCCCCACACATGGGCCAGCGTGTGGCTGCATGTGGTGACTATGTCGTTCCGCCGGAAGGACCGGTATGAAATCCGCGTTACAGGTTTGAGTGCTTCCTAGGCCATGTCACTTATTAATGTATTAGCTACACATTAATTGATCTCTTTTTCCTTATCGCTACATACCAAGAACATACATTCATACAGACATATTATAAAGGTTTATACATACTCACTTACACATGAACTCGCTCAACTTTATGTTGATTTTTCAAACTACATGTATTTCAGGAAACTAATGGATCTGGCACGGTATGCAAATTTCAAGCTGCGTTTGAATAAAGAAGTCATCCAGGGTTTAGAAGGTGTAACCCCTTCCTGGACGGGTTACATATCCCTAAACCTAGTATTGTTTAAAGTCTTTTGCTAAGTTTTTATAAACTCAATTAAATCAAGTTAAGGTTTGTAACTTATTTGGTGATTGTTGAAAATGGGATTTTCTAACTTTATTAATGGATGAATATCTCATGTTTTTATCATATAGCATTGTTATGATTGTTGCTATGGTATTAAGAAGTCACACCAAATAAACCCACGCTTTCGCAAAGCCAGGGTGTGACAGCTTGGTATCAGAGCCTCGATCATAGCGAACTAGGATTCCTTCTCGAGTCTAGACTATGATCACTAGGGCTCTCACGAAAACGTTATCAAACACTTTTACATTGCATACACTATACGTCCAGATCCAGGGAACAAACCTTTTTACAAACAAAAAGGCACAAATACACTTTTCAAAATTTATAGTCCAGTCGGGGAGACTGGGGAAAAATTTAGTCTGAGAGGCTGAAGGAGTAGTCTAGTGGGACTAGGAGGCTCAGTCTGAGAGGCTGAGGGAGTAGTCTAGTGGGACTAGGAGGCTCAGCCTGAGAGGCTGCGGGAGTAGTCTAGTGGGACTAGGAGGCTTAGTCTGAGAGACTGAGAATTCAATCTGAGAGATTGGGAGATTTTAGTCTGAGAGACCAGGAAGTTAGTCTGAGAGACTGAGAATTCAATCTGAGAGATTGGGAGATTTTAGTCTGAGAGACCAGGAAGTCAGTCTGAGAGATTGAGAATTCAGTCTGAGAGGCTGGGAGGATAGTCTGAGAGACTAGGAGGACCAGTCTGAGAGGCTGGGAGGATAGTCTGAGAGACTAGGGAGTTCAGTTTGAGAAACTGGGAGGATAGTCTGGGGAAGACTAGGATGATTACTTGCTTACATTAATTGCGACTTACATGCTATTTGATTTAATGTTGATGTACGTGCATACGTGGTACTTATTCGCATACACTAATTGTTAGTAACTACTATGGATATACATGTTACGCACCGGCACACATGTCACTCTAATTAGAGAACGAGTTATCAGATATTGACAACCCTACGACCACCGCCACAGATAATGAGACTACATCTGCGCCAGAGACAATTACGTCAGATACTGAGAGTGATCCTGATATGCTGACTAAGGGCGAGGACGACTTCTAACAGTCTGTGCTACCAGATTTTGGTAGTACTTTACCCTTGCTGATGGCTTCTCTGACAAGAATCCTTCTGTCACTCTTGTTTCGGTCCATGACCACTCTATCACTAGTCATCCCGATGATGGACACACCATGGCTCCGATCCTCGATGATGCGCCTCCTGCGGACATTCTACTGAAGGTTGGCTACTCGACAAACAATTTATGACGACGTTGACATGCTTATCGATGGTCCTACTGCCGAAACCTGGGACGATAGAAAATTTGACGGGAACACTGTTACTAACTTCACTTCTTAGGACCCCTGTTAACCAGCCATCCTCTGATTCTAGCATGCATTCAGACTCCTTTGAGTCTGTGATACCTGCAACCTTACAAACAGCTGGATTACAACATTCTACTACTGACGCAGGCAACGATGACATGACTGCTGCGCTATCACCTGCTCGAGGCACCACACCGTTAGATGCCCCAGAGCCTGCTCTTGAGCTAGCTTTTACACCTTTTGAGTCAGCCTGATGTTGCAACTGCTGGTCCTACATCCTTGCATGATTGTGACCCTGATACTTTTGCTTTACTAGACATTGCACCCTACTATCTAACCCAGTGCCAGCACCTGACAATCTCCTTAATGGTTGAAACGTTCGTTTTTTGCATCCATAACCGCTGATGTTGCTCCTTTTTCCCCATGGAGACCGACGCCCATTGCACTGGCATACTTATCGTTTCCTTTCCGGACGTGCCTGTACCCCGGAAGAGTACTTCAGGTCGGCACCAGCATAACGATCTGTTTTGCTACAACAGCATTTTCTACGGCCTTACAGGCCGCACCGTTTACTCCTTTCACCCTACATCGCTGTACGAGCTGATTGGATGGATCCTATAACACACTATGCAGATTTTAGACCCTTACCATCCCTCACGTAGTGGAGGCCACATACGAGATGAGCTGCTCCTGTAACACCAACTACAGTCTGAGGATATGAGTCGCAGAATGTTGGAGCTTGAGCTGACACCACAATTGGCAACTTCAGATGCAAAACATTACATAACCGAAAGCATGATTTAAGTGTCTACATCACAAGACAACATTTTGTCAGAAAAGTTTATGTAAGATACCACGTCCTCCACCCTGTCTATTGTCAGCATACTTTGATTCGCCACATACATCAAGGTTCCTTTTGCGCTCTCGACCGTTGCTATCACACCGATTCCCAGGATTCTGATACTCATTTCTTTACTATCGAGCGGCAGAGCAGATAATTACTCCGACGTATATACAAGCTCAAGGAGGGACTCACGCATGTTAGCAGTCACTTTTCTTTCCACCTCCACCTCAGTCACCAGTATAGTTGGTTTCTGGATTATGCAGATTGCATTACACTTGGGTAAAGACACTAAAGATAAGCCGGGATTGCGGAGACTTATGAGGACCACTTCTGATTACGAAATTTTGATGCACTAATATACGTGTTGGACAAGGGTAGGGTGACCCTGTGTCCCTTCTGATGTGATACATTTTGTAAGACACAGTGATTGTGGCTGGAGGATAATGAAAGCCCAATCATCTTTAAACATGCGACAATGCTTATGACTAATAACTAATGAAAGACTCAGTCGCTATGTTCCCACTAAGCACGTTGTTGATCAGCATATTTGTGCTATAACTATAATACTACATGCTTACTTACTACGTTCTTATTTACAAGTTGTGCAATAATAGTGATGATATGTGATTGAATAATATAACGACTGTGTATATACATATATGTAATACACCTCTGAGGTCTTATTCGCTAATTAGAGGCTTGTGTGCTCGTGTACTTAACAAGACCTGACGTAACCGAATTTCTTCTAGGAAGATGTCGACTCAAGGGAACACCAACACCAACAACCCTCTGCCGACGACAGAGGCGGAATTTCAAGAACGCCTCTTGCAGTTCATCGCACAGTACGAGGCCCTTCGCTCCGAGCGCAGCGGAAGTACCTCAGGAAATAACCCACCCAACGGCTGCACCTACAAGCAGTTCTTGGGCTGCCAGCCCCTACATTTCGACGGCACTGGGGGTGCCGTAGCCTTCGTGCGCTGGGTTGAGAAGACGGACACTGTTTTGCGTGCGAGCAAATGCGCCCCAGAGCACCAGGTCACGTACATTTCCGGACTGTTCCAAGACGGGGCTCTGTCATGGTGGAAACTCCAGGTTCAGACGATGGGCGAGGCTGCTGCGTATGCTTTATCATGGGACGAGCTGAAAGAGCTAATGCATAAAAAGTATTGTTCGAGAACAGAAAGCCAGAAGGTGGAAACTGAGTTCTGGAACTTGAAGATGGAAGGTCCAAAAATAGCTGAGTATGTGGAGAAGTTCCAAGTCCTGTCGCGTATTGTTCCATACATGGTAGATCCAGAGTTTAAGATCATTGAGCGTTTCATTTGGGGATTGGCACCTCAAATCATGAGCATGGTGACGACATCAAAGCCTGCAACGATCGCTGAGGCCATCAATCTAAGTGTGGCCTTGACTGAAGAGGCAATCAGGATGAACAAATTTTCAACCTCTGAGGAGAAGAAGGAGACTCATGTAGAGTCATCTGGGGACAACAAGAGAAAGTTGGTAAATTTCAAACAGGGTACCCAGTCGTGTAGCAACAACAAGGCCAAAAAGAGAAAAGAGTACATGGGTAAGCTACCTAAATGCGACAAGTGCCGACGTTATCATACCGGGCAATGTAAAAATGGAAAGTGTGACAATTGTGGCAAAGTGGGACACAACAGGGAAACGTGTTGGCGTGAGACGAAGCGTGGAAAGAAAGGAAAGGGGAAAGGTAAGGGATGTTATAACTGCGGTGATATGGGGCACTTTACGAAAGATTGCCCAAGGGAGATTAAACAAAATCATGGGAAGAATGTCTAACACCGGAGCTAGGGAAGCACACCAGGAACCAAACATGGCCATCGGTACGTCTCATAGTAGTCAATGTTATGCATCTGTACTGTTTGACATTGTTGCCAAATTATTAGCTTCAGAATACTTGCTTTAGCAATACGTAAGATAGATATCCAGTACTTGATAAGGACTAGTTAAGGAGAAGTCTTGGCAAGGTAACTGGGATGGACCAGTTGTCAAGTAATCGAGCGGAGATTGATATCCGCATCCCGATGGCGAACGAAGGAATGATCGTGACTCACGAAGCAGGTTACGCCACCACAGATCACGAATTGCTTAAGGCACGAAAGTTGTTGTGGGAAGAATGTGTTGTTTTCTGGCTCATGTCGGGGATAAGGGAGCCAAAGGACTAAAGCCCGAAGATACCCCCGTGATCAGAGGATATCCTGAAGTCTTCCTCGAAGACTTGCCGGAATCGTCTCCTCAACGATTAGTCAAATCTCGCATCGATTTAATTCCAGGCACCACACTGTAGTCGATGCACCGTAGCGACTTACATTTTCGGAGATGCAAGGATTGACAGTGTAGTTTCAGTAGTAAATAGAGAAGGAAAATAACAGACCAAAAATCCCCTTTTGGGTAACCTCAGTTCCGCTCATCAAGAAAAAGGACGATGACTTTCAAATGATCGGAAGTCGGACGACCTAGCCAACCAGGGTCGATGGCTCTTGCTAAGGATTGACGAATTACTTATTTGACTAACTGTAAGGGTCCGACTACCATTACACGACGGATCGACGATCGAGTGTCATTGGCGGTAAATTCAGTAAGAAGGTATACCGAGGAAAAATTGTGGGACAACGACTTGTTCTTAGACGTGCACAAAAATAGTGTTTCCTACACAATGCACAAACCAGTCTACACGGGATACGAAATCTGGAGAATCGAGAAAACTTATATCTAGGACCTTTGGGAACCCAGGACCAAACTCGTAAGGGTTTTATTTAGGAACCACATCTGTCAACTCAATCAACCATCATTAACCTGGCGCATATGCCAGTTCCGTTGACCAAACAGAGAGTACTTGGATTTCTTTTACTTCTGGCGAGTAGATGTTTGCATCTCTACTCCCTTAATGGTAGTTACATGACAATAATTTTCTCGCTGAGAGCGAACACACATTTGCTTCGATATCTGGTCATTTCTTCACTTTAGCAAATACTCGTTGTTCCTTTTCTTGGAAACTTACATACATGCATCATTTGCTACACATGTGATTTCATTTTGAGCAAGCACTTCATTGGAATTTACATATTATTTTGCTAAACCTAATTACTGATTCCTGATTTGAGTAACCTACATTATTGTTATTGTTGGCTCTTGTGTTACCAAGCCAACACACTTTCTTGAAACCGCTTTCTTTCAAGTTACAGTCATGGTTTATTTTGCTACCATGCCGAGAATTCCTTTGTTGATACATACGTTTATTGTCGAGTTACGTTGAAACTAAGTTCAATTGCTTGAACTTATCCAGTTCACAGGTTTAATTTGAAACGCTATATGATGTGTTGGGAGCATCATATTCAACTATTTT
The DNA here is from genome assembly GCA_030545235.1 of Helianthus tuberosus. Classification (NCBI taxonomy): domain Eukaryota; kingdom Viridiplantae; phylum Streptophyta; class Magnoliopsida; order Asterales; family Asteraceae; genus Helianthus; species Helianthus tuberosus. The sequence goes on from CM060351.1 coordinate 104,289,558, forward strand.
TGCAGAGATTCTTTCATTTCGAGTCGTAGTAGATTTGGTTGGTCTACGACTCCACTAAAACGTTTGATTTGTTTCAATACCTTGCGGTGATATTTTCACAAAATTGAAGCTTGCGCTAATTTGGTTACTCACTTCGTACACGGAATTCAATTCCCTATTTAGTTGTTAACAATCCATTTTGGATCTTCACAATCAAATCGGTCTCAACACAATTGTGTGTTAAGGCAATGGTACATATATTCATTTCATAAGCACAATGTACCTCCTAACGATTCTTTCGTTGACAATCAAATGCCTTGCGATACTCATTACTTTTCATCTTCGATTGGAAACAGTGGTCCTTTGATGTTCGGTATTTAATTGGAAACTCTATAACATGGTATAAATCAAATCTTCAGATTGTCTCAGTACACTTTCATTTGATTTCAAACACGGTGAACTTGTTCAGTCACCACTATTATTGGGTAATGCCATTACGACACCTTGTGGTGTCATCATAAACTTGTAGGTGCTAATCATGGTAACCGTTTTACACGAGACCACGCATACTTTTGTTTGATTTATCATTTAAACATTTTTGATGCAACTACGAATCAAGACAATGATACACCAGATTCGCTTGTATTCCATTCGGTGTATCTTCACCTTTCAAAAATGTCAACACAGTAAACCTTACCAGACATTTATTCAGGAGTTGACATATCATTTTACTATTACGCTGAGTTGCTGCTTTTGAGTTCATATAGCGGGTGCTATGGTTTGTGAAAACTCGTTTGCATATTGCAACCGATCGTTTAAAAATCTTATTAGTCAAAACTCCACTTTTGTGGAAACCCTGCTAGCTGGATTACACTAGACTATACGTCAAATGCGTCTTGTACCTTTGACACCCAATGCTAGCAGCACACACCTTTCAACCCTAGGATTCGGGTTGTTATATATTCTTGGACTCACCTAATGTGGGTAATGTTTGTTTCGATTTGATGATTATCTACTTCGATATTATTCATATACATACGTGTGTGACTTAACCATAAGGAGTGAGGTAGTACAAATTTCGAGGATGAAAATTTTCTAACGGGGGGAGAATGTGACAACCCTCACCAAACCAGGTATCCGTACGAATTAATTAATATTTAATTAATGCTTAATTACTGTGCTTGCTTACAGTTGTGATTAAACTGCTACTTGAATTCTGATACACACACGTACATGCATCATACTTTATTGCCATCACTCCATTATTTACACAGAACTATAGTGACAAACTTGATGCATAAAAGCACACAGTAGCACAATGAACGGATAACCCAATAAACATGCTGACATAGCCAGCATCAGACATGCACTGTCTCTGAGGCCAGTATGAGCCGGGAATAGATTACTACACTAGTAGTGAGTGTAGGGAGATGAGGTTTGTAGAACTGCGTCACTAGGCGATAGTACATGGTAAATCTGAGTTAAATGAACAATAATCTGCTGTAAATAACCTGTGTTATGAGATAAATCGTATTAGAAAGGATGACGATCGTATGTGTGCGTTTTTGTAACATATGAACTAAAAACAGCATGCTGAGTTGTATTTTCAGCCAACTTTAATAGGCTGTAACAGGTCCTTAACTAAACGAAAAATGTGTTTTCTGAAGTCTAGGTTTATGTACTATTAAATACGGTTCTAATGGCACCGGAATCATAATTTTTGGACTTCGTTTACTATTTTTAAAGTGCCATTATGTAACAGCAGCTAAAGCTGCATTTTTACAGTAGTAAATGAGAGTCATATTTTTAGTCATAACTTGATTTCTGTGTAGAGTCAGATCATAAAATTTATAATGTAGATGAACACCGATGTATTTGTAACTCTCTCACTGGAATTTCGTAAATCGGACTCTCGATAAATTTTAAATAAATTATTCCGCAGGCTGTGGTCAGAAAAAGATAAATCTGATTTCGGTCCGGAAAATGATTTTCTATAAAATATTGGTGATGATTTGGACCCCGATATTTTTACACAATAATTTTTGGTTCGTATAAGACATTCTATAAAAATTTGGGAATTTTTGGAATAAGATAACTATTTTATTAAAATACTCGAAAACGGCCCAGGTTTGTGTATTAAAACTGAAACGATATAAGTAGTGTTTTGCATGTCTAAATGTCGGGTTGGTTAATTGAGAACTGATTGAATGATTTTTCAAAAAGAAAATGATACGCTAGTAAGCGTGGACGCCTCCGTTTACAGAGGAAACTCTGGCGAAATTTTTCCAGAAAATATAACACTTAGAAATGTTTTTGGTGACAAGTGTTATAAATATATTTTTAACTTGTTTTCTAAAATACAAATTTTGCCATGATTTTTATTACAAAATAACCAAGTGTCGGAGCTAGATTTTCGTAAATGAAACTTGTTAAATATATATTGAGAATATATATTCCATAATAAAACGCTTGTGTGCTTACGTGATTATTTTGTGAACAAGAGATATATTATTTTTAGAGTAAAGATAATATTACTTGAAATATCATGAAAATACGACTCCAAAATAATACCAAAGCCCTCACAAATAAATATTTAAGTTACATCGGTATTGTTTATACAACGCGAACTCTAAAATGTAACTTGCGTATTTTCGGAAAATACTCTTAAATGTGTATTTTGATAAAGTATTATTTTGGAAATTATATGAAGTAAGATATAATATTTTTGGGAAAAAATATGTATATTTTGGAGTTAGAATATTTAGACAAAGTGAATTAAAATATATTTTCAAGTGAGACTTAAAAATATATTTTTGGAAATATAACGTATACAGGTATTATAGCCCCCATCCTTGGGAAGGAAATACAAAGTAAAATGCTTGAGAAGTATTAATACAGAAAAACTGCATAAACAATTATTCCAAAACCAAATACAATTATTATAACTTGGAATAATACCAGAATCGTAACTCAAAAACATACATACTAAGACAAGGCACGACCCGTTCGTCTAATAGACATTAGACCTTTGTAGGTAGTCGTGTTTGCCGCGGAGATTTGGGTTACGAGTAAGAAGACGCAATACTGTGAGTTCATGTCCCCCCTTTTCTCTTAACTGTTTCAGTTTTTACACTTCGGGGGGTGAAATACATGTTACATTTACTACAAACATTTTATACACGGTTTGGTTAGCTAAGGAACCTACTGCTAGATCACGTGAATGGATAGGTTATTATCGTAAGACCATTAATCCTTTTATAAGGACCGAGAGGCATGAGTGATAGATCTATCGGGTGTTGCGAGCCCCACACATGGGCCAGCGTGTGGCTGCATGTGGTGACTATGTCATTCCGCCGGAAGGACCGGTATGAAATCCGCGTTACAGGTTTGAGTGCTTCCTAGGCCATGTCACTTATTAATGTATTAGCTACACATTAATTGATCTTTTTTTCTTTATCGCTACATACCAAGAACATACATTCATACAGACAAATTATAAAGGTTTATACATACTCACTTACACATGAACTCGCTCAACTTTATGTTGATTTTTCAAACTACATGTATTTCAGGAAACTAATGGATCTGGCACGGTATGCATATTTCAAGCTGCGTTTGAATAAAGAAGTCATCCAGGGTTTAGAAGGTGTAACCCCTTCCTGGACGGGTTACATATCCCTAAACCTAGTATTGTTTAAAGTCTTTTGCTAAGTCTTTATAAACTCAGTTAAATCAAGTTAAGGTTTGTAACTTATTTGGTGATTGTTGAAAATGGGATTTTTCTAACTTTATTAATGGATGAATATCTCATGTTTTTATCATATAGCATTGTTATGATTGTTGCTATGGTATTAAGAAGTCACACCAAATAAACCCACGCTTCCGCAATGCCAGGGTGTGACAAAAACAATCGGCAAATCAGTGCGGTGGACATCAGACTCTACAGGAGGGAGAGGGGCAACATCAGTGGGTGCGGGTGGAGTAAATAAATGGCTCAGCAAGAGGAAGATCAACAGGTGCGGGTACTGGGTCTGGAATATGAGGTGCGATATCAAGTAATCCAAATGGGACATGGTTAGGATCAGGAATCGGCTCAGGGTCTATAGGTGCAACATCAGGCTGACCAAAATGAATAGGGTCCAGCTCGGGGACATGTTCGGGGTCGTGTGGAGGCGTGGGGTCACGAGCAGGAGATGGTGCAGCAGACATGGTGGTGTCGTCATCAGAATGGGTAGCATAGAGCTGTAGTCCCGCTGCCCGTAAGGCTGAAGAAGTCACCGACTCAAAGGAGTCTGAACCCGAATGTGACAACTCGAGTTTCCAAGATTCTATCTTCGCATTAATTGCACGTTAATTGTTTAGTTATTTGCTTACACGACTGGTTTGCCTAGTAATTGTACACGTGTTTGATATATGTTAAGACGTTCTATTCGTATAACCTTGTTAGATTGGTTGGTACAACAACTTCCGCAAATTAACTGGGCCGCATCTTCACACCCGAGCCCAAATACACCATCTATTTTAATTTAATCTCGGCAGCCCATTTAATTCAATTTAACCTCAGCCCAATACACTATGCATTGTGTGTGTAGTTATTGTGTCCGGCCCACTTAGATAACCAAACTTCTAATCATTTATGACTTCCTTGTTATTTTACAAACCTACCAGTTCGGTCAAATCCCAAACCGTCCCAAACCCTCATATTGTATATGTACGTAATATGTTAGTTGATTAGATAATACTCTAAATAAAAAACAAACCCTACTCTCTTCATAATGTGCGGCACAGGAGACTTCTTCCCCCTCTCACCATCGAAGTTTTCGTATTGAGCACCCACAATCTGGTTAGTCTTTAATTGAAGTATATGTGGTCTTTAATCGATGATCATGTTTTCTTGTTATAATAATCCCTATTGGATGATCGTGTGCACGTGAATCTGATGTAACGAGTAGATAAATACATGGACGTATGAATGATTAACCTAATGATATTGTATACTGACATGAGACTAATGATTAAGTATAGATGTATGTCGATGTTGTATATTAAATTGTTTCTCGCATGATGAGTGATAAATAGAGTTGAATGTTAATAGGTTATTGATGAATAACAATGATTATAAACTGTTTGTGGTTCTTATTGGTTGACATTCATAATTGTGGGATATTGTTCATATGTGATATCACATGGAAATTGAATCTGATTGGGCCGATGAAAACAATCATCACTTCATTGATGGTATAGCATGTGATCTACTGAATCTCATTAATTGAATAACATGTTATTTACTGACAATCAATCGTAGTAGGAATGTAGCATGGGAATCCTTTTATTATTGAATGAATGAATATGTTTTTGGTTGTTCTTGATTGGACCGATTCTAATATGACATTGCATGGTTGGTGTGGTTAAATTATTATGATTCAGACTTGCATGATGATTATATGAGAAAAACAGTTTTACTATCTTGTAGACTATGTTGATGATGATTTGATTTGTTAACCAAAACCCAAGGTTAAATCCAATAGGCCAGCCGCCACTGTACATATGTCGGCCCAAAAAGGGCGGCCCATGTGATGTTTTCGTTGATGATGATTCTTTGGTTACGTATATGTGCCGTGACTTTAAAGGTTATTTAATGAGTAGTTGTAATTGGCCACATTCCTTGATACATTGAGGTATTGTTACATACTAGGAAAGATGTTATGATTGTGTTTTAGGATATTGAATACAAACTGTTTGGTGTGTGATTCAGAAGAGAATATGATGTAGCTGATTGTAAGTTATATTGTTTGCACCGCACACCTGGAACATGTAATTAGATTGTAATATATATTATTATGTTATAAATTGATACACGGCCCGTGTGCTTATATGTGATGTTTCGAGTTGTATGCCATGTGTTAAATACGTGTACTTATATGATGTGTGATACCTTGTATGCTACTTGATTTTGTAAGGTGTGCCAATACGTGAAATATTTGTATACGAATCTGATTAAGACTTGGTAACCATAAATCGGGCTTGATTGACCAACATAACACAAGTAAATTGACTACCGAGCAAACCGAGGTGAGTTCACACTCTATCCAAGGCATGGGATTCCCGAGGGTTGGGAATGGGTTAAAGAACTGAACGGTAACTACAAACTTGCGTATTCCCCATACAACAGGATACGTACGACCATAAGACCATCACTCTATCACTTTAAGTCCCTCATTTATCGACTTAATCGCCGAGGCCTATGGCGAGCGGGTCATTAGTAGATAGCGCTATTAGGTTTAACAAACCTCACACCGTGTCGTCCGAACGGGCGTGTACTAATGGACTATGGGCAAAGGGTCAATGTTGATAGACATTGACTTAGGGCACCTCTTACATTTTCGTAGCAGTCGATACGCGTGGTCTACTAACACATGGGAAGCCCCCACTAATCTTCGCAAACATGTCTGGGAGACCGCGATACGAATTAATATGATACATGGGTTACAAAACGAACATATGACTTACGAAATGAATGCTATAACTAAACAATCAACTGTGAACTCGCTCAACTTTGTTGTTGATTCGTTGCTACATGCCTTGCAGGTCGTTAGGTACTCTTGGAGCTTGCACAGGGAGGCGCTGTCGTTGTGGGACATGGCAGTGTGTGCCATGCTAAAAACATTACTTAATTTCGTACTTAACACTTGCAATGGGTTTTTACAATTATGCTTCCGCTAAACATTTAACTACGTTTTGATTTGAAACACCCTTGATATCGTGTGGTTGATTTTTACTTATTACTTGTTATGTTTAATATGATTGGTGGCTTGATCCTGGTCAGTCACGCCTCCAAGCGGTGATACTCCGCATGTGGATTTTGGGGGTGTGACAGATTGGTATCAGAGCCATTGGTTATAGTGAACTTGGTTTTAATAAGGGAAAAAGTTTTTGTTAAAACCAGACTATAACCTGAACGGTGCTCAACGATCCACAACGACGCTTCGCTCCACGTGCAAGACTCAACATTCTAGGTGATACGATTTATGTTTACATTACCTACTTGCTAGATTACATAGAACTTTGCTCATGGTATGCTTAGATAAACGTAGCAACTATTGATTGAAAACACATGTGTGCTTACTCTCTTCTGTCATCGCATTTTTGCGAACCTCTCTCACTCGTGTTTCCTTTGATATGAAGATCATGAGTGGACGCGTTAACCTAACTCAAGCCCAGTTGGCGGCTTTGATCACTGAACAAGTTACTGCAGCACTCGCAGCTGCCCAAGCAAGAGGTATAGCCTGCCATCACAACTTACTCTAGGATCCTTAGATCCTACTTTCGTAAACCAACACTTGTGCTTAATTCTATTTACTCTTACGCACACGACAGGTCAACACGCTCAGCCACCTGTATGCACATTCAAGACGTTCATGGACTATCGTCCTAGTACTTTCAGTGGCACTGAAGGAGCCGTTGGACTCCTCCATTGGTTTGAAAAGCTCGAGTCTGTCTTCGAGATGTGTGAATGCCCTGAGGCTCGTAGGGTGAAGTACGCCACTGGTACTCTCGAAGGCACTACGCTAACTTGGTGGAACGCGCAAGTTCAGATGCTGGGGCTGGCGGCTGCTAATGCCACCCCATGGAATGATTTTAAGGAACTGATCAAACGTGAATACTGTAGTCGTGATGACATCCACAAGCTGGAAGTGGAGTTCTTTAACCTGAAGATGACGGGGTCAGAGATAGAAGCGTACACGAAACGATCCAACGAACTGGCAGTGTTATGTCCAACTATGGTGGATCCTCCCATCAAGCGCATTGAGCTGTACCTCAAAGGCTTGGTACCAGAGATTCAAAGCCATGTGACTGCTGCTAACCATGCTACCATCCAGGATGTTACTCGTCTTGCTCATTGTCTCACAGACCAAGCAGTGGAACAAAACAGACTGCCTAAGCCTATCGGTGCTACTACTACTACTACTTCTGCTACTCCCAGTGACAACAAGCGAAAATGGGATGGAGCCTCCAACAAGGGTTCAACTACAGTTCAGTCCCAGGCACAACAGAGAAAGATCGATGACTACCAGAGTCCCAGTCAGCAGCCTTCTGATAGTCAAGGGCAGGGTGGATATCGAGGAAACCACCCAAAGTGCAACAGATGCAACAGGCACCACAGTGGTCAGTGCAACAGGGGTCGTTGCCAGAGGTGTCTCAAGATGGGTCATGAAGCTAAGGATTGCAGGAGCTCGCGGCCTGCGAATCAGAACCAACAACAACAACCACCAGCTCCACAGAACCAGCAGCGACAGCGAGATAACAGGGGATGCTTTCAGTGTGGTGCTGAAGGCCACTTCAAGCGGAACTGCCCTCAGTTAAACCAGAATCAGAACAACAACAACAACAATAATCAGGGCAATGGGAACAACAATGGGGATAACAATGGGGGAAACAATGGAAACAATGGCTCCCGAGGTCAAGCGTTCGTGATTGGTCAGGGTGACGCAAGGAATGATCCTAACGTGGTGATGGGTAAGTTTCTTCTCGACGACTTTTATGTTACTGTCTTATTTGATTCGGGTGCCGATACCAGTTACGTGTCTCTAAAAGTTAGTCAAATGTTAAAGCGCACACCAACACTTTTGAACACCAAGCATGTCGTAGAGTTAGCAAACGGTAAGTGTGTAGAAGCAACACACATAGTTAAGGGTTGTAACCTCGTCTTGGCTGGTCAGACTTTCTTTATCGATCTCATCCCTATAGTTCTGGGTAGTTTCGACATCGTCATTGGGATGGATTGGTTATCCCAACAGCAAGCAGAGATCCTATGCAAAGAGAAGATTGTTCGTATTCCCCGTTCTGGCAAAGAACCTCTCGAAATTCAAGGCGAAAAGAGTGGTGCTGTGGTAGGCATCATCTCCTTTCTCAAGGCCCAGAAGTGTTTGCGAAAGGGCCATACAGCTATTTTAGTACTCGTTACTGACGCATCAACGAAAGAGAAGAAGATAGAGGATATTCCGGTTGTACGCGACTTTCCTCAAGTGTTTCCTGAGGACTTACCTGGGCTACCGCCTCACCGCCAGGTCGAATTTCAGATCGAGCTAGCTCCTGGAGCAGCACCCATAGCTCAAGAACCTTATCGCTTAGCTCCAACCGAACTGGAAGAACTGTCTAAGCAATTGCAAGAACTCTTGGAAAAGGGTTTCATTCGTCCTAGCTCTTCGCCCTAGGGAGCTCCAGTATTATTTATGAAGAAGAAAGACGGTACCTTCCGCATGTGCATAGATTACCGTGAACTGAACAAGGTGACCGTGAAGAATCGCTATCCTCTTCCACGCATTGACGACTTGTTCGACCAGCTGCAAGGGTCGAGCTACTATTCAAAGATTGATCTGAGGTCAGGCTACCATCAACTGGGAGTCCGGGATGAGGACGTCTCCAAAACAGCATTCAGAACATGCTACGGCCATTACGAGTTTCTGGTCATGCCATTCGGGCTAACAAACGCGCCTGCAGTCTTCATGGATCTTATGAACAGAGTGTGCAAGCCTTACTTGGATAAGTTTGTGATTGTATTCATCGACGACATTCTGATCTACTCTAAGAGTCGGGAGGAACACGAGCAGCATTTACGACTCATTTTGGAACTCCTTCAAGCAGAACAGCTGTACGCCAAGTTTTCAAAATGTGACTTCTGGCTTCGTGAAGTCCACTTTTTAGGCCACGTGGTAAACAAGGATGGGATTCATGTTGATCCATCCAAGGTAGACTCGATTAAGAACTTGCCTGCACCTCGCACACCAATGGAAATTCGCCAATTCTTGGGTTTGGCAGGCTACTACAGGAGGTTCATCAAGGATTTTTCCAAGATTGCGCAACCCCTCACCTCGCTAACTCAGAAAGGTGTTGTCTATTGTTGGGGTACTACACAGGAATCAGCATTTCAGCACTTAAAGGATAGACTTTGTAGCGCACCTATTCTTTCATTGCCAGAAGGCACAGACGATTTTGTGGTTTATTGTGACGCATCCATCCAGGGACTTGGTTGCGTGTTGATGCAACGGGATAAAGTCATTGCTTACGCCTCGCGCCAACTCAAGATTCACGAAAGAAACTACACTACACACGATTTGGAGCTGGGAACTGTTGTTTTCGCACTTAAGATATGGAGACATTACCTGTACGGTACCAAGTGCACTATCTGCACCGATCACAGGAGTCTCGAGCATATCTTCAAGCAAAAGGAATTGAACATGCGACAACGTCGATGGGTTGAGCTATTGAATGATTACGAATGTGCCATCAAGTACCATCCGGGCAAAGCCAATGTGGTGGCCGATGCCCACAGTCGAAAAGATACTACGCCTAAGCGCGTGCGAGCTTTACAACTCACTATCCAATCTGGTCTTCCTGCACAGATACGAGATGCTCAGGTAGAAGCATTGAAACCCGAAAACGTCAAGGCTGAAGCCCTACACGGCTCAAGACAACGGTTATAACAAAAGGAAGACGACGCCTACTACGTGACAGGACGCATCTGGGTCCCACACTATGGAAACCTACGCGAGCTTGTGATGGATGAAGCGCATAAGTCTCGCTACTCAGTACATCCTGGTTCGGATAAGATGTACCACGATCTTAGAACTACGTACTGGTGGCCTAGCATGAAAGCTCACATAGCAACTTACGTTAACAAATGTTTGACTTGTGCGAGAGTCAAGACCGAATACCAGAAACCATCAGGCCTACTCCAACAACCAGAGATTCCACAATGGAAATGGGAGCAAATTTCCATGGATTTTGTTACTGGCCTGCCCAGATCTCAACGTGGAAATGATACTATTTGGGAAATCATGGATCGACTCACAAAGTCTACACACTTTCTGGCTATCAAGGAAACAAACAAGTTCTCTACATTGGCAGACATTTACTTGAAAGAAGTGGTTTCGAGGCACGGGGTGCCAACCTCTATTATTTCTGATCGCGATGCACGTTTTACTTCTGAACTATGGCAAGCAATGCACAAGTCCTTTGGCTCACGATTAGACATGAGCACAGCTTACCACCCGCAAACGGATGGGTAGTCTGAATGCACCATCCAAACCCTAGAAGACATGTTGCGGGCATGTGTAATCGATTTTGGCAACGGCTGGGAAAAACATCTCCCGTTAGTGGAGTTTTCGTATAACAACAGTTACCACACCAGCATTCAGGCCGCTCTATTTGTGGCATTGTACGGGCGTAAATGCCGATCACCTCTTTGTTGGGCAAAGGTGGGTGATAGTCAGATCACAGGTCCAGAACGGAAAGGTATGCTAAAATAAACTTTTGTGTCATTCAGGGACTAAAAGTGTCAAAAAGTGCACAAGTTTGCATTTTCGCGCATAACTTACGTTCTGAATACATCCGGACATCCAAAAATTTATGTAAGCACTAAAATATTTTATTTTAGTGTTCGGCATAAGAAAAATCCATTCGTCACGTCATTTGAATCGTTTTTCGCGCTTATGCGCATTCCGTCGTAATTAAGCGAACACCGCGTTCGTACGACCAAACGAACCAACATCCGACATATTTTTGAGCATGTTTCATGTCCACAATGTTTAGGCATCATTTTAGGGCCTTAAAGTTGGCTTTACGGGCCTTAGACGTGTCGGGAATGGCCTTAAACACGTGCAGGGACTGAAACTGTCATTCTGCAAACTTAATTCTGATCTGTGCAGGCCAGGCGGCCCGCCTCAGTTTCTGAACATCCTCACGCGGCCCGCGTGGCTCCTTCTGACCAGGTTAACTGCATTTAACAGCAGATTGCAGCTGTTTAATCCACAACCACATGTTCTCACTTGTCTAGTCAGCTGATAAGAACCAAATTTTAGTCACAACAACTTGCCAACACTTGTACGGATGCGATTAAAGCACGGTTTCCATGAAACGATCCTAACGGTTCGGGTATTCCTATAAATACCCATCCACCCCAACCTCATTTCTCACAAGAATCTGGATTTGAGAGCTCTAAGTTGAAACCATTGTTTCATACCTGAGTTCTTGGATCGAGATTAGCATTCGGGGACCCTTCGTAAGTATTCTTTCGTTCTTTTCTTTCTTTTATTGCTTTTCGAGTCAGAAAGTCAAACTTTGTTTGACTTTCAGCGTTGACCAGCTTATGGTCAATGCGAAGTTCGTTTGAACTTCGCAACGTGAGTGTAATCACGTTGGTTATAGTCCCTTGGGACTATGCCTACTGATTACCACGTTGTCTAGGGTCGTAGGGTAAGCGATCTAATAAATCGCTTATACCTCGAACCCGACCCATTTGGTCGATCATTAGGATCCGACCAAATACATTAGGTGACCATAGTGTATAGGGAATAACCTTCCGAGGTTATACCTTATGGTCACATCGTTTAAGTAGTTGTATGATAGGTAGTTTATATGCCTTTGGTAAATTACCAGAATACCCTTTTCATGTATAATTGGTAATTAAGCATATGTAACCTAAACTTTTGTCACATAACTGATTTTGTAACATGTTTAGGCGTATAACACTTGTCATAGGGCTAGTTAGGCGGTCCGAACGCGTTTCACGCGAACGACGCGTTAAAGTAGCATAAGCTACCTAAACAGGTCGTAATGGGTCATAAACAATTATGTTAGGTTTCAATTAGTATGTAGGCTTTGTTGAACCAAATGACACGAGTCTCTACACTCGTTTGGTTTACGAACCCTCACGCTACCCGATCTTCCGATTTAGGTCCGGTTTATTAACATAGTTACCTATATTAGGTGCCGTTTGATATCCGCGATCTCTAGCATTGTTTGGTTGTTACTCAAGGACTACTAAGCAATCTCAAGTGAGTACATAGACCCCTCTTTTAATGTTTTCCAAACTGTTTTGGGGTGGAACACATGTGCCTACTTGTTACTTTCATGCTTTCCTGTTTTCACATCATATACTTGCTATGTTCGTTAGTACATTATAGTACATGATTTTATTACATCTTATGCTAGGTATGCCCATTGTGTGCATTACTTAGTACATCGTTTTACAATACATTACATGCTACGTATGTCTATTGTTGTATACGTAGTACAGGTCACATGCTACGTATGTCTATTGTTGTATACGTAGTACATGTCATATGCTACGTATGTCTATTGTTGCATACTTAGTACAGGTCACATGCTACGTATGTCTATTGTTGTATACGTAGTACAGGTCACATGCTACGTATGTCTATTGTTGTATACGTAGTACAGGTCACATGCTACGTATGTCTATGGTTGCATACTTAGTACAGGTCACATGCTACGTATGTCTATTGTCGCGTACTTAGTGCATTTGTTATTCATCACAGGCTTACATTTTGGATACATATTACATGATTTACATTAGACATGAACATTTTACATCTTGATGGTTTGGTTTGATTAAGTGATTAAGTAACGATGCGTGTGTAATGTGATACAAGCATGGTGGATACGCCGCTGGTACTTCCTATATATAAGTGTTTGTATGGTATTACATATCGTAGCGTTATTTGAATCATTTCAGTTTGAGACATAGAACATTTTATACAAATAACATACTTTTCACAAAACATTGATTTACAAACAACTTATCTTATACAAACTCATCTTACATGGTTATTCATTTAACCATACATTATTCACTTATTTATACATATCAACTGAACTCATTGTTTTTCAAATGATTTACAAGACAAAGCAAATTACAAGGTTCATGACTAAACATTTTCTCAAACATAAGTCATGAAACCTATTTTCACAAAACCTATGTATCTCACAGGCATTTTTATGCTGACGTACCTATTTTCACATGTGTTTTTCAGGAGCTGTTGCATAAGATGATCAAGATACACATAGGCAGACTTGAGCTTTAGTGACAATAAAAGATGCAAGACTAGTTAAATATGTTGTATTTCCTTGTTTGTTAAGACATTGTAACACTTCTAATCAATAAAACGAAACTTCAATTGCCATGGATTTGAAACAATTAATTCTGTTACAACACTCCCCGACATTTCCGCCACGTTTTGTATGTTCTACGTGGTCGGGGTGTGACAGAAAAGATGGTATCAGAGCCAATGGTTATAGGGAATTAGGTTATTAGTAATGCTTTGACCTAGTCTATAACCTTCTTAGGACCCTAACGCGAGTTTACTTGCGTTTAGTCATAAAACAATACCGTCACCTATCCTTAGGTGACTACCACAACAAGAACATAAATTTCAAAACCGCTTTGAAAACTAATCATCTGTTCTAGGATGATTTATTACAAGGTTTTGAACCCTCGATTGTAAGGTTTTGAACCCTCTGTTATATGGTTTTGAACCCCTTTGAATTTTCAAAATCTCGTCAAGGTTTTGGGTTTTAAATAATGTGAACACGTGCAAACTGGAAGGGTGAATGCCTGTATTCTGGGTTTTCTGTCTAGGCAAGCACTTCGTATACATCTCATCAGACGCGAGACCAGTTGTGCTTACCTGGGAATTCTTGGGATGAGTGTTCACTTATAGGCGAGCATGTCTTCGCGATACATTATTTTTGACCTATTTACTTTGATTAATCACCGAGGTCGTTTGTTGCTTTGTAGTAACAAACAAATGACCACTATCCTTGCTTTCATCAGATTTGTTTCATCTCATTCTTTTCGTCTAATTCTCTCACTCGTTTCCTTTCATGTTTCCTCTTTTAGAATGCCTCCTCGACGCGAAAGCCAGATAGCGACTGCCGAACTGGCAGAAATCATCGCGCAGCAAATGGCTGCTGCCTTCCCAAATCTTTATGCTCAAATGATGCAAGCCATCAACAACAACAATGCTCCATGCAACTTCAAGAGTTTCAACTCGGCTAAACCACTCAAGTTTAGTGGTTCTGAGGGAGCAACTGGGCTTCTTCAATGGTTCGAGAGCATTGAGAATACGTTCCGTCACGTTCAGTGTCCTGAAAATCGCAAGGTCGAGTTTTCTTCAAGCGTGTTTCAGAAGAGGGCTCTTACGTGGTGGAACGGGATTATGAGAGACCGGGGTGCTGAAATTGCACTAGCACAGACTTGGGCCGAGCTTAGAGCTATTATGATGAGGGAGTTCTGTCCTCGTCATGAACTGCGAGCGTTGGAGAAAGAATTTGATGATTTGAAGCAAGACAGTGGGGAACATCGAGCCTATACTGACCGCTATGAGGAATTGAGCTTGTTATGCCCTACTATGGTTACACCGAGCCTATACCATGCTTGCATCATACTGACCGCTATGAGGAATTGATGGTCTTCCTGACCTAGTTCAGGATATTGTTACTGGCAGTAACCCTACTACTGTCAGACAAGCCATTGAACTGTCTGCTACCCTAACAGAATCCCACATCAGGAAGAATAAACTTTTTCGGAAAGGCGACAAGAAACCAGAAGCTAATGTTCAGGAGGAAACCAAGGAAAGCAAAACCGAACCTTCTAAGAAACGTAAGGCTTCGCAGAATTTTATGATTTCTGCTCAACCCAACCAAAACATCCGCCACCAACCAGCTCAGCCTCCTGCAAGGAAACCTTATGCCGGTACTGCACCGATATGCGACAAATGTAATGCACACCACTTAGCTCACCTACAGTGTCGTTTGTGTGCATCATGTGGGCGACTCGGTCACCTGGCAAATGCTTGTCGTTTTACCCCGAACCAAGCTGGTCCAAACCAACCTCAAGTAAATCCTGCTCAAGCTCGTCTTCCACGAGGTCCTTGCTTCAACTGTGGCGAGATGAGCCATTTTCGAAGAAATTGCCCAAAGATTGCTAATGCGAATCCAGCGCAGGGATGAGCATCGGACCAACTAGAAGACAATGTTGTTTGGAAATAATCAAGCCTTATGTATTATTTTCTTTTGTTGTCAAGGTCCATGAAACAGTTGTTGTTGTTTATAAATAAATCTTTTTATTTTGCATTGCAATGTACAAATATGATGGCATGTATAAACAACGTATCCCCTACAATACCGACAATCAAGGAATCGTATTCCTTGAAAAACAGACTACCCCGTAATTTCTTCCATTTTATTATCTCTTGCGTTTTCCACGGAAATCCTTAGTACCCGTCTCTTGCAAAGAAACGAAGTACAAAGGCGCAAGTTACAACTCTGTATGAATACCCAACGTACCACTATAAATTCTTAATAGGGTACCTAAGGGTATTCCCGTATATTCAAAAATTTTTTTACCTTAATTCGAATATTGCGTTTTCTTGAAAATGAAATTGAATTTTTGGAAGATCTTTCTATCTTCATAGTTAGATTCTTGTTAATGTTTAAAGTGCCGAATGAAATCCATGAAATGGATTCCTAGTGTGCTTTAAATGCATGTACATAATTAACAAAACAAAACTTACAAATTAAAGATCTAGATAAACAATGTTGTGGTTATGTGACTATGTGTTTATGCATCTTGTTTTTACTTTTAAGCATTCTGTGTTTTTGTATACTCTGGATTTTCGCTATCCAAATCCTCATAGAATCTTTCTTATCTTCATATGAAGGATTCGTAGTAGGATATTCAAAAAGGTACTATCTTAAATCCTTAATGGACTTCTACGTTGTAGTTAAGTCCCTTGGATTATAAAGTACTATTCCAAAGTTTAAGGGCAACATGTGTTGATAAGTTAAATAGATTGGTCCGACAATTTAGTTAAATACATCCTACGTCGATGTAATTAAATATTCCCCGTAGGTAGTTAGTTAAAGAGATCCTACGTCGATCTAAGTTAAATAGATTGGTCCGACAATCTAGTTAAATACATCCTACGTCGATGTAATTAAATATTCCCCGTAGGTAGTTAGTTAAAGAGATCCTACGTCGATCTAAGTTAAATAGATTGGTCCGACAATCTAGTTAAATACATCCTACGTCGATGTAGTTAAATATTCCCCGTAGGTAGTTAGTTAAAGAGATCCTACGTCGATCTAAGTTAAATAGATTGGTTCGACAATCTAGTCAAATATATCATGTGTTTATGTAGTTAAATAGGCCCTCGGGTGGTCTAAATCAAGAGATTGTTATGAAATGAACTGTGCAGACTGTGCAAGGAACTACGTAATCATGGAGGCCTACATAATTATGGAATTCAGTGCATAGAAACCACAGGAAGTTTTGTCATGTGTTAAGACCAACAGTGGCAAGAGTAATGATACGGGAGAAGTCTTGGACTTCGACCAATGTCATTTATTCTCACACTCCCCAATTCTGATCTCAATCACACACACAGTTTCCTATGATAAGTCTTCATAAGAAACGTTCTTCTGTCCGTAGTTCAAAACTCCATGTTTTGTTACTACAAGGACTTCACTTTGAGGGTTGACATCTTTGCTAAGAATCCTAACATGGCCTAGAGTTTTACTTAAGGGCTCAATGGATTTGTCTGAAGGCAAAACCGTCACAGCTGTCTCCACAAGTTTCCTCTAAAACTAAATTTCGGGACGAAATTTCCTAAAGTAGGGGAGACTGTGACACCTGTGTCACTGCGACCATCAAACAAATACCAAACCAATGAAATATTGTATTTCATACTTTGGACTTGTATAAATATGTGTATCTTTTGCCCATATCAAGTCTTGTTCGATTTCAAGCTCTAAATCGCTTTCTGGAAGGTTATACGCGCACTGATGCGTAGATATAACCAGTTTAATGCAACGAACACTCCGGAATAGTGAAATAGGCTTAACATACCTTAAATAACCTTTACATAACTTAGATATAAGTTTTGGAAGGTTTGGTGTGGTGAAATCAAAGTTTATTCGCTTACAGGGACTAAATTTGACAAACTGCGAAAGTATGCCAATTTGAACTGTAACAGACATTCCGGAGCATGACCATAAGTTAAACATACCATAAATACCCTTCACATAGCTTAGAAAAAGGCTTTGAGGTGTTCGGTATGCTAAAATAAACTTTTGTGTCATTCAGGGACTAAAAGTGTCAAAAAGTGCACAAGTTTGCATTTTCGCGCATAACTTACGTTCTGAATACATCCGGACATCCAAAAATTTATGTAAGCACTAAAATATTTTATTTTAGTGTTCGGCATAAGAAAAATCCATTCGTCACGTCATTTGGATCGTTTTTCGCGCTTATGCGCATTCCGTCGTAATTAAGCGAACATCGCGTTCGTACGACCAAACGAACCAACATCCGACATATTTTTGAGCATGTTTCATATCCACAATGTTTAGGCATCATTTTAGGGCCTTAAAGTTGGCTTTACGGGCCTTAGACGTGTCGGGAATGGCCTTAAACACGTGCAGGGACTGAAACTGTCATTCTGCAAACTTAATTCTGATCTGTGCAGGCCAGGCGGCCCGCCTCAGTTTCTGAACATCCTCACGCGGCCCGCGTGGCTCCTTCTGACCAGGTTAACTGCATTTAACAGCAGATTGCAGCTGTTTAATCCACAACCACATGTTCTCACTTGTCTAGTCAGCTGATAAGAACCAAATTTTAGTCACCACAACTTGCCAACACTTGTACGGATGCGATTAAAGCACGGTTTCCATGAAACGATCCTAACGGTTCGGGTATTCCTATAAATACCCATCCATCCCAACCTCATTTCTCACAAGAATCTGGATTTGAGAGCTCTAAGTTGAAACCATTGTTTCATACCTGAGTTCTTGGATCGAGATTAGCATTCGGGGACCCTTCGTAAGTATTCTTTCGTTCTTTTCTTTCTTTTATTGCTTTTCGAGTCAGAAAGTCAAACTTTGTTTGACTTTCAGCGTTGACCAGCTTATGGTCAATGCGAAGTTCGTTTGAACTTCGCAACGTGAGTGTAATCACGTTGGTTATAGTCCCTTGGGACTATGCCTACTGATTACCACGTTGTCTAGGGTCGTAGGGTAAGCGATCTAATAAATCGCTTATACCTCGAACCCGACCCATTTGGTCGATCATTAGGATCCGACCAAATACATTAGGTGACCATAGTGTATAGGGAATAACCTTCCGAGGTTATACCTTATGGTCACATCGTTTAAGTAGTTGTATGATAGGTAGTTTATATGCCTTTGGTAAATTACCAGAATACCCTTTTCATGTATAATTGGTAATTAAGCATATGTAACCTAAACTTTTGTCACATAACTGATTTTGTAACATGTTTAGGCGTATAACACTTGTCATAGGGCTAGTTAGGCGGTCCGAACGCGTTTCACGCGAACGACGCGTTAAAGTAGCATAAGCTACCTAAACAGGTCGTAATGGGTCATAAACAATTATGTTAGGTTTCAATTAGTATGTAGGCTTTGTTGAACCAAATGACACGAGTCTCTACACTCGTTTGGTTTACGAACCCTCATGCTACCCGATCTTCCGATTTAGGTCCGGTTTATTAACATAGTTACCTATATTAGGTGCCGTTTGATATCCGCGATCTCTAGCATTGTTTGGTTGTTACTCAAGGACTACTAAGCAATCTCAAGTGAGTACATAGACCCCTCTTTTACTGTTTTCCAAACTGTTTTGGGGTGGAACACATGTGCCTACTTGTTACTTTCATGCTTTCCTGTTTTCACATCATATACTTGCTATGTTCGTTAGTACATTATAGTACATGATTTTATTACATCTTATGCTAGGTATGCCCATTGTGTGCATTACTTAGTACATCGTTTTACAATACATTACATGCTACGTATGTCTATTGTTGTATACGTAGTACAGGTCACATGCTACGTATGTCTATTGTTGTATACGTAGTACAGGTCATATGCTACGTATGTCTATTGTTGCATACTTAGTACATTTCACATGCTACGTATGTCTATTGTTGTATACGTAGTACAGGTCACATGCTACGTATGTCTATTGTTGCATACTTAGTACAGGTCACATGCTACGTATGTCTATTGTCGCGTACTTAGTGCATTTGTTATTCATCACAGGCTTACATTTTGGATACATATTACATGATTTACATTAGACATGAACATTTTACATCTTGATGGTTTGGTTTGATTAAGTGATTAAGTAACGATGCGTGTGTAATGTGATACAAGCATGGTGGATACGCCGCTGGTACTTCCTATATATAAGTGTTTGTATGGTATTACATATCGTAGCGTTATTTGAATCATTTCAGTTTGAGACATAGAACATTTTATACAAATAACATACTTTTCACAAAACATTGATTTACAAACAACTTATCTTATACAAACTCATCTTACATGGTTATTCAGTTAACCATACATTATTCACTTATTTATACATATCAACTGAACTCATTGTTTTTCAAATGATTTACAAGACAAAGCAAATTACAAGGTTCATGACTAAACATTTTCTCAAACATAAGTCATGAAACCTATTTTCACAAAACCTATGTATCTCACAGGCATTTTTATGCTGACGTACCTATTTTCACATGTGTTTTTCAGGAGCTGTTGCATAAGATGATCAAGATACACATAGGTAGACTTGGGCTTTAGTGACAATAAAAGATGCAAGACTAGTTAATTATGTTGTATTTCCTTGTTTGTTAAGACATTGTAACACTTCTAATCAATAAAACGAAACTTCAATTGCCATGGATTTGAAACAATTAATTCTGTTACAACACTCCCCGACATTTCCGCCACGTTTTGTATGTTCTACGTGGTCGGGGTGTGACATGAAGCTACTACAGAATTTCGGGACGAAATTCCAAATCAACGGGGGGATGATGTGACACCCCAGGAAAACCAGTAAACTACACAACACAACTAGCTTCCTCAGTAACCACGTGCTAAATTTCGGGACGAAATTTCTTTCAAGTTGGGGATAATGTGACACTCGAGTTTCCAAGATTCTATCTTCGCATTAATTGCACGTTAATTGTTTAGTTATTTGCTTACACGATTGGTTTGCCTAGTAATTGTACACGTGTTTGATAAATGTTAAGACGTTCTATTCGTATAACCTTGTTAGATTGGTTGGTACAATAACTTCCGGAAATTAACTGGGCCGCATCTTCACACCCGAGCCCAAATACACCATCTATTTTAATTTAATCTCGGAAGCCCATTTAATTCAATTTAACCTCAGCCCAATACACTATGCATTGTGTGTGTAGTTATTGTGTCCGGCCCACTTAGATAACCAAACTTCTAATCATTTATGACTTCCTTGTTATTTTACAAACCTACCAGTTCGGTCAAAGCCCAAACCGTCCCAAACCCTCATATTGTATATGTACGTAATATGTTAGTTGATTAGATAATACTCTAAATCAAAAACAAACCCTACTCTCTTCATAATGTGCGGCACAGGAGACTTCTCCCCCCTCTCACCATCGAAGTTTTCGTATTGAGCTCCCACAATCCGGTTAGTCTTTAATTGAAGTATATGTGGTCTTTAATCGATGATCATGTTTTCTTGTTATTATAATCCCTATTGGATGATCGTGTGCACGTGAAACTGATGTAACGAGTAGATAAATACATGGACGTATGAATGATTAACCTAATGATATTGTATACTGACATGAGACTAATGATTAAGTATAGATGTATGTCGATGTTGTATATTAAATTGTTTCTCGCATGATGAGTGATAAATAGAGTTGAATGTTAATAGGTTATTGATGAATAACAATGATTATAAACTGTTTGTGGTTCTTATTGGTTGACATTCATAATTGTGGGATATTGTTCATATGTGATATCACATGGAAATTGAATCTGATTGGGCCGATGAAAACAATCATCACTTCATTGATGGTATAGCATGTGATCTACTGAATCTCATTAATTGAATAACATGTTATTTACTGACAATCAATCGTAGTAGCAATGTAGCATGGGAATCATTTTATTATTGAATGAATGAATATGTTTTTGGTTGTTCTTGATTGGACCGATTCTAATATGACATTGCATGGTTGGTGTGGTTAAATTATTATGATTCAGACTTGCATGATGATTATATGAGAAAAACAGTTTTACTATCTTGTAGACTATGTTGATGATGATTTGATTTGTTAACCAAAACCCAAGGTTAAGTCCACTAGGCCAGCCGCCACTGTACATATGTCGGCCCAAAAAGGGCGGCCCATGTGATGTTTTCGTTGATGATGATTCTTTGGTTACGTATATGTGCCGTGACTTTAAAGGTTATTTAATGAGTAGTTGTAATTGGCCACATTCCTTGATACATTTAGGTATTATTACATACTAGGAAAGATGTTATGATTGTGTTTTAGGATATTGAATACAAACTGTTTGGTGTGTGATTCAGAAGAGAATATGATGTAGCTGATTGTAAGTTATATTGTTTGCACCGCACACCTGGAACATGTAATTAGATTGTAATATATATTATTATGTTATAAATTGATACACGGCCCGTGTGCTTATATGTGATGTTTCGAGTTGTATGCCATGTGTTAAATACGTGTACTTATATGATGTGTGATACCTTGTATGCTACTTGATTTTGTAAGGTGTGCCAATACGTGAAATATTTGTATACGAATCTGATTAAGACTTGGTAACCATAAATCGGGCTTGATTGACCAACATAACACAAGTAAATTGACTACCGAGCAAACCGAGGTGAGTTCACACTCTATCCAAGGCATGGGATTCCCAAGGGTTGGGAATGGGTTAAAGAACTGAACGGTAACTACAAACTTGCGTATTCCCCATACAATAGGATACGTACGACCATAAGACCATCACTCTATCACTTTAAGTCCCTCATTTATCGACTTAATCGCCAAGGCCTATGGCGAGCGGGTCATTAGTAGATAGCGCTATTAGGTTTAACAAACCTCACACCGTGTCGTCCGAACGGGCGTGTACTAATGGACTATGGGCAAAGGGTCAATGCTGATAGACATTGACTTAGGGCACCTCTTACATTTTCGTAGCAGTCGATACGCGTGGTCTAGTAACACATGGGAAGCCCCCACTAATCTTCGCAAACATGTCTGGGAGACCGCGATACGAATTAATACGATACATGGGTTACAAAACGAACATATGACTTACGAAACGAATGCTATAACTAAACAACCAACTATGAACTCGCTCAACTTTGTTGTTGATTCGTTGCTACATGCCTTGCAGGTCGTTAGGTACTCTTGGAGCTTGCATAGGGAGGCGCGGTCGTTGTGGGACATGGCAGTGTGTGCCATGCTAAAAACATTACTTAATTTCGTACTTAACACTTGCAATGGGTTTTTACAATTATGCTTCCGCTAAACATTTAACTACATTTTGATTTGAAACACCTTTCATATCATGTGGTTGATTTTTACTTATTACTTGTTATGTTTAATATGATTGGTGGCTTGATCCTGGTCAGTCACGCCTCCAAGCGGTGATACTCCGCGTGTGGATTTTGGGGGGTGTGACACCGAATGTAAACTGGCGTCAGAAGATATCTCAACGATAGGGATCGCAGGAGGTGGGACAGCTACAACATCCTCAACTATCTCCCCATCGCCCTGGGCGTCAACTGGGGGACCATCTACAAACAAATCGACATCATCAACGAACAAGTCATTGAAAGGCCAATCCTCGGGAGGAATGACCACAAGAGGAACGAGATCGATGTTCGGAGCCACGATGTACTCACTATCGGGGTGACCAATGATGTAACACCTGTGCCTCCACTGCCATCAAACAAATACCAAACCAATGAAATATTATATTTCATACTTGGGATTTGTAAAAATATGTGTATCATTTGCACATATCAATTCTTGTTCAATCTCAAACTCTAAATCGCTTTCTGGAAGGTTATACGCGCACTGATGCGTAAATATAACCAGTTTAATGCAACAAACACTCCGGAATAGTGACATAGGCTTAACATACCTTAAATAACCTTCACATAACTTAGATATAAGTTTTGGAAGGTTTGGTGTGGTGAAATCAAAGTTTAATCGCTTACAGGGACTAAAGTTGACAAACTACGAAAGTATGCCAATTTGAACTGTAACAGACATTCCGGAACATGACCATAAGTTAAACATACCATAAATATCCTTCACATAGCTTAGAAATAGGCTTTGAGGTGTTCGGTATGCTAAAATAAACTTTTGTGTCATTCAGGGACTAAAAGTGTCAAAAAGTGCACAAGTTTGCATTTTCGCGCATAACTTACGTTCTGAATACATCCGGACATCCAAAAATTTATGTAAGCATGACTATATTATGTTTTAGTGTTTTGCTTGCCAAAAATCCATTCGTTGCGTCATTTGGATCGTTTTTCGCGCTTATGCGCATTCCGTCGTAATTAAGCGAACATCGCGTTCGTACGACCAAACGAACCAACACCCGGCATATTTTTGAGCATCTTTCATGTCCACAATGTTTAGGCATCATTTTAGGGCCTTAAAGTTGGCTTTACGGGCCTTGGAAGTGTCGGAAATGGCCTTAAACATGTGCAGGGACTGAAACTGTAATTTCTGAAACTTATTGCTGATCTGTGACTGCTAGGCGGCCCGCCTCAGTTCCTGAGCATCCTTAGGCGGCCCGCGAGGCACCTTCTGACCAGGTTAAATGTTTTTAACAGCAGGTTCCAGCTGTTCGATCCACATCCACACATTCTCAAACGTCTAGTCAGCGGATAAGAACCAATTTCTAGACACCATAAGGTTCCGACAAGTGTACGCCTTGGATCATGGCACGTTTTACAACAAACGATCTTAACGGTTCTCCGAATACTATAAATACCCCATCACCCCAACCTCATTTCTTACAAGAATTCTGATTTGAGAGCTCTAAGTTGAAACCTTTGTTTCATACCTGAGTTCTTGGATCGGGATTAGCATTCGGGGACCCTTCGTAAGTATTCTTTCGTTCTTTTCCTTATTTTATTGCTTTTCGAGTCCGAAAGTCAAACTTTGTTTGACTTTCAGCGTTGACCAGTAATGGTCAATGCGAAGTTCTTTTGAACTTCGCAACCTGAGTGTAATCACGTTGGTCATAGTCCCTTGGGACTATGCCCACTGATTACCACGTTGTCTAGGGTCGTAGGGTAAGCGATCTAATGAATCGCTTATACCTCGAACCCGACCCATTTGGTCGATCATTAGGATCCGACCAAATACATTAGGTGACCATAGTAGGTAGGGAATAACCTTCCGAGGTTATACCCTATGGTCGCTTCGTTTAAGTAGTTGTATGATAGGTAGTTTATATGCCTTAGGTAAATTACCAGAATACCCTTTTCATGTATAATTGGTAATTAGGCATATGTAACCTAAACTTTTGTCACATAACTGATTATGTAACATGTTTAGGCATATAACACTTGTCATAGGACTAGTTAGGCGGTCCGAACGCGTTTCACGCGAACGACGCGTTAAAGTAGCATAAGCTACCTAAACGGGTCGTAATGGGTCGTAAACAATTAGGTTAAGTTTCATTTAGTATGTAGGCTTTGTTAAACCAAATGACACGAGTCTCTACACTCGTTTGGTTTACAAACCCTAATGCTACCCGATCTTCCGATCTAGGTCCGGTTTATTAATGTAGTTACCTATATTAGGTGCCGTTTGATATCCGCGATCTCTAGCATTGTTTGGTTGTTATTCAAGGACTACTGAGCAATCTCAAGTGAGTACATAGACCCCTCTTTTACTGTTTTCCAAACTGTTTTGGGGTGGAACACATGTGCCTACTTGTTACTTTCATGTTTTCCTGTTTTCACATCATATACATGCTATGTTCGTTAGTACATTATAGTACATGATTTCATTACATCTTATGCTAGGTGTGCCCATTGTGTGCATTACTTGGTACATCGTTTTACATGACATTTCACGCTATGTATGTTCATTTGATTACATACTTAGTGCATTGTTTTCACATGCTTACATTTTGGTATGACATTTGGTTTGTTTACATGGGACAATACATTCATTAACACCGATCATGCCGTTCGTTAGTAGGTAGTGGTACCATAGGAATTGACAACTCCCGTTCCGGACGTCCCAGGGAAAGGGGATGAAAGGAATGACCGAATTCGATGATATAAGACAGATAGACCTTTAATTTGTTTAAAGGGTTTATCACCACAGTCGCAAGGCTTGGATGTATGCATTTTCACAATACCGCATAAATGTTTATATTAAATATTTGCATGCATTTTTCCACAAAGACATAAGATTGATTTAAACCATGTTTTACTTCAACACTTTGTTTTTGTGCATATGGTTTAGTTGAGACATTTCACTTGCCATACATGACATTTTGACATAGACATTTGACATGGATACTTGACATAGACATTTGACATGGATATTTGACATAGACATTTGACATGGACATTTGACATAGACATTTGATATGGATATTTGACATAGACATTTGACATGGATAATTGACATAGACATTTTGACATAATTTACATCTTGACATGAACACTTTGACATATTATTCAATACATTTGACAATTCGTTTAAACATAGACTTATTACATTGGTTTGGTTTGATTAAGTGATTAAGTAACGATGCGTGTGTAATATGATACAAACATGGTGGATACGCCGCTGGTACTTCCTATATATAAGTGTTTGTATGGTATTACATATTGTGGCGTTATTTGAATCATTTCAGTTTGAGACATAGAACATTTTATACAAGTAACATACTTTTCACAAGACAATTATTTACAAACAACTTATCTTATACAACTCATTTCTACATGGTTATTCATTTAACCATACATTATTCTTATTTATACATATCATCTGAACTTATTATTTTTCAAATGATTTATAAAGACAAAGCAAACTAAAAGGTTCATGACTAAACATTTTCTTAAACATAAGTCATGAATCTCATTTTCACAAAACCTATGTATCTCACAGGCATTTTTATGCTGACGTACCTATTTTCACATGTGTTTTTCAGGAGCTGTTGCATAAGATGATCAAGATACATATAGACAGACATGGGCTTTAGTGACAATAAAAGATACAAGACTAGTTAATTATGTTGTATTTCCTTATTTAATTAAGACATTGTAACACTTTTTATCAATAACGAAACTTCAATTGCCATGGATTTGAAACAATTAATTCTGTTACAACACTCCCCGATGTTTCCGCCACGTTTTGTATGTTCTACGTGGTCGGGGTGTGACAGAAAAGATGGTATCAGAGCCAATGGTTATAGGGAATTAGGTTATTAGTAATGCTTTGACCTAGTCTATAACCTTCTTAGGACCCTAACGCGAGTTTACTTGCGTTTAGTCATAAAACAATACTGTCGCCTATCCTTAGGCGACAACCGCAACAAGAACATGAATTTCAAAACCGCTTTGAAAACTAATCATCTGTTCTAGGATGATTGATTACTAGGTTTTGAACCCTCTATTGTAAGGTTTTGAACTCTCTGTTATATGGTTTTGAACCCCTTTGAGTTTTCAAAATCTCGTCAAGGTTTTGGGTTTTAAATAGTGTGAACACGTGCAAACTGGAAGGGTGAATGCCTGTATTCTGGGTTTTCTGGCTAGGCAAGCACTTCGTATACATCTCATCAGACGCGAGACCAGTTGTGCTTACCTGGGAATTCTTGGGATGAGTGTTCACTTATAGGCGAGCATGTCTTCGCGATACATTATTTTTGACCCATTTACTTTGAATTGTCACCATCTCATTTGTTTGCCTTAGGTAACAAACAAATGATCACAATTTTCATTCGTTACCATTCTGTATTGATTATCCAATAAACTTTCACTCGTTTCTTCCTATGTCTTTCATTTTCTTCTAGAATGTCTATTCCTCTCAGCACTGGTCAAATGTCCGAGCAAACAGCCAAATTTGCCCAGCAAATAGGCAAGGTGATACTGAAATCTGTAGATTTAGGCATCGCCATGGCTCGTCTCAAAAATGAAGCCTCTCGTCTCGACAATGAAGCCACTCAAGAGCCACCAAAGGAAGCAGAAGTCAAACCAGCACCAAAATCAAGGAAGCGTAAGGCTTCAAAGAAACCCGCATCAGTTACAGCTAATCAAGCGGGACCTAGCCAGGTAACGATGCCCCCTACTAGGAAGCCATACAATGGAACTGCACCTTTGTGCAACCAATGTAACCTTCATCATCACCCTAGTGTGAAGTGCCGCAAATGTCAGATTTGTGAACTTATAGGTCATACAGCAAGGGTTTGCCCAACTGCAGCTGTACCAAATCAAGCTGGCGACACTCCTGCTCAAGCTCGTTTCTCACGAGGGCTTTGCTATAACTGTGGCGAGATGGGCCATTTCCTAAGGGATTGCCCAAAGCTTGCTAATGCAAATTTGACCCACGGATGAGCAGTTGGCTGAGTAGAAGATGTTGCTGTCTTATGCTTTTGTTCTTTTGATATCCTTGTAATGTGAAACAATCTGTTTGTTTATAAATAAAAGTTGTTGTTCACAATTCTGATATACAAGTATAATTACATGTGTTTATGGCATTTCCCTATAATACCTGTATCAAGGAACTATGTTCCTTACAAACTACTCTTGTGATTCTCTCTTTCAAATGATCGCTCATGATACCCTCGAACATTTTAAGTACTCGTTTCATTCTAAGAAACAAAGTACAGAAAATAAAGTGACATTATGAGTGATCATGCTTCTACACATCTGTGCCTTTGAATCCTTGGTTAGATAACTAAGGATATTTTCAAATCTCATACCCATTACGTTTTGATTTTTCAACATACACAGTACAAGTATTTCAACACAATCTTCATGATCTCAAAACATTTCATATAGTTTGAAAACAATTTTTCTAGATACATTGTCTATGTTATTTCAAAAACATTGGCCATGTTATCAAAACCAACCTTTCTAATTTCAAAATATTTCATATAATCTGAAGACAATATTAACACCATACATTTTCTTATCAAGTGCATGATTTCGAAAAGCATCATCCATGTCTTTCAAAAACCTTATACATAATTTCAAAATTCATCTCGCATGATTTTAAAACATTTTTGTAAATATATCTATCTAATACACCTACTTTATGATTTCAAAAGTAATATATATAAGGTTTCAAAAACGTTAAACACATTTTTCTTAAAGGAACCCCATGCATAGTTTTTAAAAATATTTTCCTAGTACATTGACTTAACCTTCAAATTCTGCTTCATATGTCGCCTTGACATATCAAGCATCTCAACTTCATAAGCATTTCAACTTCATGTTTTGACATAAGCACGTCCAGTGCAAGGTTTCAAAACATCTTCAACTTCTAAAATCCATATGGGATCTTTTTATCTTCATATTTAGACCCTTGTGGATGATCATCATTCAAATCAGAGTCCTTAATTGGATTCTTTATGTACCTTAATTCGAACATTTCGAGTTCTAGTAATCGAAATCGAATTTTCTTTTTGAATCTTTCTATCTTTATAGTTAGATTCTTGATAATGTTTAAAGTGCCAAATGAAATCCACGAGATGGATTCCTAGTGTGCTTTAAATACATGTACTCTGTTAACAGAACAAACTTCTAGTTAAACAATTTTGTGGTTATGTGACTATGTGTTTATTCATCTTATGTTTTCTTTTATGCATTTTTGTGTTTTTGTATACTCTGGATATTCGTTATCCAAATCCTCGTAGAATCTTTCATATCTTCATATGATGGATTCGTAGTAGGATATTCAAAAAGGTACTACCTTAAATCCTTAATGGGCTTCTATGTAAGAGTTAAGACCCTTGAATTATATAGTACTACTCCATGATTCATAAGAGACCCTTTAGTGGTCTAATCAAAAAGATTGATTCACAGTTTGGTTAAAGAACGACATCTAGTGATGTAGCTGAACAGACTCCTTGGTAGTCTATTTAGATCATTTATTGATTTAATTAAAAAGGACTCTATGGCGGTCTAGTCACACTCATCACAGGATTGTTCATTTGGTTTTCCCCTACACATTATAAAATAGACTGTGTGAACTGTGCAAGGAATTGTCTAATTATGGACGCGTACATAATTATGAAATTTAGTGCATAGGAACCCAGTAAGATTTATTATGTGTAAGAACCGATAGTGACAAAAATAACGAAATGAGAACGATGTAATGGAGGTACGGTGGACGCACCAATGACGCTTCATATACTTGTATATAAGTGTCCCTCTTGCATTGCAAACATAATGTTATTAAGGTTACTAGAAGTTCAAGAACCCTAACAAATGTTGTTCGATCTTTTCAACTTCATGTTTTCAAGCTCTCACAAGTTTCCTCTGATTAAATTTCGGGACGAAATTTCCTAAAGTAGGGGAGACTGTAACACCTGTGCCTCCACGGCCATCAAACAAATACCAAACCAATGAAATATTATATTTCATACTTGGGATTTGTAAAAATATGTGTATCATTTGCACATATCAATTCTTGTTCAATCTCGAACTCTAAATCGCTTTCTGGAAGGTTATACGCGCACTGATGCGTAAATATAACCAGTTTAATGCAACAAACACTCCGGAATAGTGACATAGGCTTAACATACCATAAATAACCTTCACATAACTTAGATATAAGTTTTGGAAGGTTTGGTGTGGTGAAATCAAAGTTTAATCGCTTACAGGGACTAAAGTTGACAAACTGCGAAAGTATGCCAATTTGAACTGTAACAGACATTCCGGAACATGACCATAAGTTAAACATACCATAAATATCCTTAACATAGCTTAGAAATAGGCTTTGAGGTGTTCGGTATGCTAAAATAAACTTTTGTGTCATTCAGGGACTAAAAGTGTCAAAAAGTGCACAAGTTTGCATTTTCGCGCATAACTTACGTTCTGAATACATCCGGACATCCAAAAATTTATGTAAGCATGACTATATTATGTTTTAGTGTTTGGCTTGCCAAAAATCCATTCGTTGCGTCATTTGGATCGTTTTTCGCGCTTATGCGCATTCCGTCGTAATTAAGCGAACATCGCGTTCGTACGACCAAACGAACCAACACCCGGCATATTTTTGAGCATGTTTCATGTCCACAATGTTTAGGCATCATTTTAGGGCCTTAAAGTTGGCTTTACGGGCCTTGGAAGTGTCGGAAATGGCCTTAAACACGTGCAGGGACTGAAACTGTAATTTCTGAAACTTATTGCTGATCTGTGACTGCTAGGCGGCCCGCCTCAGTTCCTGAGCATCCTTAGGCGGCCCACGAGGCACCTTCTGACCAGGTTAAATGTTTTTAACAGCAGGTTCCAGCTGTTCGATCCACATCCACACATTCTCAAACGTCTAGTCAGCGGATAAGAACCAATTTCTAGCCACCATAAGGTTCCGACAAGTGTACGCCTTGGATCATGGCACGTTTTACAACAAACGATCTTAACGGTTCTCCGAATACTATAAATACCCCATCACCCCAACCTCATTTCTTACAAGAATTCTGATTTGAGAGCTCTAAGTTGAAACCTTTGTTTCATACCTGAGTTCTTGGATCGGGATTAGCATTCGGGGACCCTTCGTAAGTATTCTTTCGTTCTTTTCCTTATTTTATTGCTTTTCGAGTCCGAAAGTCAAACTTTGTTTGACTTTCAGCGTTGACCAGTAATGGTCAATGCGAAGTTCTTTTGAACTTCGCAACGTGAGTGTAATCACGTTGGTCATAGTCCCTTGGGACTATGCCCACTGATTACCACGTTGTCTAGGGTCGTAGGGTAAGCGATCTAATGAATCGCTTATACCTCGAACCCGACCCATTTGGTCGATCATTAGGATCCGACCAAATACATTAGGTGACCATAGTAGGTAGGGAATAACCTTCCGAGGTTATACCCTATGGTCGCTTCGTTTAAGTAGTTGTATGATAGGTAGTTTATATGCCTTAGGTAAATTACCAGAATACCCTTTTCATGTATAATTGGTAATTAAGCATATGTAACCTAAACTTTTGTCACATAACTGATTATGTAACATGTTTAGGCATATAACACTTGTCATAGGACTAGTTAGGCGGTCCGAACACGTTTCACGCGAACGACGCGTTAAAGTAGCATAAGCTACCTAAACGGGTCGTAATGGGTCGTAAACAATTAGGTTAAGTTTCATTTAGTATGTAGGCTTTGTTAAACCAAATGACACGAGTCTCTACACTCGTTTGGTTTACAAACCCTAATGCTACCCGATCTTCCGATCTAGGTCCGGTTTATTAATGTAGTTACCTATATTAGGTGCCGTTTGATATCCGCGATCTCTAGCATTGTTTGGTTGTTATTCAAGGACTACTGAGCAATCTCAAGTGAGTACATAGACCCCTCTTTTACTGTTTTCCAAACTGTTTTGGGGTGGAACACATGTGCCTACTTGTTACTTTCATGTTTTCCTGTTTTCACATCATATACATGCTATGTTCGTTAGTACATTATAGTACATGATTTCATTACATCTTATGCTAGGTGTGCCCATTGTGTGCATTACTTGGTACATCGTTTTACATGACATTTCACGCTATGTATGTTCATTTGATTACATACTTAGTGCATTGTTTTCACATGCTTACATTTTGGTATGACATTTGGTTTGTTTACATGGGACAATACATTCATTAACACCGATCATGCCGTTCGTTAGTAGGTAGTGGTACCATAGGAATTGACAACTCCCGTTCCGGACGTCCCAGGGAAAGGGGATGAAAGGAATGACCGAATTCGATGATATAAGACAGATAGACCTTTAATTTGTTTAAAGGGTTTATCACCACAGTCGCAAGGCTTGGATGTATGCATTTTCACAATACCGCATAAATGTTTATATTAAATATTTGCATGCATTTTTCCACAAAGACATAAGATTGATTTAAACCATGTTTTACTTCAACACTTTGTTTTTGTGCATATGGTTTAGTTGAGACATTTCACTTGCCATACATGACATTTTGACATAGACATTTGACATGGATACTTGACATAGACATTTGACATGGATATTTGACATAGACATTTGACATGGACATTTGACATAGACATTTGATATGGATATTTGACATAGACATTTGACATGGATAATTGACATAGACATTTTGACATAATTTACATCTTGACATGAACACTTTGACATATTATTCAATACATTTGACAATTCGTTTAAACATAGACTTATTACATTGGTTTGGTTTGATTAAGTGATTAAGTAACGATGCGTGTGTAATATGATACAAACATGGTGGATACGCCGCTGGTACTTCCTATATATAAGTGTTTGTATGGTATTACATATTGTGGCGTTATTTGAATCATTTCAGTTTGAGACATAGAACATTTTATACAAGTAACATACTTTTCACAAGACAATTATTTACAAACAACTTATCTTATACAACTCATTTCTACATGGTTATTCATTTAACCATACATTATTCTTATTTATACATATCATCTGAACTTATTATTTTTCAAATGATTTATAAAGACAAAGCAAACTAAAAGGTTCATGACTAAACATTTTCTTAAACATAAGTCATGAATCTCATTTTCACAAAACCTATGTATCTCACAGGCATTTTTATGCTGACGTACCTATTTTCACATGTGTTTTTCAGGAGCTGTTGCATAAGATGATCAAGATACATATAGACAGACTTGGGCTTTAGTGACAATAAAAGATACAAGACTAGTTAATTATGTTGTATTTCCTTATTTAATTAAGACATTGTAACACTTTTTTTCAATAACGAAACTTCAATTGCCATGGATTTGAAACAATTAATTCTGTTACAACACTCCCCGATGTTTCCGCCACGTTTTGTATGTTCTACGTGGTCGGGGTGTGACAAATGATGAGGTGATCATGGACTGGAGCAGGAATGTCAAAAGGATCCTCGTCAAGGAAACCATCAGCAATAGGTAAATCACCGCCAAAATATGGTAGCGTGAATGGCTAGAAGTCGTCCTCGTCCTCGGATAGCATGTCAGGATCACTCTCAGTGTCCGACGTATATATCTCTGGCTCGGGCATAATCTCGTCGTCTGAAACGACTACCATCGGGTCGTGGGCATCAGACAACCCACTTTCTGAGGATGACATGTGTGCCTGTAACATAACAATCATAACATGTGCACATTTATTAACCACTATCACAGTGCATACAAACAAAACAATCAACACTTAGACATGTATTCACGTGCTCCTTCATGAAACTTTTTCTATCTTTCCTAGTCTACCCCATGCAGACTAAACCACCAATGTGACCTTGCAATCGTGTTTCTTGTCTTTCCTTTTGTAAAACATTTGTTCCATGGATCTGGGCATTTTGTGTATGCAATGAAAAATATGTTGTGAAAATATTTTCGTGGGAGAGCCCTAATGATTGTAGTCTAGACTCGAGAAGGAATCCTAGTTCGCTACAATCAAAGCTCTGATACCAAACTGTCACACCCTGACTTTTGCGAAAGCGTGATTACGTGTGACTTGCTTAATATCACTGCATTCAACCATAACAAACAACTATATGATAGAAACCATGATGTTCATCCATAATTAGGTTTCAAAACATTACAATCAACATTGTTTTAAATCCAAACACAGACTTCAAGTTTAGAATACAACACAAACAGAGTTTTAAGTTTCCATAAAGGATTTCACAAAAGACACTAACAACTAGGCTTTGAACCATGTATCTTATCCAAGATAAAATACACAAATTCAAACCCTTCAACACTGGATGACATCTTTTATTAAAAACACAACTTGAAATCTTGAACGCCCGCCAGATCCATAATCAGTTTCCTGAAATACATGTAGTTTGAAAACATCAACAAAATTTGAGCGAGTTCATGTGTTTTGTATGTGAGCTCATAATAAACTTGTAAACATTGTATGTATGTATTTGTAAATCGGTATGAAAGCAATCAAGGAAACAAATCAATTAATGGTTTGCAAGGCCATTAATATGTGTACAGTGATGAAGGAAGGCTCAAACCTAGCGAATTTTGTACCGGGCTTCCGACTGGAAGACATAGTCACCACATGGGCCAAATCCTGGTCCCATGGGTGGGGCTCGCAACACCCAAATAGATCTATCACTCATGTCCCTCGGTCCTTCTACGAGGATTAATAGTCTTAAGCGTTGTACCCACCACTCACATGATCTAACAGTTCATTCCTTAGATAACCATACCATATGTAAACGTTTGTAAATGTGACAACCCTCACTAAACCAGGTATCCGTACAACTTAATTACTGATTAATTACTGCTTAATTACTGTGCAACATTGAACTAGCTGATGAACTGCTACTGATATACTGATACATGAACTTACTTGCATCATACTTTACTTGCTGTCACACTATATTTTGCTTATAGCACCTTTGTGACAAACTTGATGCACTAAACGCAAGTAGCACAATATACGGATACACAGTGAACATGCTGATATAACCAGCATCAGGCAGACACTGCCTCTAAGGCCTGTAAGAGCCTGAGAAAGTTACTACACTAGCAGTGAGTGTAGGAATACAAGTATTGTAGAACCGCGTCTCTAGGAA
Organism: Helianthus tuberosus; assembly: GCA_030545235.1. Lineage (NCBI taxonomy): Eukaryota > Viridiplantae > Streptophyta > Magnoliopsida > Asterales > Asteraceae > Helianthus > Helianthus tuberosus. Next base: position 104,325,009 of record CM060351.1, read on the forward strand.
TAAGTTACAGTGAACGGATGTGCCTAAAATGTACTTTAAGTACAAAACACAGCACTTTAATTAATAACCCAGTTTCTAGCTGACTAGTAAAGTGCCAATACTTGGGGAAAAATATTACTAGACACTTTCTAAAGTGTTGGAAACAAAAAGTGTCACTAAAAATAACAATAACGACACTTTAAAGCTTTAGTAACGCTTTAACGGATTACTATCCAACCGAACAACCGGACTTTACCCGGAACATGAAAATATTAATATTTTCACTATTTATATTTTTCTAAGCCAGTTAGGGTCCCTGATTACCCTAACACCCGCCATAACATGCAACATACAACTAACGAGGTTAAACACTTAATTAACCTATTTAACATAACTAGTTACCTAACTAAGCTAGTTGTAACCGAACCAAGACCCCCCCCCCATTGTACACGGCCCCAACTAAGGGGGACAATACTTGGTACTTGATTATTATTTTAATCTTCTTTGTTGGTTATCTAACTAACACTAACCTACTAGAGATAATTACCACTTATCAATCAACAAAAATCAAACTCTCTCCCTCCCACCTAGCTCTCGGCCGAACCTCACACACCCACCCATCATACTTTCGAGTTTCAATCTTGCAATTCCAAGGTGATACACACATCAAAGATCACGTATTAGGAGCTCTTGTGCACTCGGAACGCGAAGGACCTCTACCGTTAGCTTTTATCCACGCGATTTTCATCAAGATTCTTCCCTAGCCCCGAGCTAGAGGTATATTGTTTAAAACTCATATTTAAGCGTATCTAAAGTGGTTAAAAGGAATTTTGTCGGTTAAATATCGTTAATATATGTTTTGATGCATTAAAGTCTAGTAAAATCACAAAAAGGGTGGATAATAGCTTGTAACTTGTGTAAAAGATGTAGTATTTGGAATTTGTGATTTTTGGGACCCGATCTATGATGTGGTAGCTCGGATCATCGTTTAACCCAACTTTGTAAGATCATGGATCTTCACATAAGCTCGTTTTTGACTAAATACAAGGGTTAAAGGTGAAACTCTACCACACTTAAAGCATAAACTTGTGTAAAAATATTTTACTTGTGTAAAAGTGATTTGACATGAACAAAGGTGTTTAAAACTAGCGGATCTACGTATCTGCAAGTGGTATTTTTGAAGGACCACACTTTAAAAGAATCGTGTTTTCTAAAGGATAGATCTTGTACTAATAAACATGATTTTACAAACCACAAGTGTGTAAACACTTGTGAAATGAAAAGATCCGACAAGAAAATAGTTTTGTCAAACGTGACTAGAAGTTGTAAAGACAAGTTTTCTCTAGAAACGGGGTTTTCACTAAAACGGATCATTTACACACAAGATCCACCAAAAGTAAAGAGATTACTACTCATTTTTAGACAAACCACAAGTTTGTGTATTTTTACGATTATGTCCATATTTGACTAGTTAAAATGTTGAAAGATTGATTGAAATTGTTGGGAACACTTGTTGATTTGGTTATTAAAAGAAAATGATACGCTTGAAAGCGTGGCCACCTCCAGTTACAGAGGAAACTCTGGCGAAATTTTCCTAAAAACCTAGCACTTAAACTTGTTTGCATTACAAGTGTTAGAATCATTTTTGACATGTTTTCGAAACATAAATTTCGCCAAGACTTTATTACTAAATATTCGGAGGTGGGACTTTCACAAAATATTAACGTGATAAATATATATTTTCACACACTGTTTATGATTATTTTGTGAAATACATAAATATTATTTTTAGAGTAAAAATAATGTTTACGAATGATAACGACTCCAAAATCATGCAAACGCTTTCGCCATAAATATATAAGTTACACCGGTAATTATATTACCACTTGCATGTTAAAAACGTAACTTACACAATTACGGAAATATTTATGAACGCGTACTTTAACAACGTATTTTGGATAATACCTACATTTTGGAGTTGGATATATGTAAAGATTAAGTGAGACTTAATGATGAAGAATTATACGCACATGTATTAAATCCCCCATCCTAGGGAAGGAAAAATAACTACCAAGCCTATACAAAATGTAACACGAAATAGTTGTCTAACTATTTCCCGCAAACATAAACTGTAAAGCTAAAGCACGGCCGTCCGTCTAATAGAATTAGCACTTGTAGGTCGTTGCACAGCTTACTGTATTGGAGACGCTTGATAGAGATACGCATTCACTGTGAGTTCATGTCCCCCTTTTCTCTAACTGTTTTCAGTTTTCTTAACTGCGGGGGTGAAATACATGTTACTATGATTTACGAGTACTTTACAACGGTATGGTTAGCGTAAGGAGGTGTTATACGATCATGTGAGTGGATAGGAACAACATGGGGCCATTAGTCCTCATGGAGGGACCGAGGGACAGGAGCTGTAACACCTGTGCCTCCACGGCCATCAAACAAATGCCAAACCAATGAAATAATGTATTTCATACTTTGGACTTGTATAAATATGTGTATCTTTTGCACATATCGACTCATGTTCGATTTCAAGCTCTAAATCGCTTTCTGGAAGGTTATACGCGCACTAATGCGTAAATATAACCAGTTTAATGCAACGAACACTCCAGAATAGTGAAATAGGCTTAACATACCTTAAATAACCTATACATAACTTAGATATAAGTTTTGGAAGGTTTGGTGTGGTGAAATCAAAGTTAAATCGCTTACAGGGACTAAAGTTGACAAACTGCGAAAGTATGCCAATTTGAACTGTAACAGACATTCCGAAACATGACCATAAGTTAAACATACCATAAATATCCTTTACATAGCTTAGAAATAGGCTTTGAGGGGTTCGGTATGCTAAAATAAACTTTTGTGTCATTCAGGGACTAAAAGTGTCAAAAAGTGCACAAGTTTGCATTTTCGCGCATAACTTACGTTCTGAATACATCTGGACATCCAAAAATTTATGTAAGCATGACTACATTATATTTTAGTGTTCGCCTTAAGAAAAATCCATTCGTCGCGTCATTTGGATCGTTTTTCGCGCTTATGCGCATTTCGTCGTAATTAAGCGAACATCGCGTTCGTACGGCCAAACGAACCGACATCCGAGATATTTTTGAGCACATTTTAAGTTCCCTATACTTTAACTTCATTTTAGAGCTTTGAAATGGGGTTAACGGGCCTTAAACGTGTCAAAAATGCATTGAAAACCAAGTTTAGGGGCTGCAGGGACCAAAACTATAAATCTGCCAAAGTTGTTACCTTACGGACCTCAACATTGGCAGCTTTGAGGTCCGTAAAGCAAGTTCAGACCAGATGCAGAGTACTTAACAGCCTGTTTTCAGCTGTTTTGCACTCCCTAACCCCTTGCCAAGTGTCCAATCCTTATGGTGGTGAGCATTTTGAGGCACCATAACTTCCCGACAAGTGTACGGCCTTGATCGTGCCCTCCTTTCCATGAAACGATCCTAACGGTTACCCGAAAACTATAAATACCCCAACACCCCCATTGCATTTCTCACTAGAATTCTGATTTTGAGAGCTCTAAGTTGAAACCATTGTTTCATACCTGAGTTCTTGGATCGGGATTAGCATTCGGGGACCCTTCGTAAGTATTCTTTCGTTCTTTTCCTTATTTTACTGCTTTTCGAGTCAGAAAGTCAAACTTTGTTTGACTTTCAGCGTTGACCAGTAATGGTCAATGCGAAGTTCGTTTGAACTTCGCAACGTGAGTGTAATCACGTTGGTTATAGTCCCTTGGGACTATGCCTACTGATTACCACGTTGTTTAGGGTCGTAGGGTAAGCGATCTAATAAATCGCTTATACCTTCGAACCCGACCCAGTTTGGTCGATCATTAGGATCCGACCAAATACATTAGGTGACCATAGTAGGTAGGGAATAACCTTCCGAGGTTATACCCTATGGTCACATCGTTTAAGTAGTTGTATGATAGGTAGTTTATATGCCTTAGGTAAATTACCAGAATACCCTTTTCATGTATAATTGGTAATTAAGCATATGTAACCTAAACTTTTGTCACATAACTGATTATGTAACATGTTTAGGCATATAACACTTGTCATAGGACTAGTTAGGCGGTCCGAACGCGTTTCACGCGAACGACGCGTTAAAGTAGCATAAGCTACCTAAACGGGTCGTAATGGGTCGTAAGCAGTTAGGTTAAGTTTCATTTAGTATGTAGGCTTTGTTAAACCATATCACACGAGTCTCCACACTCGTTTGGTTTACAAACCCTAATGCTACCCAGTCTTCCGATTTAGGTCCGGTTATTTAACATAGTTACTTATATTAGGTGCCGTTTGATTCCGAGATCTCTAGCACTGTTTGGTGGTTATCTTTAGACAACTGAGCAATCTCAAGTGAGTACATAGACCCCTCTTTTACTGTTTTCCAAACTGTTTTGGGGTGGAACACATGTGCCTACTTGTTACTTTCATGCTTTCCTGTTTTCACATCATATACATGCTATGTTCGTTAGTACATTATAGTACATGATTTCATTTCATCTTATGCTAGGTGTGCCCATTGTGTGCATTACTTAGTACATTGTTTTACATGACATTTCCTGCTAGGTGTGCCCATTGTGTGCATTACTTAGTACATTGTTTTACATGACATTTCATGCTAGGTGTGCCCATTGTGTGCATTACTTAGTACATCGTTTTACATGACATTTCCTGCTAGGTGTGCCCATTGTGTGCATTACTTAGTACATTGTTTTACATGACATTTCATGCTAGGTGTGCCCATTGTGTGCATTACTTAGTACATCGTTTTACATGACATTTCACGCTACGTATGTTCATTTGATTACATACTTAGTGCATCGTTTTCACATGCTCACATTTTGTTATGACATTTGGTTTGTTTACATGGGACAATACATTCATTAACATTAGCTACGCCGTTCGTTAGTAGGTAGTGGTACCATAGGAATTGACAACTCCCGTTCCGGACATCCCAGGGTAAGGGGACAGAAAGGAATGACCGAATTCGTTGACATAAGACAGATAGACCTTTAATTTGTTTAAAGGGTTTATCACCACAGTCGCCAGGCTTGGATGTATGCATATTCACAATACCGCATAAATGTTCATATTAAATATTTGCATGCATTTACACAAAACATAGCTTTGATTTAAACCAAGTTTTACTTCAATACTTTGTTTTTGTGCATATGGTTTAGTTTGAGACATTTCACTTGCCATACATGATATTTGACATAGACATTTGACATGGATATTTGACATAGACATTTGACATGGATATTTGACATAGACATTTGACATGGATATTTGACATAGACATTTGACATGGATATTTGACATAGACATTTGACATGGATATTTGACATAGACATTTGACATGAATATTTGACATAGACATTTTGACATGATTTACATCTTGACATGAACATTTTACATTGTTTGGTTTGGTTTGATTAAGTGATTAAGTAACGATGCGTGTGTAATATGATACAAGCATGGTGGATACGCCGCTGGTACTTCCTATATATAAGTGTTTGTATGGTATTACATGTCGTAACGTTATTTGAATCATTTCAGTTTGAGACATAGAACATTTCATACAAATAACATACTTTTCACAAGACATTGATTTATAAACAACTTATCTTATGCAAACATATTTTACTTGGTTATTCATTTAACCTTACATTTATTTATACTTATCATCTGATCTTATCGTTTTTCAAATGATTTAAAAGACAAAGCAAATAACAAGGTTCATGACTAAACATTTTCTCAAACATAAGTCATGAATCTTATTTTCACAAAACCTATGTATCTCACAGGCATTTTTATGCTGACGTACCTATTTTCACATGTGTTTTTCAGGAACTGTTGCATAAGATGATCAAGATACACATAGGCAGACTTGGGCTTTAGTGACAATAAAAGATGCAAGACTAGTTAATTATGTTGTATTTCCTTGTTTGATTAAGGCATTGTAACACTTTTAATCAATAAAACGAAACTTAAATTTCCATGGTTATGAAACATTAATTCTGTTGCAACACGCCCCGATGTTTCCGCCGCGATTTGTTGTTTTACGCGGTCGGGGTGTGACAGAAAAGATGGTATCAGAGCTAATGGTTATAGGGAATTAGGTTATTAGTAATGCTTTGACCTAGTCTATAACCTTCTTAGGACCCTAACGCGGGTTTACTTGCGTTTAGTCATAAAACAATACCGTCGCCTATCCTTAGGCGACTACCACAACAAGAACATGAATTTCAAAACCGCTTTGAAAACTAATCATCTGTTCTAGGATGATTGATTACTAGGTTTTGAACCCTCTATTGTAAGGTTTTGAACTCTCTGTTATATGGTTTTGAACCCCTTTGAGTTTTCAAAATCTCGTCAAGGTTTTGGGTTTTAAATAGTGTGAACACGTGCAAACTGGAAGGGTGAATGCCTGTATTCTGGGTTTTCTGGCTAGGCAAGCACTTCGTATACATCTCATCAGACGCGAGACCAGTTGTGCTTACCTGGGAATTCTTGGGATGAGTGTTCACTTATAGGCGAGCATGTCTTCGCGATACATTATTTTTGACCTATTTTTTTGTCACCATCTCATTTGTTTGCCTTAGGTAACAAACAAATGATCACAATTTTCATTCGTTACCATTCTGTATTGATTATCCAATAACCTTTCACTCGTTTCTTCCTCTGTCTTTCATTTTCTTCTAGAATGTCTATTCCTCTTGGCACTGGTCAAACGAATGAGCGAACAGCCAAATTTGTCCAACAAATAGGCGAAGTGATTCAGAAGACTGTGGATTTAGGTATTGCCATGGCTCGTCTTAACAATGAAGCCTCTCGTCTCGACAATGAAGCCACTCAAGAGCCACCAAAGGAAACAGAAGTCAAGCCAGCACCAAAATCAAGGAAACGTAAGGCTTCAAGGAAACCCGCAGCGGTTACACCTAATCAAGCGGGACCTAGCCATGTGGCAAGGCCACCAGCTAGGAAGCCATACAACGGAATTGAACCCTTGTGCAACCAATGTACCCTTCATCATCACCCTAATGTGAAGTGCCGCAAATGCCAAATTTGTGGACTTAAAGGTCATACAGCAAAGGTTTGCGTAGCAGCAGTACCAAATCAAATAGTACCCAATCGGGTGGCAACACCACCTGTTGGGAAGCAATACAAGGGAACAGCCCCAATATGCGACAAATGTAATGCACACCACTTAGCTCACCTACAGTGTCGTTTGTGTGCATCATGTGGGCGACTCGGTCACCGGGCAAATGTTTGTCGATTTACCCCAAACCAAAGTGGTCCAAATCAACTCCAAGTCAACCCTACTCAAGCTCGCTTTCCACCAGGTTATTGCTACAAGTGTGGCGAGATGGGACATTTCCGAAGAAATTGCCCAAAGCTTGCTAATGCAAATCTGACCCACGGATGAGCAGTTGACTGAGTAGAAGATGTTGCTGTCTTATGCTTTTGTTCTTTTGTTTCCTTGTAATGTGAAACAATCTGTTTTGTTTATAAATAAATCGTTGTTCACAGTTCTGATATACGAGTGTAGTTACATGTGTGTATGACTTTTCCTATGATACTTACATCAAGGAACTATGTACCTTACAAACTACTCTTGTAATTTCTCTCTTTCAAATGATTGCTCATGATTCCCTCGAAAATTTTAAGTACTAGTTTCACTCTAAGAAACAAAGTACAGAAAATTAAGTGACATTATGAGTAATCGTGCTTTTCGCACATCTGTGCCTTTAAATCCTTGGTTAGATAACTAAGGGTATTTTCAAACCTTATACATAATTTCAAAATTCATCTCGCATGATTTTAAAAACGTTTTTGTAAATATATCTACCTAATACACCTACTTTATTTCAAAAAGTATTATATATAAGGTTTCAAAAACGTTAAACACCTTTTTCTTAAAAGAACCCCATGCATAAGTTTTCAAAAATATTTTCCTCATACATTGACTTAACCTTCAAAATTCTGCTTCATATGTCGCCTTGGCATATCTAGCATCTCAATTTCATAAGCATTTTTACTTCATGTTTTGACATAAGCACGTCCAGTGCAAGGTATCAAAACATCTTCAACTTCTAAAATCCATAAGGGATCTTTTTATCTTCACAATTAAGATCCTTGTGGATGATCATCATTCAAATCAGAGTCCTTAATTGGATTCCTTATGTACCTAAATTCGAACATTTCGGTTCCTTATAATCGAAATCGAATTTTTCTTTTAAAAATCTTTCTATCTTTATAGTTAGATTCTTGATAATGTTTAAAGTAACAAATGAAATCCACGAGATGGATTCCTAGTGTGCTTTAAATACATGTACTCTGTTAGCAGAACAAACTTCTAGTTAAACAATTTTGTGGTTATGTGACTATGTGTTAATTCATCTTATATTTTCTTTTATGCATTTTTGTGTTTTAATACTCTGGATATTCGTTATCCAAATCCTCGCAGGATCTTTCATATCTTCATATGAGAGATTCGTAGCAGGATATTCAAAAGGTACTACCTTAAATCCTTAATGGGCTTCTATGTAATAGTTAAGACCCTTGGATTATATAGTACTGCTCCATGATTCATTAGAGACCCTTTAGTGGTCTAATCAAAAAGATTGATTCACAATTTGGTTAAAGAACGACATCTAGTGATGTAGCTGGACAGACTCCTTGATAGTCTATTTAAATCATTTATTGATTTAGTCTAAAGGACTCTATGGCGGTCTAAGTCACGCTCATCACAGGATTGTTCATTTGGTTTTACCCTACACATTATAAAATAGACTGTGTAAACTGTGCAAGGAATTCTCTAATTATGGATGCGCACATAATTATGAAATTTAGTGCACAGAAATCCAGTAAGATTTATTATGTGAAGGAACCGATAGTGACAACCATAACAAAATGAGAACGATGTAATGGAGGCATGGTGGACGCACCAATGACGCTTCATATACTTGTATATAAGTGTCCCTCTTACATTGCAAACATAATGTTATTAAGGTTACTAGAAGTTCAAGAACCCTAACCAATGTTATTTGATCTTTTCAACTTCATGTTTTAAACTCTCACAAGTTTCCTCTAAATAAATTTCGGGACGAAATTTCCTAAAGTAGGGGAGACTGTAACACCTGTGCCTCCACGGCCATCAAACAAATGCCAAACCAATGAAATAATGTATTTCATACTTTGGACTTGTATAAATATGTGTATCTTTTGCACATATCGACTCATGTTCGATTTCAAGCTCTAAATCGCTTTCTGGAAGGTTATACGCGCACTAATGCGTAAATATAACCAGTTTAATGCAACGAACACTCCAGAATAGTGAAATAGGCTTAACATACCTTAAATAACCTATACATAACTTAGATATAAGTTTTGGAAGGTTTGGTGTGGTGAAATCAAAGTTAAATCGCTTACAGGGACTAAAGTTGACAAACTGCGAAAGTATGCCAATTTGAACTGTAACAGACATTCCGGAACATGACCATAAGTTAAACATACCATAAATATCCTTTACATAGCTTAGAAATAGGCTTTGAGGGGTTCGGTATGCTAAAATAAACTTTTGTGTCATTCAGGGACTAAAAGTGTCAAAAAGTGCACAAGTTTGCATTTTCGCGCATAACTTACGTTCTGAATACATCTGGACATCCAAAAATTTATGTAAGCATGACTACATTATATTTTAGTGTTCGCCTTAAGAAAAATCCATTCGTCGCGTCATTTGGATCGTTTTTCGCGCTTATGCGCATTTCGTCGTAATTAAGCGAACATCGCGTTCGTACGGCCAAACGAACCGACATCCGAGATATTTTTGAGCACATTTTAAGTTCCCTATACTTTAACTTCATTTTAGAGCTTTGAAATGGGGTTAACGGGCCTTAAACGTGTCAAAAATGCATTGAAAACCAAGTTTAGGGGCTGCAGGGACCAAAACTGTAAATCTGCCAAAGTTGTTACCTTACGGACCTCAACATTGGCAGCTTTGAGGTCCGTAAAGCAAGTTCAGACCAGATGCAGAGTACTTAACAGCCTGTTTTCAGCTGTTTTGCACTCCCTAACCCCTTGCCAAGTGTCCAATCCTTATGGTGGTGAGCATTTTGAGGCACCATAACTTCCCGACAAGTGTACGGCCTTGATCGTGCCCTCCTTTCCATGAAACGATCCTAACGGTTACCCGAAAACTATAAATATGTCACACCCCCAAATTCCACCTGCGGAGTACCGTCCGCTTGAGGGCGTGACCGACCAGGATCCAGCCACCAATTATACTGAGCATTGGATAGTAGTAAGGATGATTACCAACCATAATGGTTAGTAAACACCATAGTTTAAAGTTCAACGTTTAGGTTCAAATAACAGTTAAGTAAGTAGCGGAAGCATAGGCAAAATAGTTTAAACAAAGTTCATAATTCAAATTATTTAGAACCCAACACGCGGGTTTAGACGACCACTACACTTCCCAAGCAGCAGCTCCTCAGTCACTGGTTACCTGCAAAGCATGCAGTAAGGGGTCAACAATAATGCTGAGTGAGTTCACTAGTTGTCCAGTTTTAATTACCAAAAACTTGTTTCACCAGTTAATTTATCCGTTTATACATGCCATGGGGAGCTACCCCAAAAGTTAGCAACTAAACTGTTTTTCCAATACCGAACACTAGGTGACCGTTGCGTATCCGCAAGAGAGTGCCCCGATGTCAATGTTCTATCATCATTGACGGATGCCTGAGTACATTAGTTCACGACCGAACCCATACCTTGGCACGGTGTGAGGTTGGTAAGACCTAAATAGCGCTATCAACTAATAACCCGTTCGCCTGGCCCCGGCGACTAATCGGTATTAAGTAGTAGGGACTTTAAGTGATAGAGTTTCGTTTAGTGCCGTTTGTTGCAATCCGTATAAACAGTAATTAACTAAAAGGTTCCCCATAACAAGGGAAGAAAAGTAAGTTGTATCCCTCATAAGGGGATAGTGTTGTTTTTAGTTCCGTTTCCCAAACCACCGGGAATACATGCTTTAGGAAAAGTAAGTTGTATCCCTCATAAGGGGATAGTGTTGTTTTTAGTTCCGTTTCCCAAACCACCGGGAATACATGCTTTAGGTTGTGAACTCACCTTGGGTTGCTCGGTAGATTAATTACCCGGTTGATCACGTTGGTCACCACGTCCTAGCATGGTTACCAATATAGGTCAAGTTGGGGTACAAGTATTCACGTATAATCTACACATAACTAACACATAGCATGCACAACATATGATTACAGCAACAGTTAATAGTCAACACGTAGCCCACTTAAACAGTAACAACTGTGACAACCCTCAAAATCTCATGTATTCCGTACAAATTATTAATGATAATTAAAGTGTCTGACGACTGTGTGGAATTACTTAACTGCTTTCTGATATCTATGTTATGCTTACACGTATTTGTTAATATGCTAAGGAATATGCTAGGAATATGCTAAGGAATATGCTAAGGAATATGCTAAGGAATATGCTAAAGAATATGCTAAGGAATATGCTAAGGAATATGCTAAGGAATATGCTAGGAATATGCTAAGAATATGCTAAGGAATATGCTAGGAATATGCTAGGAATATGCTAGGAATATGCTTGGAATATGCTAGGAATATGCTATATGGAAGATCTTATAAATATCACCATTCCACCAAGCTCTCTCTTCTCTCCCTCTCCTTTCCCTTGTTCGGCAGCCACCTTCCACCATACTACCACCATCATCAAGCTCTTTTTCAATCATTCCTCATACATACAAAGGTGTAAGAGGTCCAACAACGAAGCTCGGTGCTCTCGGAAGTGGAAGGACCTCCTCCATTCGCTATTAACCACCACATTTCTTCACTCGAACTTCCCTAGCCTTGAGCTAGTGGTAAGAACTTAGATCCGTTCATTCTTTATGTTATTTTAGTGGTTAATAGATGTTAGAATGATAAAAAGTTAAGAAACTTTAAAGCTCATGAACAAGTCTTGAACATAATGTGTTAAGGTGTGGATAAAGAGAAGTTATGAGTGTAAATCATGTAGATCTTGTGTGATTATGATTATTGGTTGATTATTTGATGATTTGCCGATTAATATTAATGTGTCATGTTGTTGTGGTCACTAAACTTGTTAACGGAATCGATCGAACACGATTTAGAAGGTTAAACACTAAAAATCAGAATCTGTCCAACTTTTACAGCCAACTTCAGTTGGCTGTAAACAGGTCTTAAACTCAACGAAAAACCGATATTTTGAATCTAAAATATGTTATTATGAAATACGGTTCTAATGGCACCGGAATCGTAATTTTTGGACTTCGTTTACTATTTTTAAAGTGTTAATTTGTAACAGCAACTTAAGCTGAATTTTGACAGCAATAAATGGGTGTCGTACTTTCAGTCATAACCTGAGTTTTGTGATGAATCGGACCATGGAAATTTTACTGTAGATGACAACTGAAGTATTTGTAATTACCCCACTGGAATTTCGCAAATCGGACTTACGATGAATTTTTAATAAATTGTTTCGTGGGCTGTGGTCAGAAATACATAAATCTGAGTTCAGTCCGGAATATGAAATTTTTATAAAATATTGGTGATGAACCGGACCCCGATATTTTTACACAATAAAATATGGAATGTTTATGACATCCTATAAAAATTTGGGAATTTTTGGAATAATCTAACTATTTTATTTAAATGTCCGAAAACAGCCGGTTTTGAGTATTAATGCTGAATTGACATAAGTTGTGACTTGCGTGTCTAAATGTCGAGTATGCTATCTGTGAATGATTTGACATGTTATATATGTTATGTGCATTATCGTATGTTTGATTTTGAGTGGGGAATGGACGGGAAACTTAGATGGGCATAAACCGTTACAGTGATGCATGTTGTGTGATAGATACGTGTAGGAACTTTGTGTTCTATTTGAAAACCACTAAATGACTAACTGGTAAATCATACTAGGACGCGATTGACCGACCCTGACTGTTAGCTATATTGAGAATCTAACCGAGCAAACCGAGGTGAGTTCACACACTTTCTAAGGCATGGGATTCCCGGTGGTTTGGGAATGGGTTAAAGAATTAAAACTAAATCTACATATCCTCCTTGGGTAGGATATGTACGGCCATCCTCCAAAGATTGGATGCCATTATTAATCCTACGAATTCTCCTGGTGCAGAATACGTACGTTTTGGTCCTCCTGGTGCAGGACAACAACCTTAAAACTAACTAGACAAAACTCTATCATGAAGTCCCTCAATTTATATCGACTTAATCGCCGAGGCCAATGGCGAGCGGGTCATTAGTTAATAGCGCTATTAGGTTTAACAAACCTCACACCGTGCCGGTAGGACGGGCGTGTACTAATGGACTATGGCAGATTGTCAGTGATGATAGACACTGATATAGGGCACAACTTATTTGCGTAGCAGTCGATATCATACCGTCTAGTAGTTCAAACGGGGAAAACCCCCACTGATCATGGTTATGGATTGGGTAAAGAAAAAGGAAATGGTTAAACATACTTTCAACTATGGGGTGACCCCCACGGCAAATAAGCCAACGAAAGTCAAACCACGTTTTCAGAAACAACTTAAAAAAAAACTAAACAACCAAACGTGAACTCACTCAACTTTGTTGTTGACTCGTTGTTACATGCCTTACAGGTCGCTAAATGCTTGGAGCTTTCCAGTTCTCATTCAGTTAGATCAGGTTCAGTTAACTACATCGAAACAAGATAGGTTGTTATGGAGAGAAGGTAGTGATACTATGGAGTTCTCTACTACTTGCGTGTGGCAGTCGGTTCGTTACACGCCTCCGGAAGTAAATTGGTGTAGGATTGTTTGGTTTGCTCAGTCAATTCCTCGTCATTCTTTCTTGATGTGGCTGGTTCTTAAAGGTAAGCTTTTGACTCAAGATAAGATTCTAGAGTGGGATTTCTCGAGGAGGAAGAACATGAATATGATGTGTTGCATGTTATGTTATCAAAATTATGACTCGCACCCGCATTTATTTTTTGAATGCGATTACTCGGCTCAAGTTTGGTATAACATTCGAAGCAAGGTAAACATGGGAGATGTTAGTCCGAATTGGAATGAGATTTTGGATTGGCTGCTGGTTCGTGTTCGGTCTAAAACGGCTAGAAATTACATTGCAAAAGTTCTAGTTGCGGCTTCCGTTTACTTCATTTGGCAAGAACGAAATGCCAGAACTTTTAAAAACCAGTTGAGACCCCCGGAGAAACTTAGTGAGATTATTTTAAACACGGTCCGTTACAAGTTGATGGGAGCTAAACTGAAGAACACTTCAAGTGTGAGGAGACTTCGTGAAGAGTGGGAGATTCGAGGAGAACAAGTGGAAGATGATGGTGGCTGATTAGTTTTCTTGTTTCTTGCGCATCTGTCTAGATTGTAGTCTAGTTGTGTCTATTTGTTTTTTCCCTTTTGGTTGATTTCTGGTTTCTTTGTTCTACGTTCATGGGGCATGTCTCATGAATGAACTAGTGTAGACAGGCTACACTACTTGTGTTTTTTTGGTTTGTGAATATATAGAATCACCGGGGTAACCCTTTACCCAAAAAAAAATGCTTGGAGCTTGCACGGGGAAGGAGTCGTTGTGGTGTACGGACTGTTATGTTCCGTACTTAATGTTTAAATCCTTATGAACTTACTAAATTTGCGTTTTGAAACTTTAACTTATGAACTATGGACTTAGGCTTTTGATCTCACGTTTATGCTTCCGCTGTTTAAACCAAACAAGGTTAACTAGCTTTGGTCACCAATCGTATTATGTTTGGTTTTATTTACTTAATTGAGTTGTTCAATATGATTGGTGGCTCGATCCTGGTCATGTCACGCCTCCAAGCGGTGATACTCTGCATGGTGGATTTTGGGGGTGTGACAGATTGGTATCAGAGCCATTGGTTATAGTGAACTTGGTTTTAAAAAGGGAAAAGCTTTTTGATAAAACCAGACTATAACCTGTACAGTGCTCAACGATCCACAACGACGCTTCGCTCCACGTGCAAGACTCGACACCATAAGTGGTATGATTTATGTTATATTGTTGGTTAGATAGTTCTCACTGTGCATTAGATAACGTGATACTTGCTATTTGAACCTTGTGTGCTTACGCTCTACTATTGTCCCATACACTTACACACTTTCGCGACACTTTCCTCACTTACGTTGCTTCAATATGAAGATCATGAGCGGACGCGAAGGACGTATCAACCTCACTCAAACCCAGTTGACGGCTTTGATCAACGAACGAGTTGCGGAGGCACTCGCAGCTAACCCTGCAGGAGGTATAACCTGCCATACCAACTCACCTTAGGACGTTTAGATCCTACCTTCACAAACCAACCCTCGTGCTTAACCATGCCTATTATTCTCGCACTACAGGTCAACATGCTCAACCTCCGGTGTGCACGTTCAAAACGTTCATGGACTGCCGACCTACCACTTTCAGTGGCACCGAAGGAGCAGTGGGCCTTCTTCACTGGTTTGAAAAGCTCGAGACTGTTTTCGAGATGTGCGAATGCCCCGAAGACCGTAGGGTGAAATATGCTACCGGAACACTTGAAGGAGCTGCGTTAACGTGGTGGAAGGCACAGGTTCAACTACTAGGACTGGCAGTTGCTAATGCCACGCCCTGGAATGGTTTCAAGGAGCTGATCAAAGAGGAGTACTGTAGTCGGGATGACATCCACAAGCTAGAAGTGGAATTTTACCATCTGAAGATGACGGGGTCTGAGATTGAGGCGTATACTAAGAGGTCAAACGAGCTGGCCATCCTGTGTCCAACTATGGTGGACCCTCCCATCAAACGTATTGAGTTGTACCTCAAGGGCCTTGTACCAGAGATTCAAAGTCACGTGACTTCGGCTAACCTGGGTACCATTCAGCAGATCATTAAGTTAGCCCATCGTCTCACCGATCAAGCTGTGGAACAAAACAAACTGCCCAAGCGTATTGGTGCTGCTACTGTTGACGCACCCAATGATAACAAGCGAAAATGGGATGGGAACTCCGGAAAGGGTTCTACTTCAGTTCAGTCTCAGCAGCGAAAGACTGATGACTACCAGAGTCCTGGTCAGCAACCTTATGGTAACCAAGGGCAGGGTGGATACCGAGGGAACCACCCCAAGTGCAACCGGTGCAACAAACATCACAGCGGGTAGTGCAACAAAGGTCGCTGTCAGAGATGTCAACAGCTGGGTCATGAAGCTAAGGATTGCAGGAGCCCGCGTCCTGCAAATCAGAATCGCCAACAGCAACAAGCTCCACAGAACCACCAGCATCAGCAGGGAAATAAAGGATGCTTTCAGTGTGGCGCTGAAGGCCACTTTAAGAGGAACTGCCCCCAGCTGAACCAAAACCAGAACAATAACCAAGGAAATGGGAACCACAATGGGAATAACAATGGAGGCAACAATGGAGGCGGCAATGGGGGAAACAACAATGGCAATGGGGCAAGAGGTCGTGCTTTCGTGATTGGTCAGGGTGATGCAAGGAACGATCCCAACGTTGTGATGGGTAAGTTTCTTCTGGACGACTTCTTTGTTACTGTTTTATTCGATTCGGGTGCCGATACTAGTTATGTGTCCTTAAAAGTTAGCCAAATGCTTAAGCGCACTCCAACACTTTTGAACACCAAACACGCGGTAGAGCTAGCAAATGGTAAAAGTCTTGAAGCCACACACGTAGTTAAAGGTTGTAACCTCGTCTTAGCTGGTCAGACTTTCCCTATCGACCTTATTCCTATCACACTTGGTAGTTTCGACGTCGTTATTGGGATGGATTGGCTATCTCATCATCAAGCGGAGATTGTTTGCAAGGAGAAAATCCTCCGCATTCCTCGTTCTGGTGAAGAACCTCTCATGATTCGTGGCGACAAGAGTGGTGCTGTCGAAGGCATCATCTCTTTCCTTAAGGCCCAGAAGTGTTTGCGAAAGGGCCACACTGCCATTTTAGCACTCGTTACTGACACATCAACGGAAGAGAAGAGAATCGAAGACATCCCTATTGTGCGCGATTTTCCCGAGGTATTTCCTGAGGAATTACCTGGTCTTCCGCCTCATCGCCAAGTTGAGTTTCAAATCGAGCTAGCTCCTGGAGCAGCGCCAGTAGCTCGAGCACCATATCGTCTAGCTCCATCAGAACTCGAAGAACTGTCCACACAACTACAAGAACTCTTGGAAAAGGGTTTTATACGTCCTAGCTCTTCACCCTGGGGAGCTCCAGTCTTGTTCGTGAAGAAGGAAGACGGTACCTTCAGGATGTGTATTGACTATTGCGAACTTAACAAGGTGACTGTGAAGAATCGTTATCCTCTTCCACGTATTGACGACTTGTTCGACCAGTTGCAAGGGTCGAGCTATTACTCCAAGGTTGATTTGAGATCGGGATACCATCAGCTGAGAGTCCGAGATGAGGACGTCTCCAAAACAGCATTCAGAACTCGTTACGGCCATTACGAGTTTCTGGTTATGCCATTTGGGCTGACGAATGCACCAGCGGTCTTCATGGATCTCATGAACCAAGTGTGCAAGCCTTACCTGGATAAGTTCGTTATTGTGTTCATCGACGATATCCTGATCTATTCTAAGAGTTAGGAGGAACACGAGCAGCATCTACGACTTATGCTGGAACTTCTTCGAAAAGAGCAGTTGTATGCCAAGTTTTCGAAATGTGACTTCTGGCTTCACGAAGTCCACTTTCTAGGCCATGTGGTAAACAAGGATGGAATTCATGTGGATCCATCTAAGGTTGAATCGATCAAGAACTGGCCTGCACCTCGCACACCAACAGAAATCCGCCAATTCTTGGGTTTGGCAGGGTATTATAGGAGGTTTATCAAGGATTTCTCCAAGATTGCGCAACCTCTCACTTCACTGACTCAGAAGGGTGTCATCTATCGTTGGGGTGATGCACAGGAGTCCGCATTTCAACACCTAAAGGATAGACTTTGTAGCGCGCCTATCCTCTCATTGCCTGAGGGCACAGATGATTTCGTGGTTTATTGCGACGCTTCCATCTAAGGACTTGGTTGCGTATTGATGCAACGCGACAAGGTCATTGCCTACGCATCGCGCCAACTTAAAGTTCACGAAAGAAACTACACTACTCATGATCTGGAGCTGGGAGCAGTTGTATTCGCGCTTAAGATATGGAGACATTACCTGTACGGTACAAAGTGCACCATTTACACCGACCACAGGAGTCTCGAGCATATCTTCAAGCAAAAGGAGTTAAACATGCGACAACGCCGATGGGTCAAACTCTTGAATGATTACGAATGCGCTATCAAGTATCACCCGGGCAAAGCCAATGTTGTGGCTGACGCCCTCAGTCGAAAGGATACTTTACCTAAGCGTGTACGTGCTTTACAGCTTACCATCCAATCCAACCTTCCCGCTCAAATTCGAGATGCCCAGGTCGAAGCATTGAAAGCAGAGAACATCAGGGCTGAGTCCCTACGAGGATCGAGGCAACGGCTAGAACAAAAGGAAGACGGCGCCTACTATGTAACGGGGCGTATTTGGGTTCCATTTTATGGCAACTTACGCGAGCTTGTGATGGATGAAGCACATAAGTCTCGTTATTCTGTACACCCTGGTTCGGACAAGATGTACCACGACCTCAAGACTACGTATTGGTGGCCTGGCATGAAAGCCCACATAGCAACCTACGTCAGTAAGTGCTTGACTTGTGCGAGAGTCAAGTCTGAATATCAGAAACCATCAGGCCTACTTCAACAACCGGAGATCCCGAAATGGAAATGGGAGCAAATTTCCATGGATTTCGTTACCGGCCTGCCCAGATCTCAACGCGGCAACGATACCATTTGGGTGATCGTAGATCGACTAACCAAGTCTACACATTTTCTGGCTATCAAAGAAACGGATAAGTTTTCTACTCTTGCAGACATTTACCTAAAGGAAGTGGTATCAAGGCACGGAGTGCCAATCTCTATTATATCTGATCGTGACGCACGTTTTACTTCTGAACTGTGGCAAGCAATGCACAAGTCCTTTGGCTCACGTTTAGATATGAGCACCGCTTATCACCCGCAGACGGATGGGCAATCTGAATGCACCATCCAAACCCTTGAAGACATGCTTAGGGCATGTGTAATCGATTTTGGAAATGGCTGGGAAAAGCACCTCCCGCTAGTGGAGTTCTCATATAACAACAGCTACCACACCAGCATCCAAGCCGCTCCGTTTGAGGCATTATATGGACGCAAATGCCGATCGCCTCTCTGTTGGGCAGAAGTTGGTGACAACCAAATCACTGGCCCAGAACACGTGGTAGACACCACCGAGAAAATTGCTCAGATACGACAGCGAATGGCGGCAGCTCGTGACCGTCAGAAAAGCTATGCTGATAAGGGAAGAAAACCACTCGAGCTCCAGGTTGGGGATCGAGTGCTACTCAAAGTCTCACCTTGGAAAGGTGTAGTCCGCTTTGGCAAACGAGGCAAACTCAATCCGCGTTACGTTGGACCATTTGAAGTCATTGAGAAAATTTGGCAAAGTCGCCTACAGGTTGAATCTACCTGAAGAACTCAGCGGAGTTCACAATGTTTTCCACGTGTCAAATCTGAAGAAGTGTCTGTCAGATGAAACCCTCATAGTTCCTCTTAAGGAACTCACTATCGACGACCAGCTGCGATTCGTCGAGGAACCAGTAGAGATTACGGATCGAGATGTTAAGATCCTCAAAGCATACCAGGATACCTCTGGTCCGAGTTTGTTGGAATGCTCGTCGTGGCCCAGAGTATACATGGGAACGAGAAGACCAAATGAAACTCAAGTATCCCCAACTGTTTAAGAAAAACGCAACCACTACTGAGGCTGAAGCTACTGCAGAATTTCGGGACGAAATTCCAAATCAACGGGGGGATGATGTGACACCCCAGGAAAATCTGGAAAACAACGCAACTTAACTAGCCTCCTCAGTAACCACGCGCTAAATTTCGGGACGAAATTCTCTTAACAGGGGGAGAATGTGACAACCCTCAAAATCTCATGTATTCCGTACAAATTATTAATGATAATTAAAGTGTCTGACGACTGTGTGGAATTACTTAACTGCTTTCTGATATCTATGTTATGCTTACACGTATTTGTTAATATGCTAAGGAATATGCTAGGAATATGCTAAGGAATATGCTAAGGAATATGCTAAGGAATATGCTAAAGAATATGCTAAGGAATATGCTAAGGAATATGCTAAGGAATATGCTAGGAATATGCTAAGAATATGCTAAGGAATATGCTAGGAATATGCTAGGAATATGCTAGGAATATGCTTGGAATATGCTAGGAATATGCTATATGGAAGATCTTATAAATATCACCATTCCACCAAGCTCTCTCTTCTCTCCCTCTCCTTTCCCTTGTTCGGCAGCCACCTTCCACCATACTACCACCATCATCAAGCTCTTTTTCAATCATTCCTCATACATACAAAGGTGTAAGAGGTCCAACAACGAAGCTCGGTGCTCTCGGAAGTGGAAGGACCTCCTCCATTCGCTATTAACCACCACATTTCTTCACTCGAACTTCCCTAGCCTTGAGCTAGTGGTAAGAACTTAGATCCGTTCATTCTTTATGTTATTTTAGTGGTTAATAGATGTTAGAATGATAAAAAGTTAAGAAACTTTAAAGCTCATGAACAAGTCTTGAACATAATGTGTTAAGGTGTGGATAAAGAGAAGTTATGAGTGTAAATCATGTAGATCTTGTGTGATTATGATTATTGGTTGATTATTTGATGATTTGCCGATTAATATTAATGTGTCATGTTGTTGTGGTCACTAAACTTGTTAACGGAATCGATCGAACACGATTTAGAAGGTTAAACACTAAAAATCAGAATCTGTCCAACTTTTACAGCCAACTTCAGTTGGCTGTAAACAGGTCTTAAACTCAACGAAAAACCGATATTTTGAATCTAAAATATGTTATTATGAAATACGGTTCTAATGGCACCGGAATCGTAATTTTTGGACTTCGTTTACTATTTTTAAAGTGTTAATTTGTAACAGCAACTTAAGCTGAATTTTGACAGCAATAAATGGGTGTCGTACTTTCAGTCATAACCTGAGTTTTGTGATGAATCGGACCATGAAAATTTTACTGTAGATGACAACTGAAGTATTTGTAATTACCCCACTGGAATTTCGCAAATCGGACTTACGATGAATTTTTAATAAATTGTTTCGTGGGCTGTGGTCAGAAATACATAAATCTGAGTTCAGTCCGGAATATGAAATTTTTATAAAATATTGGTGATGAACCGGACCCCGATATTTTTACACAATAAAATATGGAATGTTTATGACATCCTATAAAAATTTGGGAATTTTTGGAATAATCTAACTATTTTATTTAAATGTCCGAAAACAGCCGGTTTTGAGTATTAATGCTGAATTGACATAAGTTGTGACTTGCGTGTCTAAATGTCGAGTATGCTATCTGTGAATGATTTGACATGTTATATATGTTATGTGCATTATCGTATGTTTGATTTTGAGTGGGGAATGGACGGGAAACTTAGATGGGCATAAACCGTTACAGTGATGCATGTTGTGTGATAGATACGTGTAGGAACTTTGTGTTCTATTTGAAAACCACTAAATGACTAACTGGTAAATCATACTAGGACGCGATTGACCGACCCTGACTGTTAGCTATATTGAGAATCTAACCGAGCAAACCGAGGTGAGTTCACACACTTTCTAAGGCATGGGATTCCCGGTGGTTTGGGAATGGGTTAAAGAATTAAAACTAAATCTACATATCCTCCTTGGGTAGGATATGTACGGCCATCCTCCAAAGATTGGATGCCATTATTAATCCTACGAATTCTCCTGGTGCAGAATACGTACGTTTTGGTCCTCCTGGTGCAGGACAACAACCTTAAAACTAACTAGACAAAACTCTATCATGAAGTCCCTCAATTTATATCGACTTAATCGCCGAGGCCAATGGCGAGCGGGTCATTAGTTAATAGCGCTATTAGGTTTAACAAACCTCACACCGTGCCGGTAGGACGGGCGTGTACTAATGGACTATGGCAGATTGTCAGTGATGATAGACACTGATATAGGGCACAACTTATTTGCGTAGCAGTCGATATCATACCGTCTAGTAGTTCAAACGGGGAAAACCCCCACTGATCATGGTTATGGATTAGGTAAAGAAAAAGGAAATGGTTAAACATACTTTCAACTATGGGGTGACCCCCACGGCAAATAAGCCAACGAAAGTCAAACCACGTTTTCAGAAACAACTTAAAAAAAAACTAAACAACCAAACGTGAACTCACTCAACTTTGTTGTTGACTCGTTGTTACATGCCTTACAGGTCGCTAAATGCTTGGAGCTTGCACGGGGAAGGAGTCGTTGTGGTGTACGGACTGTTATGTTCCGTACTTAATGTTTAAATCCTTATGAACTTACTAAATTTGCGTTTTGAAACTTTAACTTATGAACTATGGACTTAGGCTTTTGATCTCACGTTTATGCTTCCGCTGTTTAAACCAAACAAGGTTAACTAGCTTTGGTCACCAATCGTATTATGTTTGGTTTTATTTACTTAATTGAGTTGTTCAATATGATTGGTGGCTCGATCCTGGTCATGTCACGCCTCCAAGCGGTGATACTCCGCATGGTGGATTTTGGGGGTGTGACAACAACCATGCACAGCTAATACACTTTGGGCCCAATAACTAACAGCCCAGTCGAGACCAGGTGGTGGGAACACACAGTTGCGAGTCGCAACCGGAGGTTGCGGCTTGTCACGATTTGGTTACGAGTCGCAACCGCCGTAGTCTCGACTTGTCATGTTGTGGTTGCGAGTCGCAACCGGGCGGTTTCGAATCGCAACCGACGTTCTTGAGTTGTCATGGTTTGGTTGCGAGTCGCAACCGGAGGTTTCGAGTCGCAACCTTGGAAACGTGCACAAGAAACCTTCTAGAACCTGGCGGATGTACTAACCAATAGAATTCTGTTTTCATGAGATTTTGTACTGGCCAATAAGAGTGCATAAACATGTTTTATTGTCTAATCTATGTTCAAAACGGATCAAACAGCCATATTTCAAATATTCATATGATATTCAACCCACATTTATCCAGTTCATCATCTTGCAAGCATGTTCACCCAAAACAAAATACCATTTAGTCATCAATATCGGCCCTATATCTAGCACATAATCATCATCAACATAACTAATATTCATTCTTCATCATTCACTTAAACATATTTACAACATAACATACAATCATCGGTTTAATGGTAATGCATAACATGCTATACTAACATTTATTCTAAACACCAAACACCCTATACTAACCATCATTTATCATTCAAATGTCTTATGTTCACATATTTCATTCAAACATCCAACTAATCAAATAGTTTGTGCATCAAGAACCATCATTTTAAGTCAAACAACTATAATACACTAACCGGTTGGATGAAGGGTTACAAAAGATCGATGAACCAAGTTCCGAGTGATGACCACAAGCTTGAACCGAGATGATCCGAGATGATCCGAGAGCTCCTCTTGTTGTTGCCGGTTTGATCCGTGAGAGGGAGAGGAGAGGGGGTGAGTTTGATGTTAGAACCTTAGGGTTTTAGGGTTTTTAGAGAGAGAGAGAGGGAGAGTGTGTGAGATGAGGGAGTGTGAGAGTGATGTTGCCAAATGGTGCAAGTTGTGAGGGTGGCCGGTTATATATCTCGAGTGGGTAAGGGGGGGTTTCCGGGTGGGCTAAGGTTACGGCCCAACCGGCCCGTATCGTTACTTGTTTACTCGAGACTGAGTGGTCTCGAGTCGGGTTCGGTTCGGTTCACACTTATATATATATATCTATATATACATACATAATACACACGACACAATCAAAAGATCACATAATGCACAACAATAAATAACAAGTTCTCATTTAATATTATATCTATGCACATACATTCATTTTAAAGACGACAGTTGGTTCGGGGAAAACCCGAAGTGTCACATTATCCCCAAGTTTTAAGAACTTTCGTCCCGAAAGTTAAAGCAGCCACTGACAAGCTAGTAAAAGTGAGAGCGTTTCAACGAGGTGTCACATCATCCCCCCGTTAGTTTGGAATTTCGTCCCGAAATTCAGTTGTAGCTTCAGTGCTGGGGGTTTCATTTGGGAACAACTGGGGATACTTGCGCTTCATCTGGTCTTCCCGCTCCCAGGTAAACTCTGGGCCACGGCGTGAGTTCCAACGAACTCGCACGAGGGGTATCTGGCTACGTTTGAGGGTTTTGATCTCACGATCCGTGATCTCAACCGGTTCCTCAGTAAAGTGTAGCTATTCGTCAATAGTAAGTTCCTTGTAAGGAATGACGAGTGTTTCATCTGACAAGCACTTCTTCAGATTAGACACGTGGAAGACGTTGTGCACAGCACTCAGTTCTTCGGGCATATTCAATCTGTAAGCGGCCGTACCGATCTTTTCGGTAACTTCAAAGGGTCCGACATATCTTGGATTAAGCTTGCCCCGTTTTCCAAAACGAACCACACCCTTCCAGGGTGAGACCTTAAGTAGAGCCCGTTCACCAACCTGGAACTCTTGTGGTTTTCTATCTTTATCAGCGTAATACTTTTGACGGTCACGAGCTGCCGCCATGCGTTGCCTAATCTGGGCAATCTTTTCCGTGGTGTCGACTACATGTTCCGGGCCTGTGATCTGGCTGTCACCAACCTCAGCCCAGCAGAGAGGCGATCGACATTTACGGCCGTACAATGCCTCAAAGGGTGCTGCCTGAATGCTGGTGTGGTAGCTGTTGTTGTAGGAGAATTCCACCAACGGTAGGTGCTTCTCCCAATTCTTGCCAAAATCGATCACACATGCCCTGAGCATGTCTTCGAGGGTTTGGATGGTGCGTTCGGACTGCCCATCCGTTTGCGGGTGATAAGCGGTGCTCATGTCTAAACGTGAGCCAAAAGATTTGTGCATGGCTTGCCACAACTCAGAAGTAAAACGCGCGTCGCGATCAGAAATAATAGAGGTAGGCACCCCGTGCTTCGAGACTACTTCTTTTAAGTATACCTCTGCTAGGGTCGAGAACTTGTCTGTTTCTTTAATGGCCAAGAAGTGTGCAGACTTAGTTAAGCGATCCACTATCACCCAAATGGTGTCATTTCCGCGCTGAGACCTAGGCAGGCTAGTAACAAAATCCATGGAAATCTGCTCCCATTTCCATTGCGGGATCTCTGGCTGTTGGAGTAGGCCTGATGGTTTCTGATACTCAGCCTTGACTCTTGCGCAGGTTAAACATTTCCTGACATAGGTTGCTATGTGGGCTTTCATGCCAGGCCACCAATAAGTAGCCCTCAAGTCGTGGTACATCTTATCTGACCCTGGATGTACTGAGTAACGGGACTTGTGAGCTTCATCCATCACAAGGTTACGCAAATTTCCATAAAGCGGAACCCATATGCGTCCGGCTACGTAGTAGGCGCCGTCTTCTTTTTGTTCCATTCGTTGTCTCGATCCTCGTAGGGACTCGGCCCTGATGTTCTCGGCTTTCAGTGCTTCAACCTGAGCATTTCGAATCTGATTAGGGAGGTTCAAGTGGATAGTGAGCTGTAAAGCACGAACACGCTTGGGTTTGGTCTCCTTTCTGCTGAGGGCATCGGCTACCACATTAGCCTTGCCTGGGTGATATTTGATTGCACACTCGTAGTCATTTAGGAGTTCGACCCATCGGCGTTGCCGCATATTCAATTCCTTTTGTCCCATTATGTGCTGGAGACTCTTGTGATCAGTGTAAATCGTGCACTTGGTGCCATACAAGTAGTGTCTCCAAAGCTTGAGCGCGAAGACCACAGCTCCAAATTCTAAGTCATGCGTCGTATAGTTCCGTTCGTGGACCTTGAGTTGTCGCGAGGCGTAAGCAATAACTTTCTCGCGTTGCATCAATACGCAGCCAAGTCCTTGAATAGAAGCATCGCAGTAGACGACGAAGTCGTCGGTACCTTCAGGTAAGGAAAGAATAGGAGCACTACAAAGATTCCTCTTTAGTTCCTGGAAGGCAGATTCCTGAGCATTACTCCATTTGTAAGCAACACCCTTCTGAGTGAGTATCGTAAGTGGTTGCGCGATCTTAGAGAATCCCTTGATAAACCTTCGATAGTATCCCGCCAATCCCAAGAATTGGCGAACTTCGGTCGGAGTCTTAGGCACAGGCCAATTCTTAATGGACTCAATCTTAGCAGGGTCAACATGAATCCCTTCCTGATTGACGATGTGTCCAAGGAAATGGACTTCTCTAAGCCAGAAATCGCATTTCGAGAATTTGGCGTACAGTTGCTCATTGCGAAGAAGTTCGAGAATAAGACGTAGGTGTTGTTCATGCTCCTCTTGGCTCTTTGAGTAGATTAGGATGTCGTCGATGAATACGATCACGAACTTGTCGAGGTAGGGTTTGCATACTCGGTTCATGAGATCCATGAAGATCGCAGGAGCGTTGGTCATTCCGAAAGGCATAACAAGGAATTCGTAGTGACCATAGCGGGTTCTGAAAGCAGTCTTAGAGATGTCCTCATCGCGGACTCTCAGTTGGTGATAACCCGATCGCAGATCGATCTTGGAATAATAGCTCGACCCTTGCAGCTGGTCGAACAGGTCGTCGATACGGGGAAGTGGATAACGATTCTTGATGGTAACCTTGTTAAGCTCGCGGTAGTCAATGCACATTCGGAATGAGCCATCTTTCTTTTTGACGAAGAGCACTGGGGCTCCCCAGGGTGATGAACTGGGACGGATAAAACCTTTGTCCAAAAGTTCTTGTAGTTGAGTAGAAAGCTCCTTGAGCTCCGCGGGGGCTAATCGATAAGGTGCACGAGCTATAGGCGTTGCTCCGGGAGCTAGCTCGATTTGAAATTCGACCTGACGGTGAGGAGGGAGTCCAGGTAGTTCCTCCGGGAATACCTCGGGATAGTCGCGTACCACTGGAAAATCTTCAATCCTATTTTCCCTTTTCTGTGTGTCGGTAATGAGTGCTAAGATAGCGGTGTGCCCTTTTTGTAGATACTTCTGGGCCTTTAAGAATGAAATGATGCCTGTGACTTCTCCGCTCTTGTCGCCTTGAACTATAAGAGGTTTGCCAGGGGGACGGGGAATACGAATAGCTTTCTCCTGGCAGAGGATTTCAGCTCGATGTTTAGATAACCAATCCATACCAATAACGACGTCGAAGCTTCCAAGAACGATGGGGAAAAGATCGATACGGAAGGTCTGACCAGACAACTCTAATTTGCAGTTACGAATTATGTGTGAGGCCTCGAGGTTTCTACCATTAGCTATTTCAACGGTGTGCTTAGAGCTCAGCGGCGTAAGAGTGAGCTTAAGTTTCTTACTAATACGTAGGGATACATAACTAGCATCTGCTCCGGAATCAAATAGCATGGAAACATAACGATCATTAAGTAGGAACTTACCCGCTACAACGTTGGGGTCATTCCTTGCTTCCCCAGCTCCAATCACAAAAGCTTTTCCTCTAGCACCGTTTCCAGCATTGTTGTTGTTGTTCCCAGCACCCTGATTGTTGTTGTTTTGATTCAGTTCAGGGCAATCCTTTCGCATGTGCCCCATTGCTCCACACTTGAAGCATCCACGGTTGTTTCCTTGTTGCTGCTGTTGCTGTGGCTGTTGCTGATTCTGCCTAGCTGGGAACTGGCTTCGGCAGTCTTTGGCTTCATGCCCCATCTTGTTGCATCGCTGACATTGACCTTTTCCACATGGCCCACTGTGATGTCGATTGCATTTGTTACACTTAGGGTGGTTTCCTCGATAGCCACCCTGTTGCTGAGGACCCTTGTTGCTTTCAGTCTTCCTTTGTTGAACTGGGGCCTGAGTGGGGTTAGCATCCTTTCCCTGACTTCCATCCCACTTTCGCTTGTTATCGCCAGAAGTTCCAGCAGTAGCACCGATCCTCTGGGGCAACTTGCCCTCTTCCACAGCCTGATTGGTGAGTTTGTGAGCAAGACGAACCACAGGCTGTATGGTGTTGAGGTTGGCCGAGGTCACATGGCTCCGGATTTCTGGGACCAAGCCTTTGATGTACAATTCGACCCTTCGATACATAGGCTGGGACATGTTTGGGCAAAGTGCAGCATAGTCATTGGACTGCTTGGTGTAGGTCTCAATCTCTGACCCAACCATCTTGAGTGCATAGTACTCGTTCTCAAGTTTGTGGATGTCATCCCTGTGACAGTACTCCTCTTTGATCATGTCCTTGAAATCTTCCCATGCCGTAGCATTAGCAGTTTCCAGACCAAGCATCTGAATTTGTGCTTTCCACCATGAAAGCGCGTTTCCTTCAAGCGTACCAGTTGCGTACTTAACCCAGTTAGCAGGGGGACACTCGCAGACGGCAAAGACAGCTTCGGCCTTTTCAATCCAATGCAGAAGGCCTATGGCACCCTCAGTGCCGTTGAAAGGGAGAGGCTTGCCATCCATGAAGGTTTTGAAAGTACAAACGCGTGGTTGCGCAGGCGCAGGCTGACCTCCAGGGTGAGCTGCGAAAGCTGCAGCCACCGTGTTGAGCAAGTTAGCGAATTGAGCCTGAGTCATGTTAACGCTTCCTCTTCCGCGTCCACTCATTGTCTTCATAACCAGAAAACACAGTATGAGTGTGATGTCGTAACGTAGCGAGAATAAGATAGAAGAGGGAGGTGTATCTATCTAATCAGGCACACTAGTATGTATAGTAGAGCAGTTAACATAAGACAAGCAAGTAAACACAAGTCCGAGCTACGAGGTCTAGTATGTCGAGTCTTGCCCTTGGAGTGTAGTGTCGTCACGAGTCACGGGTTATAGTCTGGTTTTTCTCAAAAAGACTCTTCTTTTTAAAACCAAGTTCACTATAACCAATGGCTCTGATACCAATCTGTCACACCCCCAAATTCCACCTGCGGAGTACCGTCCGCTTGAGGGCGTGACCGACCAGGATCCAGCCACCAATTATACTGAGCATTGGATAGTAGTAAGGATGATTACCAACCATAATGGTTAGTAAACACCATAGTTTAAAGTTCAACGTTTAGGTTCAAATAACAGTTAAGTAAGTAGCGGAAGCATAGGCAAAATAGTTTAAACAAAGTTCATAATTCAAATTATTTAGAACCCAACACGCGGGTTTAGACGACCACTACACTTCCCAAGCAGCAGCTCCTCAGTCACTGGTTACCTGCAAAGCATGCAGTAAGGGGTCAACAATAATGCTGAGTGAGTTCACTAGTTGTCCAGTTTTAATTACCAAAAACTTGTTTCACCAGTTAATTTATCCGTTTATACATGCCATGGGGAGCTACCCCAAAAGTTAGCAACTAAACTGTTTTTCCAATACCGAACACTAGGTGACCGTTGCGTATCCGCAAGAGAGTGCCCCGATGTCAATGTTCTATCATCATTGACGGATGCCTGAGTACATTAGTTCACGACCGATCCCATACCTTGGCACGGTGTGAGGTTGGTAAGACCTAAATAGCGCTATCAACTAATAACCCGTTCGCCTGGCCCCGGCGACTAATCGGTATTAAGTAGTAGGGACTTTAAGTGATAGAGTTTCGTTTAGTGCCGTTTGTTGCAATCCGTATAAACAGTAATTAACTAAAAGGTTCCCCATAACAAGGGAAGAAAAGTAAGTTGTATCCCTCATAAGGGGATAGTGTTGTTTTTAGTTCCGTTTCCCAAACCACCGGGAATACATGCTTTAGGTTGTGAACTCACCTTGGGTTGCTCGGTAGATTAATTACCCGGTTGATCACGTTGGTCACCACGTCCTAGCATGGTTACCAATATAGGTCAAGTTGGGGTACAAGTATTCACGTATAATCTACACATAACTAACACATAGCATGCACAACATATGATTACAGCAACAGTTAATAGTCAACACGTAGCCCACTTAAACAGTAACAACCATGCACAGCTAATACACTTTGGGCCCAATAACTAACAGCCCAGTCGAGACCAGGTGGTGGGAACACACAGTTGCGAGTCGCAACCGGAGGTTGCGGCTTGTCACGATTTGGTTACGAGTCGCAACCGCCGTAGTCTCGACTTGTCATGTTGTGGTTGCGAGTCGCAACCGGGCGGTTTCGAATCGCAACCGACGTTCTTGAGTTGTCATGGTTTGGTTGCGAGTCGCAACCGGAGGTTTCGAGTCGCAACCTTGGAAACGTGCACAAGAAACCTTCTAGAACCTGGCGGATGTACTAACCAATAGAATTCTGTTTTCATGAGATTTTGTACTGGCCAATAAGAGTGCATAAACATGTTTTATTGTCTAATCTATGTTCAAAACGGATCAAACAGCCATATTTCAAATATTCATATGATATTCAACCCACATTTATCCAGTTCATCATCTTGCAAGCATGTTCACCCAAAACAAAATACCATTTAGTCATCAATATCGGCCCTATATCTAGCACATAATCATCATCAACATAACTAATATTCATTCTTCATCATTCACTTAAACATATTTACAACATAACATACAATCATCGGTTTAATGGTAATGCATAACATGCTATACTAACATTTATTCTAAACACCAAACACCCTATACTAACCATCATTTATCATTCAAATGTCTTATGTTCACATATTTCATTCAAACATCCAACTAATCAAATAGTTTGTGCATCAAGAACCATCATTTTAAGTCAAACAACTATAATACACTAACCGGTTGGATGAAGGGTTACAAAAGATCGATGAACCAAGTTCCGAGTGATGACCACAAGCTTGAACCGAGATGATCCGAGATGATCCGAGAGCTCCTCTTGTTGTTGCCGGTTTGATCCGTGAGAGGGAGAGGAGAGGGGGTGAGTTTGATGTTAGAACCTTAGGGTTTTAGGGTTTTTAGAGAGAGAGAGAGGGAGAGTGTGTGAGATGAGGGAGTGTGAGAGTGATGTTGCCAAATGGTGCAAGTTGTGAGGGTGGCCGGTTATATATCTCGAGTGGGTAAGGGGGGGTTTCCGGGTGGGCTAAGGTTACGGCCCAACCGGCCCGTATCGTTACTTGTTTACTCGAGACCGAGTGGTCTCGAGTCGGGTTCGGTTCGGTTCACACTTATATATATATATCTATATATACATACATAATACACACGACACAATCAAAAGATCACATAATGCACAACAATAAATAACAAGTTCTCATTTAATATTATATCTATGCACATACATTCATTTTAAAGACGACAGTTGGTTCGGGGAAAACCCGAAGTGTCACAAAATACCCCAACACCCCCATTGCATTTCTCACTAGAATTCTGATTTTGAGAGCTCTAAGTTGAAACCATTGTTTCATACCTGAGTTCTTGGATCGGGATTAGCATTCGGGGACCCTTCGTAAGTATTCTTTCGTTCTTTTCCTTATTTTACTGCTTTTCGAGTCAGAAAGTCAAACTTTGTTTGACTTTCAGCGTTGACCAGTAATGGTCAATGCGAAGTTCGTTTGAACTTCGCAACGTGAGTGTAATCACGTTGGTTATAGTCCCTTGGGACTATGCCTACTGATTACCACGTTGTTTAGGGTCGTAGGGTAAGCGATCTAATAAATCGCTTATACCTTCGAACCCGACCCAGTTTGGTCGATCATTAGGATCCGACCAAATACATTAGGTGACCATAGTAGGTAGGGAATAACCTTCCGAGGTTATACCCTATGGTCACATCGTTTAAGTAGTTGTATGATAGGTAGTTTATATGCCTTAGGTAAATTACCAGAATACCCTTTTCATGTATAATTGGTAATTAAGCATATGTAACCTAAACTTTTGTCACATAACTGATTATGTAACATGTTTAGGCATATAACACTTGTCATAGGACTAGTTAGGCGGTCCGAACGCGTTTCACGCGAACGACGCGTTAAAGTAGCATAAGCTACCTAAACGGGTCGTAATGGGTCGTAAGCAGTTAGGTTAAGTTTCATTTAGTATGTAGGCTTTGTTAAACCATATCACACGAGTCTCCACACTCGTTTGGTTTACAAACCCTAATGCTACCCAGTCTTCCGATTTAGGTCCGGTTATTTAACATAGTTACTTATATTAGGTGCCGTTTGATTCCGAGATCTCTAGCACTGTTTGGTGGTTATCTTTAGACAACTGAGCAATCTCAAGTGAGTACATAGACCCCTCTTTTACTGTTTTCCAAACTGTTTTGGGGTGGAACACATGTGCCTACTTGTTACTTTCATGCTTTCCTGTTTTCACATCATATACATGCTATGTTCGTTAGTACATTATAGTACATGATTTCATTTCATCTTATGCTAGGTGTGCCCATTGTGTGCATTACTTAGTACATTGTTTTACATGACATTTCCTGCTAGGTGTGCCCATTGTGTGCATTACTTAGTACATTGTTTTACATGACATTTCATGCTAGGTGTGCCCATTGTGTGCATTACTTAGTACATCGTTTTACATGACATTTCCTGCTAGGTGTGCCCATTGTGTGCATTACTTAGTACATTGTTTTACATGACATTTCATGCTAGGTGTGCCCATTGTGTGCATTACTTAGTACATCGTTTTACATGACATTTCACGCTACGTATGTTCATTTGATTACATACTTAGTGCATCGTTTTCACATGCTCACATTTTGTTATGACATTTGGTTTGTTTACATGGGACAATACATTCATTAACATTAGCTACGCCGTTCGTTAGTAGGTAGTGGTACCATAGGAATTGACAACTCCCGTTCCGGACATCCCAGGGTAAGGGGACAGAAAGGAATGACCGAATTCGTTGACATAAGACAGATAGACCTTTAATTTGTTTAAAGGGTTTATCACCACAGTCGCCAGGCTTGGATGTATGCATATTCACAATACCGCATAAATGTTCATATTAAATATTTGCATGCATTTACACAAAACATAGCTTTGATTTAAACCAAGTTTTACTTCAATACTTTGTTTTTGTGCATATGGTTTAGTTTGAGACATTTCACTTGCCATACATGATATTTGACATAGACATTTGACATGGATATTTGACATAGACATTTGACATGGATATTTGACATAGACATTTGACATGGATATTTGACATAGACATTTGACATGGATATTTGACATAGACATTTGACATGGATATTTGACATAGACATTTGACATGGATATTTGACATAGACATTTGACATGAATATTTGACATAGACATTTTGACATGATTTACATCTTGACATGAACATTTTACATTGTTTGGTTTGGTTTGATTAAGTGATTAAGTAACGATGCGTGTGTAATATGATACAAGCATGGTGGATACGCCGCTGGTACTTCCTATATATAAGTGTTTGTATGGTATTACATGTCGTAACGTTATTTGAATCATTTCAGTTTGAGACATAGAACATTTCATACAAATAACATACTTTTCACAAGACATTGATTTATAAACAACTTATCTTATGCAAACATATTTTACTTGGTTATTCATTTAACCTTACATTTATTTATACTTATCATCTGATCTTATCGTTTTTCAAATGATTTAAAAGACAAAGCAAATAACAAGGTTCATGACTAAACATTTTCTCAAACATAAGTCATGAATCTTATTTTCACAAAACCTATGTATCTCACAGGCATTTTTATGCTGACGTACCTATTTTCACATGTGTTTTTCAGGAACTGTTGCATAAGATGATCAAGATACACATAGGCAGACTTGGGCTTTAGTGACAATAAAAGATGCAAGACTAGTTAATTATGTTGTATTTCCTTGTTTGATTAAGGCATTGTAACACTTTTAATCAATAAAACGAAACTTAAATTTCCATGGTTATGAAACATTAATTCTGTTGCAACACGCCCCGATGTTTCCGCCGCGATTTGTTGTTTTACGCGGTCGGGGTGTGACAGGAGCGGTAGATCTATCTGGGTGTAGCGAGCCCAGCCCCCGGCCAAACTAGAAACGGACCGTGGGGTGACTTTGTCCACATACTTTGCCGTGGCGAAATCTGCTAGGTTTGAGTCTCCCTATTTGCACTTCACATATGTCAGTGGCCTTGCAAACCATTGGTGATCACAAGTCCCCTTACACTGCTACATACCACAACTATTTTTATACTCACAAGTGTTTTACATACTCACTTACACATGAACTCGCTCAACATTATTGTTGATTTTTCAACTCACATGTATTTCAGGAAATTAAACGGATCTGGCACGGTATGGAACGTTTTCCGCTGCACCTGTCATGAAGTCATCAGGGTTTAGGGTTGTGTCTCTTACCTGGACAAGACACAATCCCTAAATCACGTTTATGTTTTGTTATAAGTTGTAATGTTACTGAACAAGGTTGTGGTTGCATGTTAAAAACAATGGTATTGTATGTTGTTTTCTAAACTTAATGGATGACTTGCATGGTTTTTAAATTCATATAGCTTTGTTATGATTAAGCTATGGTATTAAGAAGTCACACCAAAATTTACCACGCTTCCGCAAAGCCAGGGTGTGACAGTAAACAATTTGTATCATGTACTTCACCCCCAAAGTTGTAAAACGGAAAACAGTTAAAAGAAAAGGGGGACATGAACTCACAGTCTTGCGTCTCGAAATCCGGTGTAACTCAAAGCTGCTACTCGATCACACGACTCCTACAAACGTGCTAAGGTGTATTAGACGGATGGGTCGTGCCTTGACTTTAGTCTTAATTAGTATCTTTGAGTTACGTTTCTTTGTGTCTTAATATTATCCCAAAGTATATAATTATTTGTTAAAATAATAAATATTTTAACTTAAATTATATTTATTAAATTTTGGAATATTAGTTAAAATAATATATTTTAACTTGA
The DNA here is from genome assembly GCA_030545235.1 of Helianthus tuberosus. Lineage (NCBI taxonomy): Eukaryota > Viridiplantae > Streptophyta > Magnoliopsida > Asterales > Asteraceae > Helianthus > Helianthus tuberosus. The sequence continues at coordinate 104,359,928 of CM060351.1, forward strand.
CATATTATGTACTTATACATGTATATCTTCCCCAAGGATGGGTGTATTCATACTCGTATTCTTAAACTTGTATATTTTCGTCAAGTATCGGTGGCGTATTCCGGTGTATTTATACGCACGAGAATACATATTTTTATTTTGTTTATTAAGTATTCTTATACTTAATTTTTGTATTTATTTTTCCGGAATACTATTTTCAATAAAAATCACCAAGGTACATATATTCTTGATATATATATATATATATATATTATATATATTTTAAGAAAAACTTTTATAGAAAATTACCTATAACTTTTCCCTTGGCAAAAAATAATTGTATTTCTATGTAAACTCCAAAAATAATATATTTTCAAGATTACTTAGAAAATATATATATAATTCCATTTTTCACCCCAAATAATAATATTTTCTAAATTTATTTAAGAAAATATATATTTTCTCCAAAAATATTATATTTTCTAGTTGTTCAAGAAAATATATATATTTGTCTTTACCTAAAAATAATATGGTTTGTTCTTGTAAAAAATATGATATATTTTTGGTAATAATTATAAAAATCATATTTTTGATCTCTTGGTTCCCAAAATACCGTTTATCAAAATATGCTTATGAATTTAATTCCGGAATATTTTGTGTAAGTTATATTCCTTGTTCGGTTTCTCCAATATTTTGGGTATAAATTATATATTTATTTTCTTGGGATTTTGTTAATATTTTGTGCTATAATTTCTTGGTATTTTGGTAAGTTATATCATTTCAAGTCCTAAAATAATATAACTAATACACATAATATACAAGTAATCACACACATTGTGACATCTAAATATATATATTTTCCTAAATACATATTTAGTCACTTTTATTTATTAAAAACCAACCTCCAACATTTGTAATTTCTGTAACAAAAATTATGGCAAATTTTATATGAAAATAATGGTTAAAATATACTTGTTAACACTTGTTTAAAAATATTTTTCTAAGTGTTTAATTTCTAGAAAAAAATTACCATAGTTTCCCCTTAAAAATGGAGGTTTCCATGCTTTCAAAGCATATCATTTTCTTTTAAAAATCATCACAAATCGTCAACAATTCATACAACACTTACCATGTGCCAAAATCATGCACTTTACACTACTTCATGAACTTGAAAATTTATAAAAATTTGTAGTAACTTAGTAGAGTGTTTAGTAAGCTTAGTTACCCTTTAAAGTGTGGTTATTTGTTTAAAAAGATCATTCTTGAAGATTTTAGATCTTTACAACTTGTAACTTGATTTTCTAACAATATTTCTTCTTGAATTTTTCTTGTTAATAATATGTTTCTACACTTGATTAACCACTAAAAATGTGATTAGTTTCCTTAAAAACCATGGTTATGTAAATCTTGTAATTTAACTTAGTTTTTTGAGAAAATCATTTTTGAAATCACACATTTACAAGACTTATATTATACTTTGATCATCATCATTCAAGAAAAACACTTCATACTTCAAGTTCAGGCTTACATAAAGTATGATCATCTTGGTCTTTCACAAGATCATCCACTCATCTTGCTAGATCATGTCTTTAATCACAATCTATCAAGTTTCATATGATGTTTAACATCATAAACACAAACAATCAACAATCAAGAAGCATATAAACACTTAAACAACATAGATTATCATGATTTAGAGCTTTATGTTAAAGATTCTGTTCTTGATCTTTGATGTTCTTCATGATTAGTGATTTACATATACTTTTAACCAACATAACAAGATGTAAAATGGGATTAGAACGATCTTACTACTAGCACAAGGCTAGGGAAGAACACAGGATGAAGATGATGCTAATCTTGGTGGTTAAAAGCTTGTGAGAGAGGTCCTTCACCTTCCAATGGCTCCTAGCTTCTTTATCAAGCTCCTAGCACCTTGTAATCACTAGAGCATGGATGGAAATGAGATGAAAGGTGGTGGTGGTGGTGCTCTTGTTCTCGACCGAAGGTGGGAGAGGAAGAGAGGGGAGTGAAATGTTGGTGATGTTGTGAAGATAATGAGAATGATGGTCTAAGGGTTACACTTATAATATCCCAACAGCAAGTTATCTAATGTGTAATATGTTCCAAAAGCAACAACATAATCTATTAAAAAATTTAGGAAAAATCCAAGGTGGGCCACCTTGTGGTGACCGTAAATAGAGGGGGGGTATAGATTAGGTCGTAATGGTTAGTTAAGTTTACAAGTTAGATTCTAATGTTTAGTTAGGGTATATAGTTGTTATGTTGTTATAATAGGTGTTATGATGTTCGGGGACCATAACTAGCTCGGAAATGATAAAACAATGCTTCTAGTGAAAATTTGGTGTTTCAAGTAGTGTCCGGTTGTTCGGTTGGTTACTGGTTCGTTAAGGTGCTAAACTATGCAGTTTAGTGTGCTTTATGTTACCTTTTGTGACAGTTTTGATTCCCGACACTTAGGGAAGTATTCTGGACCATTTAACCATAATTCTGCATAATATTAAGTTGTCTAAATGCTGATTTTTGATGAATTCTGCAGAATTCTGCAGTTTATGTGAGTTTTAGTCACTTTCCGGCACTTAAACTATCACTAGGAAGGCAGTTTTATGATCCTTACTTTCATACACACTACACTAGTGTAACTCTTGGTTTCTGGCCCATTCTGTTTCTCAATACCATGTCTGTCTAAGTACTGAACTCCTGTCAACATTTCTAATTTGTCTGATAACTGTGCTATCTTTGTTTCGTGCATCTTTTGAATGATAAAGTGTTGCATGCAATAATGATAATGACATTATGCAATATGTGATGCACATGTATGTATATGACGATAATCAGAAAGCATTCCTGTCATTAATTCAAATCAGCACAGTCATTAAGTCATAAATTACTGTTTAAGTATTGTACAGATACATGAAATTTTGACAATTGTCACAGTAATCGTCGATAGATTGACAAAGTCCACACACTTCTTGCCGATACGGGAGAAGGATAGTACAGAGAAACTAGCAAAGCTCTATCTCAAAGAAATAGTGGCTCGTCATGGAGTGCCTATTTCAATCATTTCAGACCGAGACGGTCGCTTTATTTCAAGAATTTGGAAGTCATTTCAAGAGGCCTTTGGATCTCACTTAAATCTAAGCAAAGCCTTTCATCCACAAACTGACAGCCAGAGCGAACGGACAATCCAAACATTCGAAGATATGCTTCGTGAGTGTGTTATGGATTTGGGTGGCAACTGGGATACTCACTTACCGTTAGTTGAGTTTTCCTACAACAACAACTACCTTACAAGTATACAAGCTGCACCGTTCGAAGCTCTCTATGGTTGAAAGTTTCGCTCTCCGCAATGTTGGGCGAAAGAGGGCGATAAACCACTAATCGATCCGAAATTAGTCCAAGAGACTACGGATAAAATCTTTCAGATCAGAGACCGTATCAAGGTGGCTCGCGATCGACAAAGAGCTACGCAGACAAGAGACAGAAGCCATTATCTTTCAAGGTTGGAGACAAAGTCTTGTTGAAAGTCTCGCCTTGGAAGGGCGTAGCGAGGTTCGGTAAGCGTGGAAAGCTTAACCCACGATATGTAGGACCATTTGAAATCCTAGAAAAGATTGGCACCGTTGCCTACAAGTTGAAGTTACCAGAAGAACTTAGTAGTGTGCACGACACATTTCATGTGTCGAATCTTAAGAAGAGTCTAACACATGAGACGGTTATCATCCCGGTGGATGAGGTTCACATCGACGATAAACTCCGATACACTGAAGACCCCGTCGAAGTCATGGATTGGAAGATCCAGAAAACACGGAGGAGTCGTATCAAGTTAGTAAAACTGCGTTGTAACTCTCGACACGGACCCGAGTATACATGGGAACGTGAAGACTAAATCAAGGCAAAATATGCTCACTTGTTCGCAAAGACTCCTGCAAAGGATGACTTAGCTTGAATTTCAGGACGAAATTCTCAATAACATGGGGAGAATGTGACAACTGCTAGTTTCCGGTAACTTTCGTACATTTAAATTACTCATTTTTAGCTATACATTTATGTGTTTTAAACATCCGAATTGCATATTTCATGACATACACTTAGAATACTCATGGAATACTTATTTATGATGCACATGATTCATTTTTATTGAGTACATTTGAAACAGTTTAAATAATGCATCGAAACAACTAGTATAGTACCTAGTGAACTAGTGTGCTGACAGAAACGTAGGATCCACATAAACCATCTTAATGACATCTTTAGGACTCAGAAGAAAGTCCAACATCAAATATACATTAAACCCTAATTAGGAATGCAAGGCTTTGGTTTAATACCTTCCCGAAGTCCGATACCACTAAAAACTGCCCGAAAAGCACTAAAAGACACAATTTCAACACTTTTCTGCAATAATTCAGCAGAAATCAGCATTGTAAGTTTATTGCAATGTAAAAAGTGTCGTTTAACCTAGAATTCATATGAGAATACCTTGGGGTATCATCTAAACCAATAATCACATCAATTCCCACAACTTACACAAGCTTAGCATTCAAATAACGACTAACGGAACCAACGCCAAACGAATATCCAAACGATATCTAATCTTTTTTTAGTAACCATCTAACATTATTTGGGTCATTTAAGTCTAGTAATGACCACTTAACACCTTGAAACAAGTAAAACACTTAAATATCTAAGTTTTTCTAACATCCTTCTAAAAATTCTAACACTTTTAATCAAGTGAAACAAGTTCACCAAGCATGACCCCCCGCCCCCCTTGTGTGACCTTCCCTATGTGGGTCCCCCCTGCCCACTTGGTAAAATATCTTGGATATTTACTTCCCTTTGCAAGTTGGTGAAGCTAGTTATTGTTTTAACAACTTCCTTTCTAAGTTAACAAGATCATTACCCACTTTATTACACCTTATCTTTCACACACAAACTCTCTCAACATTCATCACCATTTTAGCCAAGAACACCCATCAAACACTTTCATTTTCTAGCCATTTCCTTGATTATCAAGTTGAATTTTCATGGAACTTAGGAGGATCTAAGGCAACCACAAGTTGAAGCAAGCATTTCCTTCCATTCAAGAGCTTTCAATCATCAAGATCATCCTTTTTCTTTGCTTTTATCATCATCTAGATCATCCCTAGCCACAAGAGCTAGAAGTGAGCCTTCTAATATCTTTTTCATACTTATTTATGTATATGTTGTTTAAAGAACAAGTATTAACTAAAGCAATCATACAAAATAAGATGAAAATACAAAGAAGCAAAATAAAAATCATGATATATAAGATTGTTTATGTTGTGATTTAAAGCTTATTACTTGCATATTTGATCTAGTTATGATGAATATCATATGAATAACTTGTTAGATGATGTTTAAAAACATGATCTAACAAGTATACATGAAAGTGTTAAAAGGGTTTTGTTAAACATAATGTTTAAATGGATGATCATAATCTTTGAAATTGTTAAAGTGTATAAAGATTTTAACTAAAAATAATGTTTTTACAAGATTTATAAAAAGAAACATACAAGATGGGTTTTGTATAAAAGTTTGATAAAACAAGAATTTAAGTATGATTTTTGAACTAGTAACATATGTAAAGATCATACCAAAACCTTACATGATTATGAGTTCATCTTGTTAAGTTTATGTTATAAATTTCATGTACTTTTGCTTAAGAATGTTATGAGTAAATTGTTGGCGATTTTGAAAAGAAAAAGATATGTTTTATTAAACATGGCAAAGTCCATATTTCAAAGGAAATATGGCCAATTTTTCTTAAGAAATCATATGTTATAAAAACTATCATTTTTGACAAAATCTTTACTAGATTAAAAAGATTTGAAAGAATAGTTTTTATAAAAGCAAAACTAGATATAATTATATACTTTTGAGAAAATATATATTTCGTTATCTTAACAACTTATGTGCTATGTGTTATTTGATTGTATTAGTTATATATATGAAAGTTAGGAACATGAATACAATGGTACAAATAAACACAAGACACATTACAACTGAAGTCTTACAAGACCACACATAAATACACCTTAAAAGCAAATTACGGACGATCCAAACATTCAGATACAACTTATGGACAAATCGGACTTACGGAAAAATAAACGGACTATATAAGTATTTCGGACTATAATATATGATATATCAAACACTTGGTAAACTACGTTTTCTAAACCGAATAAGTAACCATATATTTTCTACGAGCATATAAAATATATTACTTATGGTTTATCTTAAAAAGGTATTATTTTTTGGAAAATATAAAGATATATATATATATATATATATATATATATATTCCTAACATCTAAAATATATTATTTTAGTGAAAGACTAAAATTATATTTTTAGTACTAGTCTTAAAAATAGATTATTTTTAAGATGATTTTTATACCTTTTACCAAGTATAGATTATATATTCTTATGAAATATATCTTAGAATATATAAGTATACATATTCTAAGAATACAAGATCACGTATAATGAACATGTGGATATACGTATTCCTATACGTACAACTATATACACACTCACATCACCTAACACTTGGTGAAAACACAATTATACAATTACGATACAACTCATGAGATACAAGAATATATATATATATATATATATATATATATATATATATTTGGCAAAATATATATACTAAACAGTTATCAGTTAATACATCTAAGAAACAGTTCAACGAATAACAAACACATACAAGTCTTAACACATATTCAAAGACTTGTACACGAGTCATTACAAAGACCGAAGTGTCTAACATCTATAGGACGTTTGTAGGTCGTGACACTATTCAGGACGACCGCACGTGAGATCACAGTTCTTACAATTCACGGACGCAATTCTGTGAGCTCATGTCCCCTATTCATTTTAAATGTTTTACAACTTTACAACTATTGGAGAAAATACATGTTCAATTTTATGTTAAGTCATGGAATGAAACACCTTAGATCATGTGCGAATAGGGTTATACAACTAAGCACCATTAATCCAGTTTGGACCTAGGTACAAGGGGTTAGATCTAATGGGTTTTGGCGAGCCCCACTCTTGGTTGTGGACCCATACTACATCTAGGTTTGGATTGCTTCCTTTTTCGTCACACATATTAATGTCCTTGCAAAACATTAATGATCAACGATTTCATTGACGCTTACATACTACAATCATACATTTTACAACTAAAATGCATGAACTCGCCAACTTTTGTTGATGTTTTCAACTTAACATGTATTTCAGGGAATTAATGGACCATGTCAGACAAGGATACAAGTATCAGAACTCCATGCCATCTTTTGGAGGGTTTGCCTATTATATACCACCTCTTTGCAGAAATATAGTGGTCAAAACCTTAGTAGTTTAAAACTTTTGTTATGTTGTATGAAACAATAATACTTTACTTTTCATGTTAAGGTTTGTAACCGATAGACTTAACTCTTGTGTGTTCTTTTGAAACAACTATGTAATGGCATTGGAGCATGTTTTATTCATATAGTATGTTCACTTATTTCGATATTATGCAATGAAAACCGATCAGATCACACCTCGCGCTTCCGCTATGAGCGGGTGTGACATTAATAATTGTTTAACATTGTCTTGAAATAAAATAAACGAGTTCAACATATTTTCTTTCGTGTTTTATGTCACTAAGGCCCACGTCCAATCCTATGTTTTACATCATGATCCTCAAACAACAACACTTGAAACATATGTGAAAATAAAGTCAGCATAAGAATGCTGGCGAGTACATAGGTTTTACGAGTGTGTCAATTTCATGGCTTGTATACATATTGCAGTACCTTGTACGACTACTAGAGTCGCTAATTGAAAATCGTGTATTGAAAAGTATTTTGTATTGCAATATGATTAACCAACTAAAACAAGTTGGTTATAGTTTATAAAACCTCGTCGCCATGAATCTTGACCCAAAACATTTGCTTTTGTAAACCAAGTGGTAAATTGTCTCGTAAGAAAACTTGTATGGTTTATATCAATTAGTAAACATCGTTGCGTGACATCGTTTGAAATCATCCGTCCAAGTGAACTAAATAATGCCACAGAATGTAATATGATAAAAGCACTTATATATAAGAAGTACCATCGGCGTATCTACCATGCTTTTATCACATTACACCCGTCCAGTTATCTAATCACTTACCATAAACCAATCATTCAAAAATCATTCAATTCGTCCGTGTTATAAACCATCGTTCAATCATTCGTGTTATAAACCATCGTTTAATCGTTCGTGTCATAAACCATCCTTCAATTGTTCGGGTTATAAACCATCGTTCAATCATTCGTGTTTTAATTGTGAAAACTAACTTTTGGTCGTTCTAGTTGAACACATTCAAACCTGTGTGACTCGTCTATACCACCAAAGGGTATCTTTAATCGACTAACAAACCACCAAAGGGTTTGTTAAAATAACAGCTTCTGTCGTCACCCACATTACCCCCCATAACCATGGTGATAGTCCAATAATGGGATTTGTCAGATCCTGTGGTACCATAACATACTACTGGTGTCATTCCCCAACCGATGGCGGAAACATCGGGGCGCGGCACTGAGCGAAACATATTGTCCAAGAGAAATCCATAACAACTAATATTACCGAATATTTAACATTACGTCCCATACCATAATATATCCATCAAATAAATTATTACAGACATTGTATCTCAAAGGCAAATAAAATGTTTCGACAACTCAGACTTTTATTAAGTTCGTTTCTAGACTCTTCCTAACTTGGTTCCACATAGCAAGCATCCTAGCATCTCAAACACCTGTCACATACGTTAAAATAGGGGTCAATACACATAGTGTAGAGGTGAGCATACAAGTTTAATAGTATAATAGGTAGCGAAAGCGGGTTTACGCATAACCAGCATGTAACATGTATAAGGTGAAGCGAGTAGGTTATCGACAATGAAATATGCACAGACGTGACTGCGAGTTATAGAATGCGCAACACATATCACCACTGTGACATGTGAAGAAAAGCCCTTAACAACCCCTGTCCACGACAGGTGCTGAGTTCAAACTATAGTACTATCGTTGCTAAGGTGTCAGGAAACAATCACTGTGTAAACATAACATACCAGCATTCATCGAGTAATACGTATAACATGCCGAGCGGTTAGCGTATAAAAGTGCGTTGCGTTGTGTGATCGATGTGATTTAATATAAGTAACGTATGTAACACCCAAAAGTGCTTAAAGCAAAAAGGGATCGAGTATACTCACAAAGATGGTAGCTACTAAACACAATCTATGATTGGATTGAAGGGAGCGCTAGAGTAAGCCTGATTACAGAACGATAGCATAAGCGATGAGTGGTGCGTTAAACGGTGCGAGTGACTGAGGGACGAAGGGTCATCCGATCGGATGACAATCCGGACGGATGGTCATCCGGTTGGATGGCCATTCGGTCGGATTGTCATTCGTTTGGGATGGATGTGTTTATGTATGATGTGACTTTGAAGTTTTCGTTGTAGCATTTTATAAAACCAGAAGGAATCCTACCATTCAGGTCGTCCGGTCGAACGGTCATCCGAATGGATGGCCTTCCGCTCGGATGGCGATCCGAGTAGAGGGTGTATATTTGAATTTTGGTTGAAATTGTTTAAGCATTGAATATCATGGGTCATCCGATCGGATTGCCGTTCGATCGGATGGCTATCTGATCAGACGGTGATCCGTTCAGTTAACCTGCTAGTTTGAGAACTTGTAAAAATTCGCTAAGTTTGGAAAGTTTTGTGATTGCACCGAGACGGTATGACAATGTGTTAAACAACGGAACCCTATCAAGTCCAAGTTATCCGATCGGATGGGAATCACCCTTCCCAATCAGTTAACTATTCTTGACGGTTATTCATGTTCAACCCGTGAATCGGTTGTCTCTTTGATATAAATCCATTCTTGGACAGACAATTCACATAAGAAAAAGTAGAAGGCCTGAACAAGCTCAGATTCTATTGGTTTTATGTGAAAAGTTGAGATTATTGAAGAAAAGTTTGAAATACCTTGATTATGTTTAGATTTAAGACGAAATCAGTGTTTAAACATGTTGAAGTCTCTTAGATCTGAGTTATTCTTGATGGAATGAGGTCACATTCTTTCAAGTTCCTGATGACATCACCCTAGAACACCACAAATCCACCGATTTCATGGTGAAAAAGTTAAGATTTGATGGTGAAAATGATGAAGAAGTGTGTGTATATGATAGAAGTACAAAATTTGAGGTGAAAACTTACAAGAATCATGAGAAATCAAGAGAAAAGAGGGTTGGAACGTGCTGGTCGGAGTAGGAGCTGTAACATCACATGAACAGTGATGTGACAGGTTCTATTTATAGGCAAGAGAGGAGAAGAGGATGTGTGAAGTAGTGATCGGAAGGCGGTTCGATCGGATGGCCATCCGATCGGATGGTCATCCGGACGGATGACCATTCGATCGAATGGTCATTCGATCGGATTGTCACACCCTGACTTTTGCGAAAGCGTGATTATGTGTGACTTGCTTAATATCATTGCATTCGACCATAACAAACATCTATATGAAAAAACTAAGATGATCATCCATTGAATTTAAGTTTTAAAACATAACAGAACATTGTTTAGAAATCCAACACAGACTTCGAATCCATAATATAAACCATTCAAATTGTTTTAGAGTTCCAGAAGGACTCGACAAAAGATACTATTAAAAACTAGGATTACGACTATGCATCTTATCCGGGATAAGGTACACAACCCCGAACCCTCAGACACTGGATGCCATCTTTTATTCCAAACAACCCTTGATAACTTCCAACGCCCGCCAGATCCATACTTAATTTCCTGAAATACATGTAGTTTGAAAACATCAACAAAAGTTGACCGAGTTCATGTGTTTTGTATGTGTGCACGAATAAACCTTTGTAATCATTGTAAGTATGTATGTTTTGTAATCCTGGTATGAAAAAGAATATGAACAGATCGATTAATGATTTGCAAGGTCATTAATGTGTGTGTAACGGTGTAGGAAGGCTCAATCCTTTGCGTATTTCGTACTGGGCCTCCCGACTGGAACGACATAGTCACCACATGCGGTCAACTCGCGGACCCATGGGTGGGGCTCGCAACACCCAAATAGATCTATCACTCATGCCCCTCGGTCCTTAACAAGGATTAATGGTCTTAGGTTAACGCCTACCCATTCACATGATCTAACAGTTCATTTCTTGAATCACCATACCATTTGTAATCGTTTGTAAACAGTTTGTAACATGTACTTCACCCCCGAAGTTATAAAACCAAAAGCAGTTAAAAGAAAAGGGGGGAGATGAACTCACAGTCTTGCGTTCTTCGTAATCACAGTAACTCAAAGCTCCTTCGGATGTACACGACTACCTACAACATACTATGATTTATTAGACGAGCGGGTCGTGCCTTGACTTAGTATTAATTAGTGTCTTTGAGTTACATTGCTTTGTGTCTTCAATATTATTCCAAGTTATATAATTTATTTGTCAAAATAATAAATATTTTAACTTCAATTATATTTATTAAATTTTGGAATAATAGTTAAAATAATATATTTTAACTTGTTACTTTCTAAGTATTTATACATGTATATCCTTCCCAAGGATGGGTGTATTTGTATTCGTATTCTTATACTTGTATATTTTTGCCATGTATTAGTGTCATATTCCAGAGTGTATTTATACGTACAAAAATACGTATTTTCTTGTAATTGTTAAGTATTCTTATACTTAATTTTTCCGGAATAATATCTTTAATAAAAATTCATCAATATATATTTCCAAAATATATATTTTAAGAAATATTACTTAGAAAAATTATTTATAATTTTTCCCTTGGTAAAAATATTTGTAGATTTCATACAAGTCTCAAAAAAAAATATATATTTCAAGTCTAACTTAGAAAATATATATGAACTCATTTTTCATCCAAAAATAATATATTTCAAGTTTATTTGAGAAAATATATATTTCTTTCAAAAATAATATATCTTCTATTAATTCCAAGAAAATATATTTCTATTCACCAAAAATAATATATTTTCTTCTTGTCAAAAATATGATATAATCTTGTAATAATTGTAAAAATCATATTTTTGTTTCCTTGGTGTCCAAAATATTATTTACCAAAAATAGACTTGTGAATAAATTTTCCAGAATATTTTGTAAGTTATATTCCTTTGTTCGGTTCCTCTCATATTTTTGGGTATTATTTGTATATTTATTCCTTGGAATTTTGGTAATATTTTGGATTGCAATTTCTTTGTATTTTGATGAGTTATATTATTTCAAGTCCTAAAATAATATAACTAATACACATAATATACAAATAATCACACACATGGTGACATCAAAATATATATTTTCCTAAATACATATTTAGTCACTTTTATTTATAAAAACCAACCTCCAATATTTGTAATTTTGGTAACAAAAACTGTGGCAAACTTTATGTGAAAATTCATGGTTTGAAATACACTTGTAAATACTTGTTTAAAAATATTTTTCTAAGTGTTTAATTTCTAGAAAAATTTTGCCATAGTTTCCCCTAAAAATGGAGGTTTCCATACCTTCAATCCATATCATTTTCTTTTGTAAATCAACACAATCAATCAACAATCAACAATAAACAATCTATACTTACAAATTTTGCCAAAATCAAGCATAAACTACTACCTCATGAACTTGAAAATTTACAAAAATATGTAGTAACTTACTAGTGTGTTTAGTAAGCTTAGTTACCCTTTAAAGTGTGGTTGATTCTTTAAAAACATTATTTTTGAAGAATCTAGATCTTTACAACTTATAATCATATTTTCTAAAAATGTTTCTTCAAAGATTTTTCTTGTCACATTTGTGCTTCTACACTTTATTAACCACCAAAAATGAGGGTTATTTATTTAAGAACCAAGATTAAGTAAAACTTGTATTTTTAACTTGGTTTCTTGAAAAATCATCTTTGAATTTTAGATCTACAAGACTTACATCTCATTTTAATCATCATTTTTCAAGAAAACAATATATTCTTTCAAGTTCATGTCTTTCATGAGGATGATCCATTAATCTCTAACATTTTCATCCTCTCATCTTACTAGATTATGTTTTTAATCATGATTTAGCAAGATCATATGATGATCTTGTGACAATCCTCACAAATCCAGGTATCCGTACAAGTTAATTAATATTTAATTAGTGCTTATTTACTGTGCTTGATTACAACTGTGCTTAAACTGCTTACTGATTTCTGTTACATACATACTCATGCATCACACTTTATACTGTCACTCCATTTATTACATACAAACATTAGTGGCAACCATGATGCACAAAGCACAGTTAGCACAGTGAGCGGATAACCCAGACAACATGCTGACAATGCCAGCACCTAGACAGACAATATTTTGAGGCCAGTATGAGCCGGAAATAAAGTACTACACTAGTAGTGAGTGTAGGGAGGTGAGGATCATAAAACTGCGTCACTAGATCATAGTTATAGTGACCGGAAGTGCCTAAAACATACTTAATTGCAGAATTATGCACTAAATACCAAAATTCAGCATTTAACAATGCTAGTAAAGTGCAAAAACTTGGCAAAATAGTCCTAGACACTTTCCAAAGTGTTGGTAAATTATTGTGTCACTAAAAACAATATAAAAGACACTTTAAAACTTTATTTAGCACTTTAACGGATCAACATCCAACCGAACAACCGGACTTTACCCGGAACATAAAAATATTGTCAAATACATTGTTTCTACTTTTCTGAGCTAGTTAGGGTCCCCGAACACCCTAACACCCTTTATATCAGACAACACACTTAATACACTAACTAAATATAATTAGAAACTAACTAGATCCTAACTAAATCATCACCACCCAACCCCATACTCCCCCCCTTCTCTTCGACGGTTCCAAGGGTGGGACACACCCTTGCTTCTTTTGATTATTTTATTCCTAAATGTTGGTTATCTAGAGAACATAATACATGGTGGGTAATAAGGAAGATGGATTATACATAAACACCAAAGGTTAAGAACTCTCATTCACAAATCACCAACTCAAACTTGCTCTCTCTCCTTCCCTCTTGCTTGGTTTCGGCCGAACACCATCACCACCATACACCCATCATCAAGTTCTTGTTCAATCATTTCTCATACATACAAAGGTGTTAGAGGTTCAACAAACAAGCTCAGTGCACTCGGAAGCTCAAGGACCACTCTAGTTTTCTTTTATCCACCACTTTTACGCCTTGTTTCTTCCCTAGCCTTGTGCTAGTAGTAAGTGCTCCTAATCATCATCTTGATCTTGTTTTTGGTGGTTAATAGATGATTTAATGGTGAAAAATTAAGAAACACTAAATAACATGAACAAGTCTTAAACATAAAGTGTTAAAGGATGGATAAAGAGAAGTTATGTGTGTAAATCATGTAAATCTTGTGTAGTTATGATTATTTGGTGTTGTTTGTTAGTAAAAGGTGGATGGATCATCATCTAGATATGCTAGATCATGTTCAAGAACATGAACTAGTAAGATGTTAGTGTTAGAAATATGAAAGATGATGAAACCATCCACCATGAACTTGAAACTTGAATAAACATAATTTTTCTTGAAAAATAAGGCTATAAGCTTGTAGATCTAAAGATCTACAAGTGGTTTTTCGGAAAAACCAAGTGAAAGATACTAGTTTTGTTAAAACCCGGATATTCTATGAACTAAAAGCATTCTTGGTAAGTAAACAAGTGTGTGAACACATGTGTAACAAGGAAATATAACAACGGAATATTTTTGTAAAACATGACTAGAAGTTGTGAAACTTCATATTCTTTAAAAATAAAGTTTTTAAGAAACTAATCTTATTTTTAAAGATAACAAGACCTACTAAAAGTGCTAGTGATTTACTACATATTTTTACAAAACTTTCAAGTTCATGAGTTTATGATTTAGTCTTACTTTGTCAAGATTAGTAAGTAAATATTGTATGTTGCTATTTGGCAAATTGTTTGATTGATTTTACAAAAGAAAATGATACGCTAGTAAGCGTGGACACCTCCATTTACAAAGGAAACTCTGGCGAAATTTTTATAGAAATATAACAATTAGAAATATTTTTCTAACAAATGTCTACTGTGACACTCTAGGTTTTCCCGAGCAAATATCTTGTATTAACATTATGTGTATATACGTTATTAAATGTTAGTGCGTGTTATCTCGATGATTTTATGTGATCCTTGTGCTAAGCGTGATGAATGTGTGTATATTATATATGTATGTTATATGAGTGGGCCGAGACCCCGAAGGACCCGACTCGAGACCACCCTCGGTCTCGAGTGAACCGTTAACACTTGGGCTGGTTGGGCCGTAACCTTAGCCCACCCGGAAGCCCTTAACCCACTCGATATATATGGCCAACCCTCACAACTTTCACCATTTTTTGCAACATCACTCCCACGCTCTCTCATCTCACACACTCTCCCTCTCTCTCTCTAAAAACCCTAAAACCCTAAGGTTCTAACATCAAACTCACCTCCTCTCCTCTCCCTCTCTCGGATCAAACCGGCGATAACCAAAGGAGCTCTCGGATCATCTCGGTTCAAGCTTGTGGTCATCACTCGGAACTTGGTTCATCGATCTTTCGTACCCCTCCATCCAACCGGTTAGTGTATTATAGTTGTTGATTTAAAATGATGGTTCATGATACACAAACTATTTGATTAGTTGGATGTTTGAATGATTATGTGCTTGTTAGGTAATAGAATTGTTATCAAATGCAAATGAACAATGTGTGTTGCTTATGAGCCAAATGAATGACTATATGATATGGATAAGCTAGTGTGTTTGAATAAATGATTCATGCTAGAAAAATGAAGGGAAATGTTGCTTTGGTATCTAGTCTATGTGCTATGATTTTTGCTCGAAAATACAATGTTGTGTAGGATGAGGATATGATGATTATATGTTGAATATGCATGAATATATGATGAACATATGAAGAACAAGTTTGAAGGTGATATGAATATTCAAATAGGCCTGTTTTGATCTGATTTTATTAGGATTTAGACAATAAAACATGTTTAAGAAATTCTATTGGTTAGTACAAAATCTCATGAAAACAGAATTCTATTGGTTAGTACATCCGCCAGGTTCTAGAAGGATTCTTGTGCACGTATCCGATGGTTGCGACTCGCAACCCCCGGTTGCGACTCGTAACCAAAACATGACAACTCGAAACTACGGCGGTTGCGACTCGTAACCAGATCACGACAACTCGAAACCTCCGGTTGCGACTCGTAACCAAGACATGACAAGTCGAAATACCGGTTGCGACTCGCAACCAAGACGTGACAAGCCGCAATCTCCGGTTGCGACTCGCAACTGTGCGTTCTCGAGTCGAGACCACCTGGTCTCGACTGGGCTGTTAGTTATTGGGCCCAAATGTGTTAATTGTACATGCTTGTTACTGTTTAGATGGGCTACGTGTTAACTGTTAACTGCTGCTGTTAAAGAACTTAGTCGGGCCCAATGACTTATTGGGTAATTATATGTTGTGCATGCTATGTGTTAGTTATGTGTAGATTATACGTGTTTACTTGTACCCCAACTTGACCTATATTGGTAACCATGCTAGGACGTGGTGACCAACATGATCAACCGGGTAATTAATCTACCGAGCAACCCAAGGTGAGTTCACAACCTAAAGCATGTATTCCCGGTGGTTTGGGAAACGGAACTAAAAACAACACTATCCCCTTATGAGGGATACAACTTACTTTTCTTCCCTTGTTATTGGGAACCTTTTAGTTAATTACTGTTTATACGGATTGCAACAAACGGCACTAAACGAAACTCTATCACTTAAAGTCCCTACTACATAATACCGATTAGTCGTCGGGGCCAGGCGAACGGGTTATTAGTTGATAGCGCTATTTAGGTCTTACCAACCTCACACCGTGCCAAGGTATGGGATCGGTCGTGAACTAATGTACTCAGGCATCCGTCAATGATGATAGAACATTGACATCGGGGCACTCTTGCGGATACGCAACGGTCACCTAGTGTTCGGTATTGGAAAAAACAGTTTAGTCGCTAACTTTTGGGGTAGCTCCCCATGGCATGTATAAACGGATAAATTAACTGGCGAAACAAGTTTTTGGTAATTAAAACTGGACAACTAGTGAACTCACTCAGCATTATTGTTGACCCCTTACTGCATGCTTTGCAGGTAACCAGTGACTCAGGAGCTTGCAGCTTGGGGAGTGTAGTGGTCGCCTAAACCCGCATGATGGGTTCTAAATAATTTGAACTATGAACTTTGTTTAAACTATTTTATCTATGCTTCCGCTACTTACTTAACTGTTATTTGAATCTAAACGCTTGAACTTTAAACTATGGTGTTTACTAACCATTAAGGTTGGTGATCATCCTTACTAATATCCAATGCTCAGTATAATTGGTGGCTGGATCCTGGTCGGTCACGCCCTCAAGCGGACGGTACTCCGCAGGTGGAATTTGGGGGTGTGACAGATTGGTATCAGAGCCATTGGTTATAGTGAACTTGGTTTTAAAAAGAAGAGTCTTTTTGAGAAAAACCAGACTATAACCCGTGACTCGTGACGACACTACACTCCAAGTGCAAGGCTCGACTTATCTGACCTCCTAGCTCGGACTTGTGCTTACATGCTTATTTATCCTATGATTGACTGCTCTATTATACATACTAGTGTGCCTAATTAGATAGATACCCATTTCTCTTCTACCCCATTCTCGCTACGTTACAACATCACACTCATACTGTGTTTTCTGGTTATGAAGACAATGAGTGGACGCGGAAGAGGAAGCGTTAACATGACTCAGGCTCAATTCGCCAACTTGCTCAACACGGTGGCTGCAGCTTTCGCAGCTCACCCGGGAGGTAAATTCGTTGCTATAGGATGTTTAGATCCTACCCCCACATCGTCTTTTCACCTCTAAACCTATTCGCTCCATTTCTCGCAACAGGTCAGCCTGCGCCTGCGCAACCACGTGTTTGTACTTTCAAAACCTTCATGGATGGCAAGCCTCTCCCTTTCAACGGCACTGAGGGTGCCATAGGCCTTCTACACTGGATTGAAAAGGCCGAAGCTGTCTTTGCTGTCTGTGAGTGTCCCCCTGCTAACTGGGTTAAGTACGCAACTGGTACGCTTGAAGGAAACGCGCTTTCATGGTGGAAAGCACAGATTCAGATGCTTGGTCTGGAAACTGCTAATGCTACGGCATGGGAAGATTTCAAGGACATGATCAAAGAGGAGTACTGTCACAGGGATGACATCCACAAGCTCGAGAACGAGTACTATGCGCTCAAGATGGTTGGATCAGAGAATGAGACCTACACCAAGCAGTCCAACGACTATGCTGCACTTTGCCCAAACATGTCCCAACCTATGTATCGAAGGGTCGAATTGTACATCAAAGGCTTGGTCCCAGAAATCCGGAGCCATGTGACCTCGGCCAACCTCAACACCATACAGCCCGTGGTTCGTCTTGCTCACAAACTCACCAATCAGGCTGTGGAAGAGGGCAAGCTGCCCCAGAGGATCGGTGCTACCGCTGGAACTTCTGGCGATAACAAGCGAAAGTGGGATGGAAGTCAGGGAAAGGATGCTAACCCCACTCAGGCCCCAGTTCAACAAAGAAAGACTGAAAGCAACAAGGGCCCTCAGCAACAGGGTGGCTATCGAGGAAACCACCCTAAGTGTAACAAATGTAACCGACATCACAGTGGGCCATGTGGAAAAGGTCAGTGTCAGCGATGCAACAAGATGGGGCATGAAGCCAAAGACTGCCGAAGCCAGTTCCCCGCTAGGCAAAATCAGCAACAACCACAGCAACAGCAGCAACAAGGAAACAACCGTGGATGCTTCAAGTGTGGAGCAATGGGGCACATGCGAAAGGATTGCCCTGAACTGAATCAAAACAACAACAATCAGGGTGCTGGGAACAATAACAACAATGCTGGAAATGGTGCTAGAGGAAAAGCTTTTGTGATTGGAGCTGGGGAAGCGAGGAATGACCCCAACGTTGTAGCGGGTAAGTTCCTACTTAATGATCGTTATGTTTCCATGCTATTTGATTCCGGAGCAGATGCTAGTTATGTATCCCTACGTATTAGTAAGAAACTTAAGCTCACTCTTACGCCGCTGAGCTCTAAGCACACCGTTGAAATAGCTAATGGTAGAAACCTCGAGGCCTCACACATAATTCGTAACTGCAAATTAGAGTTGTCTGGTCAGACCTTCTGTATCGATTTTTTCCCCATCATTCTTGGAAGCTTCGACGTCATTATTGGTATGGATTGGTTATCCAAACATCGAGCTGAAATCCTCTGCCAAGAGAAAGCTATTCGTATTCCCCGTCCCCCTGGCAAACCTCTTATAGTTCAAGGCGACAAGAGCGGAGAAGTCACAGGCATCATTTCATTCTTAAAAGCCCAGAAGTATCTACAAAAAGGGCACACCGCTATCTTAGCACTCATTACCGACACACAGAAAGTGGAAAACAGGATTGAAGATTTTCCAGTTGTACGCGACTATCCTGAGGTATTCCCGGAGGAACTGCCTGGACTCCCACCTCACCGTCAGATCGAATTTCAAATCGAGCTAGCTCCCGGAGCAGCGCCTATAGCTCGTGCACCTTATCGATTAGCCCCCGCGGAGCTCAAGGAGCTTTCTACTCAGCTACAAGAACTTTTGGACAAAGGTTTTATCCGTCCTAGTTCATCACCCTGGGGAGCCCCAGTGCTCTTCGTCAAAAAGAAAGATGGTTCATTCCGAATGTGCATTGACTACCGCGAACTTAACAAGGTTACCATCAAGAATCGTTATCCACTTCCCCGTATCGACGACCTGTTCGACCAGCTGCAAGGGTCGAGCTATTATTCCAAGATCGATCTGAGATCGGGTTATCACCAGCTGAGAGTCCGCAATGAGGACATCTCTAAGACTGCTTTCAGAACCCGCTATGGTCACTACGAATTCCTTGTTATGCCTTTCGGTATGACCAACGCACCTGCAATCTTCATGGATCTCATGAACCGAGTATGCAAACCCTACCTCGACAAGTTCGTGATCGTGTTCATCGACGACATCCTAATCTACTCGAAGAGCCAAGAGGAGCATGAACAACACCTACGTCTTATTCTCGAACTCCTTCGCAATGAACAGCTGTACGCCAAATTCTCGAAATGTGATTTCTGGCTTAGAGAAGTCCATTTCCTTGGACACATCGTCAATCAGGAAGGGATTCATGTCGACCCTGCTAAGATTGAGTCCATTAAGAATTGGCCTGTGCCTAAGACTCCGACCGAAGTTCGCCAATTCTTGGGATTGGCGGGATACTATCGAAGATTTATCAAGGGATTCTCTAAGATCGCTCAACCGCTTACGACACTCACTCAGAAGGGTGTTGCTT
Organism: Helianthus tuberosus; assembly: GCA_030545235.1. Taxonomy (NCBI): domain Eukaryota; kingdom Viridiplantae; phylum Streptophyta; class Magnoliopsida; order Asterales; family Asteraceae; genus Helianthus; species Helianthus tuberosus. Next base: position 104,380,422 of record CM060351.1, read on the forward strand.
ACAAATGGAGTAATGCTCAGGAATCCGCCTTCCAGGAACTAAAGAGGAACCTTTGTAGTGCTCCTATCCTCTCCTTACCCGAAGGTACCGACGACTTCGTCGTTTACTGCGACGCTTCTATTCAAGGACTTGGCTGCGTATTGATGCAACGCGAGAAAGTTATTGCTTACGCCTCGCGACAACTCAAGGTCCACGAACGGAACTATACGACGCACGACTTAGAATTTGGAGCTGTGGTCTTCGCGCTCAAGCTTTGGAGACACTACTTGTACGGAACTAAGTGCACGATTTACACTGATCACAAGAGTCTCCAGCACATAATGGGACAAAAGGAGTTGAATATGCGGCAACGCCGATGGGTCGAACTCCTAAATGACTACGAGTGTGCAATCAAATATCACCCAGGCAAGGCTAATGTGGTAGCCGATGCCCTCAGCAGAAAGGAGACCAAACCCAAGCGTGTTCGTGCTTTACAGCTCACTATCCACTCGAACCTCCCTAATCAAATTCGGGATGCTCAGGTTGAAGCATTGAAAGCCGAGAACATCAGGGCTGAGTCCCTGCGAGGATCGAGACAACGATTGGAACAAAAAGAAGACGGTGCTTACTACGTAGCCGGACGCATATGGGTTCCGCTTTATGGAAATTTACGTGACCTTGTGATGGATGAAGCCCACAAGTCCCGTTACTCAGTACATCCGGGTTCAGATAAGATGTACCACGACTTGAGGGCTACCTATTGGTGGCCTGGCATGAAAGCCCACATAGCAACCTATGTCAGGAAATGTTTGACTTGTGCAAGGGTCAAGGCTGAGTATCAGAAACCATCAGGTCTACTCCAACAGCCAGAAATCCCGCAATGGAAATGGGAGCAGATTTCCATGGATTTTGTTACTAGCCTGCCTAGGTCTCAACGAGGAAATGACACCATTTGGGTAATAGTGGATCGCTTAACTAAGTCTGCACACTTTTTGGCTATCAAAGAAACAGACAAGTTCTCTACCCTAGCAGAGGTATACTTAAAAGAAGTGGTCTCGAAGCACGGAGTGCCTACCTCTATTATTTCTGATCGCGACGCGCGTTTTACTTCTGAGTTGTGGCAAGCCATGCACAAATCTTTTGGCTCACGTTTAGACATGAGCACCGCCTATCACCCGCAAACGGATGGGCAGTCTGAACGCACCATCCAAACCCTCGAAGACATGCTTAGGGCATGTGTGATCGATTTTGGCAAGAATTGGGAGAAGCACCTACCGTTGGTGGAATTCTCCTACAACAACAGCTACCACACCAGCATTCAGGCAGCACCCTTTGAGGCATTGTACGGCCGTAAATGTCGATCGCCTCTCTGCTGGGCTGAGGTTGGTGACAGCCAGATCACAGGCCCGGAACATGTAGTCGACACCACAGAAAAGATTGCCCAGATTAGGCAACGCATGGCGGCAGCTCGTGACCGTCAAAAGTACTACGCTGATAAAGATAGGAAACCGCAAGAGTTCCAGGTTGGTGAACGGGCTCTACTTAAGGTCTCACCCTGGAAGGGTGTGGTTCGTTTTGGAAAATGGGGCAAGCTTAATCCAAGATATGTCGGACCCTTTGAAGTTATCGAGAAGATCGGCACGGCCGCTTACAGATTGAATCTGCCTGAAGAACTGAGTGCTGTGCACAACGTCTTCCACGTGTCTAATCTGAAGAAGTGCCTGTCAGATGAAACACTCGTCATTCCTTACAAGGAACTTACTATTGACGAACAGCTACACTTTACTGAGGAACCGGTTGAGATCACGGATCGTGAGATCAAAACCCTCAAACGTAGCCAGATACCCCTCGTGCGAGTTCGTTGGAACTCACGCCGCGGCCCAGAGTTTACCTGGGAGCGGGAAGACCAGATGAAGCGCAAGTATCCCCAGCTGTTCCCAAATGAAACCCCCAGCACTGAAGCTACAACTGAATTTCGGGACGAAATTCCAAACTAACGGGGGGATGATGTGACACCCCGTTGAAACGCTCTCACTTTTACTAGCTTGTCAGTGGCTGCTTTAACTTTCGGGACGAAAGTTCTTAAAACTTGGGGATAATGTGACACTCTAGGTTTTCCCGAGCAAATATCTTGTATTAACATTATGTGTATATACGTTATTAAATGTTAGTGCGTGTTATCTCGATGATTTTATGTGATCCTTGTGCTAAGCGTGATGAATGTGTGTATATTATATATGTATGTTATATGAGTGGGCCGAGACCCCGAAGGACCCGACTCGAGACCACCCTCGGTCTCGAGTGAACCGTTAACACTTGGGCTGGTTGGGCCGTAACCTTAGCCCACCCGGAAGCCCTTAACCCACTCGATATATATGGCCAACCCTCACAACTTTCACCATTTTTTGCAACATCACTCCCACACTCTCTCATCTCACACACTCTCCCTCTCTCTCTCTAAAAACCCTAAAACCCTAAGGTTCTAACATCAAACTCACCTCCTCTCCTCTCCCTCTCTCGGATCAAACCGGCGATAACCAAAGGAGCTCTCGGATCATCTCGGTTCAAGCTTGTGGTCATCACTCGGAACTTGGTTCATCGATCTTTCGTACCCCTCCATCCAACCGGTTAGTGTATTATAGTTGTTGATTTAAAATGATGGTTCATGATACACAAACTATTTGATTAGTTGGATGTTTGAATGATTATGTGCTTGTTAGGTAATAGAATTGTTATCAAATGCAAATGAACAATGTGTGTTGCTTATGAGCCAAATGAATGACTATATGATATGGATAAGCTAGTGTGTTTGAATAAATGATTCATGCTAGAAAAATGAAGGGAAATGTTGCTTTGGTATCTAGTCTATGTGCTATGATTTTTGCTCGAAAATACAATGTTGTGTAGGATGAGGATATGATGATTATATGTTGAATATGCATGAATATATGATGAACATATGAAGAACAAGTTTGAAGGTGATATGAATATTCAAATAGGCCTGTTTTGATCTGATTTTATTAGGATTTAGACAATAAAACATGTTTAAGAAATTCTATTGGTTAGTACAAAATCTCATGAAAACAGAATTCTATTGGTTAGTACATCCGCCAGGTTCTAGAAGGATTCTTGTGCACGTATCCGATGGTTGCGACTCGCAACCCCCGGTTGCGACTCGTAACCAAAACATGACAACTCGAAACTACGGCGGTTGCGACTCGTAACCAGATCACGACAACTCGAAACCTCCGGTTGCGACTCGTAACCAAGACATGACAAGTCGAAATACCGGTTGCGACTCGCAACCAAGACGTGACAAGCCGCAATCTCCGGTTGCGACTCGCAACTGTGCGTTCTCGAGTCGAGACCACCTGGTCTCGACTGGGCTGTTAGTTATTGGGCCCAAATGTGTTAATTGTACATGCTTGTTACTGTTTAGATGGGCTACGTGTTAACTGTTAACTGCTGCTGTTAAAGAACTTAGTCGGGCCCAATGACTTATTGGGTAATTATATGTTGTGCATGCTATGTGTTAGTTATGTGTAGATTATAGGTGTTTACTTGTACCCCAACTTGACCTATATTGGTAACCATGCTAGGACGTGGTGACCAACGTGATCAACCGGGTAATTAATCTACCGAGCAACCCAAGGTGAGTTCACAACCTAAAGCATGTATTCCCGGTGGTTTGGGAAACGGAACTAAAAACAACACTATCCCCTTATGAGGGATACAACTTACTTTTCTTCCCTTGTTATTGGGAACCTTTTAGTTAATTACTGTTTATACGGATTGCAACAAACGGCACTAAACGAAACTCTATCACTTAAAGTCCCTACTACATAATACCGATTAGTCGCCGGGGCCAGGCGAACGGGTTATTAGTTGATAGCGCTATTTAGGTCTTACCAACCTCACACCGTGCCAAGGTATGGGATCGGTCGTGAACTAATGTACTCAGGCATCCGTCAATGATGATAGAACATTGACATCGGGGCACTCTTGCGGATACGCAACGGTCACCTAGTGTTCGGTATTGGAAAAAACAGTTTAGTCGCTAACTTTTGGGGTAGCTCCCCATGGCATGTATAAACGGATAATTTAACTGGCGAAACAAGTTTTTGGTAATTAAAACTGGACAACTAGTGAACTCACTCAGCATTATTGTTGACCCCTTACTGCATGCTTTGCAGGTAACCAGTGACTCAGGAGCTTGCAGCTTGGGGAGTGTAGTGGTCGCCTAAACCCGCATGATGGGTTCTAAATAATTTGAACTATGAACTTTGTTTAAACTATTTTATCTATGCTTCCGCTACTTACTTAACTGTTATTTGAATCTAAACGCTTGAACTTTAAACTATGGTGTTTACTAACCATTAAGGTTGGTGATCATCCTTACTAATATCCAATGCTCAGTATAATTGGTGGCTGGATCCTGGTCGGTCACGCCCTCAAGCGGACGGTACTCCGCAGGTGGAATTTGGGGGTGTGACATCTACAAATATATTTTTAACTTTATTTTCGAAATAAACATCGCCATGATTTTTATTACAAAAATATTAAAATGCCGGAGGTTGATTTTCGTAAGTAAAATTTGATAAATATATATTTAGAATATATTTATTACTAAAACTCTTGTGTAATTATTTGATTATCTTGTGAACTAGATATATATTATTTTTAGGATAAAAATAATATACCTTGAAAATACTATGAAATTACGACTCCAAAATAATACCAACGCTCTCACAAATAAATATTTAAGTTACACCGGTATTGTTGTTACAACGCGAACTCTAAAACGTAACTTATGTATATTTCGGAAAATACTCTCATGCGTGTATTTTGATAAAGTTTTATTTTGATAAAGTATAAAGTAAAATATAATATTTTTGGGAAAAATATGTATATTTTGGAATTAGAATATTTTAGACAAGTAATTAAAAATATATTTTTCAAGTGGGACTTAAAATATATTAATCGGAATTATAACGCGTACATGTATAAAAACCCCCATCCTTGGGAAGGAAATATAAAATAAATAAGAAGTGTGAATACGGAATAGTTAGCTAACTATTTCTCCAAAAACGTTAAACCCTAAGCCAAGGCACGGCCATCCGTCTAATAGGCATTAGTACGTGTAGGTCGTCACGCAGCAGGTTGAGTTGGAGACTTACGTTTCGGGATACGCACTTCTGTGAGTTCATGTCCCCCTTTTCTCTTTACTGTTTTCAGTTTTATACTTCGGGGGTGAAATACATGCGACAATTATTACAGACTTCTATATACATGGTATGGTTAGCTTAAGGAGGGTTTACTACTTAGATCATGTGAGTGGGTAGGTTTTACTTGGGGCCATTAATCCTCGTTGTAGGAACGAGGGTCAAGAGCGGTAGATCTATTTGGGTGTAGCGAGCCCAGCTCCTGAGTCCACTGTACGGACCATGGGGTGACTTTGAGCCCGACGCATAAATCCGCTAGGTTTGAGTCTTCCTGCATCACTTCACACATATCATTGGCTTTGCAACCCAATGGTGATCTCTTTTTCCTTAATTGCTACATACCAGGGATTTTCATACATACAGACAAATTACAACGGTTTATACATACTCACTTTTACATGAACTCGCTCAACTTTTTGTTGATTTTTCAAACTACATGTATTTCAGGAAATTAGGGGATCTGGCAAGGTATGCAATGTCGGCAAGCTGCGTAGGAGTAATGATGTCATCCAAGTTTAGGAAATGTGACCTTTGCCTAGACGGGTTACAAGTCTTAAACTGTGTTTTTATTCATGTCTTGTGGTTGTGTCTCGTGAACAAGTTTTTAATTATGTCATGGTTGTAATTCGTTTCATGTGTCGACTTTTAAACAATGTTGTCTTGGTAACTTTTAAAACTTATTGAATGGATGAACATCATGGTTTTAACTTCATATAGCATGGTTGTGATTGTGCTATGGTATTAAGAAGTCACACCAAAATAAACCCACGCTTCCGCAAAGCAAGGGTGTGACAGCTTAGTATCAGAGCATCGATCATAGCGAACTAGGACTCTTTCTCGAGTCTAGACTATGATCACCAGGGCTCTCACGAAAACATTTTTACCTTGCATACACTAAAACGTCCAGATCCAGGATACAAAACATTTTTACAAATAAAAGGCACAAATACACTTTTTTCAAAATTTATATATTTCAGTCTTAGAGACTGAGGGAGGATCGGCCTTAGAGGCTGGGGATATTTAGTCTTAGAGACTGGGAGGTTGGTCTTAGAGACCAAGGATTTAGTCTTAGAGACTAGGAGGTTGGTCTTAGAAACCAGGGAGTTAGTCTGAGAGGCTAGGGAGTTCAGTCTGAGAGGCTGGGAGGGTAGTCTAGGAAGACTAGGAGGATTGCTTACTTGCATTAATGTGACTTACATGTTTATTTGACCTTATGATTGATATATGTGCATATATGTGATTGTGTTACAGACGTCATGGTTTCATCATCAGACACAGGAGTATCGGACACACTAGACCCCATGGCGATCGTGTCAGATGACGAGATCCCTTCAGAGCGAGAGGTCTACACATCAGACACCACCAGTACAGACGACGATGACTTCCAGCCATTCACGCTACCTGACGTCGGAGTTGAGCCTGCTGATGGCCTTCCTGCCGGGGATTTACCACTTGCGGTGATCCCTGCTCCCAAACCGCTTGCTGTTGTTCCAGTAGTTGATATGCCCCTCGATGTTGTTTCTAACGACGACATCGATCTGTTTGAGGAGGATCCGCCTGAGGCTGACTATGAGGGCGGGGCCCCTATTGGTGCTGACGTTATTCTTCCCATCGCTGAGGCCCCTGTGGAGGAGCTTCCTGTTGGTTCACCTGTCCCGGACTCATTGGAGTCTGTGGCATCTGCATCTTCGTACGACCATGGTGTGCAGTCTCACTCTTCTGACCCTGACATGGCGATGTCAGCTGCACCCGGTATTGAGTTTATCCACATGGATTAGCCCCTAGAGGCGCCCGTAGATTTCGACCCTTTGCTTGACATCCCTGCTGATTTCGATATGGATCTTGTTGACCCGGAGCCTGCTGTGGCCCCAGAGCCAGTAGTTGCTCCTGACCCTGCATTAGAGCATGACCCTGTACATGAGGATGCACCAGCCGCTGCACCTCTTGATGGTGATATACCCGCTATTGATCTTCTCGCTGTTGCTCCACCCTTGGTAGTTGATCCTGTTGTTGAGGTACCATTTCCCGATCCCGTGCCGGTACTGTTTGACCGTGCACCTTTTGCTACTCATATAGATCCACGTTACGCCGACACCCGTAACGGGTGGATCGATGACGATGACGATTACCCACCATTTGTGTTACCTGTTACACCTCCAGTAGTACCTGTTTCTGTACCCACTGATGTTCCACTATCTCACCCACACACGACAGATGCCCATCGTACCGATCTTCCGATTACCTTTCTCCAGGACATCCCTCTACCGTGTCCTGGGGAGGGTTCATCACGACAACCTTTTGGTCATGCTCCTTTCATGTCAGGAGGCAGCCAGTTTATACCACAGATTTCTCATCCTACTTTTGTTCCACCCGTGCTGCCATCATCCTTACCGTTCACACCTCAGTTTCTTTCTGTTGCACCACCTACTACACCATCTTTTATACAGTCTAGCGAGCCATTTTTATGGACTACGCCCCCTATCATGCCACTGTCTGATCCGTACCACCCGTACCATGTTGGATACTCTACGGAGGACACCCTCACTTCCTTGATGATACAGTAGGATGCATTGACACGTCGTATTCAGGATTTGGAGAGAGCTCCATGTCCATCTTGTCATTGTCAGACCCCATTTGCAGCACCACACACTCCTCGTCCACTTTCCCCCGATTCAGATGTTCGTTTCATGACTTCTGAGCAGCAGATAGCATATTTGCTGCGCGCCTATCGTGCCTTAGAGGAGGACTGGTTACACATGCGTCGTTTACTTTTCTCTCATTTTCCTCCTCCTCCACCGCCATCAGCGTAGGCATATTTTTGGTTTTATGCAGGTCGATATTTTGGTGAGAAGGTCGCTATTGAGCCAGCTTACGAAGCCTTTTGAGAGATCACACTTTTTGTATATGATAGGTGTAGACAGATTTGTACTTTTGGGGGTGATGTAGCCCCACGATCTTACTTGGACATATGATGGTACTATTAAACTTGTAAAACACTGTTGTGGTCGTGATTAATGTAAAGCTCAATGGCAACATTCTCACTACATGCTTTGTTGGGTTATACGTTTTAATTTATAACATGAGATGTTATGTGTGGATGAACGTTACTATATATGTATAATTAACATACTTACTATGACCTGACCTATATGATCATCTTTTAGAAGATGCCTCCAAGACGTGATGTACGCATGCCCACTACAGAAGTGGAACTCCAAGGGATCATTGCTGCAGCCATAGCTCAATATGCAGCCTCCCAAGGAGGAACAAGCGGGAGCCATTCAAGCAACAACAATCCACCCCATGGTAATGTCAAGTGGCTTGAGACATATTACCATACATTTGGATATTTATAGCATGTCCGCTAATACCATTGGTAAATTTTAACGTATGTGCAGGGTGCACCTACAAGCAGTTTCTCGACTATAAGCCCGTGAATTTCGACGGCACAGGAGATGCCGTTGCGTTTGTTAGGTGGGCTGAAAAGACAGACTCTGTCTTAAGAATGAGCAAATGCGCTCCCGAGCAACAAGTGACCTACATCTCAGGGTTGTTTCTGGATGGAGCCCTATCGTGGTGGAATTTGCAAGTGCAAACTTTAGGAGAAGCTGCTGCTTATGCATTAACCTGGAATGAGTTGAAAGAGTTAATGAGGAAGAAGTACTGCTCGCGTGCTGAAATACAGAGGTTAGAGACTGAGTTCTGGCATCTGAGAATGGATGGTCCTAAGATTGCGGAATATGTTCAAAGGTTTCATGATTTATCTCACGTAGTGCCGTACATGGTCACACCCGAGTTTAAACGTGTTGAGAGATTTATCTGGGGATTGGCACCTCAGATAATGAGTATGGTTACCACGTCCAAGCCTACGATGATTACAGAAGCAATTGATCTTAGTGTGGCACTTACTGAGGAGGCTATTTGGTTGAACAAGTTTTCGGGTACTGAGCAGAAGAAGAAAGAGACTCACGTGGAGTCGTCTGGGGAAAACAAGCGAAAATTTTCAAACTTCAAGCAAGGAACCAGCCATGTAAGCAAGAAGGGAGAGTCGAGCACACCGGCAAGAGCCACAACCGGTGTCGAAAACATAGGAAAAGGTTATATGGGCACACTGCCCAAGTGTGATACAGGCCAGCGCTATCATTCTGGCACGTGCGGGTTGAGAAAATGCGAGTTATGTGGAAAGAGCGGCCACTCGAAGGATACATGTTGGGACAGAACTGGTACTGGGCGTGGCGGTAACCGAGGTTATGGGAATGGTAGTGGAAACCGCCAACAAGGAGGTAATGGCAGAAATGGAAACCGTGGGAATTTTGCAAATCAAGCTGGGAGTGGAAATCACAACCAAAATAACGCTCAAGGTGGAAATGGAAATGGGAATGGCCGAGGGCCAGGATGTTTCAATTGTGGAGATGTTGGGCACTTTAAGAGGGAATGCCCAAAGCTGAATCAAGCACGAGGAAGAGTCTTTAACATCGGCGCAAGGGAAGCGCGCCAGGATCCGAACGTAGTCACCGGTACGTTCCCTGTAAACCAACGTTTTGCATCTATTTTGTTTGATACTGGTGCCGATTATAGTTTCGTATCCTTAGAATTTAAGAATATACTTGGGTTGACATCTAGTAAGTTAGACATTCCATACTCTATTGAATTGGTGAATGGGAAACTAGTTGAAACGGGCGAAGTCATCAGAGGATGCGTAATTGAGCTGGGAGAACACGAGTTCACTTTGGATCTACTGCCTGTTGAATTGGGAAGTTTCGATGTGGTGGTAGGGATGGATTGGCTATCGAGCAACAAAGCCGAGATCGTTTGCCACGAAAAGACCATCCGCATCCCGATAGAAGATGGAGAGACGATCGTAGTTCATGGAGAAAAGCGCGATATGCCTCTGAGAATCATTAGCTGTCTGAAAGCTAGAAAGTGTTTACAAAAGGGATGTGTTGCATTCTTGGCACACATCGTGGATAAAGCAGCTGCTGAGCCAAAGATCGAGGACATTCCAGTCATGAAAGAATATCCTGAAGTCTTTCCAGAAGACTTGCCAGGATTACCGCCGCAAAGACAAGTCGAGTTCCACATCGACTTAGTCCCAGGCGCAGCGCCTGTGGCTAAGGCACCTTACCGACTTGCGCCTTCAGAGATGCAGGAGTTGTCGACGCAACTCCAGGAGCTATTGGATAAAGGATTTATCAGGCCAAGCTTCTCACCTTGGGGAGCTCCAGTACTGTTCGTTAAAAAGAAGGATGGTAGTTTTCGTATGTGTATAGACTACCGCGAGCTTAATAAGTTGACTATCAAGAATAGATATCCCCTACCGAGAATTGATGATCTGTTCGATCAGCTGCAAGGTTCGAGCTTTTATTCAAAAATAGACCTTCGATCAGGATATCATCAACTAAGGATACAAGAGGAAAGTATCCCGAAGACGGCCTTTAGGACTCGTTATGGACATTACGAGTTCCTAGTTATGCCGTTTGGGTTGACAAACGCGCCTGCAGTTTTCATGGATCTAATGAATAGAGTTTGCAAGCCATACCTCGACAAGTTCGTGATTGTGTTTATTGATGACATTTTAATCTACTCGAAGACGAAGGACGAGCACGAACAGCATTTAAGAGCTATTCTAGAACTACTCAAGAAGGAGAAATTATACGCCAAGTTCTCGAAGTGCGAGTTCTGGCTGCGTGAAGTCCAATTTCTTGGACACGTGGTTAATGGAAATGGAATCCATGTTGATCCCACAAAGATCGAGGCAATCAAAAATTGGGAGACTCCAAAGACGCCAACTGAGATTCGACAGTTCTTAGGTTTGGCTGGTTATTACCGAAGGTTCCTTGAGGATTTCTCTAAAATCGCTCAACCTCTGACCGCGCTCACACAGAAGGACAAAAAGTTTGATTGGAGTGACAAGCAAGAAGAAGCGTTTCAGTTGTTGAAGAACAAACTTTGTGACGCACCGATCCTATCGCTACCCGAAGGAACAGATGACTTCGTGGTATATTGTGACGCCTCGCTTCAAGGCTTGGGATGTGTGCTGATGCAGCGCCAGAAGGTTATAGCTTATGCGTCATGCCAGTTGAAGACTCACGAGAGAAACTATACCACGCACGACTTGGAGTTAGGCGCGGTGGTATTTGCGTTAAAGATCTGGCGCCACTACTTATATGGCACGCGCTGCACAATCTTCACTGATCACAAGAGCTTACAGCACATATTTGATCAGAAAGAGCTAAACATGAGGCAGAGACGCTGGGTAGAGCTGTTGAATGATTATGATTGCGAAATTAAGTATCACCCAGGGAAGGCAAATGTGGTTGCTGATGCCCTGAGTCGAAAAGAGAGGATCAAGCCCATAAGGGTTAGGGCTTTGGAGATGATTGTCCAGACAGACCTCTCTCTGCGCATTCGTGCCGCACAGAGAGAAGCTTTGAAAGAAAGGAATATTGAGGACGAATATCTCCGTGGGATGGAGAAGCAGTTAATACCAAACGAGGAAGGAACTTTATGCTTCATGAAACGGATTTGGGTTCCTCTGTTTGGTGGTTTGAGGAAGGTTATTTTTTATGAAGCCCACAAGTCGCGGTACTCAATTCATCCCGGAGCGGATAAAATGTACCAGGATCTTAAGGATTTCTACTGGTGGCCTAGGATGAAAGGCGATGTTGCAATATATGTTAGCAAATGTTTAACGTGCGCCAAGGTTAAGGCCGAGTACCAGAAGCCTTCAGGTCTTCTACAACAACCTGAAATACCCAAATGGAAGCGGGAGCAGATTTCAGTGGACTTCATAACGAAGTTGCCAAAAACGCACAAGGGCCATGATACAATTTGGGTAATAGTAGACCGTCTAACCAAGTCTGCGCACTTCCTACCAATCAAGGAGAAAGACAACACTAGTAAACTTGCTGAAATATACATGCGAGAGATTGTTGCACGTCATGGAGTGCCTCTCTCGATTATCTCTGATAGAGATGGACGCTTCGTGTCAAGAATTTGGCAGTCTTTCCAAGAAGCTTTTGGCTCACAGTTGAATCTAAGTACTGCGTTTCACCCGCAGACTGATGGCCAAAGTGAGAGAACTATTCAAACGTTGGAAGATATGCTGAGAGCATGTGTAATGGACCTAGGTGGTAGCTGGGATAATCACTTACCATTAGTCGAGTTTTCATACAACAACAGCTACCACACATGCATTGGAGCCGCGCCATTTGAAGCTCTTTATGGACGCAAGTGTCGATCACCACTATGCTGGGCTGACGCGGGTGATAGACAGCTTGTTGGTCCCGAAATAGTCCAAGAGACGACAGACAAGATTGCACAAATTCAAAAGCGCATTGAGGCGGCTCGTTACAGACAGAAAGCCTATGCAAATAAAAGAAGGAAACCTCTACAGTTTGAGGTGGGATATATGGTTTTATTGAAGGTTTCACCCTGGATGGGTGTGGCACGCTTCGGGAAGCGTGGGAAGTTGAATCCGCGTTACATTGGCCCGTTCAGAATCCTGCAAAGGATTAGACTTGTAGCCTACAAGTTGGACCTACCTGCTGAAATTAATGGTGTTCATGATACATTCCACGTATCAAATTTGAAAAAGAGTCCAACACAAGAAACAGTGATCATTCCTGCTGACGAAGTTCATATCGACGACACGCTCCACTTTACTGAAGAACCCGCTGAGGTTACGGATTGGAAAGTTAACAAAACACGCAGGAGTAGTGTCAAACTCGTCAAAGTTCGATGGAATGCAAGACACGGTCCAGAATTCACGTGGAAACGTGAGGATCGCATGAAGGAGAAATACCCCCATTTATTTCCCAAGACCCCTGCAACTAGAAGCAGAGCCTAAAATTTTGGGATGAAATTTCTCTAACGGGGGGAGAATGTGACAACGCTCACAAATCCAGGTATCCGTACAAGTTAATTAATATTTAATTAGTGCTTATTTACTGTGCTTGATTACAACTGTGCTTAAACTGCTTACTGATTTCTGTTACATACATACTCATGCATCACACTTTATACTGTCACTCCATTTATTACATACAAACATTTGTGCAACCATCATGCACAAAGCACAGTTAGCACAGTGAGCGGATAACCCAGACAACATGCTGACAATGCCAGCACCTAGACAGACAATATTTTGAGGCCAGTATGAGCCGGGAATAAAGTACTACACTAGTAGTGAGTGTAGGGAGGTGAGGATCATAAAACTGCGTCACTAGATGATAGTTATAGTGACCGGAAGTGCCTAAAACATACTTTAATTGCAGAATTCTGCACTAAATACCAAAATTCAGCATTTAACAATGCTAGTAAAGTGCAAAAACTTGGCAAAATAGTCCTAGACACTTTCCAAAGTGTTGGTAAATTATTGTATCACTAAAAACAATATAAAAGACACTTTAAAACTTTATTTAGCACTTTAACGGATCAACATCCAACCGAACAACCGGACTTTACCCGGAACATAAAAATATTGTCAAATACATTGTTTCTACTTTTCTGAGCTAGTTAGGGTCCTCGAACACTCTAACACCCTTTATATCAGACAACACACTTAATACACTAACTAAATATCATTAGATACTAACTAGATCCTAACTAAATCATCACCACCCAACCCCATACCCCCCCCCCTTCTCTTCGACGGTTCCAAGGGTGGGACACACCCTTGCTTCTTTTGATTATTTTATTCCTAAATGTTGGTTACCTAGAGAACATAATACATGGTGGGTAATAAGGAAGATGGATTATACATAAACACCAAAGGTTAAGAACTCTCATTCACAAATCACCAACTCAAACTTGCTCTCTCTCCTTCCCTCTTGCTTGGTTTCGGCCGAACACCATCACCACCATACACCCATCATCAAGTTCTTGTTCAATCATTTCTCATACATACAAAGGTGTTAGAGGTTCAACAAACAAGCTCGATGCACTCGGAAGCTCAAGGACCACTCTAGTTTTCTTTTATCCACCACTTTTACGCCTTGTTTCTTCCCTAGCCTTGTGCTAGTAGTAAGTGCTCCTAATCATCATCTTGATCTTGTTTTTGGTGGTTAATAGATGATTTAATGGTGAAAAATTAAGAAACACTAAAGAACATGAACAAGTCTTAAACATAAAGTGTTAAAGGATGGATAAAGAGAAGTTATGTGTGTAAATCATGTAAATCTTGTGTAGTTATGATTATTTGATGTTGTTTGTTAGTAAAAGGTGGATGGATCATCATCTAGATATGCTAGATCATGTTCAAGAACATGAACTAGTAAGATGTTAGTGTTAGAAATATGAAAGATGATGAAACCATCCACCATGAACTTGAAACTTGAATAAACATAATTTTTCTTGAAAAATAAGGCTATAAGCTTGTAGATCTAAAGATCTACAAGTGGTTTTTCGGAAAAACCAAGTGAAAGATACTAGTTTTGTTAAAACCCGGATATTCTATGAACTAAAAGCATTCTTGGTAAGTAAACAAGTGTGTGAACACATGTGTAACAAGGAAATATAACAACGGAATATTTTTGTAAAACATGACTAGAAGTTGTGAAACTTCATATTCTTTAAAAATAAAGTTTTTAAGAAACTAATCTTATTTTTAAAGATAACAAGACCTACTAAAAGTGCTAGTGATTTACTACATATTTTTACAAAACTTTCAAGTTCATGAGTTTATGATTTAGTCTTACTTTGTCAAGATTAGTAAGTAAATATTGTATGTTGCTGATTGGCAAATTGTTTGATTGATTTTACAAAAGAAAATGATACGCTAGTAAGCGTGGACACCTCCATTTACAAAGGAAACTCTGGCGAAATTTTTCTAGAAATATAACACTTAGAAATATTTTTCTAACAAATGTCTACAAATATATTTTTAACTTTATTTTCGAAATAAACTTCGCCATGATTTTTATTACAAAAATATTAAAATGCCAGAGGTTGATTTTCGTAAGTAAAATTTGATAAATATATATTTAGAATATATTTATTACTAAAACTCTTGTGTAATTATTTGATTATCTTGTGAACTAAATATATATTATTTTTAGGATAAAAATAATATAACTTGAAAATACTATGAAATTACGACTCCAAAATAATACCAACGCTCTCACAAATAAATATTTAAGTTACACCGGTATTGTTGTTACAACGCGAACTCTAAAACGTAACTTATGTATATTTCGGAAAATACTCTCATTCGTGTATTTTGATAAAGTTTTATTTGGATAAAGTATAAAGTAAAATATAATATTTTTGGGAAAAATATGTATATTTTGGAATTAGAATATTTTAGACAAGTAATTAAAAATATATTTTTCAAGTGGGACTTAAAATATATTAATCAGAATTATAATGCGTACATGTAAAAAAACCCCATCCTTGGGAAGGAAATATAAAATAAATAAGAAGTGTGAATACGGAATAGTTACCTAACTATTTCTCCAAAAACGTTAAACCCTAAGCCAAGGCACGGCCATCCGTCTAATAGGCATTAGTACGTGTAGGTCGTCACGCAGCAGGTTGAGTTGGAGACTTACGTTTCGGGATACGCACTTCTGTGAGTTCATGTCCCCTTTTTCTCTTTACTGTTTTCAGTTTTATACTTCGGGGGTGAAATACATGCGACAATTATTACAGACTTCTATATACATGGTATGGTTAGCTTAAGGAGGGTTTACTACTTAGATCATGTGAGTGGGTAGGTTTTACTTGGGGCCATTAATCCTCGTTGTAGGAACGAGGGTCAAGAGCGGTAGATCTATTTGGGTGTAGCGAGCCCAGCTCCTGAGTCCACTGTACGGACCATGGGGTGACTTTGAGCCCGACGCATAAATCCGCTAGGTTTGAGTCTTCCTGCATCACTTCACACATATCATTGGCTTTGCAACCCAATGGTGATCTCTTTTTCCTTAATTGCTACATACCAGGGATTTTCATACATACAGATAAATTACAACGGTTTATACATACTCACTTTTACATGAACTCGCTCAACTTTTTGTTGATTTTTCAAACTACATGTATTTCAGGAAATTAGGGGATCTGGCAAGGTATGCAATGTCGGCAAGCTGCGTAGGAGTAATGATGTCATCCAAGTTTAGGAAATATGACCTTTCCCTGGACGGGTTACAAGTCTTAAACTGTGTTTTTATTCATGTCTTGTGGTTATGTCTCGTGAACAAGTTTTTAATTATGTCATGGTTGTAATTCGTTTCATGTGTCGACTTTTAAATAATGTTGTCTTGGTAACTTTTAAAACTTATTGAATGGATGAACATCATGGTTTTAACTTCATATAGCATGGTTGTGATTGTGCTATGGTATTAAGAAGTCACACCAAAATAAACCCACACTTTCGCAAAGCCAGGGTGTGACAGATCTACATCATTCACATAAGTAAACAACAATCAACAAGTATAACAACACATAAACAACATGATTTCTTCATGATTTAAGCTTATGTTCAAGTTTCATTCTCTTGATTCTTAGTGTTCTTCAAACTTAACATTATGTATCATTCTTTAACCACTTAAATAAGATGTAAAATGAAGAGATTAGTGTTCTTACTACTAGCTCAAGGCTAGGGATGATCAAGAGAAGAAATGAGGTGGATAAAAGCAAATGGTGAAGGTTCTTCAACTTCTGTAAGCTCCTAGCTTCCTTATGCACCTTCTAACACCCTTGAGTATGTATGGAATTAGATGAAGATGATAGGATGATGGTGTTGTTGCTCTCGGCCATGAACAAACAAGAGAGAAGAGAAAGAAGTGTGTGTGTTGGTGTGTGAAAGAATGAGAGTTAGTTGCTTATGGTTATACTTATAACCCATTCCATGAGTCTTACCATTGGTTTATATGTCCATTAAAGAGAAACAAGATCTAATATTAAATTAAAAGAAAATCTCATGGTGGGGGCCATGTTGGCCGTTCCATAGGTAGGGGGTATAGGTGTACGTTTTAACCAATTAGTTAGTTATTAGTTAGAAATCAAGTATATAGTTAGGGATTTAGTTATTAGATATTTATATAGTGTGTTATGATGTTCGGGAACCATAACTAGCTTGACAATGTTAAAACAGTGCTTCTAGTGAAAATTTGGTGTTTCGGGTAGTGTCCGGTTGTTCGGTTGGTTACCGGTTCGCTAAGGTGCTAAACTATGCAGTTTAGTGTGCTTTATGTACCCTTTTGTGACAGTTTCGATTCCCGACACTTAGAAAAGCATTCAGAACCATTTAACCACATTTCTGCATGATATTAGATTGTTTAAATGCTGAATTTGCTGATTTTCTGTAGAATTCTGCAGTTTATGTGAGTTTTAGGCACTTTCCGGCGCTTAAACTATCTCTAGGAAGGCAGTTTTGTGATGCTTACTTCCCTACACACTATACTAGTGTCATACTTGGTTTCTGTCTGTTTCTGTATCACAACACATTGTCTGTCTATGTGCTGAACTCCGTCAGCATTTTTCTGATTTGTCTGATAACTGTGCTAACTGTGTTTCATGCATCATTTGAGTCAATAAAGTTCACATGCAATAATGATATGATATTAAGCAATATGTGATGTACATGTATGTATAAAGCAGTAATAAGAAGCAATTCAAATCGTTAATTGAAATGCAGCACAGTCATTAAGCTCTAATCATGGTTAAATAGTTGTACGGATACCTGAAATTTTGACAGTTGTCACATTCTCCCCCTATTAAGAAAATTTCGACCCGAAATTTTAAGCCTTACTACTAGCAGCATGGGATTTAGGGAACAAATGTGGGTATTTAGCTTTCATGCGGTCTTCACGTTCCCAAGTAAACTCTGGGCCGTGACGCACATTCCATCGAACCTTGACGAGTTTAACACTACTCCTCCAAGTCTTGTTAACCTTCCAATCAGTAACCTCAACAAGTTCTTCGGTAAAGTGGAGTGTGTCGTCAATGTGAACTTCATCAGCAGGGATGACCACTGTCTCTTGAGTTGGACTTTTCTTCAGATTAGATACATGAAATGTATCACGAACACCATTAAGTTCTGCTGGTAGCTCCAACTTGTATGCTACGGAACCAACCCTTTCCAGGATTCTGAACGGTCCGATAAATCGTGGGTTTAACTTACCACGCTTCCCAAAGCGTGCCACACCTTTCCAAGGTGAGACTTTCAACAAAACCATATCACCCACTTCAAATTCCAAAGGTTTTCGTCTTTGCTCCGCATAACTCTTCTGGCAATCACGAGCCGCCTTGATGCGCTCTCGGATCTGCATGATCTTATCTGTCGTTTCTTGGACCAGTTCGGGACCAACCAGCTGTCTATCACCTGCATCTGCCCAGCATAACGGTGATCGACACTTGCGTCCGTAGAGAGCCTCGAACGGTGCAGCTTGAATGCTTGTATGGTACCTGTTGTTATAGGAGAACTTAACCAAAGGTAGGTGAGTGTCCGAACTGCCACCCAAGTCCATTACGCAAGCACGTAGCATATCTTCTAGCGTCTGAATCGTTCTCTCACTCTGACCGTTCGTTTGTGGATGAAAAGCAGTACTCAGATTCAGCTGAGAACCAAACGCTTCTTGGAAGGATTGTCAAATCCTTGACACAAATCTTCCGTCTCTATCTGATATAATCGAGATAGGCACTCCATGACATGCTACTATCTCCCTTAGGTACAGCTCAGCTAGCTTACCTGCGTTATCCTTTTCTCTGATTGGCAAAAAGTGCGTAGACTTTGTCAAACGGTCCACGATTACCCAAATCGTATCATGACCTCTGGGTGTCTTGGGCAACTTTGTTACGAAATCCATTGAGATCTGCTCCCATTTCCACATGGGTATCTCGGGTTGCTGAAGAAGACCTGAAGGCTTCTGATACTCGGCCTTTACCTTGGCACAAGTCAAACACTTCCCAACATAAGTAGCCGCATCGCCCTTAAGTCTTGGCCACCAGTAATAGTCCTTCAAATCTTGGTACATCTTGTCCGATCCTGGATGGATCGAGTACCTTGATTTATGAGCTTCATAAAAAATAACCTCTCTAAGACCACCAAAAAGAGGAACCCAAACTCGTCCCATAAAATACAAGGTTCCTTCCTCGTTGGGTACCAACTTTTTCTCCATCCCACGGAGATATTCAGCCTTCAAATTTTCTTTCCTAAGAGCTTCTCTCTGTGCTGCACGAATACGCAACGAGAGGTCTGTTTGAACAATCATCTCCAAAGCCCTAACCCTTATGGGCTTAATCCTTTCTTTCCGACTTAAGGCGTCTGCCACCACATTCGCCTTTCCTGGATGATATTTGATTTCGCAATCATAATCATTTAACAGCTCTACTCAACGTCGCTGTCTCATATTAAGCTCTTTCTGATCGAATATGTGCTGAAGGCTCTTGTGATCTGTAAAGATCGTACATCGGGTACCATAAAGGTAATGCCACCAAATCTTCAAAGTGTCACATCCTGACTTTTGCGGAAGCGTGATTATGTGTGACTTGCTTAATATCATTGCATTCAATCATAACAACAACTATATGATAAAACCGAAGATGTTTATCCACTAAATAAGTTTAAAAACATAACAACAACACTGTTTTAAAACACAGAATTCAAATTCGAGTACAAACCATGCAACTTGTTTAAGAGTTCACAAAGACTCGACAAAGGACATTAAATAAAACCAGGATTTGGAAGACATGTCTCATCCAGGATAAGACACACTGACCAAACCCTAAGACCATGGATGACCTCTTTTATTCTTAAACCACACTTGGAACTTCCGAACGCCCGCCAGATCCACATCTAATTCCCTGTAATACATGTAGTTTGAAAACATCAACAAAAGTTGAGCGAGTTCATGTGTTTGTTTGTGTGTATGAATAAACCTTTGTAATTACTGAAAGTATGTATGTATGTTGAAAACCCTGGTATGAAAGCAACAAGGAAAACAGATCATTAATGGTTTGCAAGGCCATTAATATGTGTGACGTGATGCAGGAAGGCTCAAACCTAGCAGACTTTGCACCGGCTTCCGGCTGTAAGACATAGTCAACCCATGGACCAAACCCTGGTCCAACATGGGCGGGGCTCGCTACACCCAAATAGATCTATCACTCATGTCCCTCGGTCCTACAACGAGGATTAATGGTCTTAAGCGTTATACCCACCACTCACATGATCTAGCAGTACCCTTCCTTAGCTAACCATACCAAATAATAACGTTTGTAAACAGTTTGTAAGATGTACTTCACCCCCGAAGTTATAAAACCGAAAACAGTTAAAAGAAAATGGGGTCATGAACTCACAGTCTTGCTTCTTTAATCACCGTAACTCAAGCTTCTTCGGATAAACATGACTACCTACAACGTACTATGATTTATTAGACGAGCGGATCGTGCCTTGACTTAGTATTAATGTCTTTGAGTTACGTTTCTTTGTGTCTTCGATATTATTCCAAGTTATATAATTATTTGTTAAAACAATAAATATTTTAACTTAAATTATATTTATTAAATTCTGGAATAATTGTTAACAATATATTCTAACTTAATATTTTTCAAGTATTCATACTCGTATATCCTTCCCAAGGATGAGTGTATTCGTATTCTTGTATTAGTATATTTTTGCCATGTATTGGGGTCGCATTCCGGTGTGTATTTGTACGTACGAGAATACGTATCTTCATGTAATTATTAAGTATCCTTATACTTAATTTATATTAACTTTTCCGGAATAATATCCTTAATAAAAGTTCATATATATTTCCAAAATATATATTTTAAAATATTACTTGGAAAAATTATTTATATTTTCAAGTCTAACTTAAAAAATATATATAAATCCATTTTTCTTCCAAAAATCAATATATTTCAAGTTTGTTTGAGGAAATATATATATTTCTTTCATAAAAAAAATATATCTTCTAATATTTCCAAGAAAATACATATTTTTATTCATCCAAAAATAATATATTTTCTTCATGTCAAAAATATGATATAAGTTGGTAATAATTGTAAAAATCATATTTTTGCCTTTTGGTGTCCAAAATATTATTTACCAAAATATACTTATGAATATAATTTTCGGAATATTTTGTAAGTTATATTACTTGGTTCGGTTTCACCAATATTTTGTGTATAATTGTATATGTTTATATTCTTGGAATTTTGGTAATATTTTGGATGGTAATTCTTGGTATTTTGATAAGTTATATTATTTCAAGTCCTAAAATAATATAACTAATACACAAAATATACAAATAATCACACACATGGTGTCATCTAAATATATATATTTCCTAAATACATATTTAGTCACTTTTATTTATAAAAACCAACCTCCAATATTTATAATTTTGTAACAAAAAATTATGGCAAAGTTTATGTAAAAATTTATGGTTTAAAATACACTTGTAGATATTTATTTGGAAATATTTTTCTAAGTGTTTAATTTCTAGAAAAATTTTGCCATAGTTTTCCCTAAAAATGGAGGTTTCCATACCTTAAAGGTATATCATTTTCTTTTGTAAAATCAACACAATCAATCCACAATCAACAATAAACAACTTACACTTACCAATTTTGCAAAAAACAAGCATAATCTACTACTTAATGAACTTGAATATTTGTAAAAATTTGTAGTAACTTACTAGGGTATTTACTGAGTCTTGTTACCCTTTGAAATGTGGTTGATTATTTAAAAACACCATTTTTGAAGAAGATTGATCTTTACAACTTATGATCATATTTTCTAAAAATGTTTCTTCATGGATTTTTCTTGTTACACATATACTTCTACACTTTATTAACCACCAAAAATAAGGTTTGTTTATGTAAGAACCAAGATTTATTAAAACTTATATTTTTAACTTGGTTTCTTTAGAAATCATCCATGAAATTTTAGATCTACATGATTAACAACTTACTTTGATCATTATTTTTCAAGAAAACCACATATTCATTCAAGTTCATGCTTCTCATGAGGATGATCCATTTACTTCTATCATGTTCATCCTCTCATCATGCTATATTATGTTTTTAATCATGATCTAGCAAGATCATATGATGATCAACATCATTTTCACAAGCAAACAATGATCAACAAGTATATCAACACATAAACAACTTAGTTTCTTCATTAATCATGCTTATGTTCAAGTTTACTTCTTGTGATTCTTAGTGTTCTTCATGATTATCATTATGAATCTCCTTTTAACCACTTAAAATAGAAGTAAAATAGCAAGATCAAGGTTCTTACCACTAGCACAAGGCTAGGGATGATCAAGTGAAGAAAACAAGTGGATAAAAGCAAATGAACAAGGTCCTTGAACTTCAGTAAGCTCCTAGCTCCTTTGTGTAACCTCTAACACCTTTGTATATACTTGGAATGGTTGTAGGATGGATGAATGATGGTGATGATGGTGGTGGTGAGGTCAGCCGAGAGCACAAGGAGAGGAAGGAAGAGATGTGTGTGTTTCAATGTGTGTAAGTTATGAGCTTATGTCTTGCATGTATACTTATAGTCCATTTCTATAGTTTAACTCTTGTATATTATGTTTAGAAAAGCATAAACATAATCTATTTAAATATTTAAACAAATCAATGTGTGGGGCCCTTGTTGGGGCCGTAGATATAGGGGGGGGGTGGGGTTCTAGACATAGGTTTAAACTAAACTAGTTTGTTACTAGTTGAAATCCAACTGCAAGTTAAGTGTTTTAGTTATTAGATATTTGTATAGTGTGTTATGTTGTTCGGGGACCATAACTAGCTTGGTAATGTTAAAACAATGCTTCTAGTGTAAATTTGGTGTTTCAAGTAGTGTCCAGTTGTTCGGTTGGTTACCGGTTCGTTAAGGTGCTAAACTTTGCAGTTTAGTGTGCTTTATGTACCTATTTGTGACACTTTTGATTCCCGACACTTAGGAAAGTATTCAGGACCATGTAAGCATATTTTTGCATGATATTTGATTATTTAAATGCTGAAAATTGCTGATTTTTGCTGAATTCAGCTCTTTGGATGAGTTTTAGGCACTTTCCAGCACTTAAACTGTCTTTAAATAGGCAGTTTTGTAATCCTTACTTTCCTACACACTATACTAGTGTAATACTTGGTTTCTGGCTCATTCTGTGTCTCAACACACTGTCTGTCTATGTACTGAACTCCGTCAGCATATTCCTGATTTATCTGATAAGTGTGCTAACTGTACTTAATGCATCATTTGAGGCAATAAAGCTCTCATGCAATCATGTCATAACATTTAGCAATATATGATGCACATGTATGTATAAAGCCATAATCAGAAAGCAGTTTAAGTCATTATGTCACACCCCTTTCTGCGGCGGAAGCACGAGGTGTGATCATGAAAGGTTCTCATTGCATACGAAAGGTAAACATACTACATGCTCAAAAATAACTTCAAACATTACATTACTGAAAACATATGTCAAGTGTTTACAACACGAGATAGCATATTGTCTTAAAAGTCACAACTTTATTTAACGATAAACAAAGCGACATCCACGAGCATGAGTAAGACCACGCGCACATCCATCCTAGTTACCTGAAATACATGTGAGTTTTGGAAAAAAAAACGTCAACATAATGTTGGTGTGAATTCATGCAGTTTTTGTATTTCACGTTTGTATACTTTGTATGAAAACATAGTTTGTGTCATGTATGAATCAAGTTTTCATATATAAATCAAGTATCCATGTGTACACCACGTACTCATGTATAATTCAAGTTTTTCTTGAGTACCCCACGTACTCAAGTATAATTCCCGTTTTCTTGAGTACCCCACGTACTCAAGTATAATTCAAGTTTTCTTGAGTACCCCACGTACTTCAAGTATTAATCAAGTTTTAGTATGGTATGAATTTTAAATAAAGTATTCCTGTAAGTATCAGGATTGTTAATGGGTTGCAAAGCCATTAACATGTGACACGACATAGGAAGTCACCAAACCTTAGGCATTTTTCTAGTTGGCATATTCTAAGACACAAAAGCACTACTCGATTCTCGCCCTCACCGAGAGTGTGGCTGCCCGGCACCCGTTAGATCTAACCTTTTGTTCTGCGGTCTAGGTATATTGTTGATTAATGGTGCTTATGTACCCTATTCGTGACACGATTTCTCGTATCATTTCTCATAATGCATCATACTTGGTACTCGTCCTCACCAAGTGCGCTTCTCGTATTCTTATATCTCATCACACTTGGTACTCGTCCTCACCAAGTGTGCTTCTTGTTATCATACCATTTATAAACATTGTAAAAATTGTAACATGTATTTCACCCCCGAAGTTATAAAACTGAAAACAGTTAAAAGAAAAGGGGGAGCATGAACTCACAACTTTGCGTTCCTTGCGTCGTAAACTTCACCGGATTTGCTTAATTAACGTCGTGACCTATACGCGTTTTCTTAACGTTAGTCACTAGACTTGTATCGCACAAGTACAGTCACTATCTTTTGTATATGTTTTGTTGTGTTAAAAATATTTTATATTTTTTACTAAGTATCTTATATTATTTTCTCAAAAATTAATATAAGTATCTCGTGTTTTGCACTTTGCACCCGAATTATGTATCTTATATGTTGTATGTGTATTTTTGTGTTTATACTTCTCATGAGTATTTAGTGTATTTTTAAGTCTTAATACACTAGCACAAAAGCTGGTGATCAAATAATATATTTTCCTCATAAAAAATATACATACTTAACATAAATTTTAGTCTTGAAGAAATCATCATTTCTTATCACCAAAAATTAGGGAAACCTTGGTAATATTTTTAGATACATTTTTAGGGAATAAGTTTCTCAAAAACTTATATTTTTCTAAGTGTCAAAATTTATAAAATTTTTGACAGAGTTTCCCCTAAAAATGGAGGTTTCCCAAGTTTTCAAAACATGTGTTTATTTTCTTTTAAATCAACAACAATCTCAACAATACAATCTTTATTTATCAAACTTGTCAAAACAAGCATATATCACAACTTATGAACTTGAAAGTTTGTAAAAATATGTAGTAACTTGCTAGCACATTTAGTAAGTCTTGTTACCTTTAAAAATAAGTTTAGTTTCTTAAAAACTTTATTTTTTAAGAGTATGTATTTTCCACTTGTTTCTTCCGAAAAACCACTTGTAGATCTTTATCCACCATTTATCACTTTATGTTCAAGACTTGTTTAAGTTCTTTAGTGTTTTCATCATTTAATCATTCAAGACTTGTCTAATGGTTATATACTACAAGTTCTCCAACAAGCCATTACCCTTTGGATTACATGTTCCTTAAGTACCATGCATACCCACTAATTTAATCAAGAAAATCAAGTGGGGCGTCCCACTAGTCCAAATCCGGTTGGGGGGGGGGGGGGGGGTTGGCTTAGTTGTGATGCAATTGATAAGTAACTAAGTTAGTTAGAAGGTTAAATGTTATAGTTAGTGTTTAGTTGAAACAAATGGGTTTAGTTAGGATACTTGATGTGTTTAGTAATATATAGTGTGTTAGGGTGTTCGGGGACCCTAACTAGCTTAGAAAAATAAAAACAATGCTTCTAGCATTATTTTGGTGTTCCGGGTAATATCCGGTTGTTCGGTTAAATTCCGGTTCGTTCAAGTGCTAAATTACACTTTTTAGTGTCTTTTAAGTACCCTTTTGCAGTACTATCGATTCCCGACACTTAGGGAAATATTCTGACTGATAAATTATATTTTCTGCATAATATTCGCGTGCTAAAAGCTGAATTATTTAAAATTCTGCACTTAAAGTGCGTTTCGGGTGCTTTTTAGTGCGTATTTTACTTCCGGAGAGTATATATGTAAACCCTTGTATGTATTCTTGGGTTTTAATGTATTCTTGTCGTTGGACCTACACCTAGGCTCCAATTTTATTGTCTGACTGCTTTCTGTAGTTTCTGTTGACACGAAGTGTCTTACCGGTGAGTTTACTAGTATAACTGACGCAACGCTCTCGTTTATGCATAAAGCAATATCTTGTAGTATACAACGTGCATGAATTCACTTGTTTAGTATGTGTTCAGACATTGCTGACAATTAAGCACATAATTGCAGTTATTAACTAATAGTTAAAGTGTACGGAAATTACCGGTTTCGTGCCAGTTGTCACAGTCTCCCCCCGTTAAAAGAATTTCGTCCCGAAATTCAGGCTGAACTAACTCTCACTGGAGTCTTCTTGAATAGGTGGGGATACTTTTCTTTGAACTGGTCTTCGCGTTCCCATGTGTACTCGGGTCCGTGCTTAGAGTTCCAACGTACTTTGACAAGTTTTACACTGCTCCTCCTGGTCTTGTTGACTTTCCAGTCGGTAACCTCAATGGGTTGTTCTGTAAATCGGAGGGCGTCATCAATATGCACTTCCTCCACTGGGATGATCACGTTTTCTTGTGTTGGACTCTTCTTGAGATTGGATACATGGAACGTATCATGTACTCCATTAAGTTCTTCCGGTAATTTCAGATTGTATGCCACGGTACCAATTCTTTCCAATATTCTGAATGGTCCGATGTATCGTGGATTCAGCTTTCCATGTTTTCCAAATCTTACTACGCCCTTCCAAGGTGAGACCTTTAACAACACTTTGTCTCCCACCTCGAATTCTACTGGTTTTCTTTTCAGATCAGCGTAGCTCTTTTGTCGATCTTGAGCCGCCTTAATGCGCTCTCGGATCTGCGCAATCTTGTCGGTTGTCTCTTGTACAAGTTCAGGACCAACCATACGTTTATCTCCAGCGTCTGCCCAACATAAGGGTGATCGGCACTTGCGGCCATACAGAGCTTCGAACGGCGCGGCCTTTATGCTTGTATGATAACTGTTATTGTAGGAGAACTCAACTAACGGTAAGTGAGTATCCCAGCTGCCGCCTAGGTCCATGACACATGCACGGAGCATATCTTCCAGCGTTTGTATAGTCCGTTCGCTCTAGCCGTCTGTTTGTGGATGGAATGTCATGCTTAGATCTAACTGAGATCCAAAGGCTTCCTGAAAGGATTGCCAGATTCTTGAGACAAAGCGTCCATCTCTGTCTGAAATGATTGAGATTGGCACTCCATGTCGTGCCACAATTTCCCTTAAGTATATCTCTGCAAGTTTTCCAGTGCTATCCTTCTCTCGGATCGGTAGGAAATGCGCAGATTTCGTTAGTCGATCAACTATTACCCATATCATGTCATGCCCTCTCGGGGTCCTGGGTAATTTCGTTATGAAGCCCATCGAGATTTGCTCCCACTTCCACATAGGTATCTCTGGTTGTTGTAGTAGGCCGGACGGTTTCTGATATTCAGCTTTAACCTTAGCACAGGTTAAGCATTTTCCAACATAGACAGCAACGTCGCTCTTGAGTCTCGGCCACCAATAGTATTCTTTTAAGTCTTGATACATTTTGTCCGATCCTGGATTGATCGAGTATCTTGATTTATGCGCTTCATCAAGGATGACTTCTCGAATACCGCCATAGAGCGGAACCCAAATACGCTTCTTAAAGTATAAGGCTCCCTCTTCATTTGGCACCATGTATTTTAGCATACCCCGGAGGTATTCAGCTTTACGGTTTTCCATCTTAAGGGCTTCTTGTTGTGCATCACGAATGCGTGTAGTGAGGTTCGTTCGTATGGTCATTTCCAATGCTCAAACCCTTAGGGTCTTAACCCTTTCTTTTCGACTCAACGCGTCCGCTACAACGTTTGCCTTTCCAGGATGGTACTTGATCTCACAGTCGTAATCATTTAGCAGCTCGACCCATCGCCGCTGGCGCATATTCAATTCCTTCTGATCAAATATGTGTTGTAAGCTTTTGTGATCTGTGAAAATTGTACATCGAGTACCATATAAATAATGTCGCCAGATCTTCAAGGCGAAAACCATCGCTCCCAGCTCCAGGTCATGAGTGGTGTAGTTTCTTTCATGTACCTTCAATTGTCTCGAAGCGTATGCGATGACTTTCTAGCGTTGCATGAGCACGCAACCCAAACCCTGTCGTGAGGCATCGCAGTATACCACGAAGTCATCAGTGCCTTCGGGTAATGATAGTATCGGTGCATCGCATAGCTTGTTTTTAAGTAGTTGGAAGGCTTCTTCTTGTTTAACACCCCAGTCGTACTTCTTGTCTTTCTGTGTAAGGGTCGTTAGCGGTTGAGCTATCTTTGAGGAATTCTCGATGAATCGCCGATAATAGCCCGCTAAGCCCCAAAATTGTCGAACTTCAGTTGGGGTCTTGGGAGCTTCCCAATTCTTTATTGCTTCTATCTTGGATGGGTCTACATGAATGCCCTTCTCATTCACAACGTGACCAAGAAATTGTACTTCGCGAATCCAGAATTCGCATTTCGAGAACTTTGCATAAAGTTTCTCTTTCTTCAGTAGTTCCAGAATGGTTCTGAGATGTTGCTCGTGCTCTTCTTTCGTTCGCGAGTAAATCAGGATATCATCGATAAATACAATCACGAATTTATCGAGATATGGTTTGCATACGCGGTTCATCAGATCCATAAAGACCGCGGGTGCATTCGTCAGCCCGAATGGCATCACAAGAAATTCGTAGTGCCCATAGCGTGTTCTGAATGCAGTCTTTGGTACGCTTTCCTCTTGGATTCTCAGCTGATGGTATCCAGATCGAAGGTCGATCTTGGAATAGTAGCTTGATCCTTGCAGTTGATCAAATAAGTCATCAATCCTCGGTAGCGGGTACCGATTCTTGATAGTGAGCTTGTTCAGTTCTCTGTAATTGATACACATCCACAGTGTTCCATCCTTCTTCTTCACGAATAATACTGGAGCTCCCCATGGCGAGAAGCTTGGCCTTATGAATCCTTTATCCAACAACTCCTGGAGTTGTGTGGATAATTCTTGCATTTCGGATGGTGCAAGTCGATAGGGTGCCTTGGCTACAGGAGCGGCTCCTGGAACCGAGTCTATACGGAATTCGACTTGTCGTTGCGGAGGTAGTCCTGGCAGATCTTCGGGAAAAACATCAGGGAATTCCTTTACCACAGTAATGTCTTTGAGTTTTGGCTCCACAGCCTTCTTGTCTATAACGTGTGCTAGGAAAGCGACACATCCTTTCCTTAAGCACTTCTGTGCCGTGCATGATGACGTTATAGAGACTGTTCCGACTGAAATGTCGGCTTACATGAGTAGCAATCCTAATGCCAGCAAATCTGAGGGGGCAAGCACTCCCGGTTTCATGGGTTTTAATGGGTAGTGTTGCAGCATGGAACATAAGGGGTTTGAATCGTCCTCTGAAACAAAACGAAGTCCGTGTACTTATTGCTGAAAATCATTTGAGTGTTTGTGCTATTTTAGAGACGCATGTTAATGTTAATAATCTTCATAAAGTCTGCAAGAATGTGTTTCGTAGGTGGGGCTGGTCCTCTAATGGGAATTTATGTCAGCGTGGCACAAGAATTATTATCGGGTGGAATACGGATGATGTGGATCTTATGGTCCTCTCCCAATCTGATCAGGTTGTTCACACGCAAATCCGGTTTAAAGCGGAGTCCAAGGTTTGCTTTTGCTCCTTTGTTTACGCTGAAAATAAGTATCAAGATCGTCGGAGGCTATGGGAGGATTTGTGTAGGCATAGCATTGTTGCTAAAAATTGGCCTTGGGTGGTGCTTGGGGACTTTAACACAGCTCTTAACGTGGAAGATTGCCTTTATGGACCGTCTTGCCATACTATAGGAATGAGAGAGTTCTTTGATTGTGTTCAAATGGCGGAGATTATAGATATTAAACAACATGGTTGCCATTACACTTGGAACCAGAAGCCTAAAGAGGGTATTGGAGTTTTAAAGAAAATTGACCGTGTCATGGGTAACCTTAAGTTCTTGGATCTTTTTCCTAATGCTTATGCGATATTTCAGCCGGCTCGTATCTCGGACCACTCACCGTGTGTTATAAAGCTGCCAGCTGTTAATCATGCTAAACCGAAGCCATTTAAGTTTGCAAACTTCCTAACTTCTAAACCAGAATTCAAGCAGTTTACTTCTACTGAATGGGCTAAGGAGGTGCAGGGATATGCTATGTTCTCGGTAGTCAAGAAAATGAGAAACCTAAAACCTTGCTTTCGTAAACTTTTACATCAGCAAGGTAATCTTCATGATAAGGTTTCTAGGCTTCGTAGTGACCTAGATGAGCTCCAGAAACAGGTGGATGCTAACCCCCTTGATACTGTGACTCGTGATTTAGCTGCCAAGTGCCTTCATGAGTTCCAAGTGGCAGCTTATGACGAAGAATGTTTTCTTAAGCAAAAATCTAAGGTTGAGTGGCTTTGTGCGGGTGACTCGAATACCTCTTACTTTCACAACTCTGTGAAGAGTAGGAATGCTAGGAATAAGATCCATTGTATTAAAGATGTGCATGGTAATTATTTTGAGGGTAATGATGCTCCAACCGCTATTTTGGACCATTACTCGAAGTTTTTGGGTACTGATCAGCCGGTTCAAAATCTTAATGAGGATGATTTGTTTATTAACACCCTGAGCCAAGATGTGGCGGCCCAAATGGTTAGAGAGGTGACTAGAGAAGAAGTAAAAAAAGCCATGTTTAGCATTGGTGAGAACAAGGCCCCCGGGCCGGATGGTTTCTCATCTGCGTTCTTTAAGTCTGCCTGGGATATAGTGGGTGAAGAGGTGACAAATGCGGTTCTTGATTTCTTTGATAATGGTAAGCTTCTAAAACAAGTTAATCATACCATTCTTGCTCTGGTGCCTAAAAAGGATACGCCTAACACTGTTTTAGACTATCGACCAATATCATGCTGTAACGTTTTGTTTAAGTGTATCAGCAAGATTTTAACGGATAGGATTAAGGGGAGTTTGAATCACTTGGTCAGTATTAATCAGTCGGCTTTCATACCGGGTAGGAAAATTTCTGACAATATTCTCCTCACCCAGGAGTTAATGCATAATTACCATCTTAATAGAGGGCCTCCTAGATGTGCGTTCAAGATTGATATTCAAAAGGCTTATGATACAGTCAGTTGGCAGTTCCTTGAATCTATCCTGCATAGTTTTGGGTTTCATCATAAAATGGTTAATTGGATAATGACATGTGTTTCTACGGTGTCATATTCGGTTAGCATTAATGGAGAACTTCATGGTTATTTTGCGGGGAAGCGTGGGCTTAGGCAAGGGGATCCTATGTCCCCTTATTTATTTACCCTAGTCATGGAAGTCTTAACTCTTCTTTTACACCAACACTCGTCTCATACGGTGTTTAAATTTCATGCTCGGTGCTCCAAGCAGAAGATCATTAGTATTTCCTTTGCTGATGACTTGTTTCTCTTTGCTCATGGCGACAGTGGCTCGGTTAAGCATCTTCGTGAGGCCCTTAATAAGTTTTCTCTGGCCTCGGGCTTGTACCCTAATCTGGATAAGAGTACAGTTTTCTTAAGTAATGTTCCTCGTCTCATTAAAGATCAAATTATGCACATTATGCCATTTCAGGAGGGTTCGTTTCCAGTTCGGTATCTTGGGGTCCCATTGATCTCTACTAGACTTACGGCCAAAGATTGCAAGACTCTTTTGGAACGCATGGATAGACGTATTGATAACTGGATGACAAAATCTCTTTCGTTTGCAGGGAGGCTTCAGCTTATTAATTCTGTCCTATCGGCTTTATACTCATATTGGGCGTCGGTTATGATGCTCCCATCTAGTATCTTAAAGGATTTAGAAAAACGGTTGCGTAGATTTCTTTGGAACGGTGGTAAGTCAGGATCGGTTCGTGCTAAAGCTGCCTGGAAGGATGTCTGCATGCCTAAAGATGAGGGTGGCCTAGGTATTCGAAGCATAATAGATGTTAATAAGGCTCTTTTAACTTCTCATATTTGGAGTTTAGTCACCAATCGGCCTTCTCTTTGGGTTCAATGGATACATACGTACAAGCTGAAAGGTAAAAGTTTTTGGGAGGTTCAATGTCGAGCTAATGTTAGCTGGGGTTGGAGGAAACTATTATCTATCCGTTCGAGTGTTCGCTCCTTTTTTTGGATGTCGATTCGAAGTGGCCTTCAAACAAACGTTTGGAGTGATAACTGGTGTTCTTGTAGTCCGATTCGGTCATTCATATCCCCTAGAGCTATTGCTAATGCGGGTTTTTCTTTAAATTCTAAAGTGGCTGACATTGTGACGGAGGATGGCCAATGGCTTTGGCCTCAGGCATGGTATACTCTTTTTCCTGTCCTTATAAATATTGAATCCGTCCAGATTACTCCTGATATGAATGATAGATTTTGCTGGAAAGATTTAGAAGGTAACCTTCAAGGTTTTAGTTCTTGGGAGGTTTGGAACTGTTTACGGAATAGGTGTCATAAGGTTTCATGGGCAAGTGCGGTTTGGTTTAGCCAATGTATACCCCGACATTCTTTCCACATGTGGTTGGTTATCAAGAACAAGTTGAAAACGCAAGACAGGATGGCCATTTGGGAAGCGGGTAGTGCTACTAATCTGCGTCTCATGTGTTGTCCTCTATGCAAGTCTGACCGAGATTCAAGAGACCACCTGTTCTTTCAATGTGTTTATGCTTCAGATGTTTGGAGATTGGTCAGGCAGTTGGTCGACATGGAAAATGTTACGGATTCTTGGGATTCTATCATGCAATGGATGGAGCTTAATGCTAATTCTAAAACCATGGATAAAATCATTAGTAAGGTCCTGGTAGCGGCTGCAACGTACTTTGTGTGGCAGGAAAGAAATAACAGGTTATTTTCTCATCATCAGCGGAGTGCGAGTGTACTTGCAAAGGTTGTCATTGAGACGGTTCGACTCAGAATTATGGGGTTCCGGTTTGGGAGAGACTCGCAACAAAAGAAGATTATGGATAGGTGGCAGATCTCGAAGAACAACATAGAGGTTGATCCAGGCTAGAGAGGCTCGTGGGGGTTTTTGGCATGTTTGGCATGTTTGTTTAGGGCCGTGTTTTGTTTTCTTGTATTTCCGTTTGTTTGGTTGTGTTGCTTGTCGGGTTTATTGTTTTTTCTGTTTTCCTAGTCTTGGTATGCCAAGTCTAGTAGTGTGTATCGGTGTCTTGATACACCCTGTTTTTATTTGGTTGATATAAAATTTCACCGGGGTAACCCTTTACCCAAAAAAAAAGCACTTCTGTGCCTTCATACAACTGATGATTCGTAGAGGCGCGTCTCGTTTTTCTCCATGCACGACGAGAGTTTCACCATTCGCTAAAGGGATGCGAATGATTTTCTCATGACAAATAACCTCAGCTTTGTTCTTGGACAACCAGTCCATTCCGACTACTACATCGAAGCTACCCAATTGAAGGTAAGAGGTCGATGTTAAATCTTCGTTCACCAAGTTCTAGTGTGCAGCCTCTAACAACTTCGCCCGATTCAACAAGTTTACCATTGGCTAGTTCTATGGAATAAGGAATTTCTAATCTACTAGATTCTATTCCAAGCGTGCGTTTAAATTCCACAGACATGAAGCTATAATCGGCGCCAGTGTCAAATAATATGGATGCAAAGTGATTGTTAATGAGAAACGTACCGGTGACCACATTAGGGTCCTCGCGTGCGTTCTTTGCTCCAATAAAAAATGCTTGAGCATGAGCATTGTTTCCCTCTGGGCAATCCTTCATAAAATGATCATTGCTTCCACATCTGAAGCATCCTTGGTTCCGCCCTTTACCGTTACCATTCTTGTTAACAACACCATTTCCATTCCGGTTCTTTCCTTTTCCCCAACAGTCTTCTGTTTGATAACCCAATCTACCACATTTGTCGCACCTTGGAATGCGACAAGCTCCTTTATGATGAAACTTACATTTTTGGCATTTAGGCATGGAGCCTTGGTATGCTTTGGTTGCAAGGGTCTTCGCCTCCTGAGGCGGGTTAGTGTCGCGCTTCTTGCTGAAACCTTTGTTGTTGCGAGTTGCTTGGTTCAGGTTTGCATGTTTCCTTTTCTTGTCACCGGACGACTCAGCATGTGTCTCGGTATTCTCTGTTAGATTCAACGATAACTTCTTCATACGAACACAATCTTCAGTAAGGTTGACAGCCAGAGTTACAGCCTCAGTGATTGTTTGAGGTTTGGCTGAAGTTACCATGCCGCGAAACTCTGGGGCCAGTCCCCAAATGCAGCATTCAACACGCTTGAATTCGGGAGTCACCATGTAGGGAAGCACTCTAGACAGATCGTGGAACCTTCGAGTATATCCATTAATGTCAGCACCTTCCATGGTTAGGTGCCAGAACTCCGTTTCCAGTCTTTGGAGTTCAGCACGAGAGCAATACTTCTCTCTCATTATTTCCTTCAGTTCATCCCAAGTTAGGCCATAAGTTGCATCATCACCCAAAGTTTGGGCTTGTAGGTTCCACCAAGTCAGAGCTTCATCGACAAACAATCCGGTAGCAAAAGTGACTTGCTGATCCGCGGTACATTTGCTCATGCGGATAGTAGCTTCAGTCTTCTCCGTCCAGTGCACAAAAGCTACTGCGCCTCCTGTGCCGTCATAGTTCATTGGCTTGCAGTCGAGGAACTGCTTGAAAGTGCAGCCTTGAGCTGCATTGCCTCCAGACGAATCTCCATTCCCATTACGCCTAGTGTTGCTTGGTCCTCCACTGTCTTGAGTACGGTTCGCCTCGTACTGGGCGATAGCAGCGGAGATCCTTTCTTCTAGTAGAGCGTTCAGCTCATCAGCAGTTCTTGGCAGTGGGGGAGGAGGAGGTTGATCATCATTGCGAGCATTCACAACTTTCCTGGGTGCCATGTTCTGACAGAACATAACACAACAGGGTTAAACATTTGTTTGATATCGTCATACTAGACAGTAGTAGTATATATATTCACAGGTATATACCACATAAGTGACATCAAACAATTATTACTCTAGCAGAGTACTTAGTAGGCTAGCACTAAGGGAATCTATACGTGACAAGACTTGCTGTGGTTTTTGTGCACTGAATTCCATAATTATGTATGCATCCATAATTACGTAACTCCTTGCACAGTCCGCACAGTTCGTTTTATCCTCGTATTTCTTCCTTCAGATGGGCCATCGCTTTCAGATAAAGTCACGTATACTTGTGACATTCTACTTCTAGTATATGCTAATTATCACACATAATGGCAATTAACTCTCAATCACAGACGAGTGCTACTCTCGTGTACCCTAAGTCTCGTAGTGTCTTTTTCTAGACTCATGTAAACAGTTTCAGGTAGTGGATGTCGTGGGACGTTTTATGCAATGAAAACTCTTTGAAAATTGTTTTCATGAAAGGATCCTAGAGATTGTAGACTAGACTCGAGAAGGAATCCTGGTTCAGTACAATCGCAGCTCTGATACCAATCTGTCACACCCCTTTCTGCGGCGGAAGCACGAGGTGTGATCATGAAAGGTTCTCATTGCATACGAAAGGTAAACATCCTACATGCTCAAAAATAACTTCAAACATTACATTACTGAAAACATATGTCAAGTGTTTACAACACGAGATAGCATATTGTCTTAAAAGCGACATCCACGAGCATGAGTAAGACCACGCGCACATCCATCCTAGTTACCAGAAATACATGTGAGTTTTGGAAAAAAAACGTCAACCTAATGTTGGTGTGAATTCATGCAGTTTTTGTATTTCACGTTTGTATACTTTGTATGAAAACATAGTTTGTGTCATGTATGAATCAAGTTTTCATATATAAATCAAGTATCCATGTGTACACCATGTACTCATGTATAATTCAAGTTTTTCTTGAGTACCCCACGTACTCAAGTATAATTCCCGTTTTCTTGAGTACCCCACGTACTCAAGTATAATTCAAGTTTTCTTGAGTACCCCACGTACTTCAAGTATTAATCAAGTTTTAGTATGGTATGAATTTTAAATAAAGTATTCCTGTAAGTATCGGGATTGTTAATGGGTTGCAAAGCCATTAACATGTGACACGACATAGGAAGTCACCAAACCTTAGGCATTTTTCTAGTTAGCATATTCTGAGACACAAAAGCACTACTCGATTCTCGCCCTCACCGAGAGTGTGGCTGCCCGGCACCCGTTAGATCTAACCTTTTGTTCTGCGGTCTAGGTATATTGTTGATTAATGGTGCTTATGTACCCTATTCGTGACACGATTTCTCGTATCATTTCTCATAACGCATCATACTTGGTACTCGTCCTCACCAAGTGCGCTTCTCGTATTCTTATATCTCATCACACTTGGTACTCGTCCTCACCAAGTGTGCTTCTTGTTATCATACCATTTATAAACGTTGTAAAAATTGTAACATGTATTTCACCCCCGAAGTTATAAAACTGAAAACAGTTAAAAGAAAATGGGGAGCATGAACTCACAACTTTGCGTTCCTTGCGTCGTAAACTTCACCGGATTTGCTTAATTAACGTCGTGACCTATACGCGTTTTCTTAACGTTAGTCACTAGACTTGTATCGCACAAGTACAGTCACTATCTTTTGTATATGTTTCGTTGTGTTAAAAATATTTTATATTTTTAACTAAGTATCTTACTTATATTATTTTCTCAAAAATTAATATAAGTATCTCGTGTTTTACACTTTTCACCTGAATTATGTATCTTGTATGTTGTATGTGTATTTTTGTGTTTATACTTCTCATGAGTATTTAGTGTATTTTTAAGTCTTAATACACTAGCACAAAAGTTGGTGATTAAATAATATATTTTCCTCATCAAAAATATACATACTTAACATAAATTTTAGTCTTGAAGAAATCATCATTTCTTATCACCAAAAATTAGGGAAACCTTGGTAATATTTTTAGATACATTTTTAGGAAATAAGTTTCTCAAAAACTTATATTCTTCTAAGAGTCAAAATTTATAAAAATTTTGACAGAGTTTCCCCTAAAAATGGAGGTTTCCCATGTTTTCAAAACATGTGTTTATTTTCTTTTAAATCAACAACAATCTCAACAATACAATCTTTATTTATCAAACTTGTCAAAACAAGCATATATCACAACTTATGAACTTGAAAGTTTGTAAAAATATGTAGTAACTTACTAGCACATTTAGTAAGTCTTGTTACCTTTAAAAATAAGTTTAGTTTCTTAAAAACTTTATTTTTAAAGAGTATGTATTTTCCACTTGGTTCTTCCGAAAAACCACTTGTAGATCTTTAGATCTACTAGTTTAGAATCTTATTTTACAAGAAAATTTATATTTACACAAGTTCATGTTTCATGAGTGGAAGGGTTCACCATCTTTTATAATTTTTACACTAACACACTACTAGTTCATGTTCTTTTACATGATCTAGTATGGTTAGATGATGATCCATCCCACTTTTAGTAACAAACAACACCAAATAATCATAACTAGACAAGTTTCACAAGGTTTACACACATATCTTCTCTTTATCCACCATTTATCACTTTATGTTCAAGACTTGTTTAAGTTCTTTAGTGTTTTCATCATTTAATCATTCTATCATCTATTAACCACTAAAAATAGGAACAAGATGAAGATTTAAAGCACTTACTACTAGCACAAGGCTAGGGAAGTTCAAGAAGAGAAAAGTGGTGGTTAATAGCAAATGAAGAAGGTCCTTCAAGATCCGTTTGCACCGAGCTTCGTTAGTGACCTTCTTACACCCTTGGATGCTCTTAGAATGATTGATTTGGAGCTTGAAATGGATGTGTGTGTGGGTGGGGTTGGAGCCATAGCCAAGAGGGGGAAGGAGAGGGTGTTTTGTGTTGTTGGGTGGTGAATGGTGAGAATGTGGGTGGTCTAATGGTTATATACTACAAGTTCTCCAACAAGCCATTACCCTTTTGATTACATGTTCCTTAAGTACCATGCATACCCACTAATTTAATCAAGAAAATCAAGTGGGGTGTCCCACTAGTCCAAATCCGGTTGGGGGGGGGGGGGGTTGGCTTAGTTGTGATGCAATTGATAAGTAACTAAGTTAGTTAGAAGGTTAAATGTTATAGTTAGTGTTTAGTTGAAACAAATGGGTTTAGTTAGGATACTTGATGTGTTTAGTAATATATAGTGTGTTAGGGTGTTCGGGGACCCTAACTAGCTTAGAAAAATAAAAACAATGCTTCTAGCATTATTTTGGTGTTCCGGGTAATATCCGGTTGTTCGGTTAAATTCCGGTTCGTTAAAGTGCTAAATTACACTTTTTAGTGTCTTTTAAGTACCCTTTTGCAGTACTATCGATTCCCGACACTTAGGGAAATATTCTGACTGATAAATTATATTTTCTGCATGATATTCGCGTTCTAAAAGCTGAATTATTTAAAATTCTGCACTTAAAGTGCGTTTCGGGTGCTTTTTAGTGCGTATTTTACTTCCGGAGAGTATATATGTAAACCCTTGTATGTATTCTTGGGTTTTAATGTATTCTTGTCGTTGGACCTACACCTAGGCTCCAATTTTATTGTCTGACTGCTTTCTGCAGTTTCTGTTGACACGAATTGTCTTACCGGTGAGTTTACTAGTATAACTGACGCAACGCTCTCGTTTATGCATAAAGCAATATCTTGTAGTATACAACGTGCATGAATTCACTTGTTTAGTATGTGTTCAGACATTGCTGACAATTAAGCACATAATTGCAGTCATTAACTAATAGTTAAAGTGTACGGAAATTACCGGTTTAGTGCCAGTTGTCACACATTAGTTGTAAATCGGCACAGTCATTAAGCACTAATCGTTGTACGGATACCTGAAATTTTGACAGTTGTCACACAAAGCAATCACCACTGCGCCTAATTCCAAATCATGCATGGTGTAGTTCTTCTCATGAACCTTAAATTGGCGCGAAGCATAAGCGATAACCTTTTGTCGCTTCATTAGCACACAGCCCAATCCCTGACGCGAGGCATCACAGTATACCACGAAGTCATCGGTGCCTTCTGGTACGGATAAAATAGGTGCATCGCAAAGCTTATTCTTAAGCGGCTGAAAGGCTTCCTCTTGTTTGTCTCCCCATTCATACTTCTTATCCTTTTGAGTAAGGGAGGTCAGCGGCTGAGCGATTTTAGAAAAATCCTCAATGAATCTGCAATAATACCCTACTAAGCCCAAAAACTGTCGGATCTCGGTTGGCGTCTTTGGAGTTTCCCAATTCTTAATCGCCTCGATCTTGGTGAGATCCACATGAATTCCATCCTTGTTTACCACGTGGCCAAGGAACTGTACCTCACGCAACCAGAACTCATACTTCGAGAACTTAGCATAAAGTTTATCCTTCCTTAGTAGCTCTAAAATAGCTCTAAGGTGTTGCTAATGCTCTTCCTTCATCCGCGAATAGATCAAAATATCATCGATAAACACAATCACGAATTTATCGAGATATGGCTTGCAAACTCGGTTCATCAAATCCATAAATAGTGCCGGTGCATTTGTCAAACCAAATGGCATCACTAGAAACTCATAATGTCCATAACGAGTTCTAAAGGCAGTCTTCGTTATACTATCTTCTTCAATCCGTAGCTGGTGATAACCTGATCGAAGATCGATCTTGGAGTAGTAACTCGAACCCTGAAATTGATCGAATAAATCATCAATCCTCGGCAAAGGATGTCACACCCTGACTTTTGCGGAAGCGTGATTATTGGTGTGACTTCTTAATACCATTGCATACGATCGTAACAACACTATATGATGAAACCAGTAGATGTACATCCATTAATTTAAGTTTAAAAGTAGTACAACATAATTGTCTGAAATGTCAATACCAAATTCAAGTTACAAACCATAACATGTTTTAAGGAGTTCAAAAAGACTCAACAAAAGATTTTAAAACAAACCCGAGTTTAGGACCACGTATCTCGTCCAGGATTAAGATACGTCTCCTAAGCCCTAATGACTTGGATGACATCTTTATTCACAATGCAGCTTAAAAACTCCAACGCCCGCCAGATCCATTTACTAATTCCCTGAAATACATGTAGTTTGAAAAATCAACATAAAGTTGAGCGAGTTCATGTGTAAGTGAGTATCTGTAAACCTTTGTAATGCGTATGTATGAAAATCCCTGGTATGTAACAATTAAGGAAAAAGAGATCATCATTGGGTTGCAAAGCCAATGATATGTGTGAAGTGATGCAGGAAGACTCAAACCTAGCAAATTTGTGCGTCGGGCACATAGTCACCGCCTGGTCCACTCAGCGGACTCAGGAGTGGGGCTCGCTACACCCAAATAGATCTATCACTCATGTCCCTCGGTCCTACAATGAGGATTAATGGCCTCAAGTTCCACCTACCCACTCACATGATCTAAGTAGTAAACCCTCCTTAAGCTAACCATACCATGTATATAAAAGTCTGTAATAATTGTCGCATGTGTTTCACCGCCGAAGTATAAAACTGAAAACAGTTAGAGAAAAGGGGGACATGAACTCACAGTATTGCGTCTTCAGTATGTGTAACCCAAGTCTCCTCAGCCAACACGACTACCTACAATGGTCTAACGTCTATTAGACGAACGGGTCGTGCCTTGTCTTAGTATTTATGTTTTTGAGTTACGATTTCTTGTCATTATTCCAAGTTGTAATCACTAGTTAACATTCGGATCAATTGCTAAACAATATTTCATATTCCTACTTCTCAAGTATTTTAACTTTGTATTTTCCTTCCCAAGGATGGGGGTATCTCATACATGTATTTTTCGTATTTGTATTTGCATAGTTTGCCAAGTAATGGCGTCGTATTTCGGTGTATTGTTCCAAATAAAAATATGTTAATATATTCCCAATATATATATCCAAAACCATATATTTCAAGTCTCACTTAAATATATATAAACTTATTTTGTTCAATCCTGTATTGTCGCAGTATATATATATTTTTCTCAAAAATTATATATCTTCTAAATATACTAGGAAAATATATTTTTATCTCCCACTTGGAAAATATATTCAACTCATCTGTCCAAAAATAACGTATTTCCAAAATATATGTATTTTTCCCAAAAATAATATATTTTTATTTCTACAGTTTCCAAAATAATATTTTATATATTCACAACCAAATAAAAACAAGTAGTGTAGAGAGTCTACACTAGTTCAATCAAGGGGCATTCCCCAAGAAAGTAAAACAAAACATACCAAACCAACAAAAAACAACCAAAAGGAAAAACACCTAGACAAGACTTCTAGATTGTCCAACCCAAAAAAAAATAATATTTTACCACAATATGTGCAAGAGTATTTTCTGGAATATTACATAAGTTACGTTTTAGCGCGTCGTATTGCAATAATAATTACGTAACTTAAATATTTATTTCGTGAGAGTTTTGATATTATTTTGGGGTCGTAATTTCCATGGTATTTTGTAAGTTATATTATTTTACCCTAAATAATATAACTAGTTCACAAAGTATACAATTAATCACACAAGTGTCTTAGTATAAAATATATATTCTAAATATATATTTACCCATTTTTATTTGCGACAACCAACCTCCGATACTTTGTATTTTTGTAATAAAATCATGGCGAAACTTACTTTGAAAACAAGGTTAAGAATATATTTGTAAATACTTGTTAGAAAAATATTTCCAAGGTTTGAAATTCTAGAAAAAAAATTTCGCCAGAGTTTCCTTTGTAAATGGAGGTGTCCACG
This sequence comes from Helianthus tuberosus, assembly GCA_030545235.1. Classification (NCBI taxonomy): domain Eukaryota; kingdom Viridiplantae; phylum Streptophyta; class Magnoliopsida; order Asterales; family Asteraceae; genus Helianthus; species Helianthus tuberosus. The sequence goes on from CM060351.1 coordinate 104,422,195, forward strand.
CTTACTAGCGTATCATTTTCTTTTGTAAAATCATTCAATCAATTCTCAATCATCATTATACAACCCAAATTTATCAAAATCAAGCATAAACCATAAACTTATGAACTTGAATATTTATGATAACATGTAGTAACCTACTAGTATACTTAGTGAGTCTTCTTACCTTTAAAAATGTGATTAGTTTCTTAAAAACTTTATTTTTAAAGGATTTGAAGATTTACAACTTCTAGTCATGATTGTCACACCCCCAAAATCCACCATGCGGAGTATCACCGCTTGGAGGCGTGACGTTACCAGGATCGAGCCACCAATCATATTGAACAACTCAATTAAGTAAATAAAACCAAACATAATACGATTGGTGACCAAAGCTAGTTAACCTTGTTTGGTTTAAACAGCGGAAGCATAAACGTGAGTTCAAAAGCATAAGTCCATAATTCATAAGTTAAAGTTTCAAAACGCAAGTTTAGTAAGTTCATAAGGATTTAAACATTAAGCACGGAACATAACAGTCCGTACACCACAACGACTCCTTCCCCGTGCAAGCTCCAAGCATTTAGCGACCTGTAAGGCATGTAACAACTAGTCAACAACAAAGTTGAGTGAGTTCACGTTTGGTTGTTTGGTTTTAAGTTGTTTCTGAAAAACGTGGTTTGACTTTCGTTGGCTTATATGCCGTGGGGGATTACCCCGAAGTTGAAAGTATGTTTAACCATTTCCTTTTTCCTTACCCAAACCGTATCCATAATTAGTGGGGGCTTTCCCCGTTTGAACTACTAGACGGTATGATATCGACTGCTACGCAAATAAGTTGTGCCCTATATCAGTGTCTATCATCACTGACAATCTGCCATAGTCCATTAGTACACGCCCGTCCGACTGGCACGGTGTGAGGTTTGTTAAACCTAATAGCGCTATTAACTAATGACCCGCTCGCCATTGGCCTTGGCGATTAAGTCGATATAAATTGAGGGACTTCATGATAGAGTTTTGTCTAGCTAGTTTTAAGGTTGTTGTCCTGCACCAGGAGGACCACAACGTACGTATTCTGCACCAGGAGAATTCGTAGGATTAATAATGGCATCCAATCTTTGGAGGATGGCCGTACATATCCTACCCAAGGAGGATATGTAGATTTAGTTTTAATTCTTTAACCCATTCCCAAACCACCGGGAATCCCATGCCTTAGAAAGTATGTGAACTCACCTCGGTTTGCTCGGTTAGATTCTCAATATAGCTAACAGTCAAGGTCGGTCAATCGTGTCCTAATAAGGTACGGATAACAATCAGTTTCTCATGCATAACACGTATCCTACGTACGGTTTATTTGCACATTACTTCTACCACATAATAGGCACACACTTTAACGATTTACGCCCATATACACTTCCCATCCATTGCCCACTCATAAGCAAACATACAATAATGCATATAACACATATAACATGTTAGATCATTCACAGATAGCATACTCGACATTTAGACGCGCAAATCACAACTTATGTTATTTCAGCATTAATATTCAAAACCGACTGTTTTCGGACATTTTAATAAAATAGTTAAACTATTCCAAAAATTCCCAAATTTTTACAGGATGTCTTAAACGTTCCATATTTTATTGTGTAAAAATATCGGGGTCCGGTTCATTACCAATATTCTATAAAAATTCCTATTCCAGACTGAACTCAGATTTATGTATTTCTGACCACAGTCCACGGAACAATTTATTAAAAATTCATCGAGTGTCCGATTTACGAAATTCCAGTGGGGTAATTACAAATGCATCGGTTTTCATCTACTGTACAAATTTCATGGTCCGATTCATCACAAAACTCAGGTTATGACTGAAAGTATGACACCCATTTATTGCTGTCAAAATTCAGCTTAAGTTGCTGTTACAAATTAACACTTTAAAAATAGTAAACGGAGTCCAAAAATTACGATTCCGGTGCCATTAGAACCGTATTTTATAATGACATATTTTATATTCAAAATATCGGTTTTTCGTTAAGTTTATGACCCGTTTACAGCCAACTGAAGTTGGCTGTAAAACCAGGACAGATTCTGATTTTCAATGTTTATCCTTCTAAATCGTGTTCGAATGATTCCGTTAACAAGTTTAGTGACCGCAACAACATCACATATTAATATTAATCAGCAAATCATCAAATAATCAACCAATAATCATAATAACACAAGATCTACATGATTTACACACATAACTTCTCTTTATCCACACCTTAACACATTATGTTCAAGACTTGTTCATGAGCTTTAAAGTTTCTTAACTTTTTATCATTCTAACATCTATTAACCACTAAAATAACATAAAGAATGAACGGATCTAAGTTCTTACCACTAGCTCAAGGCTAGGGAAGTTCGAGTGAAGAAATGTGGTGGTTAATAGCGAATGGAGGAGGTCCTTCCACTTCCGAGAGCACCGAGCTTCGTTGTTGGACCTCTTACACCTTTGTATGTATGAGGAATGATTGAAAAAGAGCTTGATGATGGTGGTAGTATGGTGGAAGGTGGCTGCCGAACAAGGGAAAGGAGAGGGAGAGAAGAGAGAGCTTGGTGGAATGGTGGTATTTATAAGATCTTCCATATAGCATATTCCTAGCATATTCCAAGCATATTCCTAGCATATTCCTAGCATATTCCTAGCATATTCCTTAGCATATTCCTTAGCATATTCCTCAGCATATTCCTTAGCATATTCCTTAGCATATTAACAAATACGTGTAAGCATAACACAGATATCAGAAAGCAGTTAAGTAATTCCACACAGTCGTCAGACACTTTAATTATCATTAATAATTTGTACGGAATACATGGGATTTTGAGGGTTGTCACATTCTCCCCCTGTTAAGAGAATTTCGTCCCGAAATTTAGCGCGTGGTTACTGAGGAGGCTAGTTAAGTTGCGTTGGTTTCCAGATTTTCCTGGGGTGTCACATCATCCCCCCGTTGATTTGGAATTTCGTCCCGAAATTCTGCAGTAGCTTCAGCCTCAGTAGTGGTTGCGTTTTTCTTAAACAGTTGGGGATACTTGAGTTTCATTTGGTCTTCTCGTTCCCATGTATACTCTGGGCCACGACAAGCATTCCAACGAACTCGGACCAGAGGTATCCTGGTATGCTTGAGGATCTTAACATCTCGATCTGTAATCTCTACTGGTTCCTCGACGAATCGCAGCTGGTCATCGATAGTGAGTTCCTTAAGAGGAACTATGAGGGTTTCATCTGACAGACACTTCTTCAGATTTGACACGTGGAAAACATTGTGAACTCCGCTGAGTTCTTCAGGTAGATTCAACCTATAGGCGACTTTGCCAATTTTCTCAATGACTTCAAATGGTCCAACATAACGCGGATTGAGTTTGCCTCGTTTTCCAAAGCGGACTACACCTTTCCAAGGTGAGACTTTGAGTAGCACTTGATCCCCAACCTGGAGCTCGAGTGGTTTTCTTCCCTTATCAGCATAGCTTTTCTGACGGTCACGAGCTGCCGCCATTCGCTGTCGTATCTGAGCAATTCTCTCGGTGGTATCTACCACAAGTTCTGGGCCAGTGATTTGGCTGTCACCAACTTCTGCCTAACAGAGAGGTGATCGGCATTTGCATCCGTACAATGCCTCAAACGGAGCGGCTTGTATGCTGGTGTGGTAGCTGTTGTTGTATGAAAACTCCACTAGCGGGAGGTGCTTTTCCCAGCCATTACTAAAATCAATTACACATGCCCTAAGCATGTCTTCAAGGGTTTGGATGGTGCGTCCAGATTGCCCATCCGTCTGTGGGTGATAAGCGGTGCTCATATCTAAACTTGAGCCAAAAGACTTGTGCACTGCTTGCCACAGTTCTGAAGTAAAACGCGCGTCACGATCAGAAATGATGGAGGTTGGCACTCCGTGCCTTGATACCACTTCCTTTAGGTAGATGTCTGCAAGAGTAGAGAGCTTATCCGTTTCTTTGATTGCTAGAAAATATGCAGACTTGGTCAGTCGATCTACGATCACCCAAATGGTATCGTTTCCGCGTTGAGATCTGGGCAGGCCAGTAACGAAATCCATGGAAATTTGCTCCCATTTCCATTTCGGGATCTCCGGTTGTTGAAGTAGGCCTGATGGTTTCTGATATTCAGACTTGACTCTCGCACAAGTCAAGCACTTGCTGACGTAGGTTGCTACGTGGGCTTTCATGCCAGGCCACCAGTATGTGGTCTTTAAGTCGTGGTACATTTTGTCCGAACCAGGGTGTACCGAATAATGAGACTTATGTGCTTCATCCATCACAAGCTCGCGTAAGTTGCCATAAAATGGAACCCAGATGCGTCCGTTTACATAGTAAGCGCCGTCTTCCTTTTGTTCTAGCCGCTGCCTCGATCCTCGTAGGGATTCAGCCCTGATGTTCTCCGCTTTCAATGCTTCAACCTGAGCATCGCTAATTTGAGCGGGAAGGTTGGATTGGATGGTAAGCTGTAATGCACGTACACGCCTAGGTATAGTGTCCTTTCGACTGAGGGCGTCGGCCACAACATTGGCTTTGCCCGGGTGATACTTGATTGCGCATTCATAGTCATTCAAGAGCTCAACCCATCGGCGTTGTCGCATATTTAACTCCTTTTGCTTGAAGATATGCTCGAGACTCCTGTGATCGGTGTAAATGGTGCACTTGGTACCGTACAGGTAATGTCTCCATATCTTAAGCGCGAAAACAACTGCTCCCAATTCCAAGTCGTGCGTAGTGTAGTTCCTTTCGTGAACTTTAAGTTGGCGCGATGCGTAGGCAATGACCTTGTCACGTTGCATCAACACGCAACCAAGTCCTTGGATGGAAGCATCGCAGTAAACCACAAAGTCGTCTGTGCCCTCAGGCAATGAGAGGATAGGCGCGCTACAAAGTCTATCCTTCAAGTGCTGGAATGCGGACTCCTGTGCATCACCCCAACGATAGATGACACCCTTCTGAGTCAGTGAAGTGAGGGGTTGCGCAATCTTGGAGAAATCCTTTATAAACCTTCTGTAATATCCTGCCAAACCCAAGAATTGGCGGATCTCTGTTGGTGTTCGGGGTGCAGGCCAGTTCTTGATCGATTCAACCTTAGATGGATCCACATGGATTCCATCCTTGTTCACCACATGGCCTAGAAAGTGGACTTCGCGAAGCCAGAAGTCACATTTCGAAAACTTGGCATACAACTGTTCTTTTCGAAGAAGTTCCAGCATAAGTCGTAGATGCTGCTCGTGTTCCTCCTGACTCTTAGAGTAGATCAGGATATCGTCGATGAACACAATAACGAACTTATCCAGGTAAGGCTTGCACACTCGGTTCATGAGATCCATGAAGACCGCTGGTGCATTCGTCAGCCCGAATGGCATAACCAGAAACTCGTAATTGCCGTAGCGAGTTCTGAATGCTGTTTTGGAGACGTCCTCATTTCGGACTCTCAGCTGATGGTATCCCGATCTCAAATCAATCTTAGAGTAATAGCTCGACCCTTGCAGCTGGTCGAATAAGTCGTCAATACGTGGAAGAGGATAACGATTCTTCACAGTCACCTTGTTGAGCTCGCGATAGTCAATACACATTCTGAAAGTACCATCCTTCTTCTTCACGAATAGTACTGGAGCTCCCCAGGGCGAAGAGCTAGGACGTATAAAACCCTTTTCCAAGAGTTCTTGTAGTTGTGTGGACAGTTCTTCGAGTTCTGATGGAGCTAGACGATATGGTGCTCGAGCTACTGGCGCTGCTCCAGGAGCTAGCTCGATTTGAAACTCAACTTGGCGATGAGGCGGAACACCAGGTAATTCCTCAGGAAATACCTCGGGAAAATCGCGCACAATAGGGATGTCTTCAATTCTCTTCTCTTCCGTTGATGTGTCAGTAACGAGTGCTAAAATGGCAGTGTGTCCCTTTCGCAAACACTTCTGGGCCTTAAGGAAAGAGATGATGCCTTCAACAGCACCACTCTTGTCGCCACGAATCATGAGAGGTTCTTCACCAGGACGAGGGATGCAGACAATCTTTTCGTTGCAAAGAATTTCCGCTTGCTGATGAGATGACCAATCCATCCTAATCGCAACGTCGTTCACTGATAGGAGTGTTACATCGATATGGTTGGCACAACCAGAACTAGCTGAAGGAGGATGACCGTCGTACAGGTTTGTAGTGTTAAGGTTCACTGAAATTCCATCAAAGTTGTCGGGATCCCCACATGCGAAGGGGAAATAATTCACCTTGGTCGATGAACTTAGATGAGTTTGCAGTTTATCGAGTCGGTAAGCAACCAAATTTAGAGGAGTTTCCTTAGGTCGTGCGAATGAATCCAAAATACGTCTGCGTAGTCATAAGGTTCCAAAGATAAGACTCGAAGACGTGTTCAAGAGATTATGATCGTATCAACAATACATCACCATTCTCAAGGTTTCGAGGAGGGGTCACCAATGATCGGGAGTCGAGCCTTCCAACTTAAACCAGAGGGTGTTCGTTTCGGTGCCTCAGCATGGAGAAGCGAGGACGTAATGTTACCGTGGTAAGAGAGTGATGGTTTGGTCTAAGCCAATGGTAGAAACTGGACATATCATTAATCAACAATCATGTGTCGGTGCAAAAGCTAGCGCAAGGATTCTTCCTATTAAAGAAGACTATCATGGAATTTAAAATATGACTCTTATATTGTAGGAGGGGTAGGGTAGACGTATAGGTCATCGTGTTCGCCTGTAGGTTATGTGATCCGTAACTCCGTCCTCGAATGTCCTGAAGGCAATCCCATCAGTAAAGGCATCCATTCGTTAAGTGGGGTATACGAGGGAGCTAATCAAGTAGAATAAGAATAAACCATTCAACAGGGTAATAAGGTAGTCTTGTGATTGGTGAAAATCGTGGTATGGTTGTTGGTGTTTCATTAAATCGGTTGTCAATCGAAGCGATAGGGAATTAATGAGGTTCATGCGAAGAATCGAGTGAAGACAGGGGTCCAACAATGACCGAAGGATTTGACCAGCTAATCTGTTGTCTAGAAGTAACCTCTAGTAGTGGTGCGGGGCAACATGGCACAAAAGGGAAGTTCGTTGCATCGCGGTCGCGCGAGTGTATCACTCGTCCAAAACAGGGCAAGGTTTCGTGTTGCATAACGACAAACGCGTGTAACTGTGACTGCTTCACTTCTGGCGACGATGACAGGTGAAGGTGATAAAGTTCGTCAACCGGGATGCGTGGGTTTTGTTCTCCTAAGCCCGAGTTCGTGCAAGTCAAGTCTGGTCTTCGCGGATGTTGACGTACGAACCGGCTGTACGGAGGGTCAGATGGCGACGTCATGTCGAGGTAAACGTGCGAGTAGATAGAATGCATAAACAGTCGTTGTAGTGGGGTGACAAGAAATCAAGAAAGAATTTGACCACCGTTTGTCAAACTTCAAGTAAACAACTGGGTGTCATAAAGAACACAATAGGGCTAATAGACAACATGCTGCTTTCCTAATTAAGCATACTACCACATCATATTATGCAAAAGTAATCTAGCAAGTAGATAATATAAACTCAAATCATACCACCTAGTGTGTTGAGCCTTGCACGTGGAGCGAAGCGTCGTTGTGGATCGTTGAGCACTGTACTGGTTATAGTCTGGTTTTTATCAAAAACTTTTCCCTTTTAAAAACCAAGTTCACTATAACCAATGGCTCTGATACCAATCTGTCACACCCCCAAAATCCACCATGCGGAGTATCACCGCTTGGAGGCGTGACGTGACCAGGATCGAGCCACCAATCATATTGAACAACTCAATTAAGTAAATAAAACCAAACATAATACGATTGGTGACCAAAGCTAGTTAACCTTGTTTGGTTTAAACAGCGGAAGCATAAACGTGAGTTCAAAAGCATAAGTCCATAATTCATAAGTTAAAGTTTCAAAACACAAGTTTAGTAAGTTCATAAGGATTTAAACATTAAGCACGGAACATAACAGTCCGTACACCACAACGACTCCTTCCCCGTGCAAGCTCCAAGCATTTAGCGACCTGTAAGGCATGTAACAACTAGTCAACAACAAAGTTGAGTGAGTTCACGTTTGGTTGTTTGGTTTTAAGTTGTTTCTGAAAAACGTGGTTTGACTTTCGTTGGCTTATATGCCGTGGGGGATTACCCCGAAGTTGAAAGTATGTTTAACCATTTCCTTTTTCCTTACCCAAATCGTATCCATAATTAGTGGGGGCTTTCCCCGTTTGAACTACTAGACGGTATGATATCGACTGCTACGCAAATAAGTTGTGCCCTATATCAGTGTCTATCATCACTGACAATCTGCCATAGTCCATTAGTACACGCCCGTCCGACTGGCACGGTGTGAGGTTTGTTAAACCTAATAGCGCTATTAACTAATGACCCGCTCGCCATTGGCCTTGGCGATTAAGTCGATATAAATTGAGGGACTTCATGATAGAGTTTTGTCTAGCTAGTTTTAAGGTTGTTGTCCTGCACCAGGAGGACCACAACGTACGTATTCTGCACCAGGAGAATTCGTAGGATTAATAATGGCATCCAATCTTTGGAGGATGGCCGTACATATCATACCCAAGGAGGATATGTAGATTTAGTTTTTAATCTTTAACCCATTCCCAAACCACCGGGAATCCCATGCCTTAGAAAGTATGTGAACTCACCTCGGTTTGCTCGGTTAGATTCTAAATATAGCTAACAGTCAAGGTCGGTCAATCGTGTCCTAATAAGGTACGGATAACAATCAGTTTCTCATGCATAACACGTATCCTACGTACGGTTTATTTGCACATTACTTCTACCACATAATAGGCACACACTTTAACGATTTACGCCCATATACACTTCCCATCCATTCCCCACTCATAAGCAAACATACAATAATGCATATAACACATATAACATGTTAGATCATTCACAGATAGCATACTCGACATTTAGACGCGCAAATCACAACTTATGTTATTTCAGCATTAATATTCAAAACCGGCTGTTTTCGGACATTTTAATAAAATAGTTAAACTATTCCAAAAATTCCCAAATTTTTACAAGATGTCTTAAACGTTCCATATTTTATTGTGTAAAAATATCGGGGTCCGGTTCATTACCAATATTCCATAAAAATTCATATTCCGGACTGAACTCAGATTTATGTATTTCTGACCACAGTCCACGGAACAATTTATTAAAAATTCATCGAGTGTCCGATTTACGAAATTCCAGTGGGGTAATTACAAATGCATCGGTTTTCATCTACTGTACAAATTTCATGGTCCGATTCATCACAAAACTCAGGTTATGACTGAAAGTATGACACCCATTTATTGCTGTCAAAATTCAGCTTAAGTTGCTGTTACAAATTAACACTTTAAAAATAGTAAACGGAGTCCAAAAATTACGATTCCGGTGCCATTAGAACCGTATTTTATAATGACATATTTTATATTCAAAATATCGGTTTTTCGTTAAGTTTATGACCCGTTTACAGCCAACTGAAGTTGGCTGTAAAACCAGGACAGATTCTGATTTTCAATGTTTATCCTTCTAAATCGTGTTCGAATGATTCCGTTAACAAGTTTAGTGACCGCAACAACATCACATATTAATATTAATCAGCAAATCATCAAATAATCAACCAATAATCATAATAACACAAGATCTACATGATTTACACACATAACTTCTCTTTATCCACACCTTAACACATTATGTTCAAGACTTGTTCATGAGCTTTAAAGTTTCTTAACTTTTTATCATTCTAACATCTATTAACCACTAAAATAACATAAAGAATGAACGGATCTAAGTTCTTACCACTAGCTCAAGGCTAGGGAAGTTCGAGTGAAGAAATGTGGTGGTTAATAGCGAATGGAGGAGGTCCTTCCACTTCCGAGAGCACCGAGCTTCGTTGTTGGACCTCTTACACCTTTGTATGTATGAGGAATGATTGAAAAAGAGCTTGATGATGGTGGTAGTATGGTGGAAGGTGGCTGCCGAACAAGGGAAAGGAGAGGGAGAGAAGAGAGAGCTTGGTGGAATGGTGGTATTTATAAGATCTTCCATATAGCATATTCCTAGCATATTCCAAGCATATTCCTAGCATATTCCTAGCATATTCCTAGCATATTCCTTAGCATATTCCTTAGCATATTCCTTAGCATATTCCTTAGCATATTCCTTAGCATATTAACAAATACGTGTAAGCATAACACAGATATCAGAAAGCAGTTAAGTAATTCCACACAGTCGTCAGACACTTTAATTATCATTAATAATTTGTACGGAATACATGGGATTTTGAGGGTTGTCACATTCTCCCCCTGTTAAGAGAATTTCGTCCCGAAATTTAGCGCGTGGTTACTAAGGAGGCTAGTTAAGTTGCGTTGTTTTCCAAATTTTCCTGGGGTGTCACAATGATTTACAAAAATATTTCTTTGTGAAATTTTCTTGTTACACAAGTATTTATACACTTGTTCACTTACTAAAAATGTGTTTATTTCATATAAGATCCAAGTTTTTAACAAAACTACTATTTTTCTCTTGGTTCTTTCGAAAAACCACTTATAGACCTTTAGATCTACAAGTTCATAACTTTATTTTCCAAGAAATCACTTATTTGTTTAAGTTCAAAGTTCATGTGTGGATGATTACATCATCCACAACATCTTTATCCTTCACATCTTGCTAGTTCATGTTTTTAAACATGATCTAGCAAGTCCATGTGATGAATCATCTCATTTTTACTAACAAATAACATTCAATAATCATAACAACACAAGAACAACATGATTCTATCATCATTATAACACTTCTTTATTCTTTTATCCATTCTTCATCCTTTATGTTCAAGACTTGTTTAAGTTCTTTAGTGTTTCTTAATATTTTACCATTCAATCAACTATTAACCACCAAAAATAAGAACAAGATGAAGATTTGAAGCACTTACTACTAGCACAAGGCTAGGGGAGAAACAAAGCGTAAAAGTAGTGGATAAAAGAAAACTAGAGCGGTCCTTGAGCTTCCGAGTGCACCAAGCTTGCTTGTTGGACCTCTTGCACCCTTGGATGTATGGAAATTGTTTGAACAAGAGCTTGATGGTGGTAATATGATGGTTAGTGGTGGCGGCCGTAGGTGGGGAAGGAGGAAGAGAGAAAGCTTGAAGTTTGTTGTTTGGTGAAAATGAAGTGTTAAACTAATGTGTTAATTTATAAACCAATTCCATTCTTTGTCCATCATACAAAGTGTTTCTAATCTTCCAACATGTGCCAATAAAATAATCAAAAGAAAACAAGAGTGGGTCACCCCTTGGTCACCGTCGAATGGGGGGGGGGGGTAGGGGGGGCACTACAAGAAAACTGGGTTTTTAGTACGCGTAAAAGCGTCCTAAAATGCTATTTTATAGGACCTTTCATTTAATAGGACCAACGGTAAAAGCGTTTTATGTAAATGGGTCGTAATAAGTCCCAGACCTAAAAAAGCGTCCTAACATCTCAAATAAGATTATGAAACCAATTTTATGGTCGCGTAATATGTCTTTGAACAACCAAAATAGTGTCCTAATAAAAACATATTATGACACTATTACGATGTTCTAACATGTGCATACATACTTTTAATCTTTTGATACACTTACAAGCGTCCTTAGAAATTAATTGATAGGACCCTTATGATGTAACATTATAGCTAATTTAATACCAAGAAAAGAGTCCTAATATACCAAATAAGATTATAAAACCAATTTTATGGTCACATAATATGTCTATAGACAACTTAAATAGCATCCTAAAAAGAACATATTAGGACACTTTTACAATGTTCTAATATGTGATTACCTACTTTTAATCTTTTGATACACATACAAGTGTCCTTAAAAATTAATTTATAGGACCCTTATGATGTAACGTTATAGCTACTTTAATATCAAGAAAATGGTCATAATATCCCAAATAAAATTATAAAACCAATTTTATAAATAGACCATCAACATATAACATCCTAATAGTTATTGTATAACATCAACATATAACATCCTAATAATAAAGAGAATATTCTACTCGTCTTGATCTTCAAGTGATAGTTGTTTGATAGCTCTCCACATCAGAGCCTCCAAGCTTTGTTGATGTCTCTCAGATGGTATGATTCTGGTAAAGATACAAGTTCAGCATTCCTCAAGAAAGGCTCTGTTAAACATGTCTACCATCAAATGTTGGAACTATGGCCACCTCTTCCTCTTCTGACCATTTCTACTCATGGTTTTGGCTGGAAATTTATGTCACTTAGTAACTTAACACAAAGCTGAAAAAAGAAGACCATTTTTTAACATCAGACATATATTAGGTCTATGGTATTTTGTAAGAAAAAAAAAAAACATTAATAGTCACTTAACCGAGATATAGAATCTGTCAAAGGTTGTAGCACATGAAAGGAAGTTGCTAGAGCTGTCAAAGTCTGTAAAAACACAAGAAAATTAGTAACTTGATATAGAAATAGGTAAAGTGTTGAAAAGTTGAACAGAAAAATGTAGTTATGTGAAACAGTGAAAGTTTGCATCTTTCAAGACTAGATCAAGAGAACAAAGATCAAGTAGCCAGTGTCAGGTCAAAATGAATGGTCATATTGATTCCGGTCAAAACATGTTTTGGCAAAAATAAGTAAACATTAAAACCTGTCGTTTTTTCATAAAAAGGAAAGGTAAAGTTTGACACAAAAAGATATCCACGAATAACATCATATTAAATCTACACCAAATTTAAAAGCCTGGTGATTAAATTAATGTTCTTAGGCCCGTCAAAAACAATGGATGCCTTAATAAACCCACTCACCCGTTTAAGATTCGAGTAAGTCGGTTCAAGTAGAGACCGCAAAAGTGTAAACAAAGATAAATATTAAAAATAAAGATACGTAATTGTAAAAGATCAAATAGTAGTCATGTATGTAAGTACCTGTATGTTCATATTGATAAGAATTGTAGATAAGTTTGCTTGGAGATGTGTTCATCATGACATTAACAACATTATATAGCTGATGAATAGTTTGTGAATTAGTCAAAGAATCACCGTTACTTTTTGTGGTCGGCATCTTACCAACTAATAGTACACACTTTTAACTTTCGATCATTCATCATTTGTAAAATCATCTGGATCTTCAGGTGTGCTTACATAGTCGCTTGCAATAGCTTTTAGCACAACCTAAATACATAAAAATATAGGTAAGCTTAATAAAGTAAACAAGCGTATGATATGCAGGAACATTTTTATAAATAAAAATAAATTACCACCATGTAAGCAACTTTATCATCGGCTATAATTTCCATCTTTACAAGTGCGGGTTGTTATATATATTTCTCCTCGTGTTAGGTATACAACATCATTCTTTGTCGCCTATAAATTAAAAATTCAACCTAAAATTTGTTCCTTCAAAATATAAGAAAAATATAAACCCTTACCATCGCATACCATCTTTGTATATCTTCTTCACCAAAGTGTAAGCATTCTCCTATTATATACACAAGATTATGCATACATGCACAAGTCTAGTGATAAAAGCTAACATATGTATACCAGTTGTGGGTAGGGGTGTGAATTTCTGACACGACCCGAAAACACGACACGAACCTAATACAAAATTTGCGGGTTTAGGTTTAGTCTAAAGGAGTTCGGGTCAGTTTCAGGTTGAACCGTTTAGCTAAACGGGCCAGGTTCGGGTTAACTCGGCCGGGTTAACTGGTTGACCCGTTTAACCCATTTATATTATATTTTATTTTTTATAATATGTTTTATGTCATAAATCATACTGGGTGTGTATTTTATGCATAATTATAACTTAAAAATAGATATTGACATAATGTTTTATAACTAAATGCAATTATATATATATATATATATATGTATATATATTTGTGTTTTTTGTAGTAGAATATTAATTTTAACATATTAATTTGCGAAAAAAAAGTTTAAAATTTCAAAAATCAGGTTAAACAGGTTAGGTTCAGGTCAACCCGCTAATATTCGGGTCGTGTTCGGGTTAATATGTATGACAAGATTTCCGGGTTCGGGTCGAGTTCAGATTCGTCTAAAATTTTCGGGTTCAGGGCTCACTAATGTCTTATGTTTAGTATTCATAATCACCAGCATTCTCCAACAAAAAAATGGCAGCCGTTACATTATTGTGATCAAATGCTAGAAAAGCCTCAATTACAAGGGTTTTATCAAAACCCATTGCCTCAAGCTGGGAGTACATTAGCTAAGATCATTCAAGTCCACATCTACAACAAAAAGTGATTATAAAAACAAGATTTTATCAGGATGCACAAGGGTGCATGCAACCCCAAACATATTATTAATTACATTCGGTATAGAAATTAAAAAAACATATATAGAATTCCACCAGGTTGTCATTTTCAAAGATCACATGTGCACATTTTGACTTTGCTATATACAACTATTTGGCTTTTTGCTCTGCGAACATACCACAAATTTTCTGATTTCATCCTTAATTATCATATCATTGACTTTTAACTATAAAATCTTTAAATTTTAGGTTTATGATGACTTACTGAAGAAACACGTAACTAATTATGGGACTAATCAGTTTGGTTTATGTTCCTACCATAGTGGTTAATCTTCTAATGGCTTCCTGAGCTTCGTACTGATCGTTTAAGCCTGCAAAACAGAACACCGTTACTCGTTAAGAGGGGAATATGGGGGTTTCCCTCTTAACAAGGCTCCGGCATGAGAATAAGCGACTGCTTTGGGGGAGATAATTAAGTATTAAGAGTGAGAGTAGAGGGAATGGAATGTTTAACCTGTGAACTGAGATCTCTATTTATAGCCGGAGAGGTGTAAGAGGGTGTGGGCTGATGGGCCTTGGGCCAAAAGGCGACAACTTGGAGGATACGCTCTTTATCTCACTGGTGTCGACCATTAGTGGCTTCTGGGAGTTCGTTGGTGCTGGCGCACCGTGATTGGAGCCACGTGTCAAGGTTGTCGGCTTGGCCGCCCTTCTGCCATCAGCAGGTAAGTGGAGATCGTGGGTCAGTTGTCTCTGCCCTATGATTGGTGCCACGTAGGCGTCCTTAAGTACTTTTTGTCTCCTGCATGTCAGACGATCGTGGAACACGATTGAGTAGGGCCAGAAGGCCGCTGATTGGTTCTTTTCTTGTGCCACTTGTACCTTGTGTACTATCCAAACAGTCTTGCGCCGTAGCCACGCGCGATTCTTGCTGAGCACGTAACTACCCCGCGCAGGAGTATAGGTTACTTCATGCTCATTCAGGATACTAAGTGTTGAAAGTGGAGCTTCCTATTGCTTAGGCCTCGCGCCGCATCAAAGAATATTGATGTAGCCCGCACGACGTTGCCGATAAGGAATTTGCTGAATAAGGAGTATGGTCCTACGCGCAACCTTGACGGAGGTTTGCGCGGCTTTTGGGGACCACACCCCTTCAAGTCCCCCCAGTCCAGTGCTGCACCATGCGCGAGGCAAGTGGTTGGAGCTCTGAACTTACAAAAAAGAAAGTTGCAGAGAATGCTTGTTTTTTGGTTGGTAGGCGCGCGCGTGCAAATGCTTGACATTTGTTATGGCGCGGCTACATATCCGGCAGGTGATGGTTCTTTGCTTTGTGTTGCTATGGTGCATGTGCCTTGGGAAACTTCTTCATTAAGTTTGTAGTAATCTTGGGCGGGAAATACCTTGAAATTTGAAATATGACAAGTTGGTGAGAAACGTCGTTGATGGTGACGTTTGAGTTGACCACTTACACGGCTGTCATCAAGTTGTCTATGACAGTTGGTCATTCCGTCAGGAGAGTGAGCTCCACGCGCGCGTGGTAACCGTCACTCCGGGATTCTCGCCTTACGTGTCGTCTGCTGATTGGTCACGTGCACGGCGATCCCGGCACGTTTACCTATCGCATTAAATGCGATGGGTATATATATCCGATGAGATGGAGAGAAGAAATCACTTTTCGTCTTCTGTTGTATTCTCTTTCCTATTTGCTCTCGAATTCCTTTGAATCTTCAAACTTTTGAAGAACATAGTAGCAGATCTTCAAGTTTCTTGAAGAAATATTCGAACTTTCTTCTGTCATCTATGGCTGAAGAACATCAAGAGGATAATCCCGGAGAAGAAGGCCCTGTTCCCGTTCTCCGGTGGGACTTAGGACTTTTTGAACAGATAGTACGGGGTTTCCGGTTCCCACCGGAATGGGATGCCAAGTACCCCGGTCAGAATCAGACGGCCGCCGACGCACCACCGGGGTATATGACGTTGTATGAAGATTTCTTCCATCAAGGCAACTTCCGGTTGCCGGCGAAGAATTTCATGGCACATATCCTGCAGTTCTATGGATTTCATATCTCCCAGTTGAGTCCTCCTGGGATGGTTAGGGTTCGACACTTCGAATTCCTTTGCCGATATCATGATATAGAGCCAACCATGGAAAGATTTAGGGTCTTTTATCAGTTGATCCGAAACATGGGTTTCTTCTCGTTTGCCAATCGGGGAGCTGCAAAGAAGATACTTTTTAACCCTCCCAAGAGTTTCCATGACTGGAAACCGAAATTCTTCTATATTCACGAGGAGGTGATCCCGATCGCTATGACATTTCGCGCCTGGTCTGAGTCGATCGTGAAGGAAGATCTAGCGATCCCCAAGACTGAGGCCTGGTATCAGAAGCTTACTGCCACCCCAAACCGAGTGTTTGGTGAGAACATCTTGGTCGCGGCGTGAATGAGCGATAAATGGTTGCCTAACTGCGAGGAGGTTCCTATTCTGATGTTCGACGATAGAGGTTAGTAATTTCCTTAGTTTTGTTGATTTCGTTTTTCGTAACTTGTGTTTTATGTATGTAATTTGACGTGCAGAGGCGCATCTGTATCAAGCTGCCTTTCCCACCTTTGGTGGTTCCATGGGCGTGCGCCCGCTCCAGGCTGGAGAAGAATATTGGTATGAACAGATTAAGGGTAATTTCATGTACCCAGTTGCTGGTGCATTCGCCTCTCCGCCTACTGCAACCGAAGGTGCGCATATACCTAACCCTCGTCCCTTGCGCTCTGTGACTTCTGCTGGGAAAGAGATTGTCTATCTTTCCAGCGAGGAGTCTGTGGGATCCTCAAATGGAGATCTGAGTTCGTTGTCTAACGTCTTTGCAGGTGTGTTGCGCGACTTGGGGATTGACCTTGAAGATAAGAAGAAAAAACCTGTGAGAAAGAAGAAGGTTATCACCCTGGATCCTGAGGTGACCAGTAAGGGAGCTGGGAGTAGTCGCGCAACCGCTAGCGCTGCTGACAAAGGTACTCTCCGCCTTCGTCAAAGTAACTTGGAGGATTACGTTATTATCAGTGATTCATTTGAAGGTTTGTCGCGTATAGGCGAGAAGAAGTCTGGAGGAGCTGGTTCTAAGAGCTCCGGGAGCGCGGGTTCTCGCAACCCAGATGCTGGTGCGACTCCTTCCTCTGTTGCGCCTGATGAAGAAGAGGAAGAAGAAGCAGAAGAGGAGGCTGCTGCAAATTTAATCAGCAGGAAAATAAATAGAAGTGAGACCACCGCTGGTGCTTCCACTGCGCCGCAGGGTGGTGAGGTTCCTTTGATTGGGAAGCGGAGCAACCTGCGCTCCTTATACAAGTTTTCTCCTGGTAAGTTCTTACTCTCTCTTCCTTATGTTGTTTCCTCTTTTTGACACTTGATCTTCTGTAGAGGCCAAGAAGAAGACCCCTGAAAAGAAGGGTGTTGTGTTTACGGGGCCCTCAGAGCCGGTGCATAAAAGGCCTAAGATTACTATCAAAGCTTCCCAGACTGCTGGAGTGGAGTCTGAGAAGGGTAAACAAGCTACTGAGGGGGAGAAGGAGAAAGCTGCTGAAGAGGAGAAAAAGGCTGAGGAGAAGAGAGCTTAGGAGGACAGGAAGAAGAAGGCTGATGCAGAGCGTAAGAAGAAGGTCGAAGAGGAAAAGAAAAAAGCTGATGAGGAGAAGAAAAGAAAAGCTGATGAGGAGAAAAAGAGGCGAGCTGAGTAGGAGAGAGAGAAAAGGGCTGCTGAGAGGGAGAAAGAGCCTACAGTTGATAAACCTACCCACCCATCACAACCTCATTCTCCTCAACATTCTGCTAAAGTGGCTTCTGCTGCGGGATCTGGTCCGCATGCTTCTGGTGGTGCGAGTTCCGGGGGCGCTGGGGGGTATAACCCCCAAACCATTGGTCCAAAGGATACTCTCGGGGATATTTACTATAAGACTTACATCGAGGCAGAACGTGGGAGTGCCCCCCATCGAGCTCCTTAGAATTTGAAGCAGAAGGACACTTTTCAGGAATTTGCCCCTTGTCGCGACTGGTTCTTGAATTCCATCCCTCCTGGTGAGGTTAATCGACAAAAGGCGCGTACTCATGATGAGTTGTATGCTGCGTATGTAATTGGGGAGGCCAATACTCTTTCTGCCAGCCATGAAATCGTGCGTGAGTGGCGCACCATGATTAGGGAGCTGTCGGATTGGGAGAACTACCGCCAGCGCCTTGTGAGGCAAGTTAAGGAGTTTGAGAAAGCTCATGCCAAGTTTGAGGACGAGAAGTCCAAGTTTGAGGCTGATAAGAAAGCGGAGGAATGGGGGCGCGAGGGCCTGAAAAGCAAGCTTCAAGCTGCCGAGGATCTGCTGGCGAAGGAGAAGGCTGAGTGGAAGAAGATCTGTGAGAGAGACAACCAGCGCGCTTATGCTGCTCGAAATAAGATTACTGAGCTCGAAGGTAAGGTTGCTGATCTGACAACGAAGGTCGATGATGCGCAGGCTGCGCAAGCTGCTAAGGAGAAAACTGAGGTTTGTAAAACGTTTACTCCTTTCTTTGGTGTTTTGTATGCATATTAGCCTAAGTCTTTTGCCCTTTGTAGGTTGAGCTGGCTGAGGTGAAGGCGTAGCTGACTGGTAAAGATAAGGATCTGACGGCCAAGGATGTCGAGATTGCTGAGCTGAAACGCCGTCTGAGCGAGCAGGTTGACAAATGCGAGTCCTTGGAAATCGATCTTGAGGCGGAGAAAGTTAAGGCTGCTACTGCTGAGGAGGCCAAATAGAAAGCTGAGGAAGCGCGGGACATTAGTACATCTGCTCTTAATGTGGCGCAGAACAACTATTCCGATGCTCAGGGCATTATTGATACTTTGGTCTCCGAGGCTGAATGGCTGCGCGGCAGAGGATTAGTTCTGGTATGATATTTTTAACCTTAGCTTTACCCTTCAAAATCTGGTTACTCATGTGTTACGTTTGCTGTAGATGGCCAACTCCATCCTAAATGCGGGAGAACTGGATAAGGCTGTTGCGACCGTTATAGATGCTTCCCGTGCAGTTGGTCATCGTGGAGGGTATCTTGAATGTGCGCAACATGCTACAGAGATGCTTGGACAGGAGTTCGACACTAGTCACTGCTCAGTGACTGATCAAGCTGAGGCTGAGCTTGCTCGCACTGAACATGGTTATGATCATCTATCGATACCTGTGATGGATTTGGTTACTGAAGCGCTGAAGCATGATGATTGGTGTCATCGGCTAAAGACCATCCTTGACCCACCAGAGACCGTTGAGCTATCGGATGAAGAGAAACCAGCTGGTGATGATGGTGGAAACGATGGTGATGGTGGTGAAGGCAATAAGCATGACGACGATGATGATGGTGATGGATTCGAATAGGTAGTGTTGACAGGCTTTGTGCCTTGTAATTTTTGTTTAGGTTTTGAACATAAGCTCTTGCGCGGTCGCGCTTTATTTGGGTTAAATGAATGATGCGTTTTATGTAACCGATGCGCGCTTGCGCTTAATTTAATATGATGCTCATGTTTATTCTGTTCTGTTACAATTATTGCACTGTTGTTGGAAACTTTG
This sequence comes from Helianthus tuberosus, assembly GCA_030545235.1. NCBI lineage: Eukaryota > Viridiplantae > Streptophyta > Magnoliopsida > Asterales > Asteraceae > Helianthus > Helianthus tuberosus. The sequence continues at coordinate 104,442,049 of CM060351.1, forward strand.
GTTAAGTTAGTGCGAATAAATGTAAGTGTAGCTCTGGTCTCGCGCTATGTTCGCGGAGGACCTCGGAGGCATAACTCAAGAGCTCGTAATTCACTGAAGTGTTTTCGTGCTAATCAAAAGTTTAACATGCATTTGTAACTCAAGAAGCAAGATGATAAAAGAAAACATGTCGTATGCTTTCATTAATTGGGAAACAGGCGCTTAGGCCAATCATATATTGCAGATAAGTAACATAAAGGTCGTTTAGCCAACATAGGAAATTTAAATGGCGCGTGGCCAGCATGAACTAAATGGCGCATGGCCTAGAGTAGTTACATATAGCACTTGCGCAGTTGTTGCGCATTCCATGTGCGGGGGATGATGTGTCCATCGAGGGTGCGCAATTTGTATGCTCCTTTTCCTAGCACTTCGTGGACCAAGTATGGGCCTTCCCATTTGGGTGCTAGCTTCCCGGGGCGTTCAGCGTTTGAAGCTTCGTTGTCTCGGAAGACGTATTCTCCTGGAGTGAAGGTACAAATGCGGACTCTCGCATTGTAGTACCTTTCCAGTTGTGTCTTGTATTTCGCTTCTTTAATACGCGCAATCTCGCGTCTTTCTTCCAGGAGATCCAAATCGAGACGGCGCTCTGCTTCATTGTCCACCATGCTGACTGCTGTCAAGCGTGGTGAGGGGAGTCCAACTTCCGCCGGGATAACTGCCTCCGAGCCGTATACTAGGCTAAAAGGAGTTTCGCCGGTGCTTGTCTTCGGCATGGTTCGATGAGCCCACAGGATGCTTGGGAGCTCATCTACCCAGCCTCTTTGCTTTGTGCCCAGTCGGGCTTTTATCCCCTCGACGATACTTTTGTTAACGCTTTCCACTTGACCATTGCCTTGAGGGTGCGCAACGGAGGAGAAGGTATGTTCAATCTTCATTTCCTTCATCCAATTTTGAAGATCCTCAGAAGCAAAATTGGTACCGTTGTCTGTGACGATTTTGAGTGGAAGACCAAATCTGCAAATGATGTGCTCCCAAATAAACTTGCGCACCATCATTGTAGTGGTTGAAGCAAGAGCCTTGGCTTCCACCCACTTAGTGAAATAATCAACGGCCACGATTATGAACTTTACGGCTCCCGGAGCATCAGGGAAAGGTCCCACCATGTCGATTCCCCACTGTTGAAAAGGCCAAGCAGTGGATACGGGAATGAGATCGTTCTTCGGGCGCAGGGTTTTTGGAGAGTGCCGCTGACAGGAGTCGCATTTGCGCAGCTCCTTCAGGGCGTCGACATGCATCCCTGGCCAATAATATCCAGCATTCATAATCTTCGCGACAACCATGCGCGGTCCTGCATGGATGCCACAGATCCTTTCGTGAATCTCTCTGATCAAGTAATTGGCGTCCTGGGGGTCCACGCAGCGCAATAAGGGCCCCAAGAAGGACTTTCGGTATAGGATACCACCGTTCATCTCATAATGCAGGGCCTTGTTTTGAATCTTCCTTGCCTCTGCTTTGCTCTCCGGGAGTACCCCATCTTGCAGATACTGAATTATAGGGGTCATCCAAGATGGCTGCCCTATTTCGATCACATTTACCTGGCGTACCAGGACTGATGGATTTTTAAGTACTTCAATCCTTACATCTTTGGCGAGATGTTGAAATGAAGTTGAAGCAAGCTTGCTCAAGGCGTCTGCTGGCTTGTTCTCAGAATGATTTATGTGTACTACCTTGTATGTTTTGAATTTCCGAAGCAATTCTTTCGCTTGATCTAGATATAAGGCCATGACTTCGCCTTTTGCGTCATAGATTCCGTTGATTTGACTGGCGACCAAAAGTGAATCAACGTGCGCTTGAAGATTTTTAGCTCCCATTTTTATGGCGAGGCATAAGCCTGCCAAAAATGCCTCGTACTCCGCCTCATTGTTGGTGTTCTTAAAATCCAACTTGATGGCGTATGTAAATTCATGGTTTTCTGGGCTGACTAGGCGCAATCCAGCTCCCGCGCCATCCTCATTTGATGCCCCATCCGTGTACAACATCCATAACTCGTTGGTCGTGTCTTTCACGGGAGTCTCAACAAGCTCACAATCTTTGATTTTATCAACTGGGACTTCCGTGATGAAGTCCGCTAGGACTTGACCCTTGATGGCTGGGCGCGGCCTGTACAATATGTTGTGACCCCCTAGCTCGATCGCCCACTTTGCTAGCCGCCCGGACGTCTCTGGTTTTTGCAATATCGTTCCGATGTGGAAGTTGGTAAGTACTGTGATTACATGCCCCGTAAAGTATCTGCGCAACCTTCTAGAAGCATGGAGTAATGCAAGTACCAACTTCTCCATTGTTGAATATCTCGTTTCTGGGTCAGTGAGTACCCTGCTGACGTAATAAATTGGAGTTTGGACTCCATTTCTCTCCACCAGTAATACCGACACTACTGCCTTATCCGAAGAAGATAAGTACAGTACGAGTGGTTCTTTTTCGAACGGCGCGGTCAGGGTAGGGAGTTCGATCAAACACTCCTTCATTTGTTGAAAAGCGGCCTCAGCTTCAGGCGTCCATCTGAACTCTTTCTTCTTTACACAATTGCGCAAAGTGCTGATAAAAGGATATGACTTTGCGGCGTGGTTTGACAGAAAACGGTTAAGCGCGGCTAGCCGGCCGGCCAACCTTTGCATTTCTTTGATTGTCCGTGGTGATGGCATTCGCTCTATTGCCTGGACCTTCTCTGGATTCACCTTAAATCCGCCATTTGTGAGTATGAAGCCTAAGAATTTCCCTTCTTCCATACCAAAAGAACACTTGGCTGGATTCAGTTTCATATTCACGCTGCGCAACGAGTTGAATGTTTTTTCGATGTCTTTTAACATTTGGTCCTCTTCGGGACTTATGATCACCAGATCATCGATGTAAACCTCGATATGCTTCCCAATATCTCCAGCAAAGGTCTTATCCATCAGGCGTTGATATGTGGCGCCAGCGTTTTTGAGGCCGAATGGCATCTTTGTATAACAAAAGATCCCAAGATCGGTTCGAAAAGCTGTCTTGTCTTCGTCTTCAAGCTTCATTTAGACCTGATGGTATCCCTTGTAGCAATCCAAGAAGCATTTCCATCTATATGGCGCGGGTGAGTCTATCTTTTTGTCGATCTCAGGCAAAGAGTAGCAATCTTTAGGGCACGCCTTGTTGAGATCGGTATAATCAACGCACATTCGCCATCCTCCACTAGACTTCTCTACCATCACTGGGTTCGCGACCCAACTTTGATAACGTACTTCTCGCAAGATACCAGCTTTGAGTAGTTCGCATACTTGCTCATTCATTGCTTTGGTTTTGTCTGCCCCTAAGTTGCGCGCCTTCTTTGGACTTTCGGCTTAACAGAGGGGTAGGTGTTTAAACAATGCTCGGTAATGTCGCGTGGAACACCGGTCATGTCGGCCGGAGTCCAGGCGAAGATATCCATATTCTTGAACAGGAGTTGCTTGAGATGCGTTCTGATGTTTGGTGAGATTGCATGGCCTATCGTCACCGTTTGCTCTGGGTACTTGCGGTTTAACACCCATTTCTCTGGCTCGGTTGTTGAAACCTTCGCCGCTTTTGTTGGGCGCATCTCTTCTGTGGACATTACTTCTTTTTTGGCATAGATAATCGCCACCCCTGTCTTGGTTGGAAACCCTATAGCTGAGTGGGGCGTGGAAGTTACCATGTTCAGTTCGCCTTGGGTTTCTCTCCCAATTAACACATCATGACTCGACTTGACAGGCATCACCATGAAGTTTACATTTGTTGTTCTTGAATGCTTCCCGTCAGAGAGCGTGACGGGGAAGCTGATTTGGCCTAGTGGGAAGACCATTTCGTTGCAAAATCCAGACAGTGGATAATCAACTGGCTCAAGTCTCGCTTTGTCATCCTCATCAAACTGATTAAAACACTGCTCATAGATGATATCAGCCGTACTCCCTGGGTCAATGAAGACATACTCCATTTCATAATGGCCGATAATGCCGGTAATGACGACAGGTCGAGTGGCACGAGGGCCGCCACGCACTACCGGGAAAATGACATGTTGCTCTTGCCATGAGGGTTCGTAAGGGCGCTTGCCTGTCTCTTTTGCGCTGTATCTTGGTCCATTGACCATATGGGTTTCTAGGCGTCTGACTTTCTTGTGATTCCCCTCATCATGGCGTTGGAGCTGTCGAGTTTCTTTGCGCACGTTTTTCACCAGGTGGCTTAGCTTCCCGCTTTTTAGCGCTCTTTCGATCTCCTGACGTAAACTGTAACAGTCATCTGTCAGGTGTCCTGTATCTTTGTGGAAGTCGCAGTACAGGTTGGGGTCTTGCCCCTTCTTGTTTGTCATAGGCCTTGGAGCCTTGAAATCATGATTCTCCGTCATCAGCACCTCTTTCGGTGTTTTTATGAGCGGAGTCCAGTGCTTTTCTCGGTTGTCATCCCTGACTGCTTTCCGATAACCAATGCGATCAATAGTGTCTCACGCGTCCTCTTTGTAGCGAGACCGCTCTTCATAACGAGATCGTTCGCCATAATCGCTGGAGTGGTTGGCTTTCCACCCAGGGTTTTTGCCTTTGTTTCGTCTATTGTTGTCGCACGAATGGCCCCCCTTAGAAAATCGATCTTCAGCATAATAATTCTTGTTTGCGGCGAGTGACTCTTCAGTTTGCGCGACTATTTTTGCGGCTTCCATGAGCTTATCCCATTCTTTGGGCATCCCATCTTTCCCAGTGATAGTTCTGATGAGACTATCACAGCGAATGGCTTTCTTGAAGTGGCAACGCATGAGTTGTTCACTTACGCCACCGATTTCCAAGCACTCTTTGTTGAAGCGAGTGATGAAATCCTCTAAACCCTCGTTATCTTTGCGCCAGATGTCCTCTACCTAGGCTGTGTCGCGCTGGTAACGTCTCTGTTAACTGAAGTGACTCAGAAACTGTGTCCTGAAATCTACCCATGACTTGATCTTTCCCGGAGGAAGGCTGTCGAACCAGGCGCGAGTAGCCCCTGTAAGCGTTTGAATAAACAGATGGCACCACATGGGCATATTCCATCCACCCATGCAACCCACGCTTGTGAAAACTCTGACGTAATCATCGGGATCAGTCAATCCGTTAAACTTTCCAACTATCGGAGGTAACTTCTCTCTTTTAAGCGGTGCCAGCGCGATCTTTGGAATGAACTTTGAATGTTCTACGGCTTCAGCTGGTCGATAGGCGAGGCGAAAGTCTTGCTCTGCCTCTTCGGTGTACCCAACGTGTTGTCTTGGTTTGTAGTATTCATGGTTCCTCTGCAAGCGATTGAAGATTGACGAACCTTCATCATCTTGCCAAGTTGGATCATTCGGGTCAGTATCTTCCCATTCATTGTTCATGTTGCGCGGCGTGAGCCGGCTATGAACTGGGCCTCTCTGGACGTGTGACGGATAGTCATAATAGCTTTCTGTTTCTCCCCGTGTATCACGTGTGTCATGCACGCTTAGTCTTCTGGTAGGGGGAGGTCTATTAGCTCTGCCTTGGATGTTTTGTTGTGGGGGTATTTGGCACGCCCCCTGACTCTGTCCCTGGGGGGTAAGCAAGGACGGTTCTGCCGTTAAGACTGCTTGTTGTGCGATCAGAGATTGATACGCCGCATTAATGGTAGCAATATTTTTGGCGTACCATGAGGCTGGAGTCTCGCCCTCTGGTAGCCCTAATAACGCCGAAACGTTCTGAGGTGGAGCTGGATTTGAAGGTCCAGCGCCGTTGTTTCCTGGGGTTACCGTCTGAGTGATGCGGGTGATGCTCCCGCGCGGTCCCCCAGTATTGGTTACTTCGATTTCGCCAATTTCTTCAATGTGTTGGGGTTGGACGTTTTGATTGTCATCCCCCAACGCTGCATTAGAGTTTGCTCCGAAACCGACAAACTCAGGAATGATTCCTTGACCAGCCATGATCGAAGGAAGAAAAACCAACGAATACTCAGAAAAAGAAGATGAGAGTGATTTGTAGAAAACCGGTGGGCGCCAATGAAGAAACACGTAACTAATTATGGGACTAATCAGTTTGGTTTATGTTCCTACCATAGTGGTTAATCTTCTAATGGCTTCCTGAGCTTCGTACTGATCGTTTAAGCTTGCAAAACAGAACACCGTTACTCGTTAAGAGGGGAATATGGGGGTTTCCCTCTTAACCAGGCTCTGGCGTGAGAATAAGCGACTGCTTTGGGGGAGATAATTAAGTATTAAGAGTGAGAGTAGAGGGAATGGAATGTTTAACCTGTGAACTGAGATCTCTATTTATAGCCGGAGAGGTGTAAGAGGGTGTGGGCTGATGGGCCTTGGGCCAGAAGGCGACAACTTGGAGGATACGCTCTTTGTCTCACTGGTGTCGACCGTTAGTGGCTTCTGGGAGTTCGTTGGTGCTGGCGCACAGTGATTGGAGCCACGTGTCAAGGTTGTCGGCTTGGCCGCCCTTCTGCCATCAGCAGGTAAGTGGAGATCGTGGGTCAGTTGTCTTTGCCCTATGATTGGTGCCACTTAGGCGTCCTTAAGTACTTTTTGTCTCCTGCATGTCAGACGATAGTGGAGCACGATTGAGCAGGGCCAGAAGGCCGCTGATTGGTTCTTTTCTTGTGCCACTTGTACCTTGTGTACTATCCAAACAGTCTTGCGCCGTAGCCACGCGCGATTCTTGCTGAGCACGTAACTACCCCGCGCAGGAGTATAGGTTACCTCATGCTCATTCAGGATACTAAGTGTTGAAAGTGGAGCTTCCTATTGCTTAGGCCTCGCGCCGCATCAAAGAATATTGATGTAGCCCGCGCAACGTTGCCGATAAGGAATTTGCTGAATAAGGAGTATGGTCCTGCGCGCAACCTTGACGGAGGTTTGCGCGGCTTTTTGGGACCATACCCCTTCACTTACCAACTTAAAAATATAATGGTCAATATTGAGAGTCACTGGTATGACTTTAAATCTTCATGTTTCTTCTGAAGTTGACTTATTAGAACCATTTATATTCCATTTAAGCCCTAGTTTACCTTAGAAACCATATGAATAAAAGATTTCTTAAGTTAGAATTACTTACTTACTATGCTATGGAACTCAATCACGGGTGTTCTAACACTAATTCCTTCTATTGGAGGCCTTTTCAACAGTAATGCAGCTAATTTATAAAAGTAAAACCACAGGGCTCAAGAACTTTTCTTCTCGGCTTCAATCACTACTGATGATGAAGAATGAATCTCAGTTAGCTTCCAGTTTCTCATAAATCCCACCTACACAGCCAAGAATCAGTCTTTAAACACTTGAATACCCAATTAATAATGAACCTATGTTAAAATCTTACCGATTCGATGATCAAGGAATGATCACGAGTAGAAAAACTTCTAGATGGCTTAGAACACCAGGATTAGTAGGCAAATCAAAGTATGTAGGCTCAATTGCTTGTTCACTGATAAGATATGAAGCATTGCATCAAACACCTTGCGTGATTTGTCAACTAAGTCAATGTAGAAAGTGAAAACCAAATTAACGTAGAATGAATATGCATATAGTTTTGATAGAAGAAGCGAACTCACAGTTATAGGGTCTCCTCCAGTTTGATTAAGCACTCAAATATTGTTTCAACAACATATAAGATTTAACATGTCACCATATCCTCCAATGCAAAGTTATAGAGTCTCAAGATTGTCCTTTTCTACCAAGATAATTACATATTAAAATATCCTTCCATATAACAATCAACAATCCAAAGCAGTTAGCAGACCTAGATTAAACTTTATACAACGGTTGGATCCTTATCGGATGTCAGTGGCGAAGCTTGAAAAATTTCACCGGGGGGTCGGAAGTCACCGAACCTAAAAATTCTATATAAGTATTTTTTTTATAAAACTAGGGGTCGAAAACGTATATAACTAAAAAAATTTATATGAAACGTACATACATAACACTACTGAGCGAAAAGTTCGGGGGGTCGGGCGCCCCTCCCGGCCCCTTGAAAGCTGTGCCACTCTCTGATGTGATTAAGATAATAATCAGATTCACATGAACTTGCATCATGGATTGAATTCAAATCATATAATACAATCTGTATAGCAAAAAGTATAAGATTGCCCCAAATGTGCATATGATAAACAGTACTATAACCACTAGTCACACCAAGTAATTGATCATAGATACCTAAAACACCAAACTCAAGTGCCATAAATTGCCTATTTCTACCACAAGTTCACAACTGAAGCAACTGTTAAAAAAAAGTCTAATGACACAAACCAGCATGATGAGAACTTGATCCCCAACCTAACCTAACCTAACACAACATGAACTCAAACAATAACTGCATAGATAAAAGGCGATCAGAATAAAAATAAAAATAAAAATTCAATTAGAGATACAAACCTAGGGTAGGTCTTGAAAGCTCCGGCCTTTGATTCAAGAATAAAGTAATTTAGCTATTTAGGTACTAGGCAAAGTGAATCACAATTGAAAAGAAATCGATATTAACAGTTAACTAAACTAAATGAAAATCAAACCCTCCAATTATTTAAACAGAGATACTACTCACAATTTTATTTTTTTTAAACATAGAAAACTACATTTGTCAATATCATTTCACACGAAAAAGGGCAATTACAAAGCAATGGCAGCTAGTCGGGCAACAAGTTGCGCCACCACCCCCTTTTGAATATAAAAACCAATTCTACTAAATACAAAGTTTGAAACCTTTAGCGACGAAGAATTACTATTAACGACTTTTTGAACCCGATTCAAAAGTTGCACAGCGTCAGGAGCAAGACCACCAAAGGTATCAAACGCAAAAGGGACAAACACATGTTGATTCTCCAGGCAGGCTTTCTCATGTTTTGCCACTTTGCTTGCCTCTGCCTTGAGCACCGCTTGCCCTACGACAAAACCCTTGTCCTTGAGCCCGACAAGGGGGGAGACTCCAATTAGATCTACACAAGCGTGTTTCCCCCCTTCCCATCCAAACACAAGGATGTCCGCTGGGCGTAAAGTGGACCTCCCCTCTAAAAACACCTTATTCGGCTCTAATACAACCCTAGCACAATAAAAAAAAAGTCAGTAATATTCAGCAACGGGAAGGAAATTCACAATTTGATTCCAATGATATTTGTAAAGAAAATTCGAGGGACAAATTGCGTCAACATAATTTCAAAATCAAATAGATTGTTATGAGATAAGAAACTGAAAATCTAACATGGCGTACCTTAAATAGACAGTGGATTCATGTAACAATCTACAGTGCACGATGCTAATTTTTTAAGAGAAAACCAAAGGGCGAACTAGGATTAGGGGCGTTTTATGAGATAAGAAACCCAATATCGCACATATCGTACCTCAAGAGTAGGAACTAGATTCGTGAAGAAAACTGCAGAAACACGAGCTATTGTTGATTTTTTGAAGATAGATTAAAAGCGAACTTGGAAACCACAGCAAATGAGAGAGACCTGGGTGAGATGGAAACCGAAAAGTGTGAGGGAAACTTTTATTTTTCTAGAGAGACTTTGTTGGAGGGAAAATAGGAATTTTAATGTAAATTTTTGGAAAAGTTTGGAGGTAAAATTGGTGAAATTTTTGAGTTTCGATGACCAGTTAGGATTAGTGGCTTAAGGAGGAAAAATTTTTTGTGAAAATAAAATTTTGAATTAGTGACATATATAAACTAAATGTCATTAAAATTATGTATTATATAAAGATGGCATAATAAAAGTTTTACTAAAAATCTAAATTGGTGATATAAAAATTAAATGTCACTAAAAATCATGTCAAACAAATATAGCATACACAAAATGCCACTAAAAACCCAAATTAATGGCATAAAAGTTAAATGCCCCAAATAATGTGTGCCACAATTGGCATTTTTTTTAGTGACACCATAATGATTAAGCGTCCTATAAAGTTTAAAGTTATATGTCACACCCCCAAAATCCACATGCGGAGTATCACCGCTTGGAGGCGTGACTGACCAGGATCCAACCACTAATCATATTGAACGAGTAAATAATTAATTGTAAAAGTCCAACCAACACGATTAGTGTCCAAAACAAACATAGTTAAGTTATGAGCGGAAGCATAATGTTTAAAACCAAATCAGAAGTTTAATTATCCAAATGTTTAACATGGCACACAGCTGTCCATGTCCCACAACGACTCTTCCTTGTGCAAGCTCCAACTAAGTACCTATAGACCTGCAAAGCATGTCGTAACGAGTCAACAACAAGTTGAGTGAGTTCACGGTTGGTTGTCCAGCTTATAGTTGTTCCGAAAACACAGTTTGCTCTTTACCAGCTATCCAGCCGTGGGGGTTACCCCATAGTTCGAAAAACGTTTATTAGTTACTCGTTCTTACGTTGGCTATTCCAGCCCGGCTCCATGGCCGTGGGGGCTACCCCATGTTTAATTCACCAGACTCGTTACCATATCGACTACTAACGTTCGTCATGTTTAAGTGCCCTAACGTCTGTGTCTATCATCACTGACGTGCCATAGTCCATTAGTCCACGCCCGTCCTCTGCGGCACGGTGTGAGGTTTGTTAAACCTAATAGCGCTATTTAACTAATGACCCGTTCGCCATTGGCCTCGGCGATTAAGTCGATATAAAAGGAGGGACTTCGTTGATAGAGTTCTAGTCTAGTATAGTTAAATCCGTCTCATACTGGACGAGGAATCTACGTTCCTGAATACGTCTCAACAGGACGAGGAATCTATATTCCTTAACCTATTCCCAACCCCTGGGAACCCCATGCTTTGTAACGAAGTGTGAACTCACCTTGGTTTGCTCGGCAGATAACACAGAAAGGTCAAGTCTAGCAGCTAGTGGTCAACCACGTCCTAACATGGTTATCATACAAGTCAGGTTTAGGTTCAAGTATCGCACGTATGATTACATATAGTTTAACAGATTGCTAACACGTATCGATCATGGCAACATAGTACACACATAGAACGTTTTAAATGTTATCAGTTTAACATACAAATGAAGCCCACACAAGTCTCGGCCCAACATGTTGTGCGATCAGTACATCCTTGTGCGATCCACAGCATGTTGTGTGACCTGATAAAAGCCCGGCCCAAACATAAACACCCGGCCCAACAATTAAACCGAACAACAACTTGTGCGATCAACTCTATTACCCAGCCCATGTCTACGGCCCAACAATTATAAACAGATAACCATCTTGTGCGTCCCAAACACTAAACAAATAATCTGACTTGTACGGTTCATGTATCTTGTGCGGCTCGGATCATAATGTGCGACTCGTAAGGCTTTGAGGCCCAACAGTTAAACACATACAGCATGTGCGATCTAGCAAGCCTTGTGCGACTGGAGGTGTCTTGTACGACTGACAAGGCTTGTGCGAATGGACCCCTTATGCGACTAGGGGTCTTGTGCGAATAGTCTGCTTGTGTGATTAAGGTGTCTTGTACGACCAGCTTTAGTGATTCGAATAATATGGAAATCAGTTACACAACTTTAATTTCGCAACCAATTGCCAAGTTTCCTTTTATTTTTAGCAATTAACAACTTAACAGTTTCCTATCAAATTAACATTAGATCAAACAAGGGTTTTTAACATCCAATTCATATGAACCCTAAATAATCAAAGCATGAACATCAATCATAATTATCTACACGATTTATTTTCTTGATTGCTAGCATACATCCTAATGATCCAACTATCAATCCAATCGTACATCACAGCCGATTCATTGTAATCGATTAACAACATCACATCATCAACAACCTACATATCAGCCGATTTAACAAGCTTTCGGTTTTCATTCATTATCATTAATCCCAACTCATACTAGCACAACATCAACCATTCAGATTTAACATGTATATAGTCGATTTCATATATTCAAGATCTAACACGTATCATTCAAAACAATCATAACAATACATCATCAATCATATCGAGCATATGTAACACACATCATAAAACCATCAAACAATAATTAACATACTAACCGAATAAAGAAGGAACAAGAATTGATCCGAACACTATGAACTTCGATGAGGAGGATGTTTGGCTGCTTTCGGTTTCGTGAGCGAGAGAGGGAGGAGAGCTAGGGTTTGTAGGTTTGTTTGTTTTGGTAAAGTGTGAGATGGGTGCTAGTGCCCCATGTGTTATTCGACTAAGGGGGATGGGCCGAACCCACACTTGGGCTGCCCTAAGAGTCCGAGTACAAGTTGTGTAGCCCGAATGGCTTGTGCGGTCGAGTGTGTGTTGTGCGCTTATCATACATACATTCACAAGCACGTAATAACATAACATTCACATAAATATTCACTTTCATAAAAGTCACATATCGTACACATACGTTACATCAAAGTACAAAGATCGGTTTGGAAATAAGAGTTGTCACATTATCCCCAAGTTGAAAGAAATTTCGTCCCGAAATTTAGCACGTACTCACTGAGGAAGCTAGTTAAGTTGCATGGTTTTCCTGGTTTTCCTGGGGTGTCACATCCTCCCCCCGTTGATCTGGAATTTTGTCCCGAAATTCCGTAGCTTCAGCCTCAGCAGTGGTTGTACCGGTTGCGAACAGTTGGGGATACTTTTGTTTCATCTGATCTTCGCGTTCCCAGGTGAACTCTGGGCCGCGACGTGAGTTCCAACGAACTCGAACGAGAGGTATCCTAGTACGCTTGAGGACCTTAACATCCCGGTCCGTGATTTCAACAGGTTCCTCGACGAATCGTAACTGCTCGTTGATAGTGAGCTCCTTCAGAGGAACTATGTGGGTCTCATCTGACAGACATTTCTTCAGATTCAACACGTGGAAAACATCGTGAACTGCACTGAGTTCTGCTGGTAAGTTCAGTCTGTAGGCCACCTTGCCTATTTTCTCAATGACTTCGAAAGGTCCAACGTATCGTGGGTTAAGTTTGCCCCGTTTACCAAAACGAACCACACCCTTCCAGGGTGAAACTTTGAGTAGTACACGCTCCCCAACCTGGAGCTCTAGTGGTTTTCTGCCCTTATCAGCATAAACTTTTTGACGGTCATGAGCCGCCGCCATTCGTTGTCGTATCTGAGCAATTTTCTCTGTTGTGTCAACCACATGTTCTGGACCAGTAATCTGACTATCCCCCACCTCTGCCCAACAAAGAGGTGACCGGCATTTACGCCCGTACAATGCCTCAAACGGAGCAGCTTTAATGCTGGTGTGGTAGCTATTGTTTTATGAAAATTCCACAAGTGGCAGATGCTTTTCCCAGCCGTTGCCAAAGTCAATCACACATGCCCTAAGCATGTCTTCGAGGGTCTGGATGGTACGTTCCGACTGCCCATCCGTTTGTGGGTGATAAGCTGTGCTCATATCTAGCCTTGAGCCAAAGGACTTGTGCATTGCTTGCCACAGTTCTGATGTAAAACGTGCATCTCGATCCGAGATGATAGAGATGGGCACCCCGTGCCTCGAGACAATTTCCTTGAGGTATACTTCTGCTAGGGTGGAGAACTTATCCGTTTCTTTGATAGCCAGGAAGTGAGCAGACTTTGTGAGTCGATCCACGATCACCCAAATAGTATCATTACCACGTTGAGATCTAGGCAGGCCAGTAACAAAATCCATGGAAATTTGCTCCCATTTCCATTGTGGTATCTCTGGTTGTTGAAGTGGGCCTGAAGGTTTCTGATATTCCGCCTTGACTCTCGCACAAGTCAAGCACTTGCTAACGTAAGTTGCTATGTGTGCCTTCATGCTAGGCCACCAATATGTGGTTTTGATGTCGTGGTACATTTTGTCCGAACCAGGGTGCACTGAGTAGCGAGACTTGTGTACCTCATCCATCACAAGCTCTCGTAGGTTGCCATAAAGTGGGACCCAAATGCGTCCTGTTACGTAGTAAGCACCGTCTTCCTTCTGTTCTAAGCGTTGCCTTGAGCCGCGTAGGGCTTCAGCCCTGATGTTTTCTGGTTTCAATGCTTCTACCTGAGCATTTCGTATTTGGGAAGGAAGACTAGACTGTATAGTGAGTTGTAAAGCTCGTACGCGCTTAGGCGCAGTGTCCTTTCGACTGAGGGCGTCGGCCACAACATTGGCTTTGCCCGGGTGGTACCTGATCGAGCATTCGTAGTCATTCAGCAGTTCTACCCATCGTCGTTGTCGCATATTGAGTTCCTTCTGTTTAAAGATATGCTCGAGGCTCCTGTGATCAGTGTAGATAGCGCATTTGGTACCATACAGGTAGTGTCTCCATATCTTAAGTGCAAAAACAACCGCTCCCAGCTCTAAATCGTGTGTAGTGTAGTTCTTTTCATGCACTTTGAGTTGACGTGAGGCGTAGGCTATAACTTTATCCCGCTGCATCAATACGCAACCAAGACCCTGAATGGATGCGTCGCAGTAAACCACGAAGTCGTCTGTGCCCTCTGGCAATGAAAGAATAGGTGCACTGCAGAGTCTATCCTTCAAGTGCTGGAATGCTAATTCCTGTGCATCTCCCCATCGATAAACAACGCCCTTCTGCGTTAGTGAAGTAAGAGGCTGTGCAATCTTGGAAAAATCCTTAATAAACCTTCTGTAGTAACCTGCCAATCCCAAGAATTGGCGAATTTCCGTTGGCGTACGAGGTGCAGGCCAGCTCTTGATTGACTCTACCTTGGATGGATCAACGTGAATCCCATCCTTGTTCACTACATGGCCTAAGAAATGGACTTCACGAAGCCAGAAGTCACATTTTGAAAACTTGGCGTACAGCTGTTCCTTTCGAAGGAGTTCCAAAATAAGTCGTAAATGTTGCTCGTGTTCCTCCTGACTCTTCGAATAGATCAGGATGTCATCGATGAAGACAATAACGAATTTGTCTAAGTAAGGCTTGCACACTCGATTCATCAAGTCCATGAAGACCGCTGGTGCGTTTGTCATCCCAAAAGGCATGACCAAAAACTCATAGTGTCCATAACGGGTTCTAAAGGCTGTTTTAGAGACGTCCTCTTCTCGGACTCTCAGCTGGTGATATCCTGATCTCAAATCGATCTTTGAATAGTAGCTCGACCCTTGTAGCTGGTCGAACAAATCGTCAATGCGTGGAAGAGGGTAGCGGATCTTCACAGTCACCTTGTTCAGTTCACGGTAGTCGATGCACATTCTGAACGTACCGTCTTTCTTCTTCACAAATAGCACTGGGGCTCCCCAGGGCGAAGAGCTAGGACGAATAAAACCCTTATCTAAGAGTTCTTGTAATTGCGTAGATAGCTCTTTCAACTCTGATGGAGCTAAACGATACGGTGCACGAGCTATAGGTGCCGCTCCAGGAGCTAACTCGATTTGAAACTCGACCTGACGATGAGGAGGGAGGCCAGGTAGTTCCTCAGGAAATACCTCAGGATAGTCGCGTACAATTGGAAAGTCTTCTATCTTTTTCTCTTTCTTCGAGGTGTCAGTAACAAGAGCCAGAAAGGCAGTGTGGCCCTTACGCAAACACTTTTGAGCCTTAAGGGAAGAAATGATGCTCACAACAGCACCACTCTTGTCGCCACGAATCATAAGAGGTTCCTCACCTGAGCACGGAATACGGACAATCTTTTCGTTGCAAAGGATCTCAGCTTGATGTTGGGATAACCAGTCCATCCCAATGACAACGTCGAAACTACCCAGAGTGATAGGAAGGAGGTCGATCGAGAAAGTGTGATCAGCAAGTACTAGGTTACAACCTTTAACTACGTGTGCGACCTCTATACTTTTACCATTAGCTAACTCTACAGCGTGTTTGGGATTCAAAGGTGTTGGGGTACGCTTAAGCAGTTGACTAACTTTTTGGGACACATAACTAGTATCAGCACCCGAATCAAATAAGACAGTAACGTAAAAGTCGTCGAGAAGGAACTTACCCGTCACAACATTGGGATCGTTCCTAGCTTCTCCATTGCCAATAACGAACGCACGACCTCTTGCACCGTTGCCGTTGTTACCCCCGTTGTTTCCATTCCCCTGATTGTTGTTGTTATTGTTGTTGTTCTGGTTCAGCTGGGGACAGTCTTTCTTGAGGTGGCCTTCAGCTCCACACTGAAAGCATCCTTTGTTGTTATTCTGTTGTTGCTGCTGCTGACGTTGATTTGGTGGGGCTCGCTGTTGTTGCCGATTTTGGTTCGCGGGAAACTGACTCCTACATTCTCTTGCAATATGACCAGGCTTGTTGCACCGATGACAGTTACTTCTGGTGCATGGCCCACTGTGATGTAAGTTACAACGATTACATTTGGGGTGATTTCCTTTGTATCCACCATGACTTTGACCACCAGATGATTGTTGACTAGGACTCTTGTAGTCGTCAGTCCTTCTCTGTTGGGACTGAGATTGAACCGAAGTCGAACCTCTGCTTGAAGCTCCATCCCATTTTCTCTTGTTGTCACTAGGAGCATCCGAAGTAGCTGTAGCACTTATACGCTTTGGTAACCTGTTCTGCTCCACCGCCTGATCAGTGAGACGGTGAGCCAACTGAACAACCTGCTGGATGGTGGCGAGGTTCGCTGAAGTCACATGACTTTGGATTTCTGGCACTAAACCCTTGAGAAAAAGTTCAATGCGCTTGATTGGAGGGTCCACCATAGTAGGACACAATAAGGCAAGCTCATTCGACCTCTTAGTATATGCCTCAATTTCCGACCCCGTCATCTTGAGGTTGTAGAACTCGACTTCCAGCTTGTGAATGTCGTCACGACTGCAGTATTCCTCCTTGATCATCTCCTTAAAATTATTCCATGGGGTGGCGTTAGCAGCAACCAACCCCAACATTTGGACTTGAGCGTTCCACCATGTGAGAGCTAAACCCTCAAGAGTACCAGTATCATACTTCACCCTGCGTGCCTCAGGGCATTCACACATTTCGAACACAGATTCTAATTTCTCAAACCAGTGGAGGAGACCTACTGCTCCTTCAGTGCCGCTAAAGGTAGTTGGTCGGCAGTCCATAAAGGTTTTGAAGGTGCACACAGGTGGCTGAGCAAGCTGACCTGTTGTGGGTATAAGAAAGGACAAAGTTTAACACAAGGGTAGGTTCACGAGAGTAGGACCTAAAGATCCTAGAATGAGTTTTAAACAGCAGGGTATACCTCCTGCTTATGCGGCTGCAAGTGCCGCAGCAACCTGTTCGTTGATCAGAGCCGTCAACTGGGCTTGAGTCATGTTAATGCGTCCAGACATGATCTTCATATCAAGGGAAACATGAGTGAGAAAGGTTCGTGAAAGTGCGATGACAGAAGAGAGTAAGCACACACGTGTTCAAGCAAGAGTAGCTATACTAGCTAAGCATATCATGAGCAAAGTTCAACGTAATCTAGCAAGTAGGCAATGTAAGCATAATTTATATCACCTAGAATGTCGAGCCTTGCACATGGAGTGAAGCGTCGTTGTGGATCGTAGAGCACTGTACAGGTTATAGTCTGGTTTTATCAAAAACGTTTTCCTTTATTAAAACCAAGTTCTCTATAACCAATGGCTCTGATACCAATCTGTCACACCCCCAAAATCCACATGCGGAGTATCACCGCTTGGAGGCGTGACTGACCAGGATCCAACCACTAATCATATTGAACGAGTAAATAATTAATTGTAAAAGTCCAACCAACACGATTAGTGTCCAAAACAAACATAGTTAAGTTATGAGCGGAAGCATAATGTTTAAAACCAAATCAGAAGTTTAATTATCCAAATGTTTAACATGGCACACAGCTGTCCATGTCCCACAATGACTCTTCCTTGTGCAAGCTCCAGCTAAGTACCTATAGACCTGCAAAGCATGTCGTAACGAGTCAACAACAAGTTGAGTGAGTTCACGTTTGGTTGTCCAGCTTATAGTTGTTCCGAAAACACAGTTTGCTCTTTACCAGCTATCCAGCCGTGGGGGTTACCCCATAGTTCGAAAAACGTTTATTAGTTACTCGTTCTTATGTTGGCTATTCCAGCCCGGCTCCATGGCCGTGGGGGCTACCCCATGTGTAATTCACCAGACTCGTTACCATATCGACTACTAACGTTCGTCATGTTTAAGTGCCCTAACGTCTGTGTCTATCATCACTGACGTGCCATAGTCCATTAGTCCACGCCCGTCCTCTGCGGCACGGTGTGAGGTTTGTTAAACCTAATAGCGCTATTTAACTAATGACCCGTTCGCCATTGGCCTCGGCGATTAAGTCGATATAAAAGGAGGGACTTCGTTGATAGAGTTCTAGTCTAGTATAGTTAAATCCGTCTCATACTGGACGAGGAATCTACGTTCCTGAATACGTCTCAACAGGACGAGGAATCTATATTCCTTAACCCATTCCCAACCCCTGGGAACCCCATGCTTTGTAACGAAGTGTGAACTCACCTTGGTTTGCTCGGCAGATAACACAGAAAGGTCAAGTCTAGCAGCTAGTGGTCAACCACGTCCTAACATGGTTATCATACAAGTCAGGTTTAGGTTCAAGTATCGCACGTATGATTACATATAGTTTAACAGATTGCTAACACGTATCGATCATGGCAACATAGTACACACATAGAACGTTTTAAATGTTATCAGTTTAACATACAAATGAAGCCCACACAAGTCTCGGCCCAACATGTTGTGCGATCAGCACATCCTTGTGCGATCCACAGCATGTTGTGTGACCTGATAAAAGCCCGACCCAAACATAAACACCCGGCCCAACAATTAAACCGAACAACAACTTGTGCGATCAACTCTATTACCCAGCCCATGTCTACGGCCCAACAATTATAAACAGATAACCATCTTGTGCGGCCCAAACACTAAAGAAATAATCTGACTTGTACGGTTCATGTATCTTGTGCGGCTCGGATCATAATGTGCGACTCGTTTTGGTCTTTGAGGCCCAACAGTTAAACACATACAGCATGTGCGATCCAGCAAGCCTTGTGCGACTGGAGGTGTCTTGTACGACTGACAAGGCTTGTGCGAATGGACCCCTTATGCGACTAGGGGTCTTGTGCGAATAGTCTGCTTGTGTGATTAAGGTGTCTTGTACGACCAGCTTTAGTGATTCGAATAATATGGAAATCAGTTACACAACTTTAATTTCGCAACCAATTGCCAAGTTTCCTTTTATTTTTAGCAATTAACAACTTAACAGTTTCCTATCAAATTAACATTAGATCAAACAAGGGTTTTTAACATCCAATTCATATGAACCCTAAATAATCAAAGCATGAACATCAATCATAATTGTCTACACGATTTATTTTCTTGATTGCTAGCATACATCCTAATGATCCAACTATCAATCCAATCGTACATCACAGCCGATTCATTGTAATCGATTAACAACATCACATCATCAACAACCTACATATCAGCCGATTTAACAAGCTTTCGGTTTTCATTCATTATCATTAATCCCAACTCATACTAGCACAACATCAACCATTCAGATTTAACATGTATATAGTCGATTTCATATATTCAAGATCTAACACGTATCATTCAAAACAATCATAACAATACATCATCAATCATATCGAGCATATGTAACACACATCATAAAACCATCAAACAATAATTAACATACTAACCGAATATAGAAGGAACAAGAATTGATCCGAACACTATGAACTTCGATGAGGAGGATGTTTGGCTGCTTTCGGTTTCGTGAGCGAGAGAGGGAGGAGAGCTAGGGTTTGTAGGTTAGTTTGTTTTGGTAAAGTGTGAGATGGGTGCTAGTGCCCCATGTGTTATTCGACTAAGGGGCATGGGCCGAACCCACACTTGGGCTGCCCTAAGAGTCCGAGTACAAGTTGTGTAGCCCGAATGGCTTGTGTGGTCGAGTGTGTGTTGTGCGCTTATCATACATACATTCACAAGCACGTAATAACATAACATTCACATAAATATTCACTTTCATAAAAGTCACATATCGTACACATACGTTACATCCAAGTACAAAGATCGGTTTGGAAATACGAGTTGTCACATTATAAGACCCAAGTGTCAAGTGTCCTATTAAGTTAAGTTCTAATATGACTTCGACTAGAAAGAGTCCTATAGCACTGAACATTTATGACTTAACTACAAAGTGTCCTATTAAGTTATGTTATAATAGGACCCCAGATGATCAAGTGTCCTAATACAGTACCACATAATGGGACACTGACAATTAGATGTCTTATAAAGTACTTTATTAGGATCTATATTTTAAGTGTCATATTAAATTATATGATAATAGGACCCCAAAAAATCATCCATCCTATTAAATAGTTTTTTAGAACACCGGTTTAGTAGAGTATATTATAAAAGGATCCTAAAAGTTCATTAGTCCTATTAAATATTTTTTAGGACCCTCTTTTACAAGCGTCCCACAGAAAAGGTCCTAAAAAGTCATTTTTGTTGTAGTGGGGGTTGGGTTGTAATGTAATGGTTACAATTCTTAGTTAGGATCTAGTTAGGCTTTAAGGTGTTTAGTTAGTATATTAGTGTGTGTTATGTAATATAAGGTGTGTTAGGGTGTTCGGGGACCCTAACTAGCTCAGAAAAGTAGAAACAATGTGTTTGGAAATATTTTTGTGTTTCGGGTAAAGTCTGGTTGTTTGGTTTGATACTGTTCCGTTAGAGTGTTTAATTATTCCGTAAAATGTCTTTAATATTATTTTTAGTGACACATTAAATTCCCAACACTTTGGAAAGTATCTAGGATTATTTTGCCAAATTTTTGCACTTTACTAGCATTGTTAAATGCTGAATTTTGGTTATTTAGTGCAGAATTCTGCACTTAAAGTATGTTTTAGGCACTTCCGGGCACTATAACTATCACCTAGTGACGCAGTTTTATGGTCCTCACCTCCCTACACTCCGTACTAGTGTAGTACTCAATTTCTGGCTCATACTGGCCTCAAAAACATTGTCTGTCTAGGTGCTAGCATTGTCAGCATGTCTCTCGGTTATCCGCTCATTGTGCTAACTATGCTTTGTGCATCAAGTTTGTCACTAATGTTTGTGTGTAAATAATAGAGTGACAGTATAAAGTGTGATGCATGAGTATGTATGTATCAGAAAACAGAAAGCAGTTAATCATCAGTTGTAATTAAGCACAGTCATTAAGCACAATTTTAATATTAATTAATTGTACGGAAGCATGCAAATTTGACAGTTGTCACATTCTCCCCCCGTTAAGAAAATTTCGTCCTCGAAATTTGTACTACCTTAACTCCTTAGGGTTACATTATGCATGTATGTATGTGGATAATACTGAGGTAGTTAATCACAGAAAAATCGTATTAAACCTTACTCACATCGGGTGAGTCCAAGAATATATAACAACTCGAATCCTATGGTTAAAAGGTATGTGCTTTTAGCATTTGATGCCAAAGGTACAAGACGTATTTGACGTAAGTCTAGTGTAATCCAGTTAGCAGGGGTTCCACAAAAGAGGAGATTTGACTAATAAGATCCTTAAACGATCGATAGTAACATGCAGACGAGTTTTCACAACCCATAGCATCCGCTATATAAATTTAAAATCAACAACTCAAATGTAATAGTAAAATGATCTGTCATCCCCTGAATAAATGATTGGTAAGGTTTAGTGTTTCAAAAGTACGCCGAATGAAGTACAAGCGAATCTGGTGTATCACTGTCTTGATTCGTAGTTGCATCAGAAATGTTTAAATGACAAATCAAACGAGAGTATATATAGTTTCGTGTGAAACGGTTGACCCTGATTAGCACAAGCTACAAGTTTCTAACGACACCACAAGGTGCCGTACCGACATAATTCAAGTATAGTGGTGACTGAACCAGTTCACCGTGTTAGGAATCAAATAAGAGTGAATCAAGTCAGAAGATTGGTTTACATAGCATCATAGAGTTTTTGGTTGAATACGGAACATCAAAGAGCCAGTGCTTTTGATCGAAGGTGAGAAAGCAATAAGTACCGCAAGGCATTCGATCGATCATAAATGAATCGTTAGGAGGTACACTGTGATATGAAATGAATCTATGTACTTTTGCCTCAACACACAACTATGTTGAGACCGATTTAATCATGATAAACAAGACGGATTTAGGGCAAGTTATCAAATAATCAATTAAATTCGTGTATGAAGTGAGTAACCCAATAAGCGCAAGTTTCAATTTTGTGAAAGTATCCCCACAAGGTGTCGTAACCAGCAAATGATTTAGTGAAATCGTAGACCAGACAAGTCTACCACGACTTGAAACGAAAGAATCTTTGCCAATGATTTGAATATGATGCCCTCAATACATCACATGACGTCTTAAACTGAACATGCGAAATGAATAAGTGCAAGCAATTGAACTTGGTTTTAGCGTAACCCGGCAATAAACGTATGTATCAACAAAGGAATCTCATCATGGTTACGAAAATAAGCCATGAGTGTAACTTGAAAGAAGAGAAGTCTCAAGACAGTGTGTCGACTTGGTAACAAAAGAGCCAACAATAACAATAATGTAGGTCACTCGAATCATGAATCAGTAATTAGGTTTAGCAAAATGATATTTAAATTTCAATGAAGCGTTTGTTCGAAACGAAACCACATGCGTAGCAAATGATGCATGTATGTCAGATAAGTTTCCAAGAAAAGAAATAATGAATATCTGCTAAAGTGAAGAAATGACCAGATATCGAAGCAAATGTGTGCTCGCTCTCAGCGAAGAAAATTATTATGATGCAACTATCATTAAGGGGAGTAGATATGCAAACAACTACTCGCAAGAAGTAAAAGAAATTCAAGTGCTCTTTGTGTGGTCGATGGAACTGGCATATGTGTCAGGTTAATGGTGTCTGCGTGAGTTAGCAGATGTGGTCCCTAAATAACAACCTTTGTGAATTTGGACCTGGGTTCCCGATGGTCCTAAGTATATGTTTCCTAGATTCTCAGAGTTTCGTATTCGGTGTAGAATCGTTCTGTGCATCGTGTAGGAAACACCATTCTTGTGTACGTTTAAAACCAATTATTGTCCCACAATTTCCCCGGTATCCTTTCTTCCTGAATTCACCGCTATTGACGCTCGATCATCGATCAGTCGGGTAATAGTAGATGGATCGTCACGGTTAGTAAAATAAGTAATTCGTTAGTCCTTAGCAAGAGTCACCGACTCTTGTTGGTTAGCTCGTTCGGATCCTGGTAGTTGATGCGTATTGGAAAATCATGTCCTTCTTCTTGACGAGCAGAATTGGGGTTACCCAAAAGGGAATTTTGGTCTGTTATCTTCCTTCTCTATCAACCACTGAGGTTGCACTGTCAACCCTTGCATCTTCGAAAATGTAAGTCGCTACGGTGCATCGACTACAGGTGCGGTGCCTGGAATTAAATTGATGCGAGATTCGACTAATCGTTGAGGAGATAATTCTGGCAAGTCTTCGGGAAAGATTTCAGGATATTCCCTTATCACAGGGATATCTTTGAGTCTTGGTTCTTAGGCTCCCTTGTCCCTGACATGAGCCAAGAGGATAACACATTCTTTACGCAACAACTCCTGTGCCTTTAAGCAATCCTGTTTCATAAGTCACGATTGTTCCCTCATTTGTCGTTGGGATGTGGATATCAATCTTCGCTCGATCGCTTGGCAACTAATCCATCCTAATTTCCTCGTTGAAGCTTCCCAATCCAACTGGCAGTAGAGTAACCGTAACTTATGCCCTCCGGGCTCTATCTTACCGTCTCCAGTGTAACCACCCTGGTTTTCACATTTGTATTTGTTTGACCTACATTGTAACAAATACCGTAATTGAAATGAAACTTATTTGAATATACTTGCTTTGTGCTCATACATGCTTATACAAATGCAAACACATGAAAAAATTGCAAATTTGTTGAGTTTTATACTATTAAACGAGGCTACATAAACTATAAAGGCCTATTATGACCTGTTGTGAAACTACAAATTTGAAGGACCTATTTGTCATTCTTTGAAACCTGCTTGAAATCTATTACTTTTTAAGTCCAAGGACTATTTGTCATTCTTTGAAACTTTAGAAATACAAGGGTTAAAAGCACAATTTTTGAAAACTATAAGTTTAGGGTCCTTTATGACATTTTTGAAACTTATTTTATAAATAAAATAAATGTATATATTTTTGAAATAAAAGTCAAGGGGCCATTTGGCCATTTTATGAAACTCGTACTCCAGGGACCAAAATGGTCATTTTTGAAACTGTTTTTAACTAAAAAGACTAACCAGGTTAACTTTGTTATAAGGATTCCTATTTAAAAACATAACCTAGTTAGCTTATTTAACTAAACTATTTCAGGGACTGTTTGTGTCTTTTTAAAAAACACAAGGACTAAAACAGACTTTTTAGAAACTATTTTAACCGAATGGTCTAACCGGGTTAAATGTTATATAAGGGTTTCTTATTTAAACAATAACTGAGTTGGCTATATTTAACTAAATAAGGGGCCACTTTGGCATTTTAGAAACATGTTGTTTCAGGGGCTGTTTGTGCATATTCTAGAACCTCAGGGACTAGAGTGTAATTATTAAAACATGAAAAACAAAAAAATGGGTTTTGAACCGGTCACAAGGGGGGGATCGAACTCGCGTCGCCTCATTCAACAAACGATGTCGTGACCGGTCGGGCTAAGCCCTCATCCGGTTATATCTTGGACTTATATTATATTTATATACACATTAATATTTAAATAATATATATTCAAACCTGCAAACCCCGCTGTATTGCCGAACTTATACCCAAACCACGTGTTTAGTGGTTTCCCTGCCCAATGTTGTTGCACGCGGAATCTTTACATCGAAACCAACCCTCCCACGGGTTTTATTCGATCTTACCCGTGCCTGACATCGTCGGAATCGGAGAAATTTTATTTAAACCGAAAGCGAGTTTAATCCCACTGGTTTGTGTCAATTCCTGGTCGAATTAAAATGCTATATAGATTCCCTGAACTCCTTCGAACATCCTGCACATCTCACAATTCACCAACACTTCGTAATTATTCGGAAAACAAACCTGCAACTATCTTCGGACTCCACTCGTCGGAATCTAATCGATTCGTCATTCCTACCTTTACCGGTTCGTTTTTAATCGTTCAATCAGTTTGTTTTGCTTATACAATGTGTCCCTATAATTAATTTGAATATAAACCTGTTTTGATCAAGAATCGCGATAGTTGACTTTCCTGTTGACCTTATTTGGGGAAGATGACTGATTTTTTTTTTATTATTTTTTTTTAAAAACAGTTTTATTCTTTAAAAATTCATATAAAATCGATCTTAATTATTTAAAATCTAAAAATTTTAGTATAATTATTTTAATTACTGGTCTTTCTGAAAATAATACTTTCACAGTTATTTTGTATAAATTCAGATTTTATATGATTTAAATCAGTTAAATCACTTATTTATATAGTTAAACTTAATTGATTTAAATTATGTAGCTATATAATTTTATTCCAAAAATATTTTTATGACATTATGTGTATTTTTCTGAGTTTATAAAAATTCAGTAACTGATTTATTGATTTACATATTATTTTGAATAATTAAAGCTTTATAAACTTATTTATTGTTATTTAACCTTTTTAATTCCATCTTGTTTATATAAAATTATTCAAAGGCCCTAATAATTACTGAAAATCAGTAATATTTCTTGTTCATAATTAAAAATGTTATTTTTAATTATTCTGATTTAAACTAATTATTTAGACAATTATTAGATAATTATCATGTTATTTCATTTTGAAACAATATATATTTGTTTACCTAAAAAAAATATATATTTTGCCATGATAACTAAGTTAAATAAGATATATATATGTTCAATAATTAAAAATGTTATTTTTAATTATCTCGGCTTAAATTAATTATTTAGATAATTAATTATATAATTGCAATTTTTGAGTTAAATATATATATATATATTTGTTTGTTTTAAAAATATCATTTCTATATCCATTATTTGTGTGACGTAATTATTTGTATAAAATATTTTTTTAAATAATCCCTTTAAAATTATAACCATGCTTCCTTGTCTTCACCAATTAGGATTGTTCTAAACCCATAGTTACCGCCCTAGTCAAACCGTACAAACATGATAGACATAGTTTCCCGTTTATACACTTGCACATTTTACCCATTTGTTGATGTCGTGTTCCATGTTGTCTTGTGCATGTTCAATTAGAGTGACGTGGAAATCTTGTTCCCGCAAAACTCTTACCCGTTTAACTGTTTGGAACTTTTGCAAACAAGGTGAGTTCATAGTTCCCATTTTCTTTTACAATATTTTGGGATGAAACATATGAAATAATGTGATACAAACTAATTTACATTTTGTGGCTATTTTGATTGTTTCTTGCAATTGCTTGATACTTGTTGCTTAACACCTACATTCATTAACTCCGTACAAGCCCAGCGGTAATATTATAGCGCTATAGGTGTGACGCCCCATCCTAACTTCCAGATCACTTGTTGTTGTTGTTGTTGTTGTTGTTGATTCACATTTTTGCAAATTTGGAAGTTTGGATGACAGATCCGTGTTTACGTCTGCAAGGTTTGAATGTTCCACCAAGCATACTTGTATTACTCATTTTGCTAAGATATATCAAATGCCATATTGTTAAACATTTCCTTTCATTATCACATTATTTATTTAATACCAAACTAACCAAAACCTATGAATTCACTCAACCGTTTGTTGACCCAAATCGTTTTTAACATATGTTTCAGGTGAAAATGTTTGAAGTTAGCTTTTGCAAGGACCACATAGGATTGCTCAAGACAAGTGCCTTAGCTTAAAAATAAAAACAAAGACTTTTGTGAACAATGTGTTGTATTTGTTTTGTACTAGTTTGGATGTGAATGCAATCCTATTAACCAAACTTAACTATATTTCAACTTTAATTTAATCACCATGTGCTTATATGCATTCTACCAAGTTTCGTGATGCCCTCGACGTTTCCGCCTCCGGTCAGGGTGTCACAGGTTGGTATCAGGGCCATGGTTATAGGGATTTAGGTTATTAGAAATTAATTTTGACCTAGACTATAACTTACCTAGGACACTTTCCATTAGTAACTCTTCCGTTATTTTTGCCCTTGTCTTCATCCCTATTCTTATCTCTTGTAACCAATGCCTCGTCACCACAGATCTCATCTTTATATTTTACAATTGCTCATCACCTATCCTTAGGTGATTATTTTTCAAAACCTCTTCTGATTTTAAATTCTCATCAAAGTCTTGGGCTCTAATAACGAACTTGTGCAATCTGGAAGGGTGGGTGCCTGTATTTGGGGTTTTCTGTCTAGGCAAGCACTTAGTATAAATTCCAACTCGAGGAACCAGTTATGCTTACCTGGGAATCCTCTGGATGAGTGTCCACTTATAGGCTAAAGCATGACTTCACTAAGTTATAAGAACCCAACTACTTTGACTTGTCATTGATGTCGTTTATTCGTGGAATAAATGATATCCATCTTGTTACGCGTTTTCTCTTATCCTCATTGATTTTATGAAACTACTTTACCCCATTATGAAATCACCATAATCTTTCCTTTAGAAAATGCCTCCACAACGAGACACACGTTTGCCTACCTGGGAACTACCGATGAGTGTACAGAATACCTATAGGCACAAGGCTTGTTACCCTAATTCGAAAGGATTTTTTTTCTTTTCTCCATTTCAGAACAATCCAAGTTTTAATCGACCTACGCTGTACTATTATCAATTTTATACGATACGATTCCCCCTTTTCGAGTTTCAAAATTTTCTCGAGACCATACATTTCAGATTCAAATTTTCAAACTAGCTGCAGTAAACTGTTTTAGAACGTAGCATGGAAGCCCTAACCGATCATATGGTGTAATCCGGAATTTCCTTATCTGTATAAGAAACTCACTACTCGAGCTAATCTACACAAGAACTACAACTTCTGACATAACTCAACACATACCCAAACTTTTCTTAGTTCAATAAAACCCCATATCCCAATGACAAATCTCCCAGCAGCATATGCTGAATCTTCAAATTCAGCAAAAATTCATCTTTTCCTTCAGTTTACTAATTTACACAATCGAGAGAGGTATCAAAAACTCAAGCATCATGAAGTTCTTACTATTAGCGGTATTGATTGGCAACGAATAGGAACGATTGATTCCAGTGGTTTATTGGCAAGATTACTACTACCTAATACGCCCTGGCGCCGTTTCTTCGACATCCTAGAACCATCATACGATGAACTGGTGTATGAGTTCTTGTCCACTTTCTATTACAAATATAATAAAAATCTTACCAATGAATCCATTCATTTTCAACTTTATGGGCAACCTCATACTATGTCATTAACAGAATTCGCAGTTCATCTGGGCATATATACAGATGAAGAAGTTAAACAACCCATTTTTACGGAGGCATCAACCTCTTATTCCTCCGCGGATATGGTAGATTATTGGCAATGCCATTCATTAAAAGAATGGTGTGGCCACAATAATTCTATGAACTTCACAGACCCTTGTTATCAATATATGCACCGTGTTTTAGCCAACACTATCACGGGGCGCAAGCATAATCAACAAAGGGTTAGAACAATCGAACTTTTCTATCTGTATAGTATTTTTGAGCAAGTCCCTTGTAATATTGCCCACGAGCTTGCTGTATATTTTTCTAGACAACAATCACATCCTCTGAGAAGTCTCATGGGAGGGTCTTACATTACAAAAATAGCAAAATCATTAGGTGTCTTAAGTGATCAGATTATCCAAGGATTATCTCCACCAAAGGCACTTGGGATTGTAAATTTGTACACCATTAGGCTAACCTCTGTACATATTAATACACTAACTCAACCATCACAGTCGGAGGGAGCTCCAGTTATCTTAGAGAATACCTTCCCACAAAATTTACAACAATCATTGTTGCAGCTTCCTCAATCGTCTTTTTATCGATTTGATATGCAACCACCGCTGCCATACATACAAGAACATATTACAACTAACTTATCCCAACCATCAACACCAAACTTCTTACCGATAGTTTTCGAGGAGGATCCAACGACGCAAGAAGATTTGTTTGATGAAAGCATGATGATCCAAGATCAATTAGTATCGGAATCATTTTTGCAATCACCGTTACTGCCACAGTCTTTCCAGTCACTGTTGAACGAAGTAGAACAACTGCCACCAACTGATATAGCCGGCCCAAGTACAATGCCTCAAATGCATCTACCTCCAGATTCAATGGGAGTCGAAGTGACTAGGTTAAACAATCAAGTTCGAAATTTGTCTCAACAAATAAAATGGTTGACAGAAAGAAATCAATGGTTGGAAAGCATGCTGAGACAATTAGCTGCTCATATGCAACTGACTCTACCACCTCCACCACCTTTTAGTTCTGAGTCTGAATTTGATTTTTTACATGATTTATTTCAAATGGAAATTTGTTCACATCATAATAGACTATCAAATTTTTTTTATGATTAAATTATTCAATACATACATTCTATTGTATTTTGTGTTTTAACCTACAAGTAATACATATATGATCATAAATATGAAGATTATGCTTCCACTTTGTTGATCCAAATGCAATTAGAAATTTTGTTTCACTTAAGTTTAAACCTTTGCTTGCTCTACCACGTTCAGAGTTAATCGAATCAAGTCTGCAAACCCTACTTGGATAAATTGTCATTGTCCTCATTAATGACGTTCAAAGCCGACCAAAAGATTCACCTCTGCTTTATCTTTGGGCTCCTAAAACGAGAACAACCTTATGCCTAGTTCTCAAAATGTGAAATTTTGCTTAAGGAACTTTATGCTTAGTAAATACATCTTTGTTTTATATATTGACCTATCATGCTTGGTATACGCTTACAAATACATTTTGCTTCGTATAATTGATTTAACATACTTAATGCATAAATTACAAACACATATACGCTTAGTACAGTCTCACAATAAACTTATATTGCTTATGACAATCCATGCTTAGTTTATAATGCACACTATTAGTTTGATTTATGTGAAACATAAAATTTCATTGTGCTTGAATGAAATACCTACGACTAATTTTTGTTGTATGCAAAACAAACGATGTTATCATTACAAATCTGAAATACGTTTTGATTCAATTGATGTTGTGTTATATTGATGCTTATTGGATTTAAACGATACCTCAATCTTATTTGTCTTCCTCACTTAACTAGAAGTGCTATGTGGACCATGCGACGAAACGAATAATTATGGGTGCACACTTAATTACGAGTTTCGACGCATGAGAATCATAGTAAGCCTTGTTAAGTAAGGTGGCAGATAAAAACATTATGTGGTTATGTGATTATCCATTATTTGCTTATTTGTACACACATTTGTTTGCATAATATTTACATTATAAATCCAGCATAACATAACGCCATGCAAAACAATTTTTATACAATGCTCCTCGTAAATCCCTCAAAATTATCAGCACCAAACAATGACTTGATTATCTTTCTAATCATTACAATTACATTCTACGGTCTCTTTTGAATAAATTTCGGGACGAAATTTTCTAAAGTAGGGGAGACTGTAACCACCCTGTTTTTCACATTTGTATTTGTTTGACCTACATTGTAACAAATACCGTAATTGAAATGAAACTTATTTGAATATACTTGCTTTGTGCTCATACATGCTTATACAAATGCAAACACATGAAACAATTGCAAATTTGTTGAGTTTTATACTATTAAACGAGGCTACATAAACTATAAAGGCCTATTATGACCTGTTGTTAAACTACAAATTTGAAGGACCTATTTGTCATTCTTTGAAACCTGCTTGAAATCTATTACTTTTTAAGTCCAAGGACTATTTGTCATTCTTTGAAACTTTAGAAATACAAGGGTTAAAAGCGCAATTTTTGAAAACTATAAGTTTAGGGTCCTTTATGACATTTTTGAAACTTATTTTATAAATAAAATAAATGTATATATTTTTGAAATAAAAGTCAAGGGACCATTTGGTCATTTTATGAAACTCGTACTCCAGGGACCAAAATGGTCATTTTTGAAACTGTTTTTAACTAAAAAGACTAACCAGGTTAACTTTGTTATAAGGATTCCTATTTAAAAACATAACCTAGTTAGCTTATTTAACTAAACTATTTCAGGGACTGTTTGTGTCTTTTTAAAAAACACAGGGACTAAAACAGACTTTTTAGAAACTATTTTAACCGAATGGTCTAACCGGGTTAAATGTTATATAAGGGTTTCTTATTTAAACACTAACTGAGTTTGCTATATTTAACTAAATAAGGGGCCACTTTGGCATTTTAGAAACATGTTGTTTCAGGGGCTGTTTGTGCGTATTCTAGAATCTCAGGGACTAGAGTGTAAATATTAAAACATGAAAAACAAAAAAATGGGTTTTGAACCGGTCACAAGGGGGGGATCGAACTCGCGTCGCCTCATTCAACAAACGATGTCGTGACCGGTCGGGCTAAGCCCTCATCCGGTTATATCTTGGACTTATATTATATTTATATACACATTAATATTTAAATAATATATATTCAAACCTGTAAACCCCGCTGTATTGCCGGACTTATACCCAAACCACGTGTTTAGTGGTTTCCCTGCCCAATGTTGTTGCACGCGGAATCTTTACATCGAAACCAACCCTCCCACGCGTTTTATTCAATCTTACCCGTGCCTGACATCGTCGGAATCGGAGAAATTTTATTTAAACCGAAAGCGAGTTTAATCCCACTGGTTTGTGTCGATTCCTGGTCGAATTAAAATGCTATATAGATTCCCTGAACTCCTTCGAACATCCTGCACATCTCACAATTCACCAACACTTCGTAATTATTCGGAAAACAAACCTGCAACTATCGTCGGACTCCACTCGCCGGAATCTAATCGATTCGTCATTCCAACCTTTACCGGTTCGTTTTTAATCGTTCAATCAGTTTGTTTATGCTTATACAATGTGTCCCTAGAATTAATTTGAATATAAACCTGTTTTGATCAAGAATCGCGATAGTTGACTTTCCTGTTGACCTTATTTGGGGAAGATGATTGGTTTTTTTTATTATTATTTTTTTAAAAACCGTTTTATTCTTTAAAAATTCATATAAAATCGATCTTAATTGTTTAAAATCTAAAAATTTCAGTATAATTATTTTAATTACTGGTCTTTCTGAAAATAATACTTTCACAGTTATTTTGTATAAATTCAGATTTTATATGATTTAAATCAGTTAAATCACTTATTTATATAGTTAAACTTAATTGATTTAAATTATGTAGCTATATAATTTTATTCCAAAAATATTTTTATGACATTATGTGTATTTTTCTGAGTTTATAAAAATTCAGTAACTGATTTATTTATTTACATATTATTTTGAATAATTAAAGCTTTATAAACTTATTTATTGTTATTTAACCTTTTTAATTCCATCTTGTTTATATAAAATTATTCAAAGGCCCTAATAATTACTGAAAATCAGTAATATTTCATGTTCATAATTAAAAATGTTATTTTTAATTATTCTGATTTAAACTAATTATTTAGACAATTATTAGATAATTATCATGTTATTTCATTTTGAAACTATATATATTTGTTTACCTAAAAATATATATATATATATATATATATATATATATTTTGCCATGATAACTAAGTTAAATCAGATATATATATGTTCAATAATTAAAAATGTTATTTTTAATTATCTCGGCTTAAATTAATTATTTAGATAATTAATTATATAATTGAAATTTTTGAGTTAAATATATATATATTTGTTTGTTTTAAAAATATCATTTCTATATCCATTATTTGTGTGACGTAATTATTTGTATAAAATATATTTTTTTAAATAATCCCTTTAAAATTATAACCATGCTTCCTTGTCTTCACCAATTAGGATTGTTTAAACCCATAGTTACCGCCCTAGTCAAACTGTACAAACACGATAGACATAGTTTCCCGTTTATACAATTGCACATTTTACCCATTTGTTGATGCCGTGTTCCATGTTGTCTTATGCTTGTTCAATTAGAGTGACGTGGAAATCTTGTTCCCGCAAAACTCTTACCCGTTTACCTGTTTGGAACTTTTGCAAACAAGGTGAGTTCATAGTTCCCATTTTCTTTTACAATATTTTGGGATGAAACATATGAAATAATGTGATACAAACTAATTTACATTTTGTGGCTATTTTGATTGTTTCTTGCAATTGCTTGATACTTGTTGCTTAACACCTACATTCATTAACTCCGTACAAGCCCAACGGTAATATTATAGCGCTATAGGTGTGACGCCCCATCCTAACTTCCAGATCACTTGTTGTTGTTGTTGTTGATTCACATTTTGGCAAATTCGGAAGTTTGGATGATAGATCCGTGTTTACGTCTACAAGGTTTGAATGTTCCACCAAGCATACTTGTATTACTCATTTTGCTAAGATATATCAAATGCCATATTGTTAAACATTTCCTTTCATTATCACATTATTTATTTAATACCAAACTAACCAAAACCTATGAATTCACTCAACCGTTTGTTGACCCAAATCGTTTTTAACATATGTTTCAGGTGAAAATGTTTGAAGTTAGCTTTTGCAAGGACCACATAGGATTGCTCAAGACAAGTGCCTTAGCTTAAAAATAAAAACAAAGACTTTTGTGAACAATGTGTTGTATTTGTTTTGTACTAGTTTGGATGTGAATGCAATCCTATTAACCAAACTTAACTGTATTTCAACTTTAATTTAATCACCATGTGCTTATATGCATTCTACCAAGTTTCGTGATGCCCTCGACGTTTCAGCCTCCGGTCAGGGTGTCACATATAGTTACTGCGTTGGCTTCCACTAGCTTCCCATTAGCTAGTTCTTTCGAGTGCGGATTATCTACTTACTTGCTACTAAACCGAGTATACTCTCAAACTCTAGAGACGCAAATCGTAAAATTTGCAACAGTATTTGGCAATACAGATGCATAACATTGAGTAATATGGGACGTACCGATATCCTCGCTTGAATTTCTGGCGTGCCTCCCAAGCTCCGGTGTTGAGCTTTAATCCCTGTGCTTGATTATTTCTAGGGCAATATTTTCTGAAATGCTTTTTGCTCCCACAGTTAAGGCAACCTTGAGCACGTTTTTGTTTATCACTCATCCTTCCTTGATAGTTGTCGTCGTCGTTGACTCCTCCGTTATTCTAGCTATCACCCTGGCCTCCATTTCTACTTTCAGTACCTTGCCTACAAGTTTCCTTGGGATGCCCCCTCTTGCCACAGTTATCACATTTTCCATACTTACATCGCCCGACATGATAACGTAGACAATTGTCGCACTTAGGTAGAATACCCATGTAGTCTTTTCCCTTTTTGGCCTTCTTCGCGTTACTCACCCGAGTAACGCTTTTGAAATTTACGAGCTTTCTCTTGTTATCCCCAGATGACTCTACGGGAGTCTCATTTTTCTCTTCCGGAGTGGAAAATTTTCCTTGTCTAATTACTTCTTCAGTGAGCGCCACACTCATGTCGATTGCTTCGATGACTGTTGAAGGCTTAGATGTTGTTACTAGGCTTAGAATTTGAGGTGCCAGTTGATGCGTGTGAAGTGTCGTATATTTTAGGTGTATATTTTAAGCCCTTTTTAACACTTAATTTAGCCAAGTTTTAAATTTATAAAACACGATATTTCACTAACACTAAACACACATATGGGCAAGTGCACCCATCGTTGAGCGTAGTATAGTGTTGGTAAGATACCGAGGTCGTCCAAGGACACAAGAGCTTTTAGTACCGGTTTATCCTCAACGTCTAATCAAAATAAAAGTTTAGAAAAATGTTTTAAGCTAAGAAAAATAAAAACTAACTAAAATGCTGAAAAATAAAAATAAAATAAAAACAGATAGACAAGATGAATCACTTGGTTCCGACTCGTATCTAGTATAACCTTTGATTATTTCCGCACTTTTGCACATAATTAAGAGATTATCTTAGTTATTGTAGTAGGCCCCTCTTTTGAAGGTGACGTTACCCTCACCCCAGTAGTTTGAGTCAGCAAGGATACAATTCTAAAAGGGTGGATTATTGGAAGATAATGAATTAAGTTATTAATGCAGTATTGTGGTAGGCCCCGCTTTTGGCGGTGACGTTACCCTCGGCTAAGTAGTCTGAGTCAGCAGGGATACAGTCCTAAATAGCCGGGTTATAGTATTAATAGTAGTTAACTTATGAGGGGGTCAAAGAGTTTGGACCCCCGCCATCCAATACCGTGAAGTATTGAAGGAGGTCCTACTAAATTTGACCCAGGTCCATTGCAGGACCTCTAAACGCTGAACAATGGCAAGACCTTTACCAAACCGTTCCCTTAACCCCCGACCAGGTAGCCAACATACCTCCATATAGACCGTGGAGATATGAATGGTGAAAATCCTTTATTTTATATAGACAGTAAAATAATGCCAAGACACCACGGACAAACGATAAGGAAAGATCACCTTCAACATATGTAACTAGTTATTAAAGTCATTAATACAAAACCAAATAAAAAGTGCAAAAGATTAGAAATAAAAAGTATTATACTAGACACTTTGTCTTCACCAAGTGATGTAAGAGACTTAGGCAAACATGGCCTTGATTGTCAAGAACTCTTACGATCAATCTTGGATCCCGAGACGACTCACACACTCTACGATGGACAATGGATGATGGTGGTGGATGATGGTGTTGTGATGGTGGTGGGTGGTGGATGAAGTGTGAGAGAGGTGGTGTGCCAAGGGATGAGTTGAAATGAATCCAAGCACTCCTATTTATAGGCTGAACAGAGAGCTGGGCACGGCCCCGTGTCTGCTGGGCATGGCCCCGTGCCCGTCTGACACTCTCTCTCCTCATTAATTGTAATTCGCAATTACAATTAATGCGCCTGCTGTACTTTCGACACGCCCCCGTGTCCGCTGGGCACGGCCCGTGGTGGGCAATAGAAGCTTCTATAGGTTTGTCTTTTCTGCTGCTTCTTGGGCACGGCCCCGTGCTGGCTGAGCACGGCCCGTGTTCAGCCTTCTGACTTCTCTATTTTGCTTTGGAAGGTGCCGTTGAGGGGTCGGGCAGTCCACTAATGTTCCTTTCCTTGTATTTATGTTGGAATTAGCTATCTTTTTGCTTCTTTTGTGTTTTTAAGCTCATTTAATCCTGAAAATACAAAAGGAAGACAAAAACACTCTTTTTCCAATATTAGTACTTAAAAAGGGTTAGTTTTATGCCTCATTTGATGTAATTTATATGTTGCATTTTACACACATCAAATACCCCCACA
The DNA here is from genome assembly GCA_030545235.1 of Helianthus tuberosus. Classification (NCBI taxonomy): domain Eukaryota; kingdom Viridiplantae; phylum Streptophyta; class Magnoliopsida; order Asterales; family Asteraceae; genus Helianthus; species Helianthus tuberosus. Next base: position 104,478,269 of record CM060351.1, read on the forward strand.
CTTGAACTTTTGCTTGTCCTCAAGCAAAACTCTTTAATATGTGGCTTACATTCCCAAATGGAATAGGTAGAAGAGAAGGTTTTGGGCTTGTCGTAGAGTGTCGGGATGTCCAAGATCCTTTTGGGTTTTATTTTTATCTATTTACAATCCTATTCGTAATGATTTATTTAGAACTTTTCATAGGAGAAATTACTTATTTGGGCATAACATGCCTTTTTAAAATTCCATTTATATACAAGTTCACATACCTCACGGGAGAAATCACTCACACTCGGCCGAAGGTGTATTTTTAGTGAATCACTCGAGAGCGGCGTGGAACTTATTCCTACCATAAGCTTGCCAAGCAATCAATCCTCCTCCTTTTTAACTTTTATGCCTTTGTAAATATCAAGAGGACTTTGTGGGTTAAGGGTTAGGCTTGGGTTAAAGGTAGGTGGTTGGGTTAGTGGTTAGTGGTAAAAGGGCGAAAAGCGTAACAAGTGTCGGTTTTCGTAGGACTTTCTATTTTTTTTTTTTGTAACTCTTATTTTGATGAAGCTATTATTCAAACAAAGTTATTTTTGATGAACTTGTTTGTTTATTTTCTTTTTGCTTCATCATCAACACAAATTTTTTTTTTCACGAAAAACCGAACTTGTTACTAAAACAAAGGGTTAAAAATAAAAAGGTTTTGGTGGGTAAAAGGGTTTTTGGTTTGGGTGATGAAATGAAAAGGTTTAGGCTCAAAGGGGTTAACTAGGGGGATTTTTGGGTAGGTGGTAAAAGAAAAAGAAAATAATGGTGTAGAAATAAAAAAAAGGGTTAGTCCTAATGCCTCCATCATTTACTTACTCGGGTTTAAGTTGATAAGGACCGGGAATGTATCGTCATGGCAAGTTCTAGAGTCGTAAGAACCAAGCGGCTATTCACACAAGAAACGAAAAATGAGCATTTTGTCTAATGATATGTAATTGTATGCTCAATAAAGGCTCAAAACTCACTTTTGTGGGAATGGGTTTTTGTGTGATCAAGTATATATAATCAAATTTTAACTAAGTTTGCCATGCATTTTCATAATTTTCTTATGTTGGTTCTTTTTATCACTACGCTATCGGTTGTAATTTTGTAAAAATATAACCTTTTTTTGAGAACTTGAATTTCCCGAGTTAAACCTAGACAAGTAAAAAAATGAAATTTTTGAAAAAATTTGGGGTGATTAGCGGTTCCAATAGAGTTTTGTGTAAGGCTTGTATTTAGGACTTGCAAAATTCAAGGTTTTAGCATCCCCCCACACTTAAATTACACATTGTCAAAAAATGGGTTCTCTGGGCGATTTTGGAGACATAGGCGTTCTTGTCAAACCCTAGCTTTTTCTTGCCAATCCTGGTCACGATTGATCTTGATTATCATCTTAGGTTTTCTGATTGATCCTTAGGTGATATTCAGTTGTAATCGGATTGAGTTTAGTAGTTAGGGTTTTCTAATCGGCGCTGATCTGTAGCTGATTCTTTCGCTTTTGTGCTGCTGATTTTCTCTGATTTTCGGCAACACTTCTGATTCAGCGGCGCTGTTCTTAGGCGTTAATAAGGGTTCCGTTTTTTCTGTTTTCGATTTGATTTCAGATTGTAAACGGGTCATCTGTGGAGTGGTTGCTTGCAATCGACTAGGGTTTCGGTAGCCTGCTTACTTTGTCGCTGATTAAGGTTAGTCGGCTGACCGATTCTTGTTAGGGTTCCAGCAACATTCGTTTGTTTCGCTGTTTGTTCTTTTGATCTTGTCATAACGATAACTATTAATCACTTTTGTGGTTATGGCTGGCCAAGATGCTGATAAATCTAATGTGTTTGTGACAAAGATTAAGAACGTTGATGGGAAACCATTTGAGCCTAGACAAACTTCACTTATGCCGGCTAGGGTTGCTGATTTTCCGAATAAGAAAGTTTGTTTTATGATGCCGCTAAATGATTCTGAGCATGTTATTGGCAATTCTGATTCTCCTAATCAGATTTATGCGAAGGTGTGTGACAAAAGAAAGGTAGCATTTGTGCTACCGTTGAAGGATGTTAGTCCTCCTCGAGTTCAAGTTAAGGATCAGATACAAGATGATAAGGTTCATGTCCAATCTTATGCGGATGTGGTCCTAAATGAACAGTTCGAGCAGGGAGATATTAAGCGTGGTAGTGAGTTTATTCAGAAACAGAATGATGATACATTTGATAGGAAGCCCACGGCTGAACAGGTTCCTAAAGTCAAGTTTCGTTCTCTAAACTCAGAGGTCTCAATGGATGGAGTGGATGTAGTGCTTCCGATTGATTCTGTTCGCCAGGTTGAAAACAGGTTAGCTAACACTCTTTATGGTTATTTTCTGGGGGATAGAATTGCGTATCCAGTAGTTGAACACTTTGTGAGAACAAATTGGAAGAAACATGGTCTTCAGAAAACTATGATGAATTCGAATGGGTTCTTTTTCTTCAAGTTTGAAGACAGAAAGGGTATGGATGTCGTTCTTGAAGGGGGTCCCTGGATGATTCGTAACAAACCTTTGTTTCTTAACATTTGGTCCCCTACAAACACTCTTAAAAAAGAAGAAGTTAAAAAGGTTGCGGTTTGGGTTAAATTGCATGATGTCCCCCTAGTGGCATATTCTGATGATGGTTTAAGCATGCTGGCTTCAAAAATTGGGATTCCTGTGCGGCTTGATTCGTATACTATTGATATGTGTAATGAGGCTTGGGGAAGGAGCAGCTATGCTAGGGCTCTCATTGAAATATCGGCTGATCAGGATTTGAAAGAGACTCTTACCATGGCTATTCCTGAATTGGATGGGAGTAAATATGTTACTGAGACTATTAGGGTGGAGTATGAATGGGAACCCCCGAGATGTGCCCATTGTTGTGTTTTTGGGCATGTTTATGAGGAGTGCCCTAAGGGTATTCGATTGACAGTGAAACCTCCTACAAACAATCAGAAAGTAGATGAGGATGGTTATATGGAAGTCAAGACAAAGAAGAATGTAAAGAAGAGTGGTGTTCAAGTTAACAATCAAAAGCCCAAGTTTGAATATAGACCTGTGGATAAGAAGAAAAAGGTAGTGACTAGCTCGTCCAAGGTTCGAACACACAATTCTTTTAGTGCTCTTGGGTTTGTTGGGGGGAGGGGGACGGGGGTTCTTTCCAAGGGAGATCTAAAGGGGATCGTGAGCTAAATGCGGAGTCTGACGATGATGAGGTAGAGAATGTATATGATGAAACGAAGGAGTTTATGACATCGGGTACACATCCTACATCTTCCAGTACAGGGGCAAGCACCTCTCACATAAAGGTGTCCAATGGATAGCTGGTTTCTGGCTCATGCTAAGGGGCTGCCGGTTGGTAGCAATTTCATTTTTGATGATGGTGGTTGACGTCGTTTGTTTGTTTTTTCGTTTGTCTACTAGTTAGTCATTATCATGATTGTAGTAGGCTAGTTTGAGTTGTTAACTTGTTTTGTTAGGTTTTTTGTTTACATATACGGGGCATGTCCTGTATATGAACTAGTGGGGAACTCATCCTCACTACTTGTGCTTATTTGGCGGTTGTCTATAATAGAATCACCGGGGTAACCCTTTACCCAAAAAAAAAAAAAAAAAAAATTACACATTGTCCTCAATGTGTCCCAAAAATAAATTTTTAGGTTGATTAGATGTGTAAAATAGTGTTTAAAAAGCAAAAATTTGTGTTACTGGGCACTGAACACGGCCCCATGTTATCCGGGCACGGCCCCGTGTTCAAGTGCCAGTAACAAAATTGAAACAAGAGAAACAGAAGTCTGGACACGGGGGCGTGTTGGGTGAACACGGCCCGTGTCCAGTTACCTGAACTGGGCGTTTTCTGCAAGTGGTTCAGCACGGGGCCGTGTTGGTTGGGCACGGCCCGTGTTGAACCTTCTGAAATGGAGAGAATTGTCGGGTTGCCTCGTTCTTGTGCATGAGTTCATTTTTCTCGTTCCCCTTTTCATCCTTTACCACCATGAGTGTGTTTTATTCCTGAAAATTAAAACTAACTAGAAAACATAAAAATTAATCTAAATTAAACTAAGGATAGTTCCGCGGAATGCCTCCGTGGTGCGCCACGTTTATAAGGGTCCTTGGCTAGACCCAAAGCCGGTCATATGTCACCCAAGTGGGATGTATTGCATCCCATGTTGCACCGTCGGAGAGCATCATCCAAGCTTGAGTCTATGACCTGCATGTAGTTGATCGGGTCTTCGTCCTCAATTCTTTTTCCACATTCAAACTTCACCTCCTCATCCCCAAACTTCAATGTTAACGTTCCGTCATTCATGTCTACCACCGCTTGGGCGGTGGCTAGAAATGGCCTCCCGAGGATGAGAGGGACATCGGTGTCTTCTTCCATGTCTAGGATGACAAAGTCGGTTGGGAAAACGAAATTGTCAACTTTTACCAACAAATTCTCAGCGACACCTTGTGGAAATTTGACGGATCTGTCGGCGAGTTGTATGCTCATCTTTGTAGGGCTTGTTGTTCCTAGGCCGAGTCGTTTGAACATTGATGTGGGCATGAGGTTAATGCTAGCCCCAAGATCGGCTAATGCATTACGAACAGGAGATTCCCCAATCGAGCAAGGAATTGTGAAGCTTCCGGGATCGATTTTCTTTTGTGGAAGTTTGTTGAGCACTAAGGCGGAGCATTCTTCGCCTAAGTTAACTAATTGCAATGATTCAATTTTCCTTTTGTTTGTGAGGAAATCCCTCATAAATTTTGTGTATTTAGGCATTTGGGTTAGGACCTCGATAAAAGGAATATTAACATGCAATTGTTTTAGTAAATTTTCAAATTTAGCGAATTGCTCATCGGTCTTTTGACGATTTAACCTACCGGGGTACAGAATTGGAGGAGTCTTGGTGGGCTCTTGAGTTGGTAGAGAAGCCTTTTCTGGCACAGGAGGAGTCACAGGCTGGCTAGAATGGCTTCTTTCATTTGGCAGCGATGGAGCATCCTCAGGACCCACGGTTCGATTTCTTAACGTGATGAGATGTACTTGTGCCTTAGGGTTGGTTTCGGTGTTACTAGGTAACGCGCCTTGTGGTCTCTCGGAGAAATTTTGAGCTAGTTGATTTAATTGTTTTTCAACGTTTTGAATGCTAGCTTGTTGATTTCTAAAATTCGATTCCAATTGTTGAAATCGATCCGAGTTTTTCTTTTCAGTGTCAGAGATGAGGCGAGATACAGTATCTTCAAGCCTTTCTCTTCCACTTTGTTGTTGAGGGAAATTTTGTGGTTGTTGAAAATTAGTTCGTTGGTTTTGTTGGTTACTACTATTGCCGGGATCTCTCCAACCAAGATTTGGGTGGTTACGCCATCCTTGGTTGTAGGTACCCGTTGGAGGACCCGACTGCCTAGGTCTATTATCCATGTAGTTTACCGTTTCTGTTTGTTCATCTAATTCTTTCATACAACTCCAACTTTCATGTGACCCACCACACCCTTCACAAGCCATAACCGAGGCCGTCTTTGTCATTTCTAGCTTTTTAATTTTTGAAGAGAGGGCCTCGATTTGGGCTTGTAAAGAGGTGCTTTCATCAACCTTATGGGCGCCCGGGGCAATAGATTTATTACCTCGGGGAGTGTGCCATTGAAAATTGGTTTGAGCAATTTCCTCAATTTGGTTATATATTTCATTTGGGCGACGATTACCTAAAAGTCCCCCGGAGCTTGAATCAAGTGTTTGTCTTGTGTGTGGCAACAACCCATTGTAGAAAGTGGATACTTGTTGCCATACCGCTAGACCGTGGTGAGGACACTTTCTTAGAAGCTCCTTGAACCTTTCCCAAGTTTCATATAAGGATTCCCCATCCTCTTGTGAGTATGTATTAATTTCAGTCATTAATTTAGCCGTTTTAGCAGGAGGGAAATACTTATATAAAAACTTTTGGGCAAGTTCATCCTAGGGGTTTACCGATCCAACTGGGAGGGTGTTAAGCCAAGCCTTAGCTCGGTCTTTTAGTGAAAATGGAAACATTCGAAGGCGGATGGCGTCATTTGATGCTCCATTGATCTGAAAGGTATCACATATTTCTAAGAAGTTAGTAATATGTAGATGGGGATCCTCGTCCGCAAGCCCGTGGAAGGTTGCAGAGTTTTGGAGCATTTGTATCAAATGCGGCCGAAGTTCGAAGTTGTTGGCCTCGACTGTCACACCCCCAAAATCCACACGCGGAGTACCACCGCTTGGAGGCGTGACATGACCAGGATCAAGCCACCAATCATATTGAACATATAAGTAAATAGTGAAAGTCATTCATTAATACGATAGGTGTTTTCAAAACCAAACATATTACAAGTGTGTAGCGGAAGCAATAATGTAAAAACCCAACATAAGTATTAAGTTGAAGTGTCACAAAAGAGTGTATCATAACATCCAAAAATCCGTGCCCACAACGACCGCGCCTCCCGTGCAAGCTCCAAGAGTACCTATGGTCCTGCAAGGCATGTAACAGAGAGTCAACAACTAGTTGAGCGAGTTCACAATTGGTTATTTAGTTATAATGTTCGTATCGTAAATCGTATGCTCGTTTAGTAATCATGTATCGTATGTAATGGTATCGCGGCCCTCTAGGCATGTTTGCGAAGTTTAGTGGGGGTTTCCCATGTTTTCTAGACTAGTTATATTTGTATCGCGGCCCTCCAGGCATGTTTGCGAAGTTTAGTAATTGTATCGCGGCCAACCCAGACATGTTTGCGAAGATTAATATTTGTATCGCGGCCCACCCAGGCATGTGTGCGAAGAGTAGTGGGGGCTTCCCATGTATTACTAGTCTAGCTGTATCTATAGGTGTCCTTTCCAACCCGAGGACAGTGGTACGTATTCTAGTAGCGAAGTAAGTACATGTAATCATTCAATCCCATTCCCAACCCCGGGAATCCCATGCCTTGGTAAGAGTGTGAACTCACCTTGTTTTGCTCGGTATGCTAAGTAAGTGCTCAAAGTAAGTCAATCACGTCCTAAAGTATGCACGTATACATAATCAGTTTGTATGTACGAAGTTGGTACATAAGTATAATCATAGTGGACAACGCATCAAAAATCATTAAGTAGCACATTGCACGTATACATGATCAGGCGTAGCATCTAACCGCAGTTAGTTAACTCAGTTAAGCTTAACAGAATCAAATTACCAAACAGTTTACCCAGTCGGCGAAACACCCCTGTTTCGCCGTGAAACCCTTCGACGAAACACTTCTGTTTCATCGATTATATTCTTGGCGAAACACCCTTGTTTCGTCGTTAACCCTTGGCGAAACACCCCTGTTTCGTCGTAAATTCCATTTCGTGCCCCAAAACAGTTTCGTCGTGAATCAATTACGTGCAGAACCCTAAACGCCGATTCAACAGTTTACAGAAATCATTCAATCATCAATCAACCTAATGAGTCTTATATTACCAATCATTAATCTATGCACCACAACCGAACCATCAATGAAACAAGGATCATATCATCATCATCACAAACAAATCCAAACAATCATGAGACAATATCATCAAACATAAACACCACATGTATAAAGAAATCAAAGGACAAGGGAAACCGATTAGACGAGCACGCACTAACCGAGATATCCGGGATGAACACGGGAGGATTCGAGAGAGAAAAAAATGATGGTGGGAGATAGTTATCGCCTTTTCAAAGTGGAGAGTTCTAGGGTTTCTTGTTTGCTAAAGTGTGAAACAGGAAGTCGGTTCACGTTAATATGAACGAATTACCGTTCTGGGCCCTTAATGGGCTTGGCGAAACTGGGCTTGGCGAAACAGACTTCTGTTTCGTCGAGATGCTTATGGCGAAACAGTCTGTTTCGTCGGGTCCTGTCTGTTTCGTCGAGTCCTTTTATGTGTTAACAGTTTAAGTTTTCAACAGGTTTCAAGTTATACAGCCAAACACAAAATCATGCAACCACAATGCGTTCAATAAAAATAAAAAAAATAACGTGTACAGTTACAAGTTAAACAAGTCAAACAACTACACAGTCAAAGTCAACGTGCACTTAATGCGAAAGTGAAAGTCGGAAACTCGAGTTGTCACATTATCCCCAACTTGAAAGAAATTTCGTCCCGAAATTTAGCATGCGGTTACTGAGGAAGCTAAGTAAGTTGTATCGTTTACTGGTTTTCCTGGGGTGTCACATCATCCCCCCGTTGAGTTGGAATTTCGTCCCGAAATTCTGTAGTAGCTTCAGCCTCAGTAGTAGTTGCATTGTTTTCGAACAACTGGGGATATTTGAGTTCCATTTGGTCTTCTCGTTCCCAGGTATACTCTGGGCCACGACGGGAGTTCCAACGAACTCGAACAAGAGGTATTCTAGTGTTCTTGAGGACCTTAACATCCCGGTCCGTGATTTCAACTGGTTCCTCGACGAAATGCAACCGTTCGTCGATAGTGAGCTCCTTCAAAGGAACTATGTGGGTCTCATCCGACAGACACTTCTTCAGATTCGACACGTGGAAAACGTTGTGAACCGCACTGAGTTCAGCTGGTAAGTTTAGTCTGTAGGCCACTTTGCCTATTTTCTCTATGACTTCGAATGGTCCAACATATCGTGGATTGAGCTTGCCTCGTTTGCCAAAACGAACAACACCCTTCCAGGGTGAAACCTTGAGTAGCACTCGATCCCCAACCTGGAACTCGAGTAGTTTCCTGTCTTTATCTGCGTATGCTTTCTGACGGTCACGAGCTGCCGCCATGCGTTGTCGTATTTGAGCAATCTTTTCAGTAGTGTCAACTACCATTTCTGGACCTGTGATCTGACTGTCACCCACCTCTGCCCAACAAAGAAGGGATCGGCATTTACGCCCGTACAATGCCTCAAACGGAGCAGCTTTTATGCTGGTGTGGTAGCTGTTGTTGTACGAAAATTCCACAAGTGGCGGATGTTTTTCCCAGCCCTTGCCAAAGTCAATTACGCACGCCCGAAGCATGTCTTCTAGAGTTTGAATAGTGCGCTCAGATTGCCCATCTGTCTGAGGATGATAAGCTGTGCTCATGTCTAATCGAGAGCCAAAAGATTTGTGCATTGCTTGCCACAGTTCTGAAGTAAAACGTGCGTCACGATCAGAGATAATAGAGGTGGGCACCCCGTGCCTCGAGACAACTTCCTTAAGGTATACGTCTGCTAGAGTGGAGAACTTATCTGTTTCCTTGATAGCCAAGAAGTGAGCAGACTTTGTGAGTCGATCCACGATCACCCAAATAGTATCATTTCCGCGCTGAGATCTAGGTAGGCCAGCAACAAAATCCATGGAAATTTGCTCCCATTTCCATTGTGGTATCTCAGGTTGCTGGAGTGGGCCTGATGGTTTCTGATATTCCGCTTTGACTCTCGCACAAGTCAAACACTTGCTAACGTAAGTGGCTATGTGAGCTTTCATGCTAGGCCACCAATATGTAGTTCTGAGGTCGTGGTACATCTTATCCGAACCAGGATGTACTGAGTAGCGAGACTTATGAGCTTCTTCCATAACAAGCTCGCGTAAGTTGCCATAGAGTGGGACCCAGATGCGTCCTGTTACATAGTAGGCTCCGTCTGCCTTTTGTTCTAACCTTTGCCTTGAGCCGCGTAGGGCTTCAGCCCTAACGTTTTCTGGTTTCAATGCTTCTACCTGAGCATCTCGTATTTGTGAAGGAAGACTAGACTAAATAGTGAGTTGCAACGCTCGTACACGCCTAGGTGTAGTATCCTTTCGACTGAGGGCGTCGGCCACCACATTGGCTTTGCCCGGATGGTACTTTATAGCACATTCGTAATCGTTCAGTAGTTCGACCCATCTACGTTGTCGCATGTTCAATTCTTTCTGCTTGAATATATGCTCAAGACTCCTGTGATCGGTGTAGATGGTGCACTTAGTGCCATACAGATAATGTCGCCATATCTTAAGTGCAAAAACAACAGCTCCCAGCTCTAGATCATGTGTAGTGTAATTCCGTTTGTGAATCTTAAGTTGGCGTGAAGCATAAGCAATGACTTTGTCCCGTTGCATCAACACACATCCAAGACCTTGGATGGATGCGTCACAGTAGACTACAAAATCGTCCGTGCCTTCAGGCAATGAGAGAATAGGTGCGCTACAAAGTCTATCCTTTAAGTGCTGAAACGCTGTTTCCTGTGTATTACCCCAACGGTAAGCAACACCTTTCTGTGTCAGTAGTGTAAGCGGCTGTGCAATCTTTGAGAAGTCTTTGATGAACCGTCTGTAATAACCCGCCAAACCCAAGAATTGGCGTATTTCGGTTGGTGTGTGAGGTGTAGGCCAGTTCTTGATCGAATCTACCTTGGATGGATCGACATGAATCCCATCCGTGTTTACCACGTGGCCTAGAAAGTGGACTTCACGAAGCCAGAAGTCGCATTTTGAAAACTTGGCATACAGTTGTTCCGCTCGAAGAAGTTCCAGAATAAGTCGTGAGTGTTGCTCGTGTTCCTCTCGACTCTTCGAGTAAATCAGGATGTCATCAATGAAAACAATAACAAACTTGTCAAGATAAGGTTTGCACACCCTGTTCATAAGATCCATGAAAACCGCAGGCGCGTTCGTTAGCCCGAATGGCATGACCAAAAACTCGTAATGGCCGTAGCGAGTTCTGAATGCTGTTTTGGAGACGTCCTCATCCCGGACTCTCAATTGATGATAACCTGACCTCAGGTCAATCTTCGAGTAATAGCTCGACCCTTGCAACTGGTCGAATAAGTCGTCGATGCGTTGAAGAGGATAGCGATTCTTCACGGTCACCTTGTTCAGTTCTCGATAGTCTATGCACATACGAAAGGTACCGTCTTTCTTCTTCACAAACAATACCGGAGCTCCCCACGGCGAAGAGCTAGGACGTATGAAACCCTTTTCCAAGAGTTCTTGCAATTGCTTAGACAGTTCTTCCAGTTCATTTGGAGCTAAGCGATAAGGTGCTCGAGCTATAGGTGCTGCTCCTGGAGCTAGCTCGATCTGAAATTCGACCTGACGATGAGGCGGTAGCCCAGGTAACTCTTCAGGAACACTTGAGGAAAATCGCGTACTACAGGAATATCCTCAATCTTTTTCTCTTTCTTCGATGTATCAGTAACGAATGCTAAAACAGCGGTGTGGCCCTTTCGTAAACACTTCTGAGCCTTCAAGAAGGAGATGATGCCACTCACGACACCACTCTTGTCGCCCTGAACTTCAAGAGGTTCCTTGCCAGTACGGGGAATGCGAATGATCTTCTCCTTGCATAGGATCTCTGCTTGTTGTTGGGATAACCAATCCATACCAATGACGATATCAAAACTACTCAGAGTTATAGGAATGAGATCGATAGAGAAATTCTGACCAGCGAGGATAAGATTACAACCCTGAACTATGTGTGTGGCCTCTAGACTTTTACCGTTAGCTAGCTCTACGACATGTTTGGTGTTCAAAAGTGTTGGTGCGCGTTTAAGCATTTTACTAACTTCCAGAGACATATAACTGGTATCCGCACCCGAATCAAATAATACAGTAACATAAAAGTCGTCGAGAAGAAACTTACCCATAACCACATTAGGATCGTTCCTTGCATCACCCTGACCAATCACAAATGCACGACCCCTAGCACCATTGTCGTTGTTGTTTCCCCCATTGTTGTTCCCATTGCCCTGATTATTGTTGTTGTTATTCTGATTCTGGTTTAACTGGGGGCAGTTCCGCTTGAAGTGACCTTCAGCCCCACACTGAAAGCATGCCTTATTTCCTTGTTGTTGTTGCTGTGGCTGGTTTCGTGGAGCTGGTGGCTGTTGTTGCTGGTTCTGATTCGCAGGCCTTGAGCTCCTGCAATCTTTAGCTTCATGACCTACCCTTAGACATCTCTGACAGCGGCCTTTACGACACTGACCACTGTGGTGTCTGTTGCACCTGTTACACAGTGGATGAATTCCCCGATATCCACTCTGTCCCTGACCACCAGACGATTGCTGACTCGGACTCTGGTAATCACTATTCTTGCGCTGCTGCTGTGCTTGAGACTGTACGGTAGCTGAACCCTTGCTGGAATCCCCTTCCCATTTCCGCTTGTTGTCACTGGGAGTCGCAGGAGTAACTGGAGTGGTAGCGGTAGTAGTAGCGCTGATACGTTTAGGCAGCCTGTTCTGTTCCACTGCCTGATCGGTGAGGCGATGAGCTAACTTGACGATCTGTTGAATGGTGCCAAGATTCGCTGAGGTTACGTGGCTTTGAATCTCCGGCACTAGACCATTGAGATACAGTTCGATTCGCTTAATGGGAGGGTCTACCATAGTAGGACACAGAATAGCCAACTCATTCGATCTTCTAGTGTACGCTTCAATTTCTGACCCCGTCATTTTCAAGTGGTAAAACTCTACCTCCAGCTTATGAATGTCATCACGGCTACAGTATTCCTCTTTGATAAAATCCTTAAAATCATTCCAGGGTGTGGCGTTAGCAACAGCCAATCCTAACATCTGAACTTGCGCATTCCACCAAGTCAGCGCAATGCCTTCTAGAGTACCAGTGGCGTACTTCACCCTGCGAGCCTCAGGGCATTCACACATTTCAAATACTGACTCAAGCTTTTCAAACCAATGGAGGAGTCCAACCGCTCCTTCCGTGCCACTAAAAGTAGTAGGACGACAGTCCATGAAAGTTTTGAAGGTGCAAACAGGTGGCTGAGCGTGCTGACCTCCTGCTTGTGCGGCTGCAAGTGCCGCAGCAACTCGCTCGTTAATGAGAGCCGTCAGTTGGGCTTGTGTCATGTTGATACGTCCAGACATGATCTTCATAGCAAAGATAACATAAGTGAGAGTGGTTCGTGAATAGTGCGATGACAGAAGAAAGTGAGCACACAAGTATTCTCAAGCAATAGTGTTACGTTAATCTAAGCATAACCTGAGCAAAAATTCTATGCAATTCTATCAAGTAGGCAATAAAACATATACCATATTACCTAGGATGTTGAGTCTTGCACGTGGAGCGAAGCGTCGTTGTGGATCGTTGAGCACTGTTCTGGTTATAGTCTGGTTTTAATAAAAACGTTTTCCCCTTATTAAAACCGAGTTCTCTATAACCAATGGCTCTGATACCAATCTGTCACACCCCCAAAATCCACACGCGGAGTACCACCGCTTGGAGGCGTGACATGACCAGGATCAAGCCACCAATCATATTGAACATATAAGTAAATAGTGAAAGTCATTCATTAATACGATAGGTGTTTTCAAAACCAAACATATTACAAGTGTGTAACGGAAGCAATAATGTAAAAACCCAACATAAGTATTAAGTTGAAGTGTCACAAAAGAGTGTATCATAACATCCAAAAATCCGTGCCCACAACGACCGCGCCTCCCGTGCAAGCTCCAAGAGTACCTATGGTCCTGCAAGGCATGTAACAGAGAGTCAACAACTAGTTGAGCGAGTTCACAGTTGGTTATTTAGTTATAATGTTCGTATCGTAAATCGTATGCTCGTTTAGTAATCATGTATCGTATGTAATGGTATCGCGGCCCTCTAGGCATGTTTGCGAAGTTTAGTGGGGGTTTCCCATGTTTTCTAGACTAGTTATATTTGTATCGCGGCCCTCCAGGCATGTTTGCGAAGTTTAGTAATTGTATCGCGGCCAACCCAGACATGTTTGCGAAGATTAATATTTGTATCGCGGCCCACCCAGGCATGTGTGCGAAGAGTAGTGGGGGCTTCCCATGTATTACTAGTCTAGCTGTATCTATAGGTGTCCTTTCCAACCCGAGGACAGTGGTACGTATTCTAGTAGCGAAGTAAGTACATGTAATCATTCAATCCCATTCCCAACCCCGGGAATCCCATGCCTTGGTAAGAGTGTGAACTCACCTTGTTTTGCTCGGTATGCTAAGTAAGTGCTCAAAGTAAGTCAATCACGTCCTAAAGTACGCACGTATACATAATCAGTTTGTATTTACGAAGTTGGTACATAAGTATAATCATAGTGGACAACGCATCAAAAATCATTAAGTAGCACATTGCACGTATACATGATCAGGCGTAGCATCTAACCGCAGTTAGTTAACTCAGTTAAGCTTAACAGAATCAAATTACCAAACAGTTTACCCAGTCGGCGAAACACCCCTGTTTCGCCGTGAAACCCTTTGACGAAACACTTCTGTTTCGTCGATTATATTCTTGGCGAAACACCCCTGTTTCGTCGTTAACCCTTGGCGAAACACCCATGTTTCGTCGTAAATTCCATTTCGTGCCCCAAAACAGTTTCGTCGTGAATCAATTACGTGCAGAACCCTAAACGCCGATTCAACAGTTTACAGAAATCATTCAATCATCAATCAACCTAATGAGTCTTATATTACCAATCATTAATCTATGCACCACAACCGAACCATCAATGAAACAAGGATCATATCATCATCATCACAAACAAATCCAAACAATCATGAGACAATATCATCAAACATAAACACCACATGTATAAAGAAATCAAAGGACAAGGGAAACCGATTAGACGAGCACGCACTAACCGAGATATCCGGGATGAACACGGGAGGATTCGAGAGAGAAAAAATGATGGTGGGAGATAGTTATCGCCTTTTCAAAGTGGAGAGTTCTAGGGTTTCTTGTTTGCTAAAGTGTGAAACAGGAAGTCGGTTCACGTTAATATGAACGAATTACCGTTCTGGGCCCTTAATGGGCTTGGCGAAACTGGGCTTGGCGAAACAGACTTCGGTTTCGTCGAGATGCTTATGGCGAAACAGTCTGTTTCGTCGGGTCCTGTCTGTTTCGTCGAGTCCTTTTATGTGTTAACAGTTTAAGTTTTCAACAGGTTTCAAGTTATACAGCCAAACACAAAATCATGCAACCACAATGCGTTCAATAAAAATAAAAAAATAACGTGTACAGTTACAAGTTAAACAAGTCAAACAACTACTGTCACACCCCGACCACGAAGAACATACAAAATGTGGCGGAAACATCGGGGAGTGTTGTAACAGAATTAATTGTTTCAAATCCATGGCAATTGAAGTTTCGTTTTATTGATTAAAGTGTTACAATGTCTTATCAAACTAGGAAATACAACATAGTTAACTAGTCTTGCATCTTTTATTGTCACTAAAGCCCAAGTCTGCCTATATGTATCTTGATCATCTTATGCAACAGTTCCTGAAAAACACATGTGAAAATAGGTACGTCAGCATAAAAATGCCTGTGAGATACATAGGTTTTGTGAAAAATAAGATTCATGACTTATGTTTGAGAAAATGCTTAGTCATGAACCTTGTAATTTGCTTTGTTTTGTAAATCGTTTGAAAAACAATGAGTTCAGATGATATGTATAAATAAATGAATAATGTATGGTTAAATGAATAACCCTAGTAAAATGGATTTGTATAAGATAAGTTGTTTGTAAAACAATGTCTTGTGAAAAGTATGTTATTTGTATGAAATGTTCTATGTCTCAAACTGAAATGATTCAAATAACGCTATGATATGTAATACCATACAAACACTTATATATAGGAAGTACCAGCGGCGTATCCACCATGCTTGTATCATATTACACACGCATCGTTACTTAATCACTTAATCAAACCAAAACACCAAAGTAATGTTTAACAGTTATAGAAATGTTTATGTATGGTCAAAGATGGTTCACACGGTTCATAGATACAAACGGTTCACAGATACAAACGGTTCACAGATACAAACGGTTCACAGATACAAACGGTTCACAGATACAAACGGTTCACAGATATCAACGGATCACATAGTCAAAAGATTACAACGGTTCAATATGTAGTATAATGTGTTCATATGCTGGATAAGCATATGCAACAGAAAAGCAATGTAAAACAATGTACTAAGTATGCACAAAATAGACATACGTAGTATGAAATGTAATGTAGAACGATGTACTAAGTAATGCACACAATGGGCACGCCTAGCATAAAATGTAATGAAATCATGTACTATAATGTACTAACGAACATAGCAGGTATATGATGTGGAAACAGGAAAGCATGAAAGTAACAAGTAGGCACATGTGTTCCACCCCAAAACAGTTTGGAAAACAGTAAAAGAGGGGTCTATGTACTCACTTGAGATTGCTCAGATGTCTAAAGATAATCACCAAGTAACGCTAGAGATCTCGGAATCAAACGGCACCTAATATAGGTAACTATGTTAATAAACCGGACCTATCTCGGGAGATTGGGTAGCATTAGGGTTTGTAAACCAAATGAGTGTAGGAACTCACTTGATATGGTTTAACAAAGCCTATATGCTAAATGAAACTTAACCTAAGTCTTATTGACCCATTATGATCCGTTTAGGTAGCTTATGCTACTTTAACGCATCGTGCGCGTGAAACGCGTTCGGACCGCCTAACTAGTCCTATGACAAGTATTATATGCCTAAACATGTTACATAATCAGTTACGTGACAAAAGTTTAGGTTACATATGCTAAATTACCAATTATGTATGAAAAGGGTATTCTGGTAATTTACCTAAGGCATATAAACTACCTATCATACAACTATTTAAACGATGTGACCATAGGGTATAACCTCGGAAGGTTATTTCCTACCTACTATGGTCACCTAATGTATTTGGTCGGATCCTAATGATCGACCAAACTGGGTCGGGTTCGAGGTATAAGCGATTTATTAGATCGCTTACCCTACGACCCTAGACAACGTGGTAATCAGTAGGCATAGTCCCAAGGGACTATGACCATCGTGATTACAATCACGTTGCGAAGTTCAAACGAACTTCGCATTGACCATTACTGGTCAACGCTGAAAGTCAAACAAAGTTTGACTTTCTGACTCGAAAAGCAGTAAAATAAGGAAAAGAACGAAAGAATACTTACGAAGGGTCCCCGAATGCTAATCCCGATCCAAGAACTCAGGTATGAAACAATGGTTTCAACTTAGAGCTCTCAAATAAGAATTCTTGTGCTTTAAAACAATGAAAGGCATGGGGTATATATAGTTTTCGGTGAACCGTTGAGATCGTTTCATGGAAACCGTGATTCGATCCCATCCGTACACTTGTTGAAAGGTTATGGAAGCCACATATGCTCCTTATCTTAGTGACTAAGCAACTTAAAACATGTGGTTAAGGATCAATCAGCTGCAACTTGTGTTTAGAAACATTGAATCTGATCAGATAGTCAGTCGCGTAGCGCGACAGGTAGCCCTATAGGCGTCGCGCTACGCTAGCACTCCCCCTGAATCAGAAAGTTTCAAAATCGGCAGCAATGGTCCCTGCACGTGTTTAGGGAACTCAAAACATACTCAAAAATATGCCGGATGATGGTTCGTTTGGTCGTACGAACGCGATGTTCGCTTAATTACGACGGAATGCGCATAAGCGCGAAAAACGAACCAAATGACGCGACGAATGGATTTTTCTTAAGGCGAACACTAAAATATAATATAGTCATGCTCACATAAATTTTTGGATGTCCGGATGTATTCAGAACGTAAGTTATGCGCAAAAATGCAAACTTGTGCACTTTTTGACACTTTTAGTCCCTGAATGACCCAAAAGTTTATTTTAGCACACCGAACCCCTCAAAGCCTATTTCTAAGCTATGTAAAGGATATTTATGGTATGTTTAACTTATGGTCATGTTCCGGAATGTCTGTTACAGTTCAAATTGGCATACTTTCGCAGTTTGTCAACTTTAGTCCCTGTAAGCGATTTAACTTTGATTTCACCACACCAAACCTTCCAAAACTTATATCTAAGTTATGTATAGGTTATTTAAGGTATGTTAAGCCTATTTCACTATTCCGGAGTGTTCGTTGCATTAAACTGGTTATATTTACGCATTAGTGCGCGTATAACCTTCCAGAAAGCGATTTAGAGCTTGAAATCGAACATGAGTCGATATGTGCAAAAGATACACATATTTATACAAGTCCAAAGTATGAAATACATTATTTCATTGGTTTGGCATTTGTTCGATGGTTGAAATGACACAGGTGTTACAACTACACAGTCAAAGTCAACGTGCACTTAATGCGAAAGTGAAAGTCGGAAACTCGAGTTGTGACATCGACATTTGGTGCATTGACAGCGGCGCCGAGATTGCCTACGGTAGGCCGTAGGTAATCCATGAGGGTACGTTGGTCCGCCATTGGAAGTGGGTCCCCCGAAGCTTTCTCTTGATTTTTAGCTTTAAGTCTTTTTCTGAGAAAGCGTTCGGGTTCTTCTAGGGGTTCTTTTATGTCTCTACTAGAACTGGAGCTCATGCACTACGTAGGAGGGTCAAATGTGGCACCTGGGTTCCAAGTCCTGCAATAAAAACAGAAAAGAACGTTGGTCAGAAAGTTCACCACGGCCCCGTGCTCAGTGAACACGGCCCGTGGTCAGAGATACAGTAATTGTTTTCTGGATTCCCAGTTACTGGGATTTGGACACGACCCTGTGTTGCACCGACACGGCCCCGTGTTCAGCTCTCTGTAACTCAGAAAATAAAAACTGCCAGTGATGATGCTGGGCACGGCCCGTGTCTGACCGGGCACGGCCCGTGCTGAGCTCTGCAGAAGCTGAAAAACTAAGAAAATCCTACAAAAAATTAAAAGAAAAAGGAAAAATGATTAGGCCGTTGATTCCTAACTTTCTTAAAATCATTGTGTCCCCGGCAACGGCGCTAAAAACTTGATGTGTGTGAAGTGTCGTATATTTTAGGTGTATATTTTAAGCCCTTTTTAACACTTAATTTAGCCAAGTTTTAAATTTATAAAACACGATATATCACTAACACTAAACACACATATGGGCAAGTGCACCCATCGTTGAGCGTAGTATAGTGTTGGTAAGATACCGAGGTCGTCCAAGGACACAAGAGCTTTTAGTACCGGTTTATCCTCAACGTCTAATCAAAATAAAAGTTTAGAAAAATGTTTTAAGCTAAGAAAAATAAAAACTAACTAAAATGCTGAAAAATAAAAATAAAATAAAAACAGATAGACAAGATGAATCACTTGGTTCCGACTCGTATCTAGTATTACCTTTGATTATTTCCGCACTTTTGAAGGTGACGTTACCCTCACCCCAGTAGTTTGAGTCAGCAAGGATACAATCCTAAAAGGGTGGATTATTGGAAGATAATGAATTAAGTTATTAATGCAGTATTGTGGTAGGCCCCGCTTTTGGCGGTGACGTTACCCTCGGCTAAGTAGTCTGAGTCAGCAGGGATACAGTCCTAAATAGCCGGGTTATAGTATTAATAGTAGTTAACTTATGAGGGGGTCAAAGAGTTTGGACCCCCGCCATCCAATACAGTGAAGTATTGAAGGAGGTCCTACTAAATTTAACCCAGGTCCATTGCAGGACCTCTAAACGCTGAACAATGGCAAGACCTTTACCAAACCGTTCCCTTAACCCCCGACCAGGTAGCCAACATACCTCCATATAGACCGTGGAGATATGAATGGTGAAAATCCTTTATTTTATATAGACAGTAAAATAATGCCAAGACACCACGGACAAACGATAAGGAAAGATCACCTTCAACATAAGTAACTAGTTATTAAAGTCATTAATACAAAACCAAATAAAAAGTGCAAAAGATTAGAAATAAAAAGTATTATACTAGACATTTTGTCTTCACCAAGTGATGTAAGAGACTTAGGCAAACATGGCCTTGATTGTCAAGAACTCTTACGATCAATCTTGGATCCCGAGACGACTCACACACTCTACGATGGACAATGGATGATGGTGGTGGATGATGGTGTTGTGATGGTGGTGGGTGGTGGATGAAGTGTGAGAGAGGTGGTGTGCCAAGGGATGAGTTGAAATGAATCCAAGCACTCCTATTTATAGGCTGAACAGAGAGCTGGGCACGGCCCCGTGTCCGCTGGGCACGGCCCCGTGCCCGTCTGACACTCTCTCTCCTCATTAATTGTAATTCGCAATTACAATTAATGCGCCTGCTGTACTTTCGACACGCCCCCGTGTCCGCTGGGCACGGCCCGTGGTGGGCAATAGAAACTTCTATAGGTTTGTCTTTTCTGCTGCTTCTTGGGCACGGCCCCGTGCTGGCTGAGCACGGCCCGTGTTCAGCCTTCTGACTTCTCTATTTTGCTTTGGAAGGTGCCGTTGAGGGGTCGGGCAGTCCACTAATGTTCCTTTCCTTGTATTTATGTTGGAATTAGCTATCTTTTTGCTTCTTTTGTGTTTTTGAGCTCATTTAATCCTAAAAATACAAAAGGAAGACAAAAACACTCTTTTTCCAATATTAGTACTTAAAAAGGGTTAGTTTTATGCCTCATTTGATGTAATTTATATGTTGCATTTTACACACATCACCAGTCCCCCGATGAAACGTTCGATCTTCCTAGATTCTGGTTCCACCAAACGCGATGCAACTTGCGATAATTCGCCAAATCTCTGCACATAGTCGGCTATCTTTGGACCTTCCGTTTTCAAGTTCCACAATTCAGTCTCCAACTTCTGGACTTCTGCCCTAGAGCAATATCTTTTACGCATCAGTTCCTTCAGCTCGTCCCACGTCAAAGCATTCGCAGCAGTCTCGCCCATTGTTTGAACCTGAAGGTTCCACCATGACAGAGCCCCATCTACAAATAGTCCAGCTACGTACATGACCTGATGTTCTGGGGCACATTTGCTCAACTGTAAGACAGAATTCGTCTTCTCCACCCAACGCACAAAAGCTAAGGCACCCCTAGTGCCGTCGAATTTTCGAGGTTTGTGGTTCAAGAACTGCTCATAAGTGCAGCCGCTGGGTGGGTTATTTCCTGAGGTGCATCCGCCGTGTTCGGAGCGAAGGGCCTCGAGTTGTGCGATGACTTGCGAGATGCGCCCTTGCAGTTCTGACTCTGCTGTTGTCGGCAGAGGGTTGTTGGTATCGACGTTACCTGGTATCGACATCTTTTGAAGAGAAGATTGGTTAGGTCAGGTCTTATTCGTTCGGGGAGTGCATATAGTTGTTTAAAGATCATATGCACATACAAATATTAGGTTATCATACCAACCAATCAAACAATAGTATAATCATAGTATAACCAAGTAACTTGGTAATTATGTTTAATGAGAGCGTAGTAAGCAAGCACGTAGCATTATAATTATAGCACACACAATTAGATTAATAACGTGCTTGACGAAGACATAGCGACTGAGCTCTTGTTGGTTATTGGTCACAAAGTATTGTCGCATGTTTAGTGATGATTGGCTTCGTATTGTCTTCCAAAATGTATCATATCAACAGGGACACAAGGTCACCCTACCGTTGTCCATTAATTATATTAGTGTATCAAAATTACGTAGTCAGATGTGGTCTTCAAAAGTCTCCACCATCCCGGCTTATCATTAGTGTCTTTACCCAAATGCAATCCGCATATTCCATAAACCAAATATACTGGTGACTGGGGTGGAGGAGGAAAGAAATTAGACTGCTAGTAAACTCCTCCTTGATTTTGGTATATACGTCGAAGTCATTAACTGTTCTGCCGCTCGCCATTTAAGAAACAAGCATCAAAACCTGGGAATAGTGTGATAGCAGCAGGTGAGCATGCAAAAGGAACCTTCGGTGAATGTGGAGGATCAGAGTATAATGGTAATAAACAGGGTGGAGGACGTGGTGTCTTACATGAACTTTTCAGACAATATGCTGTCTTGTGATGTAGACACTTAAATCATGTTTTTAGTTATGTAATGTTTTGTATTTGAAGTTACCAAATGTGGCGTCAGTTCAAGCTCCAACACTCTGCGACTCATATCCTCAAACCGTAGCTGATGTTACAGTAGCAACTCATCTCGTGTGTGGCCTCCATAATGTGAGGGATGGCAAGGGTCTAAAATAAGTATAGGGTATTATAGGAACCATCGAAATGGCTCGTCCAGCTGTGTAGAGGTGAGTGTAGCAAACGGTGCGACTTGTGAGGTCGTAGAAAATGCTGCTGTAGCAAAGCGGATCGTTACGTGGTGTGCTGACCTGGAGTACCTCCCCGGGGTGCGGGTATGTCTTGAAAGAAAGGGATAGGCATGTTGGCGCAATGGACGTCGGTCTTCACAAGAGCAACATCTGCGGGTGAAGGTGTGGGAACAACCGTCTCAACTGATAGGAAGATCATTAGGTGTAGGTATTGAGTCAGGTATAGGGGTGCAATGCCTGGTAAAACAAAAGAAACAGGGTCATGATCAAGTAAAGGTGCAGGTTCAGCAGGTGCGGCATCAAGCGGACCCAAAAGGTGCAGAAGCTAGCTCAGGAGCAGGCTTTGGGTCGTGTAACGGTGTGGTGCCTCGAGCGGGTGGTAGTGCAATAGTCATAACGGCGTCGTCGTCTGTGTCAGTAGTAGAGAGATGTAATCCGACTGTCTATATGGCTGTAAATGTCACAGACTCAAGGGAGTCTGAAATCGAGTGCATACTAGAATCAGAGGGTAGCTCGACGACAGGGATCTCAAAATGTGCAATTAGTAACAATGTTCTCATCTAATTTCCCATCGTCCTAGGCGTCAACAGGAGGATCATCAACAAGCAGATTAATTTCGCCATCAAACAATTCGTCAAAAAGGCGGATTCTTGGGGAAAATAACCACGAGAGGTACGGCGTCGAGGATCAGAGCCATGATGTGCTCGCCCTCGAAGTGTCCAAATGATAAGATGGTCGTGGACCGAAACAAGAATGACAGAAAGATTTTTGTAAAGGAATCCATCAGCAAGGGTAATTCATCGCCAAAGTCTGGCAGCGCGGACGGTTGGAAGTCGTCCTCGTCCTTGTTCAGCATGTCAGGGTTGCTTTTAGTGTCTGACGTAAATATCTCCGGCGCAGGTATGGTCTCATCAGGTGTGGTCCCTTCATCTGTGGCGGTGGCCATAGGGTCGTCATCATCTGACAATTCGTTCCCTGAGGAAGGTGACGTGTGTGCCGGTATATAGTAGTCATCGCATGCATATTTACAGTAATCTTTAACACTTTGTGTACTGCAAATAAAGACAATTCATAACGTAATCATGTATCCACATATTTGTCCTAGTCTTTCCAGACTATCCCACCCAGTCTCTCAGACTACACTCCCTAGCTTCTCAGACTAAACTCCCTAGTTTCTCAGACTAACTCCCTGGTCTCTAAGGCCAACTCCCTAGTCTCTAAGACCAGCTTTCCTAGCCTCTAAGACTAAATCCCTGGTCTCTAAGACCAACCTCCCAGTCTCTAAGACTAAATCCCTGGTCTCTAAGACTAACCTCCCAGTCTGTAAGACTAAATCCCTGGTCTCTAAGACCAACTCCCTGGTCTCTAAGACCAGCTTTCCCAGCCTCTAAGACTAAATCCCTGGTCTCTAAGACCAACCTCCCAGTCTCTAAGACTAAATCCCTGGTCTCTAAGACCAACCTCCCAGTCTCTAAGACTAAATCCCTGGTCTCTAAGACCAACCTCCCAGTCTCTAAGACTAAATCCCTAGTCTCTAAGACCAACTTCCCAGTCTCTAAGACTAAATCCCTGGTCTCTAAGACCAACCTCCCAGTCTCTAAGACTAAATTTCCCCCAGTCTATAAGACTAATCCTCCCTCAGCCTCTAAGACTGATCCTCCCTCAGCCTCTAAGGCTGATCCTCCCTCAGTCTCTAAGACAGATCCTCCCTCAGTCTCTAAGACTGATCCTCCCTCAGCCTCTAAGGTTGATCCTCCCTCAGTCTTTAAGACTGATCCTCCCTCAGCCTCTAAGGCTGATCCTCCCTCAGCCTCTAAGGCTGATCCTCCCTCAGTCTCTAAGACTGATATATAATTTTTGAAAAGTGTATTTGTGCCTTTAGTAAAAATGTTTTGTACCCTGGATCTGGACGCTTTGTGTATGCAATGTAAAAGTGTTTGAAAATGTTTTCGTGAGAGCCCTGATGATCGTAGTCTAGACTCGAGAAAGAATCCTAGTTCGCTACGATCGAGGCTCTGATACCAAGCTGTCACACCCTGACTTTTGCGGAAACGTGATTATTGGTGTGACTTCTTAATACCATTGCATATGATCGTAACAACACTATATGATGAAACCAGTAGATGTACATCCATTAATTTAAGTTTAAAAGTAGTACAACATAATTGTCTGAAATGTCAATACCAAATTCAAGTTACAAACCATAACATGTTTTAAGGAGTTCAAAAAGACTCAACAAAAGATTTTAAAACAAACCCGAGTTTAGGACCACGTATCTCGTCCAGGATTAAGATACGTCTCCTAAGCCCTAATGACTTGGATGACATCTTTATTCACAACGCAGCTTAAAAACTCCAACGCCCGCCAGATCCATTTACTAATTCCCTGAAATACATGTAGTTTGAAAAATCAACATAAAGTTGAGCGAGTTCATGTGTAAACCTTTGTAATGCGTATGTATGAAAATCCCTGGTATGTAGCAATTAAGGAAAAAGAGATCACCATTGGGTTGCAAAGCCAATGATATGTGTGAAGTGATGCAGGAAGACTCAAACCTAGCAAATTTGTGCGTCGGGCACATAGTCACCGCCTGGTCCACTCAGCGGACTCAGGAGTGGGGCTCGCTACACCCAAATAGATCTATCACTCATGTCCCTCGGTCCTACAATGAGGATTAATGGCCTCAAGTTCCACCTACCCACTCACATGATCTAAGTAGTAAACCCTCCTTAAGCTAACCATACCATGTATATAAAAGTCTGTAATAATTGTCGCATGTATTTCACCCCCGAAGTATAAAACTGAAAACAGTTAAGAGAAAAGGGGGACATGAACTCACAGTATTGCGTCTTCAGTATGTGTAACCCAAGTCTCCTCAGCCAACACGACTACCTACAATGGTCTAACGTCTATTAGACGAACGGGTCATGCCTTGTCTTAGTATTTATGTTTTTGAGTTACGATTTCTTGTCATTATTCCAAGTTGCAATCACTAGTTAACGTTCGGATCAATTGCTAAACAATATTTCATATTCCTACTTCTCAAGTATTTTAACTTCGTATTTTCCTTCCCAAGGATGGGGGTATCTCATACATGTATTTTCGTATTTGTATTTGCATAGTTTGCCAAGTAATGGCGTCGTATTTCGGTGTATTGTTCCAAATAAAAATATGTTAATATATTCCCAATATATATATCCAAAACCATATATTTCAAGTCTCACTTAAATATATATAAACTTATTTTGTTCAATCCTGTATTGTCCCAGTATATATATATTTTTCTCAAAAATTATATATCTTCTAAATATACTAGGAAAATATATTTTTATCTCCCACTTGGAAAATATATTCAACTCATCTGTCCAAAAATAACGTATTTCCAAAATATATGTATTTTTCCCAAAAATAATATATTTTTATTTCTACAGTTTCCAAAATAATATTTTACCACAATATGTGCAAGAGTATTTTCTGGAATATTACATAAGTTACGTTTTAGCGCGTCGTATTGCAATAATAACTACGTAACTTAAATATTTATTTCGTGAGAGTTTTGATATTATTTTGGGGTCGTAATTTCCATGGTATTTTGTAAGTTATATTATTTTACCCTAAATAATATAACTAGTTCACAAAGTATACAATTAATCACACAAGTGTCTTAGTATAAAATATATATTCTAAATATATATTTACCCATTTTTATTTGCGACAACCAACCTCCGATACTTGGTATTTTTGTAATAAAATCATGGCGAAACTTACTTTGAAAACAAGGTTAAGAATATATTTGTAAATACTTGTTAGAAAAATATTTCTAAGGGTTGAAATTCTAGAAAAAAAATTTCGCCAGAGTTTCCTTTGTAAATGGAGGCGTCCACGCTTACTAGCGTATCATTTTCTTTTGTAAAATCATTCAATCAATTCTCAATCATCATTATACAACCCAAATTTATCAAAATCAAGCATAAACCATAAACTTATGAACTTGAATATTTATGATAACATGTAGTAACCTACTAGTATACTTAGTGAGTCTTCTTACCTTTAAAAATGTGATTAGTTTCTTAAAAACTTTATTTTTAAAGGATTTGAAGATTTACAACTTCTAGTCATGATTTACAAAAATATTTCTTTGTGAAATTTTCTTGTTACACAAGTGTTTATACACTTGTTCACTTACTAAAAATGTGTTTATTTCATATAAGATCCAAGTTTTTAACAAAACTACTATTTTTCTCTTGGTTCTTTCGAAAAACCACTTATAGACCTTTAGATCTACAAGTTCATAACTTTATTTTCCAAGAAATCACTTATTTGTTCAAGTTCAAAGTTCATGTGTGGATGATTACATCATCCACAACATCTTTATCCTTCACATCTTGCTAGTTCATGTCTTTAAACATGATCTAGCAAGTCCATGTGATGAATCATCTCATTTTTACTAACAAATAACATTCAATAATCATAACAACACAAGAACAACATGATTCTATCATCATTATAACACTTCTTTATTCTTTTATCCATTCTTCATCCTTTATGTTCAAGACTTGTTTAAGTTCTTTAGTGTTTCTTAATATTTTACCATTCAATCAACTATTAACCACCAAAAATAAGAACAAGATGAAGATTTGAAGCACTTACTACTAGCACAAGGCTAGGGGAGAAACAAAGCGTAAAAGTAGTGGATAAAAGAAAACTAGAGCGGTCCTTGAGCTTCCGAGTGCACCAAGCTTGCTTGTTGGACCTCTTGCACCCTTGGATGTATGGAAATTGTTTGAACAAGAGCTTGATGGTGGTAATATGGTGGTTAGTGGTGGCGGCCGTAGGTGGGGAAGGAGGAAGAGAGAAAGCTTGAAGTTTGTTGTTTGGTGAAAATGAAGTGTTAAACTAATGTGTTAATTTATAAACCAATTCCATTCTTTGTCCATCATACAAAGTGTTTCTAATCTTCCAACATGTGCCAATAAAATAATCAAAAGAAAACAAGAGTGGGTCACCCCTTGGTGACCATCGAATGGGGGGGGGGTAGGGGGGTTGGGTTGTAATGTAATGGTTACAATTCTTAGTTAGGATCTAGTTAGGCTTTAAGGTGTTTAGTTAGTATATTAGTGTGTGTTATGTAATATAAGGTGTGTTAGGGTGTTCGGGGACCCTAACTAGCTCAGAAAAGTAGAAACAATGTGTTTGGAAATATTTTTGTGTTTCGGGTAAAGTCTGGTTGTTTGGTTTGATACTGTTCCGTTAGAGTGTTTAATTATTCCGTAAAATGTCTTTAATATTATTATTAGTGACACATTAAATTCCCAACACTTTGGAAAGTATCTAGGATTATTTTGCCAAATTTTTGCACTTTACTAGCATTGTTAAATGCTGAATTTTGGTTATTTAGTGCAGAATTCTGCACTTAAAGTATGTTTTAGGCACTTCCGGGCACTATAACTATCACCTAGTGACGCAGTATTATGGTCCTCACCTCCCTACACTCCCTACTAGTGTAGTACTCAATTTCTGGCTCATACTGGCCTCAAAAACATTGTCTGTCTAGGTGCTGGCATTGTCAGCATGTCTCTGGGTTATCCGCTCACTGTGCTAACTGTGCTTTGTGCATCAAGTTTGTCACTAATGTTTGTGTGTAAATAATAGAGTGACAGTATAAAGTGTGATGCATGAGTATGTATGTATCAGAAAACAGAAAGCAGTTTAATCATCAGTTGTAATTAAGCACAGTAATTAAGCACAATTTTAATATTAATTAATTGTACGGAAGCATGCAAATTTGACAGTTGTCACAAAGGATACCTATTCTTGATGGTTAGCTTGTTCAGTTCTCGGTAGTCAATGCACATACGAAAACTACCGTCCATCTTCTTGACAAATAGGACCGGAGCTCCCTAAGGCGAGAAGCTTGGTCTAATGAATCCCTTGTCTAGAAGCTGCATCGACAACTGTTGCATCTCTGAAGGCGCAAGTCGATAAGGTGCCTTGGCTACAGGCACGGAGCCTGGAACCAAGTCAATATGGAATTCGACTTGTTGTTGGGGCGGTAATCCTGGCAAGTCTTCGGGGAAGACTTCAGGATATTCCCTCACTACAAGGATATCTTCGAGCTTCGGTTCTTCAGCTTCTTTATCGACTACGTGAGCTAAGAAGGCAACACATCCTTTACGCAAAAACTTCCGTGCCTTCAAGCAACTGATAATCCGTAGAGGCGTATCATGTTTTTCTCCATGTACCACAATTGTCTCTTCATTTGCCATCGGGATGCGTATAATCTTCTCATAGCATACGATCTCAGCTCGGTTACTCGACAACCAATCCATTCCAACTACTACGTCAAAACTTCCCAATTCGACTGGCAGAAGATCTATCGCAAACTCCCGCTCTCCGAGCTCTATCACGCAAGCTCTAATTACTACGTTTGCTTCTACTAGCTTTCCATTAGCTAGTTCTATCGAATACGGGATATCTAACTTACTGGCAACTAACCCAAGTATATCCTTAAACTCTAGAGATACGAAGCTATAGTCGACACCAATATCAAATAGCACAGATGCAAAATGTTGATTGATAGGGAACGTACCAGTGATTACGTTCGGACCCTGGCGAGCTTCCCTAGCTCCAATGTTGAAGACTCTTCCCTGGGCTTGGTTGTTCTTTGGGCAATCCCGCTTGAAATGCCCTACATCACCGCAACCAAAAAAACCTTGGCCGCGACCATTTCCGTTTCCATTTCTGTCACACCCCGACCACGTAGAACATACAAAACGTGGCGGAAACGTCGGGGAGTGTTGTAACAGAATTAATTGTTTCAAATCCATGGCAATTGAAGTTTCGTTTTATAAATCAAACATGAAAGTTTACATTGTTTTAAACAAGAACCAAAGAGTACATAACATAAATTAACTAGTTCTTGTCTCGTTTTAAGTCACTAAGGCACATGTCCGCCTAAGTATGTCTTGATAAGTCCTATGCATCATCTCCTGAAAACACATGCGAAAATAGGTACGTCAGCATAAAAATGCCTGTGAGATACATAGGCTTTGCGAAAACAGAATTCATGACTTATGTTTGAGAAAATGTTCAGTCATGAACCTTGTAATTTGCTTTGTCAATTTATATAAAATGTTATATGTCTCAAATTGAAATGATTCAAATATCGCTACAATATGTGATATCATACAAACACTTATATATAGGAAGTACCAGCGGCGTATCCACCGTGCTTGTATCATATTACATACGCCTCGTTACTTAAATCACTTACTCAAACCAAACCATCAAGATGAAATGTTTAACAATTGTAGAAATGTTTATGTATAGTCAAAGGTCTATTGTCAAATGTAAATCATGTCAACAGATACAACTGGTTCACACGGTTCAATAGTTACAAACGGTTCATATAATCAAAGGGTTACGACGGTTCACATAGTCAAATGGTTACAACGGTTCAAAATGTAGTATAATGTGTTCATATGCTGGATGAGCATATGCAACAGAAATGCAATGTGAAACAATGTACTAAGTATGCACGTAATGGACATACATAGCATAAGTGTAATGTAAAACAATGTACTAAGTATGCACACAATGGGCGTACATAGCATGAAATGTATTGTAAAGTGATGTACTAAGTATGCACACAATGGGCATACATAGCATAAAATGTATTGTAAAGTGATGTACTAAGTATGCACACAATGGGCATACATAGCATAAAATGTATTGAAATCATGTACTATAAATGTACTAATAAACATAGCAAGTATATGATGTGAAAATAGAAAAGGCATGAAAGTAACAAATAGGCACATGTGTTTCACCCCAAAACAGTTTGAAAACAGTAAAAGAGGGGTCTATGTACTCACTTGAGATTGCTTAGTAGTCCTTGAGTAACAACCAAACAATGCTAGAGATCACGGATATCAAACGGCACCTAATATAGGTAACTATGTTAATAAACCGGACCTAGATCGGAGGATTGGATAGAATGAGGGTTTTGTAAACCAAATGAGTGTTGGAACTCATGCGATATGGTTTAACAAAGCCTACCTACTAAATGAAACCTAACCTAAGTGCTTATGACCCATTACGACCCGTTTAGGTAGCTTATGCTACTTTAACGCGTCGTTCACGTAAAACGCGTTCGGAATGCCTAACTAGTCCTATGACAAGTAAAATATGCCTTAACATGTCTAATATTGTTGCTAAATCAGTTTAGATACCAAAAGTTATGTTACATATGCTTAAAATGAATTTTGGCGTAAAAAGGGCATTTTGGTAATTTACCTAAGGCATATAAACTACCTATCATACAACTACTTAAACAAAGCGACCATAAGGTATAACCTCAGAAGGTTATTCCCTATATACTATGGTCACCTAATGTGTTTGATCGGATCCTAATGATCGACCAAACGGGTCGGGTTCGAAAGTATAAGCGATTGTTTAGATCGCTTACCTTACGACCCTATATAAGCACTAAACTAAAAGTGTCGAGCTAACATGCTTAACTAAGTTTAGAAAACAGGTTTGGTATTAAAACAAACGGTTTTGATACCTAAGAGTAGTTTGGTTACAAAATACGCAATAACACGCATTTTGGCCGAAACTACGACTCGCCACTGAGCCTAGATAACGTGGTAATCAGTAGGTATAGTCACTAAGGACTATAACCATCGTGATCACGCTCACGTTATGAAGTTCAAACGAACTTCGCATCGACCATAAACTGGTCAATGCAGAAACTCAAACATAGTTCGACTTTCGGACTAGAAAAGCGATAAAAGAACGAAGGAACACTTACAAAAGGTCCCCGCAAGATTGATTTCCAAGTAATCTCAGGTAGGAAGTGTATAAACACAACCACTTAGAGAAAAACTCAGATTTCAAGTGGGTTTTGCAATGGGGATGGATGGGTATTTATAGTAAATGGACCAACGTTAGGATCGTTCCTCGAATAACGTGCCTTGATCTCACCCGTACACTTGTCGGAATGTTATGGTAGCTCATTTTGCCCCCACCACCAGTTATTGACAAGTGGCATTGGCCTTTGGGGTGTTTAAGGGCTGGAAACAGGCTGTTAAAAACAAGTTTCTGCATCTGACCCCTGCTTGCGCACCGTAACACTCAGAGTGTTAAGGTGCGCAAGGACCTGCAGACCAGAAAGTTTGAAAAATGGCAGAACAGGCCCCTGAAGCTCCAAACTTGCTATTTGATGCATTTTTGACACGTTTAAGACCCGTTAACCCCATTTCAAAGCTCTAAAATGAAGTTAAAGTATAGGGAACTTAAAATGTGCTCAAAAATATCTTGGATGTCGGTTCGTTTGGCCGTACGATTGCGTTGTTCGGTTAATTACGACGGAATGCGCATAAGCGCGAAAAACGATCCAAATGACGCGACAATTTGATTTTTCTTATGCCAAACACTAAAATAAAATATTTTAGTGCTTACATAAATTTTTGGATGTCCGTATGTATTCAGAACGTAAGTTATGCTCGAAAATGCAAACTTATGCACTTTTTGACACTTTTAGTCCCTGAATGACCCAAAAGTTTATTTTAGCACACCGAACCCCTCAAATCCTATTTCTAAGCTATGTAAAGGATATTTATTGTATGTTTAACTTATGGTCATGTTCCGGAATGTCTGTTACAGTTCAAATTGGCATACTTTCGTAGTTTGTCAACTTTAGTCCCTGTAAGCGATTTAACTTGATTTTGCCATACCAAAGCCTTCGAAACTTATTTCTAAGTTATGTAAAGGTTATTTAAGGTATGTTAAGCCTATTTCACTATTCCAGAGTGTTCGTTGCATTAAACTGGTTATATTTACGCATCAGTGCGCATATAACCTTCCAGAAAGTGATTTAAAGCTTGAAATCGAACAAAAATTGATATGTGCAAAAGATACACATATTTATACAGATCCCAAGTATGAAATACAATATTTCATTGGCTTGGTATTTGTTTGATGGTCGCAGTGACCCAGGTGTCACAGTCTCCCCTACTTTAGGAAATTTCGTCCCGAAATTTATTCGTAGGAGTCTATCTGTGACTTTGTGTCAAATAACCACCAAATACATGCAAGGCAATATCCTATCATTTCCTTAACGGACAATCTTCAGAAAAGAAAATGAACAAACGGAGTCATTTTCAACGGTTGCTTCATCAGAAATGGAAATGAAAAAGGATAATCAAACGGATATTCATTTCCTCAACGGAAAATCTTCAGAAACGAAAATGAACAAACGGAGTCATTTTCAACGGGTGCTTCCTCAGAAACGGAAATGAAAAAGGATAATCAAACGGATATTCACTTCCTCAACGGACAATCTTCAGAAACGAAAATGAACAAACGGAGTCATTTTCAACGGGTGTTTCATCAGAAATGGAAATGAAAAGGATAAACAAAAGGATATTCCTTTCCTCAACGGACAATCTTCAGAAACGAAAATGAACTGACGGAGTCATTTTCAACGGGTGCTTCCTCAGAAACGGAAATGAATAGAGTTAACTTCTTGGCACATGACAAAGCTTGCTGTGGTTTCTGTGCACTAATTCCATAATTATGTATGCATCCATAATTACGTAATTCCTTGCACAGTCCGCACATTTTATCTTGTAATGTTTAGGGGAAGAAAATCAAACCTATGATGAGGGTGACTAGACTACCATAGGGTCCTTTTAATTAGATCGACAAATGATCTTTTTAATTAGGCCACCAAGGAGTCCTTTCAGCTATATCATCACATGATGTTCCTAACCAGATTTTTGGATCAATCTGTTTAACTAGACCACTCAAGGGGTCTAATTATGGAGTAGTACTTTATAACCCAAGGGACTTAACTACAACGTAGAAGTCCATTAAGGATTTTAGATAACAAAAACTTGGATTACACCAAAAACATAAAAGGGAACACATAAGCACATAATCACATAATCACATAGTTGCTTAACTTAGTTATTAATTTGTTATTAACTTGTTAGTGATTGAATATGGATATTCAAAGTACACTAGGAAACCAGTCGCTGGACTTCAATGTCCTCTGGGATCTATCTGAAAAGATAGGATGATCTCCCAAAATTCGATTTTGTTTTCAAAGAAATGTAATATTCGAATTAAGGAACACAACAATTTTAGGATTTACGGAAATATCCTTAAGTACCCTTATTAAGGATTTATAGTGGTACTTTGGGTATTCGTCTCGTGTTGTAACTTGCGCCTTGTACTTCGTTTCCTTAGAATAAACGGTACTTAGGAATTTCGTGGAAACGCAAGAGATCATAAAATGGAAAAAAAAAATTGGGGGTAGTTTGCTTTACAAGGGATACGATTCCTTGATTGTCGGTATTGTAAGAGATATGTTGTTTATACATGCAACCACATACATACATTGCAATGTAAATAAAAGATTTATATATAAACAACGATAACAACTGTTTCTTGGACCTTGACAACAAAAGAAAATAATACATAAGACGTGATTATTTCTAAACGATGTTGTCTTCTAGTCAGTCAGATGCTCATCCCTGTGCTGGATTTGCATTAGCAAGCTTTGGGCAATTTCTTCGGAAATGACCCATCTCGCCACAGTTGAAGCAAGAACCTGGTTGAAAACGACCTTGAGCAGGATTGTTGCCAGCTTGGTTTGGTGTAGCTGCAGCTGGGCAGACTCTTGCTGTATGGCCTATAAGTCCACAAGTTTGGCATTTGCGGCACTTTACATTGGCATGATGATGGAGGCTACATTGGTTGCACAAGGGTGCAGTTCCATTGTATGGCTTCCTAGCAGGGTGTTGAGCTGGTTGGTTGGGGACGGCTTGATCATTGTGAGTAACCATGGCGAAGTTCTGAGAAGCCTTTCACCTCTTTGACTTCTTAGAGGATCCAGTCTGTTCATCCATGGTCTTTGATTCCTCGATTGGGTTCGATTCCTCGACCAGTTTCTTGTCACCTTTTCGGAAAAGTTTACCTTTCCTGATCTTTGATTCAGTCAAGGTTGCAGATAGCTCAATGGCCTGTCTAACTGTAGTAGGGTTGCTACCAGTCACAATGTCTTGTATTGAGTCAGGGAGGCCATCAATGTACTTTTCGATTGCCTTATCTAAAGGCGTGACCATGTTTGGGCATAACAAACTTAACTCCTCATAATGGTCCGTGTAGGCTCGATGCTCACCGCTATCTTGCGTAAGATCGTCAAATTCCCTTTCCAAGGCCCTGATCTCGTGACGAAGACAGAATTCCCTCATCATAAGGGCCCTAAGTTCAGCCCATGTTTGTGCTAGAGCAACTTCTGCACCACAATCTCTCATAACCCCGTTCCACCACGTAAGGGCCCTCTTCTGGAACACACTCGAAGAAACTCGACCTTGCGATTGTCAGGACACTGCACGTGGCGGAAAGTATTCTCAATGCTCTCGAACCATTGAAGAAGCCCAGTCGTTCCCTCAGAACCACTAAACTTGAGTGGTTTAGCCGAGTTAAAACTCTTGAAATTGCATGGACCATTGTTGTTGTTGTTGGCTTGGTTCCATTGAGCAAAGAGGTTTGGGAATTGAGCAGCCATTTGCTGCGCAATGATTTCTGCCAGTTCGGCAGTCGCTATCTGGCTTTCGCGTCGAGGAGGCATTCTAAAAGAGAAACAAGAAAGAAAACAAATGAAATGGCATTGGGTAAGAATAGGATGTTACAATTACCGACCATAATCATGGTTGATGGTCATTTGTTTGAACCACGAAGCAAACAAACAACACAAAGGCTGAATCAAAGCAAATAGATCCTCATAGTGTATCGCGAAGACATGCTCGCCTATAAGTGGACACTCACCCCAAGAGTTCCCAGGTAAGAGTGACTGGACCGATTATGTGGATTTGTATGAACACTCTAGCCTTAGACAGAAAACCCAGGGTACAGGCATTCACTCTTCTAGTTTGCACGTGTTCACACTATTTAGGACCCAAAACCTTGACGAGAGTTTTGAAAATTCAAAGGGGTTCAAAACCTTATAACAGAGGGTTCAAAACCTAGTAATCAATCATCCTAGAACAGATGATTAGTTTTCAAAGCGGTTTTGAAATTTATGTTCTTGTTGTGGTCGTCGCCTAAGGATAGGTGACGGTATTGTTTTATGACTAAACGCAAGTGAACTCGCGTTAGGGTCCTAGAAAGGTTATAGACTAGGTCAAAGTATTACTAATAACCTAATTCCTTATAACCATTGGCTCTGATACCAACTTTTCTGTCACACCCCGACCACGTAGAACATACAAAACGTGGCGGAAACGTCGGGGAGTGTTGTAACAGAATTAATTGTTTCAAATCCATGGCAATTGAAGTTTCGTTTTATAAATCAAATATGAAAGTTTACATTGTTTTAAACAAGATCCAAAGAGTACATAACATAAATTAACTAGTTCTTGTCTCGTTTTAACTCACTAAGGCACAGGTCCGCCTAAGTATGTCTTGATAAGTCCTATGCATCATCTCCTGAAAACACATGTGAAAATAGGTACGTCAGCATAAAAATGCCTGTGAGATACATAGGTTTTGTGAAAACAGAATTCATGACTTATGTTTGAGAAAATGTTTAGTCATGAACCTTGTAATTTGCTTTGTCTTGTAAATCATTTGAAAAACGATAAGATCAGATGATATGTATAAATAAGAGAATAATGTATGGTATAAGATAAGTTGTTTGTAAATCAATGTCTTGTGAAAAGTATGTTATTTGTATAAAATGTTATATGTCTCAAATTGAAATGATTCAAATATCGCTACAATATGTGATATCATACAAACACTTATATATAGGAAGTACCAGCGGCGTATCCACGTTGCTTGTATCATATTACATACGCCTCGTTACTTAAATCACTTACTCAAACCAAACCATCAAGATGAAATGTTTAACAATTGTAGAAATGTTTATGTATAGTCAAAGGTCTATTGTCAAATGTAAATCATGTCAACAGACACAACTGGTTCACACGGTTCAATAGTTACAAACGGTTCATATAATCAAAGGGTTACGACGGTTCACATAGTCAAATGGTTACAACGGTTCAAAATGTAGTATAATGTGTCACACCCCGACCATGTACAACGGTTACGACGGTTCATATGCTGGATGAGCATATGCAATAGAAATGCAATGTAAAACAATGTACTAAGTATGCACGTAATGGACATACATAGCATAAGTGTAATGTAAAACAATGTACTAAGTATGCACACAATGGGCGTACATAGCATGAAATGTATTGTAAAGTGATGTACTAAGTATGCACACAATGGGCATACATAGCATAAAATGTATTGTAAAGTGATGTACTAAGTATGCACACAATGGGCATACATAGCATAAAATGTATTGAAATCATGTACTATAAATGTACTAATAAACATAGCAAGTATATGATGTGAAAACAGGAAAGGCATGAAAGTAACAAATAGGCACATGTGTTTCACCCCAAAACAGTTTGAAAACAGTAAAAGAGGGGTCTATGTACTCACTTGAGATTGCTTAGTAGTCCTTGAGTAACAACCAAACAATGCTAGAGATCACGGATATCAAACGGCACCTAATATAGGTAACTATGTTAATAAACCGGACCTAGATCGGAGGATTGGATAGAATGAGGGTTTTGTAAACCAAATGAGTGTTGGAACTCATGCGATATGGTTTAACAAAGCCTACATACTAAATGAAACCTAACCTAAGTGCTTATGACCCATTACGACCCGTTTAGGTAGCTTATGCTACTTTAACGCGTCGTTCGCGTAAAACACGTTCGGAACGCCTAACTAGTCCTATGACAAGTAAAATATGCCTTAACATGTCTAATATTGTTGCTAAATCAGTTTAGATACCAAAAGTTATGTTACATATGCTTAAAATGAATTTTGGCGTAAAAAGGGCATTTTGGTAATTTACCTAAGGCATATAAACTACCTATCATACAACTACTTAAACGAAGCGACCATAAGGTATAACCTCAGAATGTTATTCCCTATATACTATGGTCACCTAATGTGTTTGGTCGGATCCTAATGATCGACCAAACGGGTCGGGTTCGAAAGTATAAGCGATTGTTTAGATCGCTTACCTTACGACCCTATATAAGCACTAAACTAAAAGTGACGAGCTAAGCATGTTAAAACATGCTTAACTAAGTTTAGAAAATAGGTTTGGTATCAAAACAAACGGTTTTGATACCTAAGAGTAGTTTGGTTACAAAATACGCAATAACACGCATTTTGGCCGAAACTACGACTCGTCACTGAGCCTAGATAACGTGGTAATCAGTAGGTATAGTCACTAAGGACTATAACCATCGTGATCACGCTCACGTTATGAAGTTCAAACGAACTTCGCATCGACCATAAACTGGTCAATGCAGAAAGTCAACATAGTTCGACTTTCGGACTAGAAAAGCGATAAAAGAATGAAGGAACACTTACAAAGGGTCCCCGCAAGATTGATTTCCAAGTAATCTCAGGTAGGAAGTGTATAAACACAACCACTTAGAGAAAAACTCAGATTTCAAGTGGGTTTTGCAATGGGGATGGATGGGTATTTATAGTAAATGGACCACTGTTAGGATCGTTCCTCGAATAACGTGCCTTGATCTCACCCGTACACTTGTCGGAATGTTATGGTAGCTCATTTTGCCCCCACCACCAGTTATTGACAAGTGGCATTGGCCTTTGGGGTGTTTAAGGGCTGGAAACAGGCTGTTAAAAACAAGTTTCTGCATCTGACCCCTGCTTGCGCACCGTAACACTCAGAGTGTTGAGGTGCGCAAGGACCTGCAGACCAGAGAGTTTGAAAAATGGCAGAACAGGCCCCTGAAGCTCCAAACTTGCTATTTGATGCATTTTTGACACGTTTAAGCCCCGTTAACCCCATTTCAAAGCTCTAAAATGAAGTTAAAGTATAGGGAACTTAAAATGTGCTCAAAAATATCTCGGATGTCGGTTCGATTGGCCGTACGATTGCGTTGTTCGGTTAATTACGACGGAATGCGCATAAGCGTGAAAAACGATCCAAATGAAGCGACGAATGGATTTTTCTTATGCCAAACACTAAAATAAAATATTTTAGTGCTTACGTAAATTTTTGGATGTCCGTATGTATTCAGAACGTAAGCTATGCACGAAAATGCAAACTTATGCACTTTTTGATACTTTTAGTCCCTGAATGACCCAAAAGTTTATTTTAGCACACCGAACCCCTCAAAGCCTATTTCTAAGCTATGTAAAGGATATTTATGGTATGTTTAACTTATGGTCATGTTTCGGAATGTCTGTTACAGTTCAAATTGGCATACTTTCGCAGTTTGTCAACTTTAGTCCCTGTAAGCGATTTAACTTGATTTTGCCATATCAAAGCCTTCGAAACTTATTTCTAAGTTATGTAAAGGTTATTTAAGGTATGTTAAGCCTATTTCACTATTCCGGAGTGTTCGTTGCATTAAACTGGTTATATTTACGCATCAGTTCTCGTATAACCTTCCAGAAAGTGATTTAAAGCTTGAAATCGAACAAAAATTGATATGTGCAAAAGATACACATATTTATACAGATCCCAAGTATGAAATACAATATTTCATTGGCTTGGTATTTGTTTGATGGTCGCAGTGACCCAGGTGTCACAATTTTCGCCCTGGTTGTTGTTTGCTCCACGATTTCCGTTACCAGCTTGATTCCCAAAACCACCACGATTTCCATTTCCACCGAAGTTTCCATTTCCTCCTTGATTGCGATTTCCAGTCTGATTCCCATTATTGTTGGGGTTTCCATTACCATTTCCACCAGATCCTCCATTCCTTCGTCCAGCACCGTACCAGCACGCCTCCCTGGCATGCCCTACCTTGCCACAGTTCTCACATTTCCCATACCTACATCATCCGGTGTGATGATGCTGACAAATATCACACTTGGGCAGAGTACCCATGTACCCTTTTCCTTTGTTCTCAGAACTTGTAGCACCAGTCCTGACCACGGCTGGTGGGTTAGCATCTTTACGCTTGTTAGTACCACTGTTATTTCCTTGGGTACCCTTCTTGAAATTTGAGAACTTCCTTTTGTTCTCTCCAGACGACTCTACATGAGTCTCTTTCTTCTTCTGCTCAGAGATTGAAAACTTGCCCAATCTGATCGCTTCCTTAGTCAAAGCCACACTCAAGTCAATAGCTTCAGAAATCGTTGGAGGCTTAGAAGTAGTCACCATTCTCAGTATTTGGGGTGCCAATCCCCAAATGAAACGTTCAACTCGCTTGAACTCTGGCTCTACCATGTAGGGGACAACACAAGACAAATCATGGAATCTCTGCACATACTCAGCTATCTTAGGACCATCCATTTTCAGTGTTTGGAGCGTAGGGCCTCATGTTGTGCGATTGCTTGTGAAATCCGTTTGTGCAGTTCTGCCTCTGTTGTGGGCAACTGAGTGTTCCTTTGAGGAGGCATCTTCTAAGAAGAAGATTGGATTGGATAGGTCAGGTCTTATTTGTATAATAAGTAGTACGTATATATAGCATTTACCATAGCAAGCAAGCATGTCATCACAATCAAATTACAAACATGTAAATTAACAACGTATTTAATGAGAACATGACGATTGAGCTTTCATTAATCATCGACCACAATATTGTAACATGTTTTACAAAATGTACCATATTAAAAGGAACACAGGGTCACACTACCCTTGTCCAACAAGTCTATCAGTCTACAAAAGTCA
The DNA here is from genome assembly GCA_030545235.1 of Helianthus tuberosus. Classification (NCBI taxonomy): domain Eukaryota; kingdom Viridiplantae; phylum Streptophyta; class Magnoliopsida; order Asterales; family Asteraceae; genus Helianthus; species Helianthus tuberosus. The sequence goes on from CM060351.1 coordinate 104,517,913, forward strand.
TACAATCAAAAGGTGGTCTCCAAAAGGCTTCACAAGCTAGGCTCAATAGTGGTGCTCTCATCAAAAGCAAAGCAACCTACATAAAACCAAAAACCAACTATGCTGATGGTGGTGGAGGAGGAGGTGGAGGAAAGAAAAGCAAGTTGCGCACATGCGCAAGCTCCTCCTCAAGTTCATAGACATGACGCAACAGATAACTGATCTGCTGCTCGACCGTAAGAAATCGAGCATCAAACTCTGGAAATGGAGTGAGAGGTGCAGGTGGGTGTGAAAAAGGAGACGATGATGAACGAGGGGGAACGAAAGCAGGCTGACAAGGACATGGTAAAGGACGCGGTGTCATCTCAAGCTCCAAAATCCTACGACTCATAATCTCGTACTGGAGCTGCAGTGATATAACCAACAAAGTGAGAGGGATGGTAGGGATCCGATATCGGCATGGTGTATGGTGGGAACCATCTGAGTGGCTCATCCAGTGGCGAATAAGTAAAAGGAGCAAATGGTGCAGACTGGGGAATGTGTGGATAAGCCGCTGAAACATGAGGATCATGACTAGGTTGCTGGCCTGAAGTGCCCTCCCCTGGACGGGGTACGGGTATGTCCTGTACGAAAATGATAGGTAAATCAACACGATGAACATCAGACTCCATAGGGTGAAAAGGAGTAACATCAGCGGGTGCAGGTGCAGGTGGAAGTGGAGGAATGAATGGCTCAATAACAGGAGGGTCAATAGGTGCAGGGACTGGATCAGGTATGAGGGGTGCAATGTCAGGTAAGCCAAATGGAATAGGGTCATGATCAGGCAAGGGCTCAGGATCAGCAGGTGCAACATCATGCTGATCAATAGGAACAAAATCTAGCTCAAGACCATGCTCAAGGTCGTGTGGAGGGGATGGTACAGCTGACATGACTGTATTGTTAGGCCGTTTGATCAGGATTTGTTCGAGTAGAACATGGCTGGATCGATCAAAATCAAGGTGCAGAATCCCTTGACAATGTCACAGAATCAACAACGACAAGTTCAACGTTTAACGCGTCTGAATTCTATTCAAAGATGATAAAAATACAGAGGATCCGGTAGAACTCCAGACTAGCCTAGCTTCGCTACAAGTTCAGCAAAAAGTCTTAAATGATCTAACACTAGCAAGCTATTTATAGGCAACCAGGGAGGGTTAAGTGTCACCCGATCGGATGGTGATCCGATCGGATGGTCATCTGATCGGATGGCCATCCGATCAGATGACATTCGTCGTCCGACGGATTTCACTTTTACATATACGTGTCGTTCCCTGAGTTGTCTTTACACAAACATACATACATGTTCATACATATACAAAAATACATACACATCACAAAATATACAAGACTCGATGCAGACGGAAGCTACAGACATATGTACTAACAGACTCCCCCTTGGATGTAGCTGTAGTTCCTTCCTACAAAGTCTTCACTCCTTCCTGCTGCGTCTTCTTTCCTTAGCTCTTTGCCTTCTCTTTTCTGCTTTCTCTTCAAGCATCTTTCGCCTGAGAGGCCTACCAATTTCATTCCAGTATTTTATGTATTCAGGATCACCATCTCGCTTCCTATCCCATCTTGGGATCTTGTTTTCTTCTTTCTCAATCGGTGTCTGGTCAGTTGGTGGAGGTCTCATCAACTTGTACCTTCCAAGCCTTGCAGCTTTATCAGCAATCTCTTTAAATCTCTGACTACGCTTGTACCTCTTCAAGAACTCATCAATCTCTAAATCTCTCCACTTTGACTTCCAATACCTCCCAGAGTTGATGTCTTTTGAGTAGCACAGATCTACTAACTTCTGATATTGCATAGCTTGGACTTTGTCTGGCTTCTCATACACAATCTTGTTGTAGAATAAGCAATCTATATCCTTCTTGGAGCAGTTAACAAGCCACATAGGATCCAACACGCTAATCCTTCTTGATTTACCAGTGGACTTGTAATACAGAGAGATCACCGCTTCCGCTGTGCTTTCGTTGTACATCCAACCTTGAAAGTCTTCATAAAAGTCTTGTTCCATAGCATGTAGCGGCATATTCTTCAAACATCTCGGTGGCTTTACATTCAACGTAATATCTTTCTCTCCTGATTCCAAGATAGTAACAATTTGTTTTGGATACTACGGCTTCCAATCTGGAAATCTTGCTTTTGCTTCCTGCTTTATGTAATCCCACAAGTGTTGATCATGCTGTTTCACATCCAACCCATAGTAAAACTGCTTGATATTCTTCGTTTGCACCAATTCTTCAACATCCCACCAATGGAGGGTTTTAATATCTGACAAGAATTTGAAGTACTGAACCCCTTTTTCCCGTCTGATTGCATACACTTGTAGATCTTCCAGATAACCCCAAGACAAAATATCTCCCCACGATATATCAGCATCATGCGTGAAGTATTGTAGAGGTCTTATGAACTTTCTTTCCTTTGGCATTACCTTGAACCATTTCTTTCTTTCTTCAACTAAGTTTTCTCTCGGAATAGTTCTTGGAATACCTTCAGTAGTGATCTTCTCCACTACTTTCCTTCTAACCTCCTCTTCATTCTGTTCCTTGAACAATTCAGCAAGCGTAGGAAACATTTCATCAACTCCAGAATAATGAAATACCGTTTCTTCATCAGATGAATCCGATCCTTCTTCAACTATTACATCATTGTACTTATCGGCTTCATGAACATATTTGAACTCATATTCCTTTTCTGGTGATGAAGGAATTTCATCTTCTATATCAAACTTAAATTTTCCGTCATCTAAGCCCAATTCTTCTAACATTTCTGCCCTAGACCTAGGTACCACTATCTCCCCCTCAACTCGAGCATTCAAATAAATAACAGTTGGTTGCGTGAGGAATGCCTGGTCAGCATGTTTCTTTACTAAAGAAGAAGACTCTTGTTGTTGATCCTCCTCTTTTTCGTTGATTTCATCATTCAGAAAGTCATCTATCTTCTATTGAACAGAGGGATTCACGATCAAAAGCCCTGTTGATCCTTGATCTTCATCATCATCTTTATCATTCTGAGGATCGTAGTTATCAATCTCATTCATCCAATAATCCATCTCATCATCCTCTTTATTTTCTACTACCTTCTCCTCTTCCTTCCATCTTAAATACATCACCTTAGGCTCTTTCTTCTTTCGTTTTCTTTGTTCTACTAGTATTATCATCAAAGTTGTAGGATAGAGGAGTAGCTTCACCAACAAGTACGAAGCCTTGAGCTTGATCAGCTTCAACATCAACCATTTCAACATCAGCTTGACTCGAAGAACCTCCAACATCTTGAGTATCTATGATAACATCTTTCTTTCTTTGAGTAGCTTCCTCAGCCAACCTCTTTTCTCTCTTAATTCTTCGTTCCTCAACTCTTTTGATCTCTATATTGTTGTAGATGGATTTAACGTCGATACCAAGATGATTGTGACAAATGTGCTCTGTAATCGATGTACGATGTAAAACAATGTTAATTATCAATAAAACAATTTGTTTTGGTGTTATTATGTGTGTATTTGTGTTTGATGATTTTACGATTTGATTCGAGTTCGATTTCATGCTGGAAAGTTATACGCAAACTGGTGCGTAAACGCAGTCAGTTTAACGCGACAAACACTCCAAAATAGTGACATAGGCTTAACATACCTTAAATAACCTTCACATAACTTAGAAATAAGTTTTGGATGGTTTGGTGTGTCAAAATCAAGTTTGTTCGATCGCAGGGACTATTTGTGTCAAACTGCGAAACTATACCGATTTGTATAGTAACGAAAATTCTGAAACTTGATCATAAGTTAAACATACCCTAAATATCCTTTACATAGCTTAGAAATAGGCTTTGAGGGGTTCGGTATGCTAAAATAAACTTATTTGATCAATAGGGACTAAAAGCGTCAAAAAGTGCATAAGTTTGCATTTTCGCGCATATCTTACGTTCTGAATATATCCGGACATCCGAAAAAATATGTAATCATTAAAATATTTTATTTTAGTGATTGGCATGATAAAATTCCATTCGTCACTTAATTTGGATCGTTTTTGCGTTCGTTACGACTTCCGTCGTAATTAACCGAACAACGCAACCGTACGACCAAATGAACCGACATCTGAGATGTTTTTGAGCATATTTTAAGTTCCCTATACTTTAACATCATTTTAGAGCTTTGAAATGAGGTTAACGGGGCTTAAACGTGTCAAATATGCATCAAAACACAAGTTTTTCAAGTTCAGGGACCATTTTTGCAATTCTGCCAAACTTGGCCAGGCGGGCCGCGTAAGCTGAGGCTACATATTACGCGGGGCGCGACAGCTTGTTAGGTCAGAAACATTGAATCTGGACTTGGGGCTTGTTTTTTATGGTTTTAATGGTTGTTTTGGGATACCATCTGCTAGTTTTTGCTAGTAATTCATGTCCCATGGTATTTGAATACCATTTGCCCACATGGATGGCCAAGATTGTTCCCTCATTAGCAAGGAATGATCTTAACGATTTACCGAAAACTATATATAGCCATGCCCTCTTTTATTTTTCTGCACCCTTGATCATTTTAATGCTCTAAGTTGAAGCCTTTGCTTCATACCTGAGTGTTATAGATCAAGTTCTCCCTAGCTTGGACCCTTTGTAAGCTTCTTTCGTTCTTTTATTGCTTTCCGAACACGAAAGTCAAACAGTGTTTGACTTTCTGCATTGACCAGTCTTTGGTCAACACAAAGTTCTTTTGAACTTTGCAACGTGAGCGTAATCACGATGGTTATAGTCCCTTGTGACTATACCTACTGATTACCACGTTGACTAGGCGTAGTGACGAGTCAGAGTTTTGGTCAAAATGCGCATTTATGTGTATTTTGCAACCAAACTACACTTGGGTATCAAAACACTTTGTTTTGATATCAAAACCTGTTTTCTAACTTAGTTAAACATGTTTCAACATGTTTACCTCGTCACTTTTAATTTAGTGCTTGTTTAGAGTCGTAAGTCAAGCGGTCTAAACAACCGCTTAGACTTTCGAACTCGACCCGTTTGGTCGATCATTAGGATCCGACGAAGCATGTTTAGTGACCATAGTTGCATAGGGAATAACCTTTCGAGGTTATACCTTATGGTCACCTAGTTTAAGTAGTTGTATGATAGGTAGTTTATATGCCTTAGGAAAAAGACCAAAATGCCCTCTTCATGCATAATTGGATTTTAAGCATATGTAACCTAACTTTTGTCACCTAAACTGATTATGCAACCTATTTAAACATGTTTAGGCATATAATACTTGTCATAGGACTAGTTAGACGTCTCGAACGCGCTTTAGCGCGAACGACCCGTTAAAGTAGCGTAAGCTATCTTAATGGGTCGTAACAGGTCGAAAGCACTTAGGATAGGTTCCGATCTAGAATGTAGGCTTTGTTAAACCATATCACATGAGTTCCAATACTCATTTGGTTTACAAGACCTCATTCTGTCCGATCTTCCGATTTAGGTGTCGATTTATTTACTAGTGATTCGATTACTAGGTGCTGCTTGAGTTTCCTTGATTTGCCTGAGCTTGTTGAGTTCTTTAGATTGAGGATACTTTGCACTTCGATGTGAGTACATAGTTCCCCTATTTTACCGTTTTCAATTGTTTTGGGGTGATTCATATTTATTAAAACGATTTCGATATTTTAACGATGGTTTCAAAAACGATTAAAATGGTTTATATTAAACTAATAACGATTTCGATAATGTGAACAAACTTGATGGTTGTAGTTACATAACGAATAACATTCATTAACATTGATCAAGCCGACCAGTATTAGGTTATGGTACCATAGGATCTGACAAATCCCGTTATCAGACTACACCCATGGTTATGTGTGGGGATTATGTAGGTAACGACCGAATCTGTGATTATTAACTTACCCTTTGGTGGTTTGTTAATGCGACCTTCGAGATAGTCGAGTCACGAAGGTTTGGATGTTATTAGCGAGACGAACAAAAGTAGTTTCATAATTAAAACGAGTTAAACGATTTGAAACGAGTTAAACGATTTAAAACGAGGTAAACGATTTGAAATGATTTGAACGAGATAAACTATTTGAACAAACGATTGGTTTTGGGTTGTGATTAGGTAATGGGACGGGTGTAGTATGATAAAAACATGGTAGATATGCCGCTGTTACATCTTATATATAAGTTCTTATATCATATTACATTCTGTGTCATTATTTAGCTCACTTGGGAAACGATTTTGAAACGATGTCACTCAACGAGGTTTTTTAAATGATATAAACCATACGAGTTTTGTAACGAGAACAATTTACGATTTGGTTTACTTAAACAAATGTTTTGGGTTAAGAATCATGGCTACGAGATTTTATAAACTATAACCAACTTGATTTGAGTTGCTTAATTATGTTGCAATACACTTTTCAAAACGAGGTTTGTACTTTTGACTCTTGTAGTCTAATGAGGTACTGCAACATATAAACGAGCCATGAATCCGACACTCTCACAAAACCTATGTGCTCGCCAACATTTCTTTGCTGACTTTGTTTTTACATATGTTTCAGGTGATGTTGCATGATGTTGATTGCTAGGATGCATGATTCACATAGGATGTGGACGAGGCCTTAGTGACATAATAATAATGATAGACGATATGTAACTTGTTTGTTTGGTTTTAAGACAATGTAAATTATCAAATAAATTAATAAAACGAAACTTTTGTATCCATGGTTGTGAAATAATAATTCTGTTACAACACTCCCCGACGTTTCCGCCGCGGTTTCGTTGTTTTAACGCGGTCGGGGTGTGACAGAAGAGTTGGTATCAGAGCCAATGGTTATAGGGAATTGGGTTATTAGTAATGCTTTGACCTAGACTATAACTTTCTAGGACCCTAACGCGAGTCTCCTTGCGTTTAGATCTTAAAACAATACCGTCACCTATCCTTAGGTGTTAACCACAACGAGAACACAATAACAAATCCGCTTCAAAAATTAATCATCTATTCTTGGATGATTGATTATAAGGTTTTGAACCCTATCAGTTTTCAAAATCTCGTCAAAGTTTGGGTCTAAATAATGTGAACACGTGCAAACTGGAAGGGTGAATGCCTGTACCCTGAGTTTTCTGTCTAAGGCTAGAGTGTTCGTACAAATCCTCAGTATCGGATCAGTCACTCTTATCTGGGAACTCTTGGGGTGAGTGTTCACTTATAGGCGAGCATGTCTTTAGTGATACATTATATTGACCCATTTACTTTGATTAGTCACTGCGTGTCGTTTGTTTGTTCGAGGTAACAAACGAATGATCGCCATCCTTGTGTTTTGTCTATGTTTTCAATACCTCTTTTGTTTTTCCAATTGTCGACCCCACTCGTTTCTCATGTTTCCTTGGTCTTTTTAGACAATGCCTCCTCGACGTGATGCACAACCTCTAATCAACGAAGAAGTCGCAGCCCTTGTCGCTCAGCAAATGGCTGCAGTGCTTCCGAACATAGTAACCCAGATCCATCAATTATACAACAACAATAATAACAATAATGCTCAGTGTAGTTTCAAGAACTTCAATTCGGCTAAACCATTGAAGTTTTCTGGGTCTCAAGGAGCAACCGCGCTCCTGCAATGGTTCAAAAGTTTGGAAAGCACAATTAGACATGTGCAATGTCCGAATGAGAGTAAGGTTGAGTTTGCATCAAGTGTGTTCGAGAAGCGTGCTCTTACATGGTGGAACGATGTGATGCGTGATAGGGGTGCTGATGTGGCGATGACACAAACTTGGGAAGAGCTCCGAGCTCTCATGATGAGAGAGTTCTGTGTCCGTCACGAGATTCGAGCTTTAGAACGAGAATTCAATGATTTGAAACAAGATGGGGGAGAACACCGTGCGTATACGGATCGTTATGAGGAGCTCAGCTTGTTGTGTCCTACGATGGTTACCCCGTTGGAGAAAGCGATAAAGAGGTATATCAATGGTTTACCCGATTCTGTGCAAGACATTGTGACCGGCAGTAATCCTACTACTGTCCGTCAAGCGATCGAATTGGCTGCAACCCTGACTGAGTCTCAAGTCAGGAAGGGTAAACTGACCTGAAAAGGCGACAAGAAGAAGTCAGCTGATTCTGCACAAGAAAAGGGTAAGGGAAAGAAAAAGGGTGAGTCTTCTAAGAAGTCGAGGAAGCGCAAGGCTTCCCAGAACTTCGCAGTCACTGCACAAAATGCTCAGAACCCACCAGCCCTACCTCCTGCGAAGAAGCAATATGCTGGTACCGCACCTCACTGTGCTCGATGCAACGGTCATCATGTTGCCCAACAGGCCTATAAGCAGTGCACTACGTGTGGTAAACTTGGGAATCTGGCCAACATTTGTCATTTGGGCCAGAATCAAGCTGCTCAGGTTCCAGCACAAGTTCAAGGCAATGCTGCGAGATTCCCACCTGGTTCGTGTTATAATTGCAGAGAAATGGGTCATTTCCGCAACAACTGTCCGAGGTTGGTAAATGCGAATGTCAACCCGAATGCCAACGTGAACGTGAATGTGAATCCCACTCGTGGACGAGCATTCAATCTGAACGCAAACGAGGCTCGAGCTGACAACGAGGTTGTTAACGGTACGTTCCTTGTTAACAATCAACTTGCATCTGTTCTTTTCGATTCTGGTGCCGATAGGAGTTTTGTTTCGTTATCTTTTGAGCCTTTACTTGTGATACCTAGAACTAAACTGAGGAAACCATTATCTGTCGAAGTTGCGACTGGTAAACCTCTTGTACTCGATTCCGTTATTCGTGGTTGTCAATTGAACCTCGATAACCATCTTTTTCCTATTGACCTCACACCGATGCAACTTGGGAGTTTCGACATTATCGTGGGGATGGATTGGTTATTGGTTAACCAAACATCATGCTGAGGTGGTTTGTTTCGATAAGATCGTTCGTATTCCTCTTTCGTCTGGCGATGTTCTGGAAGTTCGTGGCGAGAAACCATCTATTGGTTTGAAACTCATGTCGTGTACGAAAGCCCGAAGTTATTTACGAAAGGGATATGTTGCTTTCCTGGCAAATGTCACCGAGGAGAAAGGCAAGAACAAGAGTATTCAGGATATTCCGATTGTTCAGGATTATCCAGAGGTGTTTCCTGATGAACTGCCCGGTTTGACTCCAGTTCATCAAGTCGAGTTTCATATTGATCTTGTACCCAATGCTAACCCGATTGCGAAAGCAACTTATCGTCTTGCACCGTCAGAGATGCAAGAGTTATCGAAATAGCTTCAAGAGTTATCTGATAAAGGATTCATCCGTCCGAGTTATTCACCTTGGGGTGCTCCTGTCCACTTTGTGAAAAAAGAAAGATGGATCATTTCGAATGTGTATCGAATATCGTGAGCTTAATAAGCTTACCATCAAGAATCGATATCCCCTACCTCGAATCGATGATCTCTTTGATCAACTGCAAGGTGCTATCTGTTTTTCCAACATCGATCTGCATTCTGGGTATCATCAACTTCGTGTTCTCGAAGAAGATATTCCCAAAACTACCTTCCGCACGAGATATGGGTACTACAAGTTCACTGTCATGCCTTTTGGTTTGACGAATTCCCCAGCTATCTTCATGGACTTAATGAATAGGGTCTGTAAACCTTATTTAGACAAGTTCATCATTGTGTTCATCGACGATATTCTCATTTATTCGAAGTCTCGAGCCGATCACGAGCAACACCTTCGTTTGACATTGGAACTCCTGAAGAAGGAACAACTTTTTGCTAAATTCTCCAAGTGTGATAGCCAAGGCGGATGGGGCTCTGGGCGAATAGGGCGATTTGGGCGACTTGGGCGTTTCTGTGAAATTAATCCTCTCGTTAATTCAATCCTGGTTCTGATCGATCTTGCTTAGCATCTAGGGAGTTCCTGATTACATTCCTTAGTTTCTAATCGATTGAAATCAGTCTAGGGTTTCGCGAGTATAGGATTTCTGTCTGTTTCGTTCGACTAAGCTGTTGATTTCCAATTGTGCTTTACGGTTCCAGTTTCTTTTCTGAATTTGTTAATTGATTGCTTTCGGTTGTTGAAGTTTAGGGTTCCGATTGTTAAATCTGTTTTGGGTATTGAACGTTATCCTGCTTGACGCCTGCTAGGGTTTTATCAGGGTTCTTTTGGTTTTCAGCCGTCATACCCTTTCTGTTTGATCAGATTAGGGTTCAATGGATGAACGCATGTATCCTGGTGGCAAGCCGCCACTGTCGTTTAAAGAAATAGCAGATCGAATTCTCGATGTTGAGGGGAACACTGTACAGCCAAAACGTGGCGTCAACATCATCGAACAACTCACAAGGGTTTCTTCACCGGTTCAGCTTGATAACCTATTCAAGGTGTCTGACCCAGTTCCGGTTGAGAATGTGCGGCCTGATATTAGTTTTTCGGATAATTTGGAAGGTTATGCAGCGTCGCAGGGGACCGAAGTGGTCTGAACAACAGCTCTAAGCCAATGTCTTATGCAGACTCAGTTTGTGCAGCCAAGTCGGTTAAGGTAAATTTCAGGTTTCTTGAAAGCACTGATGCGCATGAGGGTTGTGATGTGGTGTTGCCTCGTGACTCTGTAAAAGTAGTTCAAGAGAAGTTAGCAAATACTCTTTATGGTTACTTCCTAGGGGACCGAGTTGCGTACCCGGTGGTGGATTATTTTGTGCGGACAAATTGGAAGAAGCATGGATTGCATAAATCCATGATGAATGCTAATGGATTCTTCTTTTTCAAGTTTGCTGATAAAGACGGGATGACGAATGTGCTGAAAGAAGGACCATGGATTATTCGAGGTCAGCCTATATTTCTTAATGTTTGGTCACCCACTTCAAAACTGGAAAAGAAGGAGGTCAAGAAATTGCAATTGTGGGTCAAAATCCATGATGTTCCGATTGCTGCGTATACGGAGGATGGTTTGAGTATGATAGCTACGGCTATTGGTGATCCGAAAATGTTGGACTTATACACCTCATCCATGTGTATGGATACTTGGGGAAGGAGTAGTTATGCTAGAGCGTTATTAGAAATCTCAGCCGATAATGATTTTAAAGAGGAGATAGTTATAGCGGTTCCTGACCTTGAAGGTGAAGGTTTTGTTAAACAAAAACTTTATGTGGAGTATGAATGGAGTCCTTATAGGTGTGCTCATGGTAAAGTGTTTGGCCATTCTGATGATACATGCCCGAGGCAGACTAGGAGGATTCCTAAGGAGCCGGTTAACATTCAGAAACAATATGAAGGGACTAATAGGCAGCAAGGGAAACAGCCGGTAATAGACAAGGATGGGTTTATGGATGTGGTTCGTAAGAAAGCGGCTAGGAAAACAGGTTTTCCTGTAAGCAAGCAGAAACAGAAGTTTGAGTATAGGCCGATTGGGCCCAAGACCAATCCATCGGCTCAACAATCGAATGTCGTTTCTAAGAATTCTTTCGAAGTTTTACGGGATAAGGGTATTCCTATGGGTCAGTCATCTAGTGGGGCTCATAATGATCAGCAAGACTCGGATGATGAGGAAGTCACAGAAGTATACAATGAAACAAATGGAGATATGACATCCTCGTCTGCAAGAGTAGGAGCAAGCACATATTCCTCAAAGTTTTACAATGGATAGATTGTCTCGGGGTCGTGTGAAGGGGCTGCCGGTTCTCGGCAATTTTATTTTTGATGATGGAGGATGATGTTTTGTTTTTGTTTATTTTATTTGTCTGCTAGATAGTCATTTTTGGTGTTTAGTAGACTAGGGTATGTGTTTTCATAGGTTCTTTGTTGGTTGGCTTTACATATATGGGGCATGTCCTATATATGAACTAGTGTGGAACTCTTCCTCACTACTTGTACTTATTTGCGGTTGTTTTATAATAGAATCACCGGGGTAACCCTTTACCCAAAAAAAAAATTTTGGCTTAAAGAAGTTCAGTTTTTGGGTCATATAGTTAACGAGCAGGGTATTCATGTGGATCCATCCAAAATTAAAGCAATTAAGGATTGGAATACACCAATGACACCAACAGAAATTCGTTCTTTTCCTGGTCTCGCTGGATATTATCGTCGATTTATTTCGAACTTCTCGAAGATCGCGGTTCCACTCACAGCTTTGACTCAGAAGAATAAGCCTTTTGAGTGGGGACCCAAGCAAGAAGAAGCGTTCCAAACGCTGAAACAGAAGCTGTGTGATGCTCATGTTCTATCCTTGCCCGAGGGAAACGATGATTTCGTTGTCTATTGTGATGCGTCGAATCTTGGCCTTGGTTGTGTTCTTATGCAACGAGGCAAGGTCATTGCATATGCATCAAGACAGCTGAAAGTTCACGAGAAGAACTACACGACTCATCATCTTGAGTTAGGTGCTGTGGTTTTTGCCCTAAAAATTTGGAGACACTATCTTTATGGCACGAAGTGTGTGGTTTTTACAGACCACAAAAGTCTCAGCACATTCTCAATCAGAAAGAGCTGAATATGAGGCAACGATGATGGGTTGAGCTCGTGAGCGATTACGATTGCGAAATTCGCTACCATCCTGGTAAGGCGAATGTCGTAGCCGATGCGCTTAGTCGAAAGGAGCGAGTCAAGTTTCATTCTGTTCAAACTCAATCTGATATCCAATCTCGTGTCCTTCAAGCTCGACGATCTTATGTAATCAAAGGCTTATTGAAATATGAGCTACCACTTCAACTAGAGCTTAAGCTCGAAGCGAAGGACGATGGTTTACTCTATTTTATGGATCGTTTGTGGATTCCGAAACAAGACGATCTTCGCACTTTAGTGATGGACGAATCTCATAAGTCTCGATATTCTATTCATCCTGGTGCTTTTAAAATGTACAAGGATCTTCGTACTCAGTTCTGGTGGCCTGGTATGAAGAAGGATATTGCCTTGTATGTATCGAAATGCCTAACTTGCCTTAAAGGCAAGGCTGAACATCAACGACCATCTGGTTTGCTTGTACAACCAGAGATACCGGTTTGGAAGTGGGAGAACATTGCGATGGATCTCATCACTAAATTTCCGCGTACATCTAAAGGTCACGATGCTATTTGGGTTGTTATCGATCGATTAACGAAGTCAGCTCATTTTATTCCGATTCGCTAGGATCTATATGCTGATAAACTTGCAAAGATTTATGTTGATGAAATTGTATCTCGACATGGTGTTCCTTTGGACATCATATCTGATCGTGATGCTCGATTTTCATCTCATTTTTAGAAGACCATGCAATCTGCTATGGGAACCCAACTAAATCTAAGCATTGCTTATCATCCCCAAACAGATGGACAATCTGAGAGGACGATTCAAACTTTGGAGGATATGCTTAGAGCATGCGTGATAGACTTTGGTGGTAATTGGGACTCTCATCTACCATTGATCGAGTTCTCTTACAACAATAGTTATCATGCTAGCATCAATATGGCACCGTTCGAAGCTCTTTACGGTCGTAAATGTCGTTCACCTGTCTGTTGGAATGAGATCGGTGAAGCTCAGCTTACTGGACCTGAGCTCATTCTGGAAACAACAGACAAAATCAAGAAAATTCGCGATAATCTTGTACCAGCTAGAAGCCGTCAAAAGAGTTATGCGGATATGCGACGCAAGCCCTTAGAATTTCAAGTCGGAGACCACATACATCTAAAGGTCACGATGCTATTTGGGTTGTTATCGATCGATGAACGAAGTCAGCTCATTTTATTCCGATTCGCGAGGATCTATCTGCTGACAAACTTGCAAAGATTTATGTTGATGAAATTGTATCTCGACATTGTGTTGCTTTGTACATCATATCTGATCGTGATGCTCGATTTTCATCTCATTTTTAGAAGACCATGCAATATGCTATGGGAACCCAACTAAATCTAAGCATTGCTTATCATCCCCAAACAGATGGACAATCTAAGAGGACGATTCAAACTTTGGAGGATATGCTTAGAGCATGCGTGATAGACTTTGGTGGTAATTGGGACTCTCATCTGCCGTTGATCGAGTTCTCTTACAACAATAGTTATCATGCTAGCATCAATATGGCACCGTTCGAAGCTCTTTACGGTCGAAAATGTCGTTCACCTGTCTGTTGGAATGAGATCGTTGAAGCTCAGCTTACTGGACCTGAGCTCATTCTGGAAACAACAGACAAAATCAAGAAAATTCGCGATAATCTTGTGACAGCTAGAAGCCGTCAAAAGAGTTATGCGGATATGCGACACAAGCCCTTAGAATTTCAAGTCGGAGACCATGTCCTACTCAAGGTGTCACCTTGGAAGGGAGTGGTGAGATTTGGAAAGAAAGGAAAACTTGCACCTCCAGAGCTTGGAAATATTCATCCGACTTTTCACGTGTCCAATTTGCGAAAGTGTTTAGCCGATACTAATCCTCACATTCCACTCGACGAAATTCAAGTTGATGAAACAATGCACTTTGTCGAGAAACCCGTGGAGATAACGGACCGTGCAGTCAAACAGTTGAAAAACAAACGGATTCGATTGGTCAACGTTCGCTGGGAGTCCAAACGTGGCCCAGAGTTTACTTGGGAACGTGAGGACCAAATGAAGGCGAAATATCCGCATTTGTTATCACAAGTTTCATCTAGTTAAAATTTCGGGACGAAATTTCCTAAAGTAGGGGAGACTGTGACAACTGTGCTCTATAATCGATGTATGATGTAAAAGAATGTTAATTATCAATAAAACAATGTGTTTTGGTGTTATTATGTGTGTATTTGTGTTTGATGATTTTACGATTTGATTCGAGTTCGATTTCAAGCTTTAAATCGCTTTCTGGAAAGTTATACGCAAACTGATGCGTAAACGCAGTCAGTTTAATGCGACAAACACTCCAGAATAGTGACATAGGATTAACATACCTTAAATAACCTTCACATAACTTAGAAATAAGTTTTGGATGGTTTGGTGTGTCAAAATCAAGTATGTTCAATCGCAGGGACTATTTGTGTCAAACTGCGAAACTATACCGATTTGTATACTAACGAACATTCCGGAACTTGATCATAAGTTAAACATACCCTAAATATCCTTTACATAGCTTAGAAATAGGCTTTGAGGGGTTCGGTATGCTAAAATAAACTTATTTGAACAATAGGGACTAAAAACGTCAAAAAGTGCATAAGTTTGCATTTTCGTGCATATCTTACGTTCTGAATATATCCGGACATCCAAAAATTTATGTAATCATTAAAATATTTTATTTTAGTGATTGGCATGATAAAATTCCATTCGTCGCATAATTTGGATCGTTTTTGCGTTCGTTACGACTTCCGTCGTAATTAACCAAACAACGCAACCGTATGACCAAACGAACCGACATCCGAGATGTTTTTGAGCATATTTTAAGTTCCCTATACTTTAACATCATTTTAGTTCCTTGAAATGAGGTTAACGGGGCTTAAACATGTCAAATATGCATCAAAACACAAGTTTTTCAAGTTCAGGGACCATTTTTGCAATTCTACCAAACTTGGCCAGGCGGACCGCGTAAGCTGAGGCTGCATATTACCCGGGGCGCGACAGCTTGTCAGGTCAGAAACATTGAATCTGGACTTGGGGCTTGTTTTTGATGGTTTTAATGGTTGTTTTGGGATACCATCTGCTAGTTTTTGCTAGTAATTCATGTCCCATGGTATTTGAATACCATTTGCCCACATGGATGGCCAGGATTGTTCCCTCTTTAGCAAGGAAAGATCTTAACGGTTTACCAAAAACTATATATACCCATGCCCTCTTTCATTATTCTTCACCCTTGATCATTTCAATGCTCTAAGTTTAAGCCTTTGCTTCATACCAGAGTTTTATAGATCAAGTTCTCCCTAGCTTGGACCCTTTGTAAGCTTCTTTCGTTCTTTTATTGCTTTTCGAGCATGAAAGTCAAACAGTGTTTGACTTTCTGCATTGACCAGTCTTTGGTCAACACAAAGTTCTTTTGAACTTTGCAACGTGAGCATAATTACGATGGTTATAGTCCCTTGTGACTATACCTACTGATTACCACGTGGACTATGCATAGTGACGAGTCGTAGTTTCGGTCAAAATGCGCATTTATGCGTATTTTACAACCAAACTACTCTTGGGTATCAAAACACTTTGTTTTGATATCAAAACCTGTTTTCTAACTTAGTTAAACATGTTTCAACATGTTTAGCTCGTCACTTTTAATTTAGTGCTTGTTTAGAGTCGTAAGTCAAGCGGTCTAAACCAACGCTTAGACTTTCGAACTCGACCCATTTGGTCGATCATTAGGATCCGACCAAGCATGTTTAGTGACCATAGTTGCATAGGGAATAACCTTCCGAGGTTATACCTTATGGTCTCCTAGTTTAAGTAGTTGTATGATAGGTAGTTTATATGCCTTAGGAAAATGACCAAAATGCCCTCTTCATGCATAATTGGATTTTAAGCATAAGTAACCTAACATTTGTCACCTAAACTGATTATGCAACCTATTTAAAGATGTTTAGGCATATAATACTTGTCATAGGACTAGTTTTGTGACACCCTAGGTTTTCCCGAGCAAATATCTTGTAATTAACATTTCGTGTGCGTATATTATTGAAAGAAAGCTAAGGATTTTCTGTGTTACTATGTGTTGTATGTATGTGCGATATATACATATATATGTGTGTACGTATGAGTGAACCGAGACCATGAACCTGACTCGAGACCACTCGGTCTCGAGTGAACATCGAGTGAACACTAAACGATTTGGGCCATGTGCAGTTGAGCCCATTCGGAACCCAATGGGGTGCACCAACCCAAAGCCAAGTATAAAACCCAAAACCCTAACCAATCTTGCCACTTTCGGGCAACCCACACTCACTCCCACACACTCTCCTTCTCTCTTTCTCACCTCACTCACTTTCTCTCACTAAAAACCCTAAAAACTCACAAATCAACTCCCAATCTCTCGGATTCAACAAGAGGTAGCTTGGAGCTCGGAGGCTAGCCATCGTTCACCACTCAAGGGCCTTATCGCAACCGTTTTTTCCCTCTTCCACTTCTTACACCATCCGGTTAGTGTTTTAATGTGTGACAAGGTGTGTGATTGATGAATGATGTGCATGTTTCTATATGGCTAAGTGGGTTAAAATGATTAGATGATTATTACGCTAGCTCGATGTTTAGTTGTGTGATAAATAACAATGGTTGAATGTTGATAGTAAATCCTATGCAAGTATGTATTGATCAGATATGTGGGATATAAGGACTAATAAGGATAACTAGGTTGTGACTATTGTGGTTTATGCTTATATTGATTTAATGAGGATATGTTCATGTTTTAATAAGAAATTGTTAGATAACATGCAAGGTGGTTAAGACAATAAGAGTGTGTATGTGTGTGCTTGTAATCCGAGGAATGTATGCTAGATTCAGGAGTCGATGATGCTGATTTGAGTATATGATAGGATAGGGTTGTTCGATTTATCAAGTTGCAAATTGATGAAAACCCTAAAAATGATGAACTTGTTGAACATGACATGAATATTTGAATATTGTGTGTTTGATCCATTTTGATCATATGTTAGACAAAGAAACATGTTATTGCAATCTGGTTGGCTAGTACATATTATCATGAAAACAAAATTCCATTGGATAGTACTTCTGGAACAGGTTCTAGAAGGATTCTTGTGCACATATCCGAGGTTGCGACTCGAGACTACGTGATTGCGACTCGAGACCGCCCGGTTGCGACTCGAGACTAAACCATGACAACTCGAGACCGCCCGGTTGCGACTCGAGACCGCCCGGTTGCGACTCGAGACCGCCCGGTTGCGACTCGAAACCAGACCATGACAAGTCGAAACCTCCGGTTACGACTCGCAACCAAAACATGACAACTCGAGACTACGGCGGTTGCGACTCGCAACCAAGACATGACAAGTCGAAACACCGGTTGCGACTCGAAACTGTGTGTTCTCGAGTCGAGACCTCCTGGTCTCGACTGGGCTGCTTGTCTCCGTTATTGGGCCAAGGACGTGTGGGCTGTGCATACCGTTCTATTTGGTTTCTGTGATGCTGTTAACTGTTAGTGTGATCTGATAGGCCCAATAACACTTATGATTTGTATGATAGTTGTGATGTTCACTGTTTCACTACTACGTATCAGAATAGGCCCGATAACTTGCTGGATGATCATGTGTTGTGTATGCTATGTGTTAGTTATGTGTAGATTATACGTGAATACTTGTACCCCAACTTGACCTGTATTGGTGACCATGCTAGGACGTGGTGACCAACGTGATTGACCAAGTAAACAACCTACCGAGCAACCCAAGGTGAGTTCACAACTAATAAAGCATGCGTTCCCGGTGGTTGGGAAACGGAAACTTAAGCAACGCTATCCCCTTGTAAGGGATACAAACCTACTTCTCTCCCCTTAAACGGGACTTTTAGTTAATTACTGTTTATACTGGATGCAACAAGCAACACTAAACAAAACTCTATCACTCAAGTCCTCACTTCTTAATACCGATTAGTCGCCGGGGTCCGGCGAACGGGTTATTAGTTGATAGCGCTATTTAGGTCTCACCAACCTCACACCGTGCCCGCGTATGGGATCGGGCGTGAACTAATGTACTCTGGCAACCGTCAATGATGATAGAACATTGACAAACGGGGCACTCTACGAAAACGTACGGATGAATAGTATTCGGTATTGTAAAAACAGTTTAGTCGCTTACTTGTGGGGTAGCTCCCCATCGCATGTATAAACGGATAAATTAACTGGTGAAACAAGTTTTTGGAAATTAAAACTGGACATCTCGTGAACTCGCCAACAATCTTTGTTGATACCCTACTGCATGCTTTGCAGGTACCCAGTGACTCAGGAGTTTGCAGCTTGGGAAGTGTAGTGGTCGC
Organism: Helianthus tuberosus; assembly: GCA_030545235.1. Taxonomy (NCBI): domain Eukaryota; kingdom Viridiplantae; phylum Streptophyta; class Magnoliopsida; order Asterales; family Asteraceae; genus Helianthus; species Helianthus tuberosus. The sequence goes on from CM060351.1 coordinate 104,536,765, forward strand.
CTAAACCCGCATGTTGGGTTCTAATTAATTTGAACTATGAACTTTGTTTAAACTATTTTACCTATGCTTCCGCTACTTACTTAACTGTTATTTGAACCTAAACATTTGAACTTTAAACTATGGTGTTTACTAACCATTACGGTTGGTGATCATTCTTACTATTATCCAATGCTCAGTATAATTGGTGGCTGGATCCTGGTCAGTCACGCCTCCAAGCGGTAGTACTCCGCAGGTGGATTTTGGGGGTGTGACAGATTGGTATCAGAGCCATTGGTTATAGTGAACTTGGTTTTAAGAAGGAAAGTCTTTTTGAGAAAAACCAGACTATAACCCGTGACTCGTGACGACACTACACTCCAAGGGCAAGACTCGGCATACTAGACCTCGTAGCTCGGACTTGTGTTTACTTGCTTGTTTATCTTATATTGACTGCTCTACTATACATACTAGTGTGCCTAATTAGATAGATACACATCTCTCTTCTGTCTTATTCTCGCTACGTTACGACATCACACTCATACTGTGTTTTCTGGCTATGAAGACAATGAGTGGACGCGGAAGAGGAAGCGTTAACATGACTCAGGCTCAATTCGCTAACTTGCTCAACACGGTGGCTGCAGCTTTCGCAGCTCACCCTGGAGGTCAGCCTGCGCCCGCGCAGCCACATGTTTGTACTTTTAAAACCTTCATGGATGGCAAGCCTCTCCCTTTCAACGGCACTGAGGGTGCCATAGGCCTTCTGCACTGGATTGAAAAGGCCGAAGCTGTCTTTGCTGTCTGTGAGTGTCCCCCTGCTAACTGGGTAAAGTTCGCGACTGGTACGCTTGAGGGGAACACACTTTCATGGTGGAAAGCACAGATTCAGATGCTTGGTCTGGAAACTGCTAATGCTACTGCGTGGGAAGATTTCAAGGACATGATCAAAGAGGAATACTGTCACAGGGATGACATCCACAAGCTCGAGAACGAGTACTATGCGCTCAAGATGGTTGGATCAGAGATTGAGACCTACACCAAGCAGTCCAACGACTATGCTGCACTTTGCCCAAACATGTCCCGACCTATGTACCGAAGGATTGAATTGTACATCAAAGGCTTGGTCCCTGAAATCAGAAGTCATGTGACCTCAGCCAACCTCAATACCATACAGCCCGTGGTTCGTCTTGCTCACAAACTCACCAATCAGGCTGTGGAAGAGGGCAAGCTGCCCAAGAGGATCGGTGCTACTGCTGGAACTTCTGGCGATAACAAGCGAAAGTGGGATGGAAGTCAGGGAAAGGATGCTAACCCCACTCAGGCCCCAGTTCAACAAAGGAAGACTGAAAGCAACAAGGGCCCTCAGCAACAGGGTGGCTATCGAGGAAACCACCCTAAGTGTAACAAATGTAACCGACATCACAGTGGGCCATGTGGAAAAGGTCAGTGTCAGCGATGCAACAAGATGGGGCACGAAGCCAAAGACTGCCGAAGCCAATTCCCAGCTAGGCAGAATCAGCAACAACCACAGCAACAGCAGCAACAAGGAAACAACCGTGGATGCTTCAAGTGTGGAGCAACGGGGCACATGCGAAAGGATTGCCCTGAACTGAATCAAAACAACAACAATCAGGGTGCTGGGAACAATAACAACAATGCTGGAAATGGTGCTAGAGGAAAAGCTTTTGTGATTGGAGCTGGGGAAGCAAGGAATGACCCCAACGTTGTGGCGGGTAAGTTCCTACTTAATGATCGTTATGTTTCCGTACTATTTGATTCCGGAGCAGATGCTAGTTATGTATCCCTACGTATTAGAAAGAAACTTAAGCTCACTCTTACGCCGCTAAGCTCTAAGCACACCGTTGAAATAGCTAATGGTAGAAACCTCGAGGCCTCACACATAATTCGTGACTGCAAATTAGAGTTGTCTGGTCAGACCTTCTGTATCGATCTCTTCCCCATCATTCTTGGAAGCTTCGACGTCATCATTGGTATGGATTGGTTATCCAAACATCGAGCCGAAATCCTCTGCCAAGAGAAAGCTATTCGTATTCCCCGTCCCCCTGGCAAACCTCTTATAGTTCAAGGCGACAAGAGCGGAGAAGTCACGGGCATCATTTCATTCTTAAAGGCCCAGAAGTATCTACGAAAAGGGCACACCGCTATCTTAGCACTCATTACCGACACACAGAAAATGGAAAACAGGATTGAAGATTTTCCAGTTGTACGCGACTATCCTGAGGTATTCCCGGAGGAACTACCTGGACTCCCTCCTCACCGTCAGGTCGAATTTCAAATCGAGCAAGCTCCCGGAGCAGCGCCTATAGCTCGTGCACCTTATCGATTAGCCCCCGCGGAGCTCAAGGAGCTTTCTACTCAACTACCAGAACTTTTGGACAAAGGTTTTATCAGTCCTAGTTCATCACCCTGGGGAGCCCCAGTGCTCTTCGTCAAAAAGAAAGATGGCTCATTCCGAATGTGCATTGACTACCGCGAACTTAACAAGGTTACCATCAAGAATCGTTATCCACTTCCCCGTATCGACGACCTGTTCGACCAGCTGCAAGGGTCGAGCTATTATTCCAAGATCGATCTGCGATCGGGTTATCACCAGCTGAGAGTCCGCGATGAGGACATCTCTAAGACTGCTTTCAGAACCCGCTATGGTCACTACGAATTCCTTGTTATGCCTTTCGGAATGACCAACGCACCTGCAATCTTCATGGATCTCATGAACCGAGTATGCAAACCCTACCTCGATAAGTTCGTAATCGTGTTTATCGACGACATCCTAATCTACTCGAAGAGCCAAGAGGAGCATGAACAACACCTACGTCTTATTCTCGAACTCCTTCGCAATGAGCAACTGTACGCCAAATTCTCGAAATGTGATTTCTGGCTTAGAGAAGTCCATTTCCTTGGGCACATCGTCAATCAGGAAGGGATTCATGTTGACCCTGCTAAGATTGAATCCATTAAGAATTGGCCTGTACCCAAGACTCCGACCGAAGTTCGCCAATTCTTGGGATTGGCAGGATACTATCGAAGATTTATCAAGGGATTCTCTAAGATCGCTCAACCACTTACGACACTCACCCAAAAGGGTGTTGCTTACAAATGGAGTGATGCTCAGGAATCTGCCTTCCAGGAACTAAAGAAGAACCTTTGTAGTGCTCCTATCCTCTCCTTACCCGAAGGTACCGACGACTTCGTCATTTACTGCGACGCTTCTATTCAAGGACTTGGCTGCGTATTGATGCAACGCGAGAAGGTTATTGCTTACGCCTCGCGACAACTCAAGGTCCACGAACGGAACTATACGACGCATGACTTAGAATTTGGAGCTGTGGTCTTCGCGCTCAAGCTTTGGAGACACTACTTGTACGGCACCAAGTGCACGATTTACACTGATCACAAGAGTCTCCAGCACATAATGGGACAAAAGGAGTTGAATATGCGGCAACGCCGATGGGTCGAACTCCTAAATGACTACGAGTGTGCAATCAAATATCACCCAGGCAAGGCTAATGTGGTAGCCGATGCCCTCAGCAGAAAGGAGACCAAACCCAAGCGTATTCGTGCCTTACAGCTCACTATCCACTCGAACCTCTCTAATCAAATTCGGAATGCTCAGGTTGAAGCATTGAAAGCCGAGAACATCAGGGCTGAGTCCCTGCGAGGATCGAGACAACGATTGGAACAAAAAGAAGACGGCGCCTACTACGTAGCCGGGCGCATATGGGTTCCGCTTTATGGAAATTTACGTGACCTTGTGATGGATGAAGCCCATAAGTCCCGTTACTCAGTACATCCAGGTTCAGATAAGATGTACCACGACTTGAGGGCTACCTATTGGTGGCCTGGCATGAAAGCCCACATAGCAACCTATGTCAGAAAATGTTTAACTTGTGCAAGAGTCAAGGCTGAGTATCAGAAACCATCAGGCCTACTCCAACAGCCAGAGATCCCGCAATGGAAATGGGAGCAGATTTCCATGGATTTTGTTACTAGCCTGCCTAGGTCTCAACGCGGAAATGACACTATTTGGGTAATAGTGGATCGCTTAACTAAGTCTGCACACTTTTTGGCTATCAAAGAAACAGACAAGTTCTCTACCCTGGCAGAGGTATACTTAAAAGAAGTTGTTTCGAAGCACGGAGTGCCTACCTCTATTATTTCTGATCGAGATGCGCGTTTTACTTCTGAGTTGTGGCAAGCCATGCACAAATCTTTTGGCTCACGCTTAGACATGAGCACCGCTTATCATCCGCAAACGGATGGGCAGTCTGAACGCACCATCCAAACCCTCGAAGACATGCTTAGGGCATGCGTGATCGATTTTGGCAAGAATTGGGAGAAGCGCCTACCGTTGGTGGAATTCTCCTACAACAACAGCTACCACACCAGCATTCAGGCAGCACCCTTTGAGGCATTGTACGGTCGTAAATGTCGATCGCCTCTCTGCTGGGCGGAGGTTGGTGACAGCCAGATCACAGGCCCGGAACATGTAGTCGACACCACAGAAAAGATTGCCCAGATTAGGCAACGCATGGCGGCAGCTCGTGACCGTCAAAAGCACTACGCTGACAAAGATAGGAAACCGCAGGAGTTCCAGGTCGGTGAACGGGCTCTACTTAAGGTCTCACCCTGGAAGGGTGTGGTTCGTTTTGGAAAACGGGGCAAGCTTAATCCAAGATATGTCGGACCCTTTGAAGTTACCGAAAAGATCGGTACGGCCGCTTACAGATTGAATCTGCCTGAAGAACTGAGTGCTGTGCACAACGTCTTCCACGTGTCTAATCTGAAGAAGTGTCTGTCAGATGAAACACTCATCATTCCTTTCAAGGAACTCACTATTGACGAACAGCTACACTTTACTGAGGAACCGGTTGAGATCACGGATCGTGAGATCAAAACCCTCAAACGTAGCCAGATACCTCTCGTGCGAGTTCGTTGGAACTCACGCCGTGGCCCAGAATTTACCTGGGAGCGGGAAGACCAGATGAAGCGCAAGTATCCCCAACTGTTCCCAAGTGAAACTTCCAGCACTGAAGCTACGACCGAATTTCGGGACGAAATTCCAAATTAACGGGGGGATGATGTGACACCCCGTTGAAATGTTCTCATTTACACTAGCTTGTCAGTGGCTGCCTTAACTTTCGGGACGAAAGTTCTTAAAACTTGGGGATAATGTGACACCCTAGGTTTTCCCGAGCAAATATCTTGTAATAAACATTTCGTGTGCGTATATTATTGAAAGAAAGCTAAGGATTTTCTGTGTTACTATGTGTTGTATGTATGTGCGATATATACATATATATGTGTGTACGTATGAGTGAACCGAGACCATGAACCTGACTCGAGACCACTCGGTCTCGAGTGAACATCGAGTGAACACTAAACGATTTGGGCCATGTGCAGTTGAGCCCATTCGGAACCCAATGGGGTGCACCAACCCAAAGCCAAGTATAAAACCCAAAACCCTAACCAATCTTGCCACTTTCGGGCAACCCACACTCACTCCCACACACTCTCCTTCTCTCTTTCTCACCTCACTCACTTTCTCTCACTAAAAACCCTAAAAACTCACAAATCAACTCCCAATCTCTCGGATTCAACAAGAGGTAGCTTGGAGCTCGGAGGCTAGCCATCGTTCACCACTCAAGGGCCTTATCGCAACCGTTTTTCCCTCTTCCACTTCTTACACCATCCGGTTAGTGTTTTAATGTGTGACAAGGTGTGTGATTGATGAATGATGTGCATGTTTCTATATGGCTAAGTGGGTTAAAATGATTAGATGATTATTACGCTAGCTCGATGTTTAGTTGTGTGATAAATAACAATGGTTGAATGTTGATAGTAAATCCTATGCAAGTATGTATTGATCGGATATGTGGGATATAAGGACTAATAAGGATAACTAGGTTGTGACTATTGTGGTTTATGCTTATATTGATTTAATGAGGATATGTTCATGTTTTAATAAGAAATTGTTAGATAACATGCAAGGTGGTTAAGACAATAAGAGTGTGTATGTGTGTGCTTGTAATCCGAGGAATGTATGCTAGATTCAGGAGTCGATGATGCTGATTTGAGTATATGATAGGATAGGGTTGTTCGATTTATCAAGTTGCAAATTGATGAAAACCCTAAAAATGATGAACTTGTTGAACATGACATGAATATTTGAATATTGTGTGTTTGATCCATTTTGATCATATGTTAGACAAAGAAACATGTTATTGCAATCTGGTTGGCTAGTACATATTATCATGAAAACAAAATTCCATTGGATAGTACTTCTGGAACAGGTTCTAGAAGGATTCTTGTGCACATATCCGAGGTTGCGACTCGAGACTACGTGATTGCGACTCGAGACCGCCCGGTTGCGACTCGAGACTAAACCATGACAACTCGAGACCGCCCGGTTGCGACTCGAGACCGCCCGGTTGCGACTCGAAACCAGACCATGACAAGTCGAAACCTCCAGTTACGACTCGCAACCAAAACATGACAACTCGAGACTACGGCGGTTGCGACTCGCAACCAAGACATGACAAGTCGAAACACCGGTTGCGACTCGAAACTGTGTGTTCTCGAGTCGAGACCTCCTGGTCTCGACTGGGCTGCTTGTCTCCGTTATTGGGCCAAGGACGTGTGGGCTGTGCATACCGTTCTATTTGGTTTCTGTGATGCTGTTAACTGTTAGTGTGATCTGATAGGCCCAATAACACTTATGATTTGTATGATAGTTGTGATGTTCACTGTTTCACTACTACGTATCAGAATAGGCCCGATAACTTGCTGGATGATCATGTGTTGTGTATGCTATGTGTTAGTTATGTGTAGATTATACGTGAATACTTGTACCCCAACTTGACCTGTATTGGTGACCATGCTAGGACGTGGTGACCAACGTGATTGACCAAGTAAACAACCTACCAAGCAACCCAAGGTGAGTTCACAACTAATAAAGCATGCGTTCCCGGTGGTTGGGAAACGGAAACTTAAGCAACGCTATCCCCTTGTAAGGGATACAAACCTACTTCTCTCCCCTTAAACGGGACTTTTAGTTAATTACTGTTTATACTGGATGCAACAAGCAACACTAAACAAAACTCTATCACTCAAGTCCTCACTTCTTAATACCGATTAGTCGCCGGGGTCAGGCGAACGGGTTATTAGTTGATAGCGCTATTTAGGTCTCACCAACCTCACACCGTGCCCGCGTATGGGATCAGGCGTGAACTAATGTACTCTGGCAACCGTCAATGATGATAGAACATTGACAAACGGGGCACTCTACGGAAACGTACGGATGAATAGTATTCGGTATTGTAAAAACAGTTTAGTCGCTTACTTGTGGGGTAGCTCCCCATCGCATGTATAAACGGATAAATTAACTGGTGAAACAAGTTTTTGGAAATTAAAACTGGACATCTCGTGAACTCGCCAACAATCTTTGTTGATACCCTACTGCATGCTTTGCAGGTACCCAGTGACTCAGGAGTTTGCAGCTTGGGAAGTGTAGTGGTCGCCTAAACCCGCATGTTGGGTTCTAATTAATTTGAACTATGAACTTTGTTTAAACTATTTTACCTATGCTTCCGCTACTTACTTAACTGTTATTTGAACCTAAACATTTGAACTTTAAACTATGGTGTTTACTAACCATTACGGTTGGTGATCATTCTTACTATTATCCAATGCTCAGTATAATTGGTGGCTGGATCCTGGTCAGTCACGCCTCCAAGCGGTAGTACTCCGCAGGTGGATTTTGGGGGTGTGACAAGTTTGACGTCTCGAACGCGCTTTAGCGCGAACGACGCGTTAAAGCAGCGTAAGCTACCTTAATGGGCCGTAACGGGTCGAAAGCACTTAGGATAGGTTCCGATCTAGAATGTAGACTTTGTTAAACCATATCACATGAGTTCCAATACTCATTTGGTTTACAAGACCTTATTCTGTCCGATCTTCCGATTTAGGTGTCGATTTATTTACTAGTGATTCGATTACTAGGTGCTGCTTGAGTTTCCTTGATTTGCCTGTGCTTGTTGAGTTCTTTAGAATGAGGATACTTTACACTTCGATGTGAGTACATAGTTCCCCTATTTTACTGTTTTCAATTGTTTTGGGGTGATTCATATGTATTAAAACGATTTCGATATTTTAACGATGGTTTCAAAAACGATTAAAATGGTTTATATTAAACTAATAACGATTTTGATAATGTGAACAAACTTGATGGTTGTAGTTACATAACAAATAACATTGATTAACATTGATCAAGCCGACCAGTATTAGGTTATGGTACCATAGGATCTGATAAATCCCGTTATCAGACTACACCCATGGTTATGTGTGGGAGCTATGTAGGTAACGACCGAATCTGTGATTGTTAACTTACACTTTGGTGGTTTGTTAATGCGAGTTTCGAGATAATCGAGTCACGAAGGTTTGGATGTTATTAGCGAGACGACCAAAAGTAGTTTCAGAATTAAAACTAGTTAAACGATTTGAAACGAGTTAAACGATTTGAAACGAGGTAAACGATTTGAAATGATTTAAACGAGATAAACGATTTGAACAAACGATTGGTTTTGGGTTGTGATTAGGTAATGGGATGGGTGTAGTATGATAAAAGCATGGGAAACGATTTTGAAACGATGTTGGGAAACGATGCTGGTACATCTTATATATAAGTTCTTATATCATATTACATTCTGTGTCATTATTTAGCTCACTTGGGAAACGATTTTGAAACGATGTCACTCAACGAGGTTTTCTAAATGATATAAACCATACGAGTTTTGTAACGAGAACAATTTACGATTTGGTTTGCTTAAACAAATGTTTTGGGTTAAGAATCATGGCTACGAGATTTTATAAACTATAACCAACATGATTTGAGTTGGTTAATTATGTTGCAATACACTTTTAAAACGAGGTTTGTACTTTTGACTCTTGTAGTCTAATGAGGTACTGCAACATATAAACGAGCCATGAATCCGACACTCTCACAAAACCTATGTGCTCGCCAGCATTTTTTTGCTGACTTTGTTTTTACATATGTTTCAGGTGATGTTGCATGATGTTGATTGCTAGAATGCATGATTCACATAGTATCTGGACGAGGCCTTGGTGACATAATAACTATGACAGACTATATGTAACTTGTTTGTTTGGTTTTAAGACAATGTAAATTATCAAATAAATTAATAAAACGAAACTTTTGTATCCATGGTTGTGAAACAATAATTCTGTTACAACACTCCGCGAAGTTTCCGCCGCGGTTTCGTTGTTTTAACGCGGTCGGGGTGTGACAGAAGAGTTGGTATCAGAGCCAATGGTTATAGGGAATTGGGTTATTAGTAATGCTTTGACCTAGACTATAACTTTCTAGGACCCTAACGCAAGTCTCCTTGCGTTTAGATTTAAAACAATACCGTCACCTATCCTTAGGTGATAACCACAACGAAAACACAATAACAAATCCGCTTCGAAAATTACTAATCTATTCTTGGATGATTTATTATAAGGTTTTGAACCCTCTCAGTTTTCAAAATCTCGTCAAAGTTTGGGTCTAAATAATGTGAACACGTGCAAACTGGAAGGGTGAATGCCTGTACCCTGAGTTTTCTGTCTAAGGCTAGAGTGTTCGTACAAATCCGCAGTATCGGACCAGTCACTCTTATCTGGGAACTCTTGGGGTGAGTGTTCACTTATAGGCGAGCATGTCTTCAGTGATACATTATATTGACCCATTTACTTTTATTAGTCACCGCGTGTCGTTTGTTTGTTCGAGGTAACAAACGAATGATCACCTTCCTTGTGTTTTGTCGATGTTTTCAATACCTCTTTTATTTTTCCAATTGTCGACCTCACTCGTTTCTCATGTTTCCTTGGTCTTTTTAGACAATGCCTCCTCGATGTGATGCACAACCTCAAACCAATGAAGAAGTCGCAGCCCTTGTCGCTCAGCAAATGGCTGTAGTGCTTCCGAACATAGTAACCCCGATCCATCAATTATACAACAACAATAATAACAATAATGCTCAGTGTAGTTTCAAGAACTTCAATTCGGCTAAACCATTGAAGTTTTCTGGGTCTCAAGGAGCAACCGCGCTCCTGCAATGGTTCGAAAGTTTGGAAAGCACATTCAGACATGTGCAATGTACGAATGAGCGTAAGGTTGAGTTTGCATCAAGTGTGTTCGAGAAGCGTGCTCTTACATGGTGGAACAGTGTGATGCGTGATGGGGGTGCCGATGTGGCGATGGTACAAACTTGGGAAGAGCTCCGAGCTCTCATGATGAGAGAGTTCTATCCCCGTTACGAGATTCGAGCTTTAGAACGAGAATTCGATGATTTGAAACAAGATGGGGGAGAACACCGTGCGTATACGGATCGTTATGAGGAGCTTAGCTTGTTGTGTCCTACAATGGTTACCCCGTTGGAGAAAGCGATAGAGAGGTATGTCACACCCCCAAAATCCACACGCGGAGTATCACCGCTTGGAGGCGTGACTGACCAGGATCAAGCCACCAATCATATTGAACAATGTAAATAGTAAGTGTAATTCAACCAAGCAATATGAAAGGTGTTCCCAAAAACCAAAGTATAGTATCAATGTTTAGCGGAAGCATAAATGTAAAACCCAACATAAGTATTAAGTTCACAAAGTGTAAATGTTTATCATGGAACTCAACAGTCCATGTGCCCACAACGATCGCGCCTCCCGTGCAAGCTCCATGAGTACCTATGGTCCTGCAAGGCATGTAACAGAGAGTCAACAACTAGTTGAGCGAGTTCACAGTTGGTTGTTTGGTTGTAGTAATTGTATTGTAAACCATATGTTCATTTAGTAACCCATATATCGTATGTACTTGAATCGCAGTCTCCTAGACATGTGTGCGAAGATTAGTGGGGGTTTCCCATGTTTTCTAGACTAGGTATATTTGTATCGCAGCCCACCCGGCATGTGTGCGAAGTTTAGAGTATGGTTCGCAGCCATTCCAGGCATGTGTGCGAAGATTAGTTCTATTATCGCAGCCATTCCCGGCGTGTGTGCGAAGAGAAGTATCACTAGTCTAGCAGTATCTACCAATGACCTTCCTCTCCCGAGGCCTATGGTATGTAATTCCGATAACAATGTAAGCATAAGTAATCATCCAAACCCATTCCCAACCCCAGGAATCCCATGCCTTGGTAAGAGTGTGAACTCACCTTGGTTTGCTCGGTATGTCTATTTATGTATTCACGTTGATCAATCAAGTCCTAGCATGATTATCAAAGCCAATCAGTTCACATGGGTCCAGGCCATATAGTTTCTTACTCACATTACACAAGTAGCACACATGTATTTCACTTTTTATCATGCAAGTCACAATAACAAATCATATCATAACACAATCCACTAATTCACACAAAATCAAGTACTCATGTCACACATCCATTCATGCACCTGTCGTGACACAAAGTGTGTGACCCGTCATGCCATATTAACCCGTTCACTACTAAGGCCCAAGACACATGTATTTTTAGTGGTGTGTTTTAAATCAACTAATGCAGCCCAACTAGTAGACCGGGTATATTGTGCGACCTAGTAACCAGAAAGCCCAAATCAGCTTTGTATCAAACTGTGTGGCCCAGCATCAGCCCGAATACGCGTGCGGCCCGGCACAGATGACCCCGGCCATGAGTGCAGCCCACTCGCTCACATGGCCCAACTACTTACTTGTTTACACATGAGGCCCAATGTGACATGTTATCTAATAAGTGTCTGTGTGCGTGCGGGTGGTCCACCGAAAATTGTACGACTTATGTTTTAAGTATACTCGTTCAAAATCAAATCATGGCCCAAATAATCTAGTACCCAGCCCGAAATTCAGTACATCGCCCTTAACAGAACACATACATTTGATCGGCCATTAATCAAATGAATGGTTGACAGGTGTTTGTTGGTATTAATTGTTCAAACAGAGGTCCATGTGAACATGTGAGTTCAGTTCTCGGTGCATATGATTTGAATCAAGGTTGCATTGATGACAATTAATTCAAGAGATAAGGGTTTAATAGGTTTGGTCCAATTAGACATCCTTGTTGTCAGATGGTGCGTTAAAATCAATTGCATTCACATATTACTAGATGTCAAGTATTTCAATGATTAGTGGGTCCGAAATCCACCTGGCCGAAATCCCTTTGGGGGATGAAATCACTTTGGCCGAAATCACCAAGGTGATTTCGTTGAGCCTAAGATGTGACGAAAACAATAGTGTTTTCGTTGGTAAAATCATCATCAACAACAGCAGGTTGCGTAACAATAACAAATCTTAATCATCACTTATCAGATTCAACCATTTGTACGAACAATCGGTCAAACAGTAGCTAAATCATTCGATTAGATATTTACTCATCTGTATTATCAGGATTAACATCCGACAACATCATAGTGTTTAACATATGACAGGATATCTAGTTTATGCATTCATCAACCGACTATCTACGATCCCTTTATCTCTAAGATTTACAATCACCATTAAAAAAAACAACGATCTAAACATTTATTCATCAATCATAATCAGATCATAAGATCATAATACCTCGCAGTAGCAGTTAATATAAGATACCAACAAACAATTCATGATGATTTCAAACAATTATATATCAATAGTGGATTACTAACCTAAACAGAGAAGACAATACTTCGATCGGTGTGCGAGACTCGAGTGCTCGGAACTGCCGTCGGGTTTCAAAAGTGGGCGAGAGAAAATGTGAGAGGTGATTAGGGTTTTTGGTAGTTGCTTTCATCGCGTACAGGTTAAGTACAAGCCTTTTAATTAATCACTACTGGGCCAAAGCCCATTTGGTTTTCATTGGCCCCTTAATAGATGAAAACACTTAGTGTTTTCGTGAGGTGTGTGGGTCTTTGACAAAAATTCCATCTTATTGTTTTTAATTATAAAAATCAAATAATCAAAACAATATGTACAGCATCTACACACACAACATGTACATTACAAACTACAATCAACACGTATACTGCTCATCAAGTATTTATAAAACACACTTGCAAATAAATACAAGGTTAAAACGGATAGAGACCTTGAAAACTCGGGTTGTCACAAGGTATATCGATGGTTTACCCGATTCTGTGCAAGACATTGTGACCGGCAGTAATCCTACTACTGTCCGTCAAGCGATCGAATTGGTTGCAACCCTGACTGAGTCTCAAGTCAGGAACGGTAAACTGACCCGAAAAGGCGACAAGAAGAAGTCAGCTGATTCTGCACAAGAAAAGGGTAAGGGAAAGAAAATGGGTGAGTCTTCTAAGAAGTCGAGGAAGCACAAGGCTTCCCAGAACTTTGTAGTCACTGCACAGAATGCTCAGAACCCACCAGCCCTACCTTCTGCGAAGAAGCAATATGCTGGTACCGCACCTTACTGTGCTCGATGCAACGGTCATCATGTTGCCCAACAGGCCTGTAAGCAGTGCACTACATATGGTAAACTTAGGCATCTGGCCAACATTTGTCGTTTGGGCCAGAATCAAGCTGCTCAGGTTCCAGCACAAGTTCAAGGGAATGCTGCGAGATTCCCACCTGGTTCGTGTTATAATTGCGGAGAAATGGGTCATTTCCGCAACAACTGTCCGAGGTTGGTAAATGCGAATGTCAACCCGAATGCCAACACGAACGCGAATGTGAATCCCGCTCGTAGACGAGCATTCAATCTGAACACAAACGAGGCTCGAGCTGACAACGAGGTTGTTAACGGTACGTTCCTTGTTAACAATCAACTTGCATCTGTTCTTTTCGATTCTTGTGCCGATAGGAGTTTTGTTTCGTTATCTTTTGAGCCTTTACTTGCGATACCTAGAACTAAACTTAGGAAACCCTTATCTGTCAAAGTTGCGACAGGTAAACCTCTTGTACTCGATTCCGTTATTCGTGGTTGTCAATTGAACCTCGATAACCATCTTTTTCTTATTGTCCTCACACCGATGCAACTTGGGAGTTTCGACATTATCGTGGGGATGGATTGGTTAACCAAACATCATGCTGAGGTGGTTTGTTTCGATAAAATCGTTCGTATTCCTCTTTCGTCTGGCGATGTTCTGGAAGTTCGTGGCGAGAAACCATCTGTTGGTTTGAAACTCATGTCGTGTACGAAAGCCCGAAGTTATTTACGAAAGGGATATGTTGCTTTCCTGGCACATGTCACCGAGGAGAAAGGCAAGAACAAGAGTATTCAGGATATTCCAATTGTTCGGGATTATCCTGAGGTGTTTCCTGATGAACTGCCTGGTTTGCCTCCAGTTCGTCAAGTCGAGTTTCATATTGATCTTGTACCTAATGCTAACCCGATTGCGAAAGCACCTTATCGTCTTGCACCGTCGGAGATGCAAGAGTTATCGAAATAGTTTCAAGAGTTATCTGATAAAGGATTCATCCGTCCGAGTTATTCACCGTGGGGTGCTCCTGTCCTCTTAGTGAAAAAGAAAGATGGATCTTTTCAAATGTGTATCGATTATCGTGAGCTTAATAAGCCTACCATCAAGAATCGATATCCCCTACCTCGAATCGATGATCTCTTTGATCAACTGCAAGGTGCTACCTGTTTTTCCAACATCGATCTGCGTTCTGGGTATCATCAACTTCGTTTTCTCGAAGAAGATATTTCCAAAACTGCCTTCCGCACGAGATATGGGCACTACGAGTTCACTGTCATGCCTTTTGGTTTGACGAATGCCCCAGCTATCTTCATGGACTTAATGAATAGGGTCTGTAAACCTTATTTAGACAAGTTCATCATTGTGTTCATCGACGGTATTCTCAATTATTCGAAGTCTCGAGCCGATCACGGGCAACACCTTCATTTGACATTGGAACTCCTGAAGAAGGAACAACTTTTTGCTAAATTCTCCAAGTGTGAATTTTGGCTTAAAGAAGTTCAGTTTTTGGGTCATATAGTTAACGAGCAGGGTATTCATGTGGATCCATCCAAAATTGCAGCAATTAAGGATTGGAATACACCAACGACACCAACAGAAATTCGTTCTTTTCTTGGTCTCGCTGGATATTATCGTCGATTTATTTCAAACTTCTCGAAGATCGCGGTTCTACTCACTGCTTTGACTCAGAAGAATAAGCCTTTTGAGTGGGGACCCACCCAAGCAAGAAAAAGCATTCCAAACGCTGAAACAGAAGCTGTGTGATGCTCCTGTTCTATCTTTGCCCAAGGGAAATGATGATTTCGTTGTCTATTGTGATGTGTCGAATCTTGGCCTTGGTTGTGTTCTTATGCAACGAGGTAAGGTCATTGCATATGCGTCAAGACAGCTGAAAGTTCACGAGAAGAACTACACGACTCTTGATCTTGAGTTAGGTGCTCTGGTTTTTGCCCTAAAAATTTAGAGACACTATCTTTATGGCATGAAGTGTGTGGTTTTCACAGACCACAAAAGTATCCAGCACATTCTCAATCAGAAAGAGCTGAATATGAGGCAACGATGATGGGTTGAGCTCTTGAGCGATTACGATTGCGAAATTCGCTACCATCCTGGTAAAGCGAATGTCGTAGCCGATGCGCTTAGTCGAAAGGAGCGAATTAAGCTTCATTCTGTTCAAACTCTATCTGATATCCAATCTCGTGTCCTTCAAGCTCAACGATCTTGTGTAATCAAAGGCTTATTGAAATATGAGCTACCACTTCAACTTGAGCTTAAGCTCGAAGCGAAGGACGATGGTTTACTCTATTTTATGGATCGTTTGTGGATTCCGAAACAAGACGATCTTCGCACTTTAGTGATGGACGAATCTCACAAGTCTCGATATTCTATTCATCCTGGTGCTGATAAAATGTACAAGGATCTTTGTACTCAGTTCTGGTGGCCTGCTATGAAGAAGGATATTGCCTTGTATGTATCGAAATGCCTAACTTGCCTTAAAGTCAAGGCTGAACATCAACGACCATCTGGTTTGCTTGTACAACCAGAGATACCGGTTTGGAAGTGGGAGAACATTGCGATGGATCTCATCACTAAATTGCCGCGTACATCTAAAGGTCACGATGCTATTTGGGTTGTTATCGATCGATTAACGAAGTCAGCACATTTTATTTCGATTCACGAGGATCTATCTGCTGATAAACTTGCAAAGATTTATGTTGACGAAATTGTATCTCGACATGGTGTTCCTTTGGACATCATATCTGATCGTGATGCTCGATTTTCATCTCCTTTTTAGAAGACCATGCAATCTGCTATGGGAACCCAACTAAATCTAAGCACTGCTTATCATCCCCAAACAGATGGACAATCTGAGAGGACGATTCAAACTTTGGAGGATATGCTTAGAGCTTGCGTGATAGACTTTGGTGGTAATTGGGACTCTCATCTACCATTGATCGAGTTCTCTTACAACAATAGTTATCATGCTAGCATCAATATGGCACCGTTTGAAGCTCTTTACGGTCAAAAATGCCGTTCACCTATCTGTTGGAATGAGGTCGATGAAGCTCAGCTTACTGGACCTGAGCTCATTCTGGAAACAACAGACAAAATCAAGAAAATTCGCAATAATCTTGTGACAGCTAGAAGCCGTCAAAAGAGTTATGCAGATATGCGACGTAAGCCCTTAGAATTTCAAGTCGGAGACCATGTCCTACTCAAGGTGTCACCTTGGAAGGGAGTGGTGAGATTTGGAAAGAAAGGAAAACTTGCACCTCGATATGTTGAACCATTTAAGATTGTTGAAAGAGTTGGAAAGGTTACCTATCGACTAGAGCTACCTCCAGAGCTTGAAAATATTCATCCGACTTTTCACATGTCCAATTTGCGAAAGTGTTTAGCCGATACTGATCTTCACATTCCACTCGACGAAATTCAAGTTGATGAAACAATGCACTTTGTCGAGAAACCTGTGGAGATAACAGACCGTGCAGTCAAACAGTTGAAAAACAAACGGATTCGATTGGTCAAGGTTCGCTGGGAGTCCAAACATGGCCCAGAGTTTACTTGGGAATTTGAGGACCAAATGAAGGCGAAATATCCGCATTTGTTTTCACAAGTTTAATCTAGTTAAAATTTTGGGACGAAATTTCCTAAAGTAGGGGAGACTATGACAAATGTGCTCTGTAATCGATGTACGATGTAAAACAATGTTAATTATCAATAAAACAATGTGTTTTGGTGTTATTATGTGAGTATTTGTGTTTGATGATTATACGATTTGATTCGAGCTCGATTTCAAGCTTTAAATCGCTTTCTGGAAAGTTATACGCAAACTGGTGCTTAAACGCAGTCATTTTAATGCGACAAACACAACGGAATAGTGACATAGGCTTAACATACCTTAAATAACCTTCACATAACTTAGAAATAAGTTTTGGATGGTTTGGTGTGTCAAAATCAAGTCTGTTCGATCGCAGGGACTATTTGTGTCAAACTGCGAAACTATACCGATTTGTATAGTAACGAACATTCCGTAACTTGATCTTAAGTTAAACATATCCTACATATCCTTTACATAGCTTAGAAATAGCCTTTGAGTGGTTCGGTATGCTAAAATAAACTTATTTGATCAATAGGGACTAAAAGCGTCAAAAAGTGCATAAGTTTGCATTTTCGCGCATATCTTACGTTCTGAATATATCCGAACATCCAAAAATTTATGTACTCATTAAAATATTTTATTTTAGTGATTGGCATGATAAAATTCCATTCGTCGCTTAATTTGGATCGTTTTTGCGTTCGTTACGACTTTCGTCGTAATTAACCGAACAACGCAACCGTACGACCAAACGAACCGACATCCGAGATGTTTTTGAGCATATTTTAAGTTCCCTATACTTTAACATCATTTTAGAGCTTTGAAATGAGGTTAACGGGACTTAAACGTGTCAAATATGCATCAAAACACAAGTTTTTCAAGTTCATGGACCATTTTTGCAATTCTGCCAAACTTGGCCAGGCGCGCCGCGTAAGCTGAGGCTGCATATTACGTGGGGCGTGACAGCCTGTCAGGTCAGAAACATTGAATCTGGACTTGGGGCTTGTTTTTTATGGTTTTAATGGTTGTTTTGGGATACCATCTGCTAGTTTTTGCTAGTATTTCATGCCCCATGGTAATTGAATACCATTTGCCCACATGGATGGCCAAGATTGTTCCCTCTTTAGCAAGGAATGATCTTAACGGTTTACCGAAAACTATATATAGCCATGCCCTCTTTCATTTTTCTACACCCTTGATCATTTTAATGCTCTAAGTTGAAGCCTTTGCTTCATACCAGAGTGTTATAGATCAAGTTCTCCCTAGCTTGGACCCTTTGTAAGCTTCTTTCGTTCTTTTATTGCTTTCCGAGCACGAAAGTCAAACAGTGTTTGACTTTCTGCATTGACTAGTCTTTGGTCAACACAAAGTTCTTTTGAACTTTGCAACGTGAGCGTAATCACGATGGTTATAGTCCCTTGTGACTATACCTACTGATTACTACGTTGACTAGTCGTAGTGACGAGTCGTAGTTTCGGTCAAAATGCGCATTTATGCGTATTTTGCAACCAAAATACCCTTGGGTATCAAAACACTTTGTTTTGATATCAAAACCTGTTTTCTAACTTAGTTAAATATGTTTAGCTCGTCACTTTTAATTTAGTGCTTGTTTAGAGTCGTAAGTCAAGCGGTCTAAACCACCGCTTAGACTTTCGAACTCGACCCGTTTGGTCGATCATTAGGATCCGACCAAGCATGTTTAGTGACCATAGTTGCATAGGGAATAACCTTCCGAGGTTATACCTTATGGTCACCTAGTTTAAGTAGTTGTATGATAGGTAGTTTATATGCCTTAGGAAAATGACCAAAATGCCCTCTTCATGCATAATTGGATTTTAAGCATATGTAACCTAACTTTTGTCACCTAAACTGATTATGCAACCTATTTAAACATGTTTAGGCATATAATACTTGTCATAGGACTAGTTAGACGTCTCGAACGCGCTTTAGCGCAAACAACGCGTTAAAGTAGCGTAAGCTACCTTAATGGACCGTAACGGGTCGAAAGCACTTAGGATAGGTTCTGATCTAGAATGTTGGCTTTGTTAAACCATATCACATGAGTTCCAATACTCATTTGGTTTACAAGACCTCATTCTGTCCGATCTTCCGATTTAGGTGTCGATTTATTTACTAGTGATTCGATTACTAGGTGCTGCTTGAGTTTCCTTGATTTGCCTGAGCTTGTTGAGTTCTTTAGATTGAGGATACTTTGCACTTCGATGTGAGTACATAGTTCCCCTATTTTACTGTTTTCAATTGTTTTGGGGTGATTCATATGTATTAAAACGATTTCGATATTTTAACGATGGTTTCAAAAACGATTAAATGGTTTATATTAAACTAATAACGATTTTTATAATGTGAACAAACTTGATGGTTGTAGTTACATAACGAATAACATTCATTAACATTGATCAAGCCGACCAGTATTAGGTTATGGTACCAAAGGATCTGACAAATCCCGTTATCAGACTACACCCATGGTTTTGTGTGGGGGCTATGTAGGTAACGACCGAATCTGTGATTGTTAACTTACCCTTTGGTGGTTTGTTAATGCGAGTTTTGAGATAGTCGAGTCACGAAGGTTTGGATGTTATTAGCGAGACGACCAAAAGTAGTTTCACAATTAAAACGAGTTAAACGATTTGAAACGAGTTAAATGATTTGAAACGAGGTAAACGATTTGAAACGATTTAAACGAGATAAACGATTTGAACAAACGATTGGTTTTGGGTTGTGATTAGGTAATGGGACGGGTTTAGTATGATAAAAGCATGGTAGATATGCCGCTGGTACATCTTATATATAAGTTCTTATATCATATTACATTCTGTGTCATTATTTAGCTCACTTGGGAAACGATTTTGAAACGATGTCACTCAATGAGGTTTTCTAAATGATATAAACCATACGAGTTTTGTAACGAGAACAATTTACGATTTGGTTTACTTAAACAAATGTTTTGGGTTAAGAATCATGGCTATGAGATTTTATAAACTATAACCAACTTGATTTGAGTTGCTTAATTATGTTGCAATACACTTTTCAAAACGAGGTTTGTACTTTTGACTCTTGTAGTCTAATGAGGTACTGCAACATATAAACAAGCCATGAATCCGACACTCTCACAAAACCTATGTGCTCGCCAACATTTCTTTGCTGACTTTGTTTTTACATATGTTTCAGGTGATGTTGCATGATGTTGATTGCTAGGATGCATGATTCACATAGGATCTGGACGAGGCCTTAGTGACATAATAACAATGATAGACGATATGTAACTTGTTTGTTTGGTTTTAAGACAATGTAAATTATCAAATAAATTAATAAAACGAAACTTTTGTATCCATGGTTGTGAAACAATAATTCTGTTACAACACTCCCCGACGTTTCCGCCGCGGTTTCGTTTTTTTAACGCGGTCGGGGTGTGACAGAAGAGTTGGTATCAGAGCTAATGGTTATAGGGAATTGGGTTATTAGTAATGCTTTGACCTAGACTATAACTTTCTAGGACCCTAATGCGAGTCTCCTTGCGTTTAGATTTTAAAACAATACCGTCACCTATCCTTAGGTGATAACCACAACGAGAACACAATAACAAATCCGCTTCGAAAATTAATCATCTATTCTTGGATGATTTATTATAAGGTTTTGAACCCTCTCAGTTTTCAAAATCTCATCAAAGTTTGGGTCTAAATAATGTGAACACGTGCAAACTGGAAGGGTGAATGCCTGTACCCTGAGTTTTCTGTCTAAGGCTAGAGTGTTTGTACAAATCCGCAGTATCGGACCAGTCACTCTTATCTGGGAACTCTTGGGGTGAGTGTTCACTTATAGGCGAGCATATCTTCGGTGATACATTATATTGACCCATTTACTTTGATTAGTCACTGCGTGTCGTTTGTTTGTTCGAGGTAACAAACGAATGATCGCCTTCCTTGTGTTTTATCGATGTTTTCAATACCTCTTTTGTTTTTCCAATTGTCGACCTCACTCGTTTCTCATGTTTCCTTGGTCTTTTTAGACAATGCATCCTCTACGTGATGCACAACCTCTAACCAACGAAGAAGTCGCAGCCCTTGTCGCTCAGCAAATGGCTGTAGTGCTTCTGAACATAGTAACCCAGATCCATCAATTATACAACAACAATAATAACAATAATGCTCTGTGTAGTTTCAAGAACTTCAATTCGGCTAAACCATTGAAGTTTTCTGGGTCTCAAGGAGCAACCGCGCTCCTGCAATGGTTCGAAAGTTTGGAAAGCACATTCAGGCATATGCAATGTCCGAATGAGCGTAAGGTTGAGTTTGCATCAAGTGTGTTCGAGAAGCGTGCTCTTACATGGTGGAACGGTGTGATGCGTGATAGGGGTACCGATGTGGCGATGACACAAACTTGGGAAGAGCTCCGAGCTCTCATGATGAGAGAGTTCTGTCCCCGTCACGAGATTCGAGCTTTAGAACGAGAATTCGATGATTTGAAACAAGATGGGGGAGAACACCGTGCGTATACGGATCGTTATGAGGAGCTCAGCTTGTTGTGTCCTACGATGGTTACCCCGTTGGAGAAAGCGATAGAGAGGTATATCGATGGTTTACCCGATTCTGTGCAAGACATTATGACAGGCAGTAATCCTACTATTGTCCGTCAAGCAATCGAATTGCCTGCAACCCTGACTGAGTCTCAAGTCAGGAAGGGTAAACTGACCCGAAAAGGCGACAAGAAGAAGTCAGCTGATTCTGCATAAGAAAAGGGTAAGGGAAAGAAAAAGGGTGAGTCTTCTAAGAAGTCGAGGAAGCGCAAGGCTTCCCAGAACTTCGCAGTCACTGCACAGAATTCTAAGAACCCACCAGCCCTACCTCCTGCGAAAAAGCAATATGCTGGTACCGCACCTCACTGTGCTCGATGCAACGGTCATCATGTTGCCCAACAGGCCTGTAAGCAGTGCACTACGTGTGGTAAACTTGGGCATCTGGCCAACATTTGTCGTTTGGGCCAGAATCAAGCTGCTCAGGTTCCAACACAAGTTCAAGCGAATGCTGCTAGATTCCCACCTGGTTCGTGTTATAATTACGGAGAAATGGGTCATTTCCGCAACAACTGTCTGAGGTTGGTAACTGCGAATGTCAATCTGAATGCCAACGCGAACGCGAATGTGAATCCCGCTCGTGGACGAGCATTCAATCTGAACGCAAACGAGGCTCGAGCTGACAACGAGGTTGTTAATGGTACGTTCCTTGTTAACAATCAACTTGCATCTGTTCTTTTCGATTCTGGTGCCGATAGGAGTTTTGTTTCGTTATCTTTTGAGCCTTTACTTGCGATACCTAGAACTAAACTGAGGAAACCCTTATTTTCGAAAGTGCGACTGGTAAACCTCTTGTACTCGATTCCATTATTCGTGGTTGTCAATTGAACCTCGATAACCATCTTTTTCCTATTGACCTCACACCGATGCAACTTGGGAGTTTCGACATTATCGTGGGGATGGATTGGTTAACCAAACATCATGCTGAGGTGGTTTGTTTCGATAAGATCGTTCGTATTCCTCTTTCATCAGGCGATGTTCTGGAAGTTTGTGGCGAGAAACCATCTGTTGGTTTGAAACTCATGTCGTGTACGAAAGCCCGAAGTTATTTATGAAAGGGATATGTTGCTTTCCTGGCACATGTCACTGAGGAGAAAGGCAGGAACAAGAGTATTCAGGATATTCCGATTGTTCGGGATTATCCAGAGGTATTTCCTGATGAACTGCCTAGTTTGTGACAACTGCCACTTTTCGGTAACTTTCTTACACTTAAAGTACTCATTTTAGCTACATTTTTATGCATTTTGAACACTCGAACTGCGTATTTCGTGAGATACACTTAGAATATTCATGGAATACTTACTTAGGATGCATATGATTCATTTTTATTAAGTACATTTGACACATTTTGAACAATGCATCGAAACTACTAGAAAAGCACCTAGTAAACTAGTATTCCGACGAAAACGCAGGATCCGCAGAAACCATCTAAATGACATCTTTAGGACTCAGACGAAAGTCCAACATCTAATATACATTAAACCCTAACTAGGAATGCAAGGGTTTGATTTAAAACCTTCCCGAAGTCCGATAACACTAAAAGCTGCCCGAAAAGCACTAAAAGCGACGATTTCAACACTTTTTCGCAGAAATTCTGCAGAAATCAGCCATTTAATATTTTTGCAACATGTAAAAGTGCTATTTAACATAGAATTCATATGAGGATACCTTCGGGTATCATCCGAACCAATAACTACATCAATTCACAAAAGTTACACAACTTAGCGTTCAAATAACGTCTAAGCGAAACAATTCGAAACGAATATCCGAACAACATCAAATCTTTTTTTTAGTGACCATCTAGTGTTAATTGGATCATTATGGTCTAGTAATGGTCATTTAACACCCTTTAAACACTTAAACACTTATACATATAACTTTCCTAAACAATTTCCTCAATAATCCTAACACTTTTTAACAAGGAAAGTCATGAAACAAATTCACAAGGCAAGGGTACCCCCTCCCCTTCATTCACGGTTACAACCACATGTGGGACCCACTTTTTTTACCTTTTCTCCACAAATATCTTGCTAATTACCTTAAGATGCAAGTGGTTATACAAGTGGGCCTAGTGGTAAAGCATGGTGAAGACTTATAACACTTTGATTCATAATCCTCTAAGCACTTCATCTCATTTTTTCACCATCTTTTTCACACACTTAAGAAACTCTCTCAACATTCATATATTATCCAAGAACACCATCAAAAACATTTCAACTTTCAAGACTTCTTTGATGATCAAAATGGAGCTTGAAGATACTTATGGTGATCTAAAGCAACAACAAGTTGGAGAAGCCTTTCCATCCATTCAAAAGCTTTCAAAACCCCAAGATCAACAACTTTTCTTTTCTTTAAATCATCATTAAGATCATCCCTAGCCATTAGTGCTAGAAGTAAGCTTCTAAAATCCCTTTTTCATACTTATTTATGTATTATTTGGTTAAAGAACATGTATTAAACTAAATAATCATACAAAATAATATGAAAATACAAAGAAGCAAAATAATAATCATGATATAAAAGTGTGTTTATGTTGTGATTTAAGGATGAATACTTGAATATTTGATCTAGTTTTGATGATTAGCATACAAATAACTTGTTAGATGATGTTTAAAAACATAATCTAACAAGTGTACATGAAAATGTTTAAGGGTTTTGTTAAACATAAATGTTTAGATGGATGATCATAATCTTTAATTTTGTTAAAGTATATAAGGTTTTTCACTAAAAATAATACTTTTACAAAGTTATAAAAAGAAACATACAAGATGGGTTTTTATAAAAAGTTTGTTAAAACTAGAAGGAAAGCATGGATTTTAAACTAGTTAACTTATGTTATGATCATACCAAAACCCTACATGTTATTGATTTCATCTTGTTAAGATTTTGATATAAATCTCATATGTTTTTATTAAGAAAAATATGAGAAGATTATTGGTGATTTTATAAGAAAAAGATATGTTTTATATAAACATGGCAAAGTATATATTTCAAAGGAAATATGGCCATTTTTCTTAAAAATCATAAGTTATAAAAACTATTATTTTTGACAAAATCTTTATTAGATTAAAAAGATTTTAAAGAATAGTTTTTATAAAAGCAAAGTTTGATATAAATAAATATTTTTGAGAAAATATATATTTAGTTAACTTAACAACTTATGTGCTATGTGTTATTTGTTTGCATTAGTTATATGTATGATAACTAGGAACTTGAATACAATGGTACAAATAAACACAATGTACATTTCGACTAAAGTCTTACAAGACTACATGTAATTACGCCTTAAAAACAACTTACGGACATTCCGAGCCTTCGGACACAACTTATGGTCAAAACGGACGACGGGCGAATCTATAAACATATCGCCATTCCGAGGAGTTACTACGACGCTTAGGCGATCTTTCGATGCAGATACATATATATATTACTGTTAACAAAAGTCGAAATTTTAGAAACTTATAAAAACTTATATGTCTTCTATTTAACTAAAAACTCCATGTATGGTGATTTTTATAAAATAAAAGATGTTTTATAAATGGGCTTATAATTACAAATGGGCTTATTTTTATAAATGGGCTTATACTTACAAATGGGCTTATTTTTATAAATGGGCTTATACTTACAAATGGGCTTATTTTTATAAATGGGCTTATATTTACAATTGAGCCTATCTTCATAAATGGGCTTATCAAAATACTTGGGCTAAGCCCAATAACATGAATACATGGGCTAAGCCCAATGTCAAAACATATGGGCTAAGACCCAATAACATTTGGGCCCAATAATATTATGGCTCAGTAATATTATGGCCCAATAAGATAAATTCATGGGCTAGGCCCAATAACATTAAGACATAGGCTCGGCCCAATGACATATAATTGATGAAAATACAATTATACAATTTATTCATACAAGACATGAAATCAAGAGGACAAGACCTGATGATACAACACACAAGATACAAGATTACATATATATATTTGGTGATATATATATATATATATATATAACAGTTTAACAAATCAAACATCTAATACACAGTTCAACGAAAAACAAAAACCTACAAGTCTTACACACAATCAAGACACAAGACTTGTACTCAAGTCATTTATAAAAACCAAAGTGTCTAACAAATATAAGGACATTTGTAGCTCGCAACACTATTCAGGACGACCGCACGTGAGATCATAGTTACTTCTATTCACGGACGCGATTCTGTGAGTTCATGTCCCCTATTCATTTTAAATGCTTTACAACTTTACAACTATCGGGGAAAATACATGTTCAATTGTATGTTAAGTCATGGAATGAAACACCTTAGATCATGTGCGATTAGGGTCATACATCTAAGCACCATTAATCCAGTTTGGACCTAGGTACAGAGGGTTAGATCTAATGGGTATTGGCGAGCCCCACTCTTGGTCGTGGACCCATACAGAAGAGTGCGATTGTGTCCCAGTCGATAGTAGTCGACACGAAATCGTCTAGGTTTGGATTGCTTCCTAATTCGTCACACATATTAATGTCCTCGCGAAACATTAATGATCAACGATTTCATTGACGCCTTACATACTACATCATTACATACAGATACATCTTATACAACTCACATTTTATGGATACAGTTTATACAACTCACATTTTATGGATACATTTTATACAACTCACATTTTACAGATACATCTCATACAACTAAACTGCATGAACTCGCCAACTTTTGTTGATGTTTTCAAACTTAACATGTATTTCAGGAAATTAGTGGACCATGCAGACATTTCAGTCAAGGAAAGCAAGTATCAAGACTCCATGCCACCATTTGAAGGGCTTGCCCGTTATATACCGCCTCTTTGCGGTGATATAGTGGTCAAAGCCTTGACATTTTAAGAGTTATATTTTGATGTATAAAACAATGACAACTTATTTTCATTTGATGGTTTGTAACCAATACATTTAACTTATGTTGCGTTCTTTTGAAACGATTATGACAATGGCATTGGAGCTTGTTTTTATTCATTTAGTATGTTCACTTATATTGTTATGCAATGAGAACCGATCAGATCACACCTCGCGCTTCCGCTATGAGCGGGTGTGACAGATTGGTATCAGAGCATCGATTGTAGTGAACCGGGATTCTTTCTCGAGTCTAAGTCTACAATCACTAGGGACCTCTCACGAAAACCTCTTGTTCATGTTGAATAGATTATAAATAAAATTGGACATGTCAAAAGGTTTTTATTGCATAAACATTTTTCAAGGTCCACTACAACAAAAATTTACTTCACATAAATCAAGCGACGACATTTCCATGGGTTAAGTCTATGAGAAATAGACACATTACATTAACAGACTATGTGCCTGCAACACATTACAATATCAGTTTATGCATTATAAACAATTTACAAGTTCAGCTTATACAAGATAGAAATCCTTGTTTGATAGGATTTTACAAGATTATATATATAGGTTATTCATATATATGTTGTACGAAATATTTGGCAAGAACGAAATGCCTTCGACTTCGAATTTCATTGTCATCCTTGACACGCATAACATGGTTAAGACACGACATCTTTTACACAAGACATGATACTCTATTTCAAAACATAACATATTTTATACAATACATCTTCCATGAGAATATTGACCTCACGTCTATTGCGGAGCTTATGGCGAATGTGGTTCCTAAGTAAGACCATAAAGCATTGATCCTGTGGAAGATGGTTGCTTTCTCGCGGATGCTGAGATGCCTGACTTCAGTAGTGACGATGAGTTGGAGGTGGTAGCCTTGGACAACAACTCCATTAGTGGGACGAGGTCCCTGTGGCTCATACAAATCCTGATTGATGACACACTTGTCCAGACAAGGAAGATGAAGTACTCTTCTTAAAGGTGCCCCTCTAGTTTTTATTTTTACAAATTCTCTCAATTGTCATTTCACCTAACGCCGTGCCATTCCGTGAGTAACGACAACGGATGTTGACACATGAACTATCATGAAGTTCCCTCCTGTGTTAAACATAGACAATAGTGTCCTCTCTCTGACTGATCGTCTGCTTTGAACGAGAGAATACTAGGGTGACCATACAAGACAATTTATTATTACGGGGGCCCACGTAATAACAACTTGTAGTGCATGGGAATCCTGGTGGACTCTGCGGGCAAAGCTAGTGATCACTATCCATTCAAAATTCTTAAGTTGTTCAAGTTTCTATCCAGTAGAACACTAACCGAGATGGTTACTATCACACCCTACAATATAATACAGGAAGACGATACGTATTGTTCGCACCTAACATTCAATCTACAACACGAGTTGTTCGAGACTAGTCATCTAAACAAGCAAAACTTATTAACCACTCATGGAGGATTTTCCTCAAACATTCTCGGAATTCTTGAACATGGGCTGGTTCTTTGGTGCCCATGGCGCCTTACCTTGTCTCCGTCATTCGACATTTGTCTTACCCCCAAGGGATAGTATGGCTTGAGCCATGCTACAACTCCCTCATTACATTTTGTTCGACATCTATGGAGATTTTAATGATCTTGTTGGAGCTCGTGAAGCTCAAGCACTATTACCATATTCGTCACACGGACAAGTACGACAAAGGAATTTCTCAACTTCGAATGATCAAAGCCTATGGAATATGGAATCCATACTATAGGGACGGAGGCCACTGGTTGGTTTCCCCTCCTCAACAAATTATTTCGTTTTCCACTTAGACATATGACCAGTACATGCAAGAGGCGCTACGCCTTTTGGTTGTGGTTATCCACATTATCATTTATTAAAACATGTATAAACAATACGATCTTGAGGATTTTATGACCAATTTCCTTCTTCATTCTTGGGCACATGATAGGCTACATTTATCCAAAATATATGTCTAGATTCTTTTAATGTTGTATATTAAAAAGATCATGGCGCCAGGAGGATGGTCTACACCCAAAAAGGGGTTAACTAATCAACATCTCACAGTCAAACTAAAGTTCTTATGGAACAACACGAGGGTGCAGAAATTGCACAACATAGGGTTAATCAAGATGACACTAGTGACGGTACTGGTGGTACTGGTAGTTCAAGTGGTTCAAATCCCGATGGATCAGGAACGAGTGGCAATGCCACACCGGAAGATGCGATCACACAAGGTCTTAATTTTAAGACTTTTTTCGGACTGTAAAGCCGCAAGACATCGTTAATACGAGAGGTGCGGTAGGTTCTGTCCACTAAATAAAGACAATGGAGTCAGTTAGTCATACTAATAAACGTACTCCTGAGTAAACAATTAGATAAACGGAGAGTCTCCTGCTGAATGCAACATTTACTTGGAGGAATCTCCAAGTACAAACGCTAAGAAGTGATACAGTGAAGAGGTTGACGTGGGAAGAACTCAAGGATCTCATGCGAGAAGAGTATTGCTCGTTGATTCAAATTCAAAGGTTGGAAACAAATTCTAGAACTCGATCATGACTAGAGCCAATGTTGTTGGTTACACTCGAGGCTTTCACAATCTCTCAAGGGTTGTTCCATACTGCGTAACACCCGAATTCAAACGCATTGAGTGCTACATTTGGGATTTAGTCTCTGAGATCCGAGGCATGACCGCATCATCCCACCCTACCTCGATCACTCAAAAAGTAGTTACCCGACACGCTTCTTACCAATCAAACTCATGCATGTGAAATGAGTGTCATAGCTAGTGACGGGATTGTCCTAGCTACAAATAGGGATTGGATTATCCTACAACTAAACATAGGGATTGGGCTATCCTACATTTATATGGATTGGGTTATCCTACATTTAAACAAAGGGTTCCTAAAACTATACAGTGAAGTCCTCGCCACATAGAATTCAAAATCTACTTGGCCTAGAGTCAAGTAAACTAGACGTCCCCTCATTCTATAGAATTGGCAAACGATAAACTACTCAAATCAGGGGAAGTTGTTAGAGAATGTTCCTTGGAACTTGGCAAGCGGAATTCAACACCGATCTCTTACCCGGTCAGCCGGGTAGTTTCGACATAGTGGTTGGCGTGGATTGGCTATCAGATAACCGAGCCAAAGTCGTCTGTCATGAGAAGACCATTCGCCTACCACTAGTGAGCGAAGAGACACTTGTTATTCAAAGAGAGAAGCACGACACATCATTGTCGATCATCAATTGCATGAAGGCACAGAAGTACTTACGGAAAGGTTGCACATCTTTTTTTAGCATATATTGTCGACAAGAAGGCCGTTGGGCTGAAGCTGACAGATATTCCATTGGTAAAAGAGTTTCCTGAAGTTTTTTTTCTGAAGACTTGCCGGGACTATAACCATATCGACAAGTCAAGCTTCATATCGACTTGGTACCGGGAACCGCACCCGTAGCCAAATCTCCATATCGATATGCACCTTCTGAAATGCAACAGTTATCCACACAACTTCAAGAGTTGTTGAATAAAGTATTCACCAGGCCAAGCTTCTCACCTTGGGGAGCTCCAGTCCTATTTGTGAAGAAGAAGGACGGAACATTCAAAATGTGTATAGAGTACGTGGATTTGAATAAACTCACCTTCAAGGATCGGTATCCACTACCAAGGATTGATGACTTATTCGATCAATTGCAAAGTTCAAGCTTTTACTCCAAGATAGACTTATGATCGGGGAATCACAAGTTACGAATACAAGAGGAAGGCATACCAAGGACGACTTTTCAAACTCGTTATGGGCATTACGAGTTTCTCGTTATGCCCTTTGGTTTAAACGAACGCACCAGCGGTCTTCATGGGTTTATTGAACCGCGTGTGCTAGCCGTATCTTGACAAATTCGTCATAGTGTTCATTGACGACATTGTTAATATACTCACGATCGGCCGATGAGCACGAACAACATTTGAGACACTATACGCAAAATTTTCCAAATACAAGTTTTGGATTCGTGAAGTACAATTTCTCGGGCATATAGTGAACGAGAAAGGCATTCAAGTAGACACCTCGAAGATCGAAGCAATTAAAAACTGGGAAGCGCCCAAGACTCCAACTGAAGTCCGACAATTCTTGGGATTAGCAGGGGATTATAGGAGGTTTATTGAGAATTTTTCAAAAATTGCTCAACCGCTAACCTCCCTCACACAGAAAGACAAGAAATTCGATTTGGGGTGAAAGACAAGAAGAATCATTTCAACTTCTCAAGGATAAGTTGTGCGATGCACCAATCTTATCACTACCCGATGGTACCGATGACTTTGTAGTTTACTGCGATGCTTCGCATCAAGGATTGGGTTGCGTACTTATGCAACGGGAGAAAGTTATCGCGTACGCATCACGTCAACTGAAAGTTCATGAAAAGAATGATACCACTCACGACCTCGAGTTACGCGCAGTGGTATTCACTTTGAAAATAGGGCGGCATTACTTATATGGTACTCAGTGTACTATTTTCACGGATCATAAAAGTCTTCAGCACATATTCAATCAAAAGGAACTAAATATGCGTCAGCGACGCTGGATTGAATTGCTAAACGACTATGATTGTGAAATTAAGTACCATCCGGGCAAGGCGAACGTTGTAGTAGACGCCTTGAGCCGCAAGGAACGAGTTAGAACTTTGAGAGTTCGAGCATTAGGGACGACGATTCGTACGGATCTTACCACACGAATTCATGATGCACAACAAGAAGATCTCAAGGAAGAACATATTCGAGCAGAATCACTTTGAGTCACATAAAAACAATTAGTGCCGAAAGAAGATGGAACTTTATACTTTATGGGTAGAATTTGGGTTCCACTCTTTGGCGGCCTTTGAAATGCTTGACTTGCGCGAAGGGCAAGGACGAATATCAGAAACCCTCGGGCTTGCTACAACAACCCGAGATTTTCAGTTGGAAATAGGAACGAATATCGATGGACTTCATTACGAAATTACCCAGAACCTCAAGAGGCCACGACATGATATGGGTAATCGTCGATAGATTGACAAAATCCACACACTTCTTGCCGATTCGGGAGAAGGATAGCACAGAGAAACTAGCGGAACTCTATCTCAAAGAAATAGTGGCTCGTCATGGAGTGCCTATTTCAATCATCTCAAACCGAGACGGTCGCTTTATTTCAAGAATTTACAAGTCATTTCAAGAGGCATTTGGATCACATTTAAATCTAAGCACGACCTTTCATCCACAACTGACGGCCAGAGCAAACGGACAATCCAAACACTCGAAGACATGCTTCGTGCGTGTGTTATGGTTTTGGGCGGCAACTGGGATATTCATTTACCTTTGGTTGAGTTTTCCTAAAACAACAGCTACCATACAAGTATACCAAATGTACCGTTTGAAGCTCTCTATGGTCGAAAGTACCGCTCTCTGCTATGTTGGGCGGAAGCAGGCAATAAACAACTAAGTGGTTCGGAATTAGTCCAAGAGACTACGGATAAAAATTTTCAGATTAGAGACCGTATCAAGACGGCTCGCGATCGACAAAAGAGCTACGCAGACAAGAGACGGAAGCCATAATCTTTCGAGGTCGGAGACAACGTCTTATTGAAAGTCTCGACTTGGAAGGGCGTAGCAAGGTTCGGTAAATTTATTTTAAACAACACAACCTATGACTAAGTTACAAACCAGTCACTTGGAAGGATGAGGGGGGCGATTTTGGCGATTTCTTTTGAAACACTAGTTCTTGTTCTTCAACCTTGATTTTGATTAATCTGGGTTAGGTATTGGGGTGTTGTCGATCCTTCTGAGTAAGGTTTCTAGACTTCAATCCTGGTTTCTAATCTTTTGCAGTCAGAGTTAGGGTTTTCGTTTCTTTTTTATCTAGGGTTTCTTCTGCCTTGTTGCCGTGAGTTTTTGTTTGTGGTGATCTTTCCTGTTTTTTGTTTCACGTTGCATGTTTTTGTCGTCTAGGGTTTTTTTTTTCAATATTCTTGCATGGAAAGAAATCGTGATATGGGTTTGGAGGATTTAGGGTTTCAGTCTTTTTCAGATAGAATGCATGAGGATATTTTTATTACTTCTAAGGGTTCCATGAGTGTGAATGATATGCGTGATAAACCTAGCTTGTTTAACAAACCTTTGAAGATTGATGGGAACCCGTTGCTGCCGCATAGAGGTGTAGTGCAGAAAGATCCTAAGGTTATTAATATTATTGATGAATTGCAGAAAGTTACGGTACAAGTTCCGCCGTTAACAAGCAGTCCGGATAGTCAGGTTAATCAGCCTGGGTTGGCGTCGGATCCAGTGTCTTATGCGGATAAACTTCAGTCATCGGTTCCTAATAAGAGGGAAGTCAACTTCAGGCTTATGAAGCCGTTAGAAACCAGGGAAGATGCTAATCTAGTTATTCCGAAAGAGGTCGTTAAACAGGTTCAAGATAAATTTGAGAATGTGCTTTATGGTTATTTTTTAGGAAGTCGATTACCATTCCCTGTAGTAGAATACTATGCAAAGAATGTGTGGGCAAAGTTTGGATTTCAAAAGCTTATGTTGAACTCGGCTGGTTTCTTTTTCTTCAAGTTTGATTCTCGGCAGGGATTAACAAAGGTTTTGGAAGGTGGGCCTTGGTTGATAAGAAAAGTTCCTCTATTTCTGAATATATGGTCTCCAAAGGTTAGCTTGAAGAAGGAGGGTGTGAAAGCAATTCCCTTATGGGTAAAACTACATAACGTCCCAATTTCGGTGTACACGGATGATGGATTAAGCTTGTTGGCTTCGAAATTGGGTACTCCGAAAAGGCTTGACTCTTATACTGCTGATATGTGTGTGGATAACTGGGGCAGAAGCAGTTATGCTCGTGCAATGATTGGGGTGAACGCGGATAGTGAACTTAAAGATTACATTACGTTAGCTATTCCTAAAATGGATGAGGAGGGGTATATTATGGAAAGAGTAAAAGTTGAATATGAGTGGAAACCGTTACGTTGTCCCACATGTTGCTTATTTGGTCATGATCACTCTTCTTGTAGCAAAATTATCAAGGATAAGGCAAAGCAGGTGGTGGTAGATGAGGAAGGGTTTGTTACTGATCGTAAGAGAATGGCTAAACATGGGTTCCCACAAAAGAAACAAAAGACTAAGTTTATTTATAAACCAAAGGCTAATAAAGATGCTCCTGGTACATCTGGAACAAAGCCGGAGGTTTTATCTAATAATGGTACCCCAACTGTTAACGTGGCTAATTCCTTTCAGGCATTAGCTAATGATGATGCTGATGACCAATCAGCAGCGGGTAATACTCTGGGTAATAGTTCAGCTGAGGTGGATGGTGAAATAAATAATGTAAATGCAGTGCATGATGACGTTATAGAGACTGTTCCGACTGAAATGTCGGCTTACATGAGTAGCAATCCTAATGCCAGCAAATCTGAGGGGGCAAGCACTCCCGGTTTCATGGGTTTTAATGGGTAGTGTAGCAGCATGGAACATAAGGGGTTTGAATCGTCCTCTGAAACAAAACGAAGTCCGTGTACTTATTGCTGAAAATCATTTGAGTGTTTGTGCTATTTTAGAGACGCATGTTAATGTTAATAATCTTCATAAAGTCTGCAAGAATGTGTTTCGTAGGTGGAGCTGGTCTTCTAATGGGAATTTATGTCAGCGTGGCACAAGAATTATTATCGGGTGGAATACGGATGATGTGGATCTTATGGTCCTCTCCCAATCTGATCAGGTTGTTCACACGCAAATCCGGTTTAAAGCGCAGTCCAAGGTTTGCTTTTGCTCCTTTGTTTACGCTGAAAATAAGTATCAAGATCGTCGGAGGCTATGGGAGAATTTGTGTAGGCATAGCATTGTTGCTAAAAATTGGCCTTGGGTGGTGCTTGGGGACTTTAACACAGCTCTTAACGTGGAAGATTGCCTTTATGGACCGTCTTGCCATACTATAGGAATGAGAGAGTTCTTTGATTGTGTTCAAATGGCGGAGATTATAGATATTAAACAACATGGTTGCCATTACACTTGGAACCAGAAGCCTAAAGAGGGTATTGGAGTTTTAAAGAAAATTGACCGTGTCATGGGTAACCTTAAGTTCTTGGATCTTTTTCCTAATGCTTATGCGATATTTCAGCCGGCTCGTATCTCGGACCACTCACCGTGTGTTATAAAGCTGCCAGCTGTTAATCATGCTAAACCGAAGCCATTTAAGTTTGCAAACTTCCTAACTTCTAAACCAGAATTCAAGCAGTTTACTTCTACTGAATGGGCTAAGGAGGTGCAGGGATATGCTATGTTCTCGGTAGTCAAGAAAATGAGAAACCTAAAACCTTGCTTTCGTAAACTTTTACATCAGCAAGGTAATCTTCATGATAAGGTTTCTAGGCTTCGTAGTGACCTAGATGAGCTCCAGAAACAGGTGGATGCTAACCCCCTTGATACTGTGACTCGTGATTTAGCTGCCAAGTGCCTTCATGAGTTCCAAGTGGCAGCTTATGACGAAGAATGTTTTCTTAAGCAAAAATCTAAGGTTGAGTGGCTTTGTGCGGGTGACTCGAATACCTCTTACTTTCACAACTCTGTGAAGAGTAGGAATGCTAGGAATAAGATCCATTGTATTAAAGATGTGCATGGTAATTATTTTGAGGGTAATGATGCTCCAGCCGCTATTTTGGACCATTACTCGAAGTTTTTGGGTACTGATCAGCCGGTTCAAAATCTTAATGAGGATGATTTGTTTATTAACACCCTGAGCCAAGATGTGGCGGCCCAAATGGTTAGAGAGGTGACTAGAGAAGAAGTAAAAAAAGCCATGTTTAGCATTGGTGAGAACAAGGCCCCCGGGCCGGATGGTTTCTCATCTGCGTTCTTTAAGTCTGCCTGGGATATAGTGGGTGAAGAGGTGACAAATGCGGTTCTTGATTTCTTTGATAATGGTAAGCTTCTAAAACAAGTTAATCATACCATTCTTGCTCTGGTGCCTAAAAAGGATACGCCTAACACTGTTTTAGACTATCGGCCAATATCATGCTGTAACGTTTTGTTTAAGTGTATCAGCAAGATTTTAACGGATAGGATTAAGGGGAGTTTGAATCACTTGGTCAGTATTAATCAGTCGGCTTTCATACCGGGTAGGAAAATTTCTGACAATATTCTCCTCACCCAGGAGTTAATGCATAATTACCATCTTAATAGAGGGCCTCCTAGATGTGCGTTCAAGATTGATATTCAAAAGGCTTATGATACAGTCAGTTGGCAGTTCCTTGAATCTATCCTGCATAGTTTTGGGTTTCATCATAAAATGGTTAATTGGATAATGACATGTGTTTCTACGGTGTCATATTCGGTTAGCATTAATGGAGAACTTCATGGTTATTTTGCGGGGAAGCGTGGGCTTAGGCAAGGGGATCCTATGTCCCCTTATTTATTTACCCTAGTCATGGAAGTCTTAACTCTTCTTTTACACCAACACTCGTCTCATACGGTGTTTAAATTTCATGCTCGGTGTTCCAAGCAGAAGATCATTAGTATTTCCTTTGCTGATGACTTGTTTCTCTTTGCTCATGGCGACAGTGGCTCGGTTAAGCATCTTCGTGAGGCCCTTAATAAGTTTTCTCTGGCCTCGGGCTTGTACCCTAATCTGGATAAGAGTACGGTTTTCTTAAGTAATGTTCCTCGTCTCATTAAAGATCAAATTATGCACATTATGCCATTTCAGGAGGGTTCGTTTCCAGTTCGGTATCTTGGGGTCCCATTGATCTCTACTAGACTTACGGCCAAAGATTGCAAGACTCTTTTGGAACGCATGGATAGACGTATTGATAACTGGATGACAAAATCTCTTTCGTTTGCAGGGAGGCTTCAGCTTATTAATTCTGTCCTATCGGCTTTATACTCATATTGGGCGTCGGTTATGATGCTCCCATCTAGTATCTTAAAGGATTTAGAAAAACGGTTGCGTAGATTTCTTTGGAACGGTGGTAAGTCAGGATCGGTTCGTGCTAAAGCTGCCTGGAAGGATGTCTGCATGCCTAAAGATGAGGGTGGCCTAGGTATTCGAAGCATAATAGATGTTAATAAGGCTCTTTTAACTTCTCATATTTGGAGTTTAGTCACCAATCGGCCTTCTCTTTGGGTTCAATGGATACATACGTACAAGCTGAAAGGTAAAAGTTTTTGGGAGGTTCAATGTCGAGCTAATGTTAGCTGGGGTTGGAGGAAACTATTTTCTATCCGTTCGAGTGTTCGCTCCTTTTTTTGGATGTCGATTCGAAGTGGCCTTCAAACAAACGTTTGGAGTGATAACTGGTGCTCTTGTAGTCCGATTCGGTCATTCATATCCCCTAGAGCTATTGCTAATGCGGGTTTTTCTTTAAATTCTAAAGTGGCTGACATTGTGACGGAGGATGGCCAATGGCTTTGGCCTCAGGCATGGTATACTCTTTTTCCTGTCCTTATAAATATTGAATCCATCCAGATTACTCCTGATATGAATGATAGATTTTGCTGGAAAGATTTAGAAGGTAACCTTCAAGGTTTTAGTTCTTGGGAGGTTTGGAACTGTTTACGGAATAGGTGTCATAAGGTTTCATGGGCAAGTGCGGTTTGGTTTAGCCAATGTATACCCCGACATTCTTTCCACATGTGGTTGGTTATCAAGAACAAGTTGAAAACGCAAGACAGGATGGCCATTTGGGAAGCGGGTAGTGCTACTAATCTGCGTCTCATGTGTTGTCCTCTATGCAAGTCTGACCGAGATTCAAGAGACCACCTGTTCTTTCAATGTGTTTATGCTTCAGATGTTTGGAGATTGGTCAGGCAGTTGGTCGACATGGAAAATGTTACGGATTCTTGGGATTCTATCATGCAATGGATGGAGCTTAATGCTAATTCTAAAACCATGGATAAAATCATTAGTAAGGTCCTGGTAGCGGCTGCAACGTACTTTGTGTGGCAGGAAAGAAATAACAGGTTATTTTCTCATCATCAGCGGAGTGCGAGTGTACTTGCAAAGGTTGTCATTGAGACGGTTCGACTCAGAATTATGGGGTTCCGGTTTGGGAGAGACTCGCAACAAAAGAAGATTATGGATAGGTGGCAGATCTCGAAGAACAACATAGAGGTTGATCCAGGCTAGAGAGGCTTGTGGGGGTTTTTGGCATGTTTGGCATGTTTGTTGAGGGCCGTGTTTTGTTATCTTGTATTTCCGTTTATTTGGTTGTGTTGCTTGTCGGGTTTATTGTTTTTTCTGTTTTCCTAGTCTTGGTATGCCAAGTCTAGTAGTGTGTATCGGTGTCTTGATACACCCTGTTTTTATTTGGTTGATATAAAATTTCACCGGGGTAACCCTTTACCCAAAAAAAAAAAAAAAAAAAAAGCAAGGTTCGGTAAGCGTGGAAAGCTTAACCCACAATATGTAGGACCATTTGAAATCTTAGAGAAGATTGGAACCTTTTCCTACAAACTGAAGTTACTAGAAGAACTAAGTAGTGTACACGACACATTTCATGTGTCGAATCTTAAGAAGAGTCCAACACCAGAAACGGTTATCATCTCGGAGGATGAGATTCACATTGATGACAAACTCCAATTCACAAAGCACCTGTTAAGGTCATGGACCGGAAGGTCCAGAAAATACGAAGGATTTGTAACATATTAGTAAAAATTCGTTGGAATTCTCGACACGGACCCGAATATACTTGGGAACGTGCAGATCAAATCAAAACCAAAATACCCCCGCCTGTTCGAGAATACTCCTGCAAAGGATGACTCAGCTTGAATTTCGGGATGAAATTCTCAATAACAGGGGGAGAATGTGACAACTGCCAATTTTCGGTAACTTTCTTACAATTAAAGTACTCATTTTAGCTACATTTTTATGCATTTTAAACACTCGAACTGCGTATTTCGTGACATACACTTAGAATACTCATGGAATACTTACTTAGAATGCATATGATTCATTTTTGTTAAGTACATTTGACACAGTTTGACAATGCATCGAAATTACTAGAAAAGCACCTAGTAAACTAGTATTCCGACGAAAACGCAGGATCCAGAGAAACCATCTAAATGACATCTTTAGGACTCAGACGAAAGTCCAACATCTAATATACATTAAACCCTAACTAGGAATACAAGGGTTTGATTTAAAACCTTCCCGAAGTCCGATAACACTAAAAACTGCCCGAAAAGCACTAAAAGCGACAATTTCAACACTTTTTGACAGAAATTCTGCAGAAATCAGCCATTTAATATTTTTGCAACATGTAAAAGTGCTATTTAACAAAGAATTCATATGAGGATACCTTCGGGTATCATCCGAACCAATAAATACATCAATTCACTCAAGTTACACAACTTAGCGTTCAAATAACTTCTAACCGAAACAATTCGAAACGAATATCCGAACAATATCAAATCTTTTTTTTAGTGACCATCTAGTGTTAATTGGATCATTATGGTCTAGTAATGGTCATTTAACACCGTTTAAACACTTAAACACTTATACATATAACTTTCCTAAACAATTTCCTCAATAATCCTAACACTTTTTAACAAGGAAAGTCATGAAACAAATTCACAAGGCAAGGGTACCCTCCCCCCCCCCTTCATTCACGGTTACAACCACATGTGGGACCCACTTTTTTTTACCTTTTCTCCACAAATATCTTGCTAATTACCTTAAGATGCAAGAGGTTACACAAGTGGGCCTAGTGGTAAAGCAAGGTGAAGACTTATAACACTTTGATTCATAATCCTCTAAGCATTTCATCTCATTTTTCACCATCTTTTTCACACACTTAAGAAACTCTCTCAACATTCATATATTATCCAAGAACACCATCAAAAACATTTCACCTTTCAAGACTTCTTTGATGATCAAAATGGAGCTTGAAGATACTTATGGTGATCTAAAGCAACAACAAGTTGGAGAAGCCTTTCCATCCATTCAAAAGCTTTCAAAACCCCAAGATCAACAACTTTTCTTTTCTTTAAATCATCATTAAGATCATCCCTAGCCATTAGTGCTAGAAGTAAGCTTCTAAAATCCCTTTTTCATACTAATTTATGTATTATTTGGTTAAAGAACATGTAATAAACTAAATAATCATACAAAATAATATGAAAATACAAAGAAGCAAAATAATAATCATGATATAAAAGTGTGTTTATGTTGTGATTTAAGGATGAATACTTGCATATTTGATCTAGTTTTGATGATTAGCATACAAATAACTTGTTAGATGATGTTTAAAAACATAATCTAACAAGTGTACATGAAAATGTTTAAGGGTTTTGTTAAACATAAATGTTTAGATGGACGATCATAATCTTTGATTTTGTTAAAGTATATAAGGTTTTTCACTAAAAATAATACTTTTACAAAGTTATAAAAAGAAACATACAAGATGGGTTTTTATAAAAAGTTTGTTAAAACTAGAAGGAAAGCATGGATTTTGAACTAGTTAACTTATGTTATGATCATACCAAAACACTACATGTTATTGATTTCATCTTGTTAAGATTTTGATATAAATCTCATATGTTTTTATTAAGAAAAATATGAGAAGATTATTGGTGATTTTATAAGAAAAAGATATGTTTTTTATAAACATGGTAAAGTATTTATTTCAAAGAAAATATGACCATTTTTCTTAAAAATCATAAGTTATAAAAACTATTATTTTTGACAAAATCTTTATTAGATTAAAAAGATTTTAAAGAATAGTTTTTATAAAAGCAAAGTTTGATATAAATATATATTTTTGAGAAAATATATATTTAGTTAACTTAACAACTTATGTGCTATGTGTTATTTGTTTGCATTAGTTATATGTATGATAACTAGGAACTTGAATACAATGGTACAAATAAACACAGTGTACATTTCAACTAAAGTCTTACAAGACTACATGTAAATACGCCTTAAAAACAATTTACGGACATTCCGAGCCTTCGGACACAACTTATGGTCAAAACGGACGACGGGCGAATCTATAAACATATCGCCATTCCGAGGAGTTACTACGATGCTTAGGCGATCTTTCGACGCAGATACATATATATATATATATATTACCGTTAACAAAAGTCGAAATTTTAGAAACTTATAAAAACTTATATGTCTTCTATTTAACTAAAAACTCCATGTATGGTGATTTTTATAAAATAAAAGATGTTTTATAAATAGGCTTATAATTACAAATGGGCTTATTTTTATAAATGGGCTTATACTTACAAATGAGCTTATTTTTATAAATGGGCTTATACTTACAAATG
The DNA here is from genome assembly GCA_030545235.1 of Helianthus tuberosus. Classification (NCBI taxonomy): domain Eukaryota; kingdom Viridiplantae; phylum Streptophyta; class Magnoliopsida; order Asterales; family Asteraceae; genus Helianthus; species Helianthus tuberosus. The sequence continues at coordinate 104,577,581 of CM060351.1, forward strand.
GGCTTATTTTTATAAATGGGCTTATATTTACAATTGGGCTTATCTTCATAAATGGGCTTATCAAAATACTTGGGCTAAGCCCAATAACATGAATACATGGGCTAAGCCCAATGTCGAAACATATGGGCTAAGGCCCAATAACATTAAGCCCAATAACATGAATACATGGGCTAAGCCCAATGTCAAAACATATGGGCTAAGGCCCAATAACATTTGGGCCTAATAATATTATGGCCCAAAAATATTATGGCCCAATAACATAAATTCATGGGCTAGGCCCAATAACATTAAGACATGGGCTCGGCCCAATGACATATAATTGATGAAAATACAATTATACAATTTATTCATACAAGACATGAAATCAAGAGGACAAGACCTGATGATACAACACACAAGATACAAGATTACATATATATATTTGGTGACATATATATATATATATATATAAAAGTTTAACAAATCATACATCTAATACACAGTTCAACGAAAAACAAAGACATACAAGTCTTACACACAATCAAGACACAAGACTTATACTCAAGTCATTTATAAAGACCGAAGTGTCTATCAAATATAAGAACATTTGCAGGTCGCAACACTATTCAGGACGACCGCACGTGAGATCATAGTTACTTCTATTCACGGACGCGATTCTGTGAGTTCATGTCCCCTATTCATTCTAAATGCTTTACAACTATCGGGGAAAATACATGTTCAATTGTATGTTAAGTCATGGAATGAAACACCTTAGATCATGTGTGATTAGGGTCATACATCTAAGCACCATTAATCCAGTTTGGACCTAGGTACAGAGGGTTAGATCTAATGGGTATTGGCGAGCCCCACTCTTGGTCGTGGACCCATACAGAAGAGTGCGTTTGTGTCCCAGTCGATAGTAGTCGACACGAAATCGTCTAGGTTTGGATTGCTTCCTAATTCGTCACACATATTAATGTCCTCGCGAAACATTAATGATCAACGATTTCATTGACGCCTTACATACTACATCATTACATACAGATACATCTTATACAACTCACATTTTATGGATACAGTTTATACAACTCACATTTTATGGATACATTTTATACAACTCACATTTTACAGATACATCTCATACAACTAAACTGCATGAACTCGCCAACTTTTGTTGATGTTTTCAAACTTAACATGTATTTCAGGAAATTAGTGGACCATGCAGACATTTCAGTCAAGGAAAGCAAGTATCAAGACTCCATGCCACCATTTGAAGGGCTTGCCCGTTATATACCGCCTCTTTGCGGTGATATAGTGGTCAAAGCCTTGACATTTTAAGAGTTACATTTTGATGTATAAAACAATGACAACTTATTTTCATTTGATGGTTTGTAACCAATACATTTAACTTATGTTGCGTTCTTTTGAAACGATTATGACAATGGCATTGGAGCTTGTTTTTATTCATTTAGTATGTTCACTTATAATGTTATGCAATAAGAACCGATCAGATCACACCTCGCGCTTCCGCTATGAGCGGGTGTGACATGGTTTGCCTCCAGTTCGTCAAGTCGAGTTTCATATTGATCTTGTACCCAATGCTAACCCGATTGCGAAAGCACCTTATCGTCTTGCACCGTCAGAGATGCCAGAGTTATCGAAATAGCTTCAAGAGTTATCTGATAAAGGATTCATCCGTCCGAGTTATTCACCTTGGGGTGCTCCTGTCCTCTTTGTGAAAAAGAAAGATGGATCTTTTCGAATGTGTATCGATTATCGTGAGCTTAATAAGCTTACCATCAAGAATCGATATCCCCTACCTCGAATCGATGATCTCTTTGATCAACTGCAAGGTGCTACCTGTTTTTCCAAGATCGATCTGCGATCTGGGTATCATCAACTTCATGTTCTCGAAGAAGATATTCCCAAAACTGCCTTCCGCACGAGATATGGGCACTACGAGTTCACTGTCATGCCTTTTGGTTTGATGAATGCCCCAGCTATCTTCATGGACTTAATTAATAGGGTCTGTAAACCTTATTTAGACAAGTTCATCATTGTGTTCATCGATGATATTCTCATTTATTCGAAGTCTCGAGCCGATCACGAGCAACACCTTCGTTTGACATTGGAACTCCTGAAGAAGGAACAACTTTTTGCTAAATTCTCCAAGTGTGAATTTTAGCTTAAAGAAGTTCAGTTTTTGGGTTATATAGTTAACGAGCAGGGTATTCATGTGGATCCATCCAAAAGTGTAGCAATTAAGGATTGGAATACACCAACGACACCAACAGAAATTCATTCTTTTCTTGGTCTCGCTGGATATTATCGTTGATTTATTTCGAACTTCTCGAAGATCGCGGTTCCACTAACTGGTTTGACTCAGAAGAATAAGCCTTTTGAGTGGGGACCCAAGCAAGAAGAAGCGTTCCAAACGCTGAAACAGAAGCTGTGTGATGCTCCTGTTCTATCTTTTCCCGAGGGAAACGATGATTTCGTTGTCTATTGTGATGCGTCGAATCTTGGCCTTGGTTGTGTTCTTATGCAACGAGGCAAGGTTATTGCACATGCGTGAAGACAGCTGAAAGTTCACGAGAAGAACTACACGACTCATGCTCTTGAGTTAGGTGTTGTGGTTTTTGCCCTAAAAATTTGGATACACTATCTTTATGGCATGAAGTGTGTGGTTTTCACAGACCACAAAAGTCTCCAGCACATTCTCAATCAGAAAGAGCTGAATATGAGGCAACGACGATGGGTTGAGCTCTTGAGCGATTACGATTGCGAAATTCGCTACCATCCTGGTAAGGCGAATGTCGTAGCCAATGCGTGACGTGATGTCGCGGTCACAATCAAATTTAATCCAAATACTACTAATAGATAGCGGTAAGTGGGTATCGAACACAGGGAGTTTGTGGAATATGTGTTATTTAGAAGATTATCTAACTTGACTAAAACTACACTAATTGCAATAAAAGTAAATTTCAAGAGTTGGTTTGATTGAATTGGTTTTTAAAACTAAGATTACTAATTAATTTGCGAAATGAGAATTGAGTTTGTAAACAATTTAGAGACAAATGACTATCTTGAGTTTCCGGTTTGCTTCGACATTTGTGCTATCATTCAACTAGAAAGAATCACATAGACATGATTCATGTATGATTACTTGTTGTGATAAAAGGGAACTAAGTACTCGGATTCCTAGAACGCGAGGTTGTTACCCGATGACCAATTAATCAATACCCAATCCTAATTCTACCTATGATATCTCGATTGCCAACGGCACCAAGAACGTATAGTTTCGAACAAGATTAGCACACTAATTAACAATTTACAAGTAAGCAATCACACACCATAACAAACAAATCATAAAGAAGAGTTCATTATTCTAGAAATATAAAATCAAAACACAAAGTCTTACACAAACCTTCAACCCAAGATAATCATCAAAAGTTTAGCCACACATAGCCATGACAATCATCTTCACAATTAGTTCAATGTTCATAAAGATCAAAAAACATAAAACTAATGATTAGACAAGTGTTCTTCTCCAAAAAGTCTCCAAAAGTTGCTCCAATTTCGAGTCCCAAGCAGGTGTAACCGAAAACCAATCATAAGTCCCCTTAAAACCTCTTCAAATCGACATTAAATGATAAAGTTACATGAAACATCAGTCGGAGCCGTAACCTACGGCTCCCAGCCGTAGGTTACGGCAGTCAATATGGCCAAACAAGTCAACAGGAGCCGTAACCTACGGCCACCTGCCGTAGGTTACGGCTAGCAGTGAGTCTTACGGCCAAGAGCTCCTGATTTACGGCTGGTCTTTTTGTCAATTGATGGGAGCCGTAACCTACGGCTGGGAGCCGTAGGTTACGGTGCTGAGTGGCTTTCTTCTCCTTATTTCTTCATCAATTTGCCATTTCCTCACTTCTCGATTTCGCCAACTTCCGCCATCCTTCTAATCTTTCTAAATCCCTCATCTTAAGTACTTTAACACCTGCATCATCAAACATAGAGTGGTTACCAAGTTCAAGCAATTAACCGAATAAAACATGGAATGTGCATATATTTAGACCTTTTAAGGGTTGTCCTACGGACCACCCGTCACATCCCCACACTTACCCGTTGCTTGTCCCAAGCAACCCATTCGAAAACCATTCAAAACCCAAGCGATCAGACATGCAAACCAAGCTAAATATGCCGTTCTTTTACTAACTTCCAATCATACCACAAGACACACCCCTTACAATAATCTCTCGGTAACAAGAATTATTAATGGCAATTTTGTGCTTCCCTCTTACCTTCGATTTTGCTTCATGATCTCCGTATAACAGTCTGATCATCGGACTATTGATTTATCAATAAGTCTGATTCGAACTAGTTAGCGGAAGGATTGTTTTTAAATCTAGGGTTTTTGTTTCCTGTCGTCAAGCTTGTTTAGGGTTTTGTTCTTTGTATTTCGTTTTCGGCTGTGGTTTTCTTGGATTCTCGGTTGTCTGCGTGCATGCTTGTCTTAGTTTTTGTTTAAAGGAGAGAGTCGGTTGTGTTTGCAATGGATGATCGTCCAAAACATGATGATGTTGTGAAGGGGGATCGGGATAAGCCGCCATTACAGTATAGGGGATTGGCCAGTAGAGTCGTGAACATAGATGGAAATCCAGTGCTTCCAAGGAGGGGTACGGTGCAGAATGTGCAATCTGATCCGAAATTGTTTAATGTCATTGATGAGTTATCGAAGATTACCATTCCTGTTCCATTGCCGGATTATCCAGAATTAGGAAATAATGTGCCTGCTCATGGTTTTCAAGAATCACAATCGGTTCAAGGTACCAGCTCAAACCCTAAGTCGTATGTGGATTCTGTTGTGGGTAGTAGTGTTCCGAAAGTTAACTTTCGCTCGTTGTCGAGTTCAGTTGTGCATGAGGGGTGTGACGTTGTTCTTCCTAAGGAATCTGTTAGAACAGTGCAGCAAAAATTGTCTAATACCATTTATGGGTATTTTTTGGGTGACCGTCTTGCTTTTCCGGTTGTTGACTATTACGTTAAAGTTAATTGGAAAAAAATATGGTTTGCAAAAGACGATGATGAACGCAAACGGGTTTTTCTTTTTTAAGTTTAATGATGAGGGTGGAATGTTGAATGTGATGAAAGATGGTCCGTGGATTATCAGGTCTCAGCCTATTTTCTTGAATATATGGACGCCTACTACTAAGTTGGAGAAGAAAGAAGTTAAGCAAGTGCAAGTCTGGGTAAAAATTCATGATGTTCCTATTGCGGCTTATACGGAGGATGGCCTTAGTCTTATCGCTACAACAATTGGAGAGCCAAAGATGCTGGATTCGTTTACTACGTCTATGTGTACTGAATCATGGGGCCGTAGTAGTTATGCTAGAGCTTTGGTGGAGATTTCGGCTGATAAGGAATTCCGTGAGGAAGTCACGATGGCTATACCTGAACCGGAAGGGGAGGGTTTTGTCAAAGAAACTATGTATGTGGAATATGAATGGAGTCCACATCGCTGTGCAACATGTTGTGTTTTTGGGCACTCTAACGACATCTGTCCAAGAAAGCCAATTAAACATGCTAGATATGAGGATCAAAGTCGTAATATTCAAAGGAACAAACAAGTGAAAAAAACACCAAATGTGGATCACGAGGGGTATACGGAAGTTCATGGCAAGAAAGTGGCTAGGAAGGTGGGTATTCCGGTGAACAAAAACAAAAGTAAATTCGAATATCGGCCGGTGGGATCAAAGTCTCAACCGAATGTTTCTAATGGTTCAACGTCTATGCCGGTTAAAGTGAAAAATTCTTTTGAAGTGTTGGACCAAGTTGATTCGGAGGAAGGTACGAGTAGCAAAGGGCCGAATAGGAACCAAGAGGAGACGGACGATGATGTTGAGGAGGTATATAATGAAACGGATGTTTTTATGCAGCAAGGGTCGGTAAATATTAGAAGTAAACAAGGGGCAAGCACTCCTTCTCAGGTAGTTACTGATGGTTAGTCTTGCAGTTTGGAATATAAGGGGGTTGAATCGCCCGCTTAAACAAATGGAGGTTCGACAAGCAGTGAAGGATTATAACTTGAGTTTGTGTGCTATTTTGGAGTCGCATGTGAATGTGAAGAATCTGGGTAAAGTGTGTAATTCAGTTTTTCGCTCGTGGGATTGGACGTCGAATGGTGGATGTTGTGATAAAGGCACAAGAATTATTATTGGGTGGAATCCTGTTATCTTTGATGTCATGATTTTAGCTCAATCTTCTCAGGTGATGCACCTACAACTTGTGTTTAAATTGGAAAAGAAAATGCTTTTTTGTTCAATTGTCTATGCTGCCAATTATTATGCGACAAGAAGGGACTTGTGGCATCAACTCTCTATGCATAAAAGTCTTGTTGCTAATAAACCTTGGGTTATTATGGGTGACTTTAATTCAGCTCTAAATATAGAGGATAAATCTATGGGAACGTCTTCTAGCTCTATAGGCATGAGGGAGTTCCAAGCTTGTGTGGATGACATTGAAGTGGTCGACATAAACCGAACGGGTATCCATTTTACATGGAGCCAAAAACCGAAAAAGGGGGTGGGGTTACTAAAGAAGATTGATCGTGTTATGGGAAATACTCCTTTTGTGGCTGAGTACCCGAATTCTGTTGCTATATTCAAGCCTTATCGTCTTTCGGATCATTGTCCATGTATTTTATCTTTTCCGGAAGCGTTGAAAATGAAGCCAAGGTCGTTCAAATTCGCTAACTTTTTGGTTTTTAAACCAGAATTTTTAGAGATTGTCAAAAAGTTTTGGGACTCTAATGTGGATGGGGTGCATCAGTTTAGAGTTGTCAAAAAGCTTCGGTTGCTGAAGAACCCGCTTAGATCTTTGTTATTTAAGCAAGGTAATCTACACAAGAAAGTTGAAAACCTTAGATCGAAACTGGATGTCATTCAACAAAACATTGATCAAGACCCGTCAAACGTTGAGTTACGGACTGAAGAGGCTGCTATAAGTCGTGATTTACAGGAGGCGTTGTTGGATGAGGAGCGTTTCTTGAAACAAAAGTCAAAGGTAGATTGGTTAGCGGAGGGGGATATGAATACTGCATTTTTTCATTCTTCTTTGAAAGCGAGAAATCATTTTACCAGGATCGAGGTTATTAAAGATGTAGGTGGGACTACTTATGAAGGTGATATGGTGTTTAAAGCGTTTGTTCAGCACTATGAGAAATTTTTTGGTTCTCAAGGTGATATTTCGTTGGAACCGGCTCCGGATTTATTTCCGCACAGATTATCTCATAATGTTGCAACTAATATGGTTAGACAGGTAACTATGGAGGAGGTCAGAAAAGCTATGTTTTCTATTGGTAATGACAAAGCTCCTGGACCGGATGGGTATACAACGGCTTTTTTTAAAAGTGCGTGGTCTCTGGTTGGCACGGATGTTTCTAAAGCCATTATGGATTTTTTCGAGACTGGTAATATGCTTCGGGAAATGAACCATACTCTTATTGTTCTTATTCCTAAGGTTTCGACTCCTATGAGTGTGACTGATTTCCGTCCGATTGCTTGTTGTAATGTCTTCTATAAATGTATTAGTAAAATTATTTCAGAAAGAATCAAAGGGGTTCTAAAAGACATTGTTAGCATCAATCAATCTGCTTTTGTTCCTGGTCGGAAAATTTCGGATAACATCCTTTTAACCCAAGAGTTAATGCATGATTATCACAGAGACGTGGGTCCTCCTAGATGTGCGTTTAAAGTAGATATTCAGAAAGCGTATGATACGGTCGATTGGAGGTTTCTTAAAAATGTTCTAAATGGGTTCGGTTTCCATAGCAAAATGGTTGGGTGGATTATGACGTGTGTTTCAACAACCACATTTTCGGTCTGTGTTAATGGCACGGTGCATGGTTTTTTCAAAGGGAAGCGTGGGTTGAGGCAAGGGGATCCAGTATCCCCTTATCTATTTACTCTTGTTATGGAGGTCTTAACTGGTATTCTTCATCATTCGGTCAGAATTGATTCTTCTTTTAAGTTCCATAACAGATGTGAAAGGCAGCAGATTATAAATCTTTGTTTTGCGGATGATTTATTTCTCTTTGCAAAAGGGGAAGTGAATTCAGCTAATTGTATTATGTCTTCTCTTGCGAAATTCACTAAGATGTCCGGATTGGTTCCTAGTAACCAAAAAAGCACGATTTTCTTCTGTAATGTTAAAGATCAGGTCAAACAAGCTATTCTGGATATTATGCCTTTTACGGAAGGAAAATTACCCGTGAAGTACTTGGGGGTTCCTCTCATTTCAGCTAGGCTTGGTTACAATGATTGTCGGGTGCTTGTTGAGAGATTGGAAAAACGAATTACGCATTGGAGGAACAAACTTTTATCATTTGCAGGAAGGCTTCAACTTATTATTTCAGTTCTTTCCTCGATGCATATTTACTGGTCATCGGTTTTCATCTTACCAGCTCGGATCATTCAGGAGTTAGAAGCTAAAATGAGAAACTTCCTATGGTCTCAGGATTCTACGTTCAGCAAAGGTAAATCTAAAGTGTCTTGGAAGTTGGTTTGTACGCCTAAATATGAAGGGGGGTTGGGTATTAGACGAATTGGTGATATGAATAAAGCTTTAATGTCTTCTCATATTTGGAGTATTGTTTCAAAGCGTGACTCTCTATGGGTTGATTGGATATATTCGTACCGGTTAAAAGATAAGAGTTTTTGGGTTAGCAAAACTCCGTCGAATAGTTGTTGGTCTTGGCGGAAAATCACTCAATTACGGCCATTGGTTAGGAAGCATATTTGGTCGGACTTGGGTAATGGAGTTAATACTTCAGCATGGTTCGATAATTGGAGTGTTGTAGGGCCGCTGGCTGAGTTTGTGTCGGCCAGGAACATTGCGGATGCAGATTTCAGGTTGGATAACTCCGTGGCTGATGTGTACTCTAATGGTGCTTGGTTGTGGCCTACGGCTTGGAGGGATTTATTTCCGGTTCTTAATCAGATTGATCAAGTTCATTTGCAGGCTGCAAAAGTCGATAGATTATTATGGAAAGATGGTGATGATTTTAATGAGTTCTCGTCTTCGGGGGTATGGCATTCTCTTCGGCATAGAGAACCGGAAGTCGAGTGGAGTAAAATTGTCTGGTTCGGCCAGTGTATCCCGAAACATGCGTTCATGATGTGGTTGATTATGAAAGGTAAGCTTCTAACACAAGATAAAATTCTGAAATGGGATTTTGCTCGGAGAAAAAATATGAACATGATGTGCTGTTTATTGTGTTACGAAAATTTTGATTCTCATAAGCACTTGTTTTTCGAATGTAAATATGCATCGCAAGTGTGGTGTACAGTCAGAAATAGTGTGGGGATGGATACGGTCTCGCCAAAATGGAGTGATATAGTTAGCTGGCTTTGTTCTTGTACTCAACAGAAGCAGGTCGATACTTATGTTGCTAAATTACTTGTAGCTGCTGCTGCATATAGTATTTGGCAAGAGAGGAATGCCAGATTGTTCAGAAACCAATTAAGACCGCCTGAGAAGGTTAGTGAAGTAATTGTGAAAACAGTTCGGTACAAGTTAATGGGAGCTAAACTGAAGAATACCGTAAGGGTGCGCAGAGTTCTTGAAGAATGGAAGATCCATACGAAAGATAAGGATGATGATGGGGGGATGAATAGCTGTGTGTTGGACAATCTAGAAGTCTTGTCTAGGTGTTTTTCCTTTTGGTTGTTTTTTGTTGGTTTGGTATGTTTTGTTTTACTTTCTTGGGGAATGCCCCTTGATTGAACTAGTGTAGACTCTCTACACTACTTGTTTTTATTTGGTTGTGAATATATAGAATCACCGGGGTAACCCTTTACCCAAAAAAAAACAAGAATTATTAGCATAATGCTAAACCACTCAATGCGTGTGTGTGTGTGCGTGACAATAAGCTTGTATATAAATCAAGTTTCCTCCTAACAAATATCTAGCATGCTTTAGAATCAAAGGGACTTGCGGGTTGTAACAGGGCTAGGTGCAAAGGTAGGAAAATGGTGGAATACATATGAAAGAGCTAATTGATTTGACCCGATTTTATTTTTACTACTAAACAAAGCAACATCAACTATATACACAACTTCATCAACATTTTCAACTACTATTGCAACTAAATCCTTCCCTTTTTTTTTTTGTATTTTTCTCATATTTTCCTCTTTTTTTTTCAACAATAAACTTCAAGAATATATACAAGAACATCAACATTACATACTAAATTCCTAAACCGGGTCATCTCAATCGGTAAAATTTATATAGGAAGTAGGCTTGGGTCACAACCGAATGGTTTAAGGCTCAAACGTGGCAATCTAAAGACCAAACCCCCACCCCTCACAATACCAAGCTCATATATGTGAAGTATGAGGTCCAACCCACCAATCCCGCACTCTTCACACATCTAAACGAGGCTACCTAGAAGTCCCCTATCATTTCCAAAAGCATGCTAATTCTAGGATTTAACAAGTATTCACACCCAAGTTCTATTAACACACAACACACACCGCCACTCAACCAATGAAATATCAATAATAATCATGTGTGGCTCAAATCCTCACCAAGAAAAGACTAGGAATGGGTGTCGGTGTGTCAAATGGCACAATATCAAGTTTTCAAATTTTAACAATTTTCGCTTGGGTTTACAAAATTTTTAAAACTCTCAAAAATTTCCCCCATCCCCACACTTGGGATACATTGTCCCAATGTATGGTTTTGAGGGAAGGATCGCTTTTAACCAACAACATTAGCCTTTGCTAATATTCTCAAATCCCAAGTTTCTTTTTGTATTTTTTTTTATTTTTTATTTTTTTTTAAAACACCACCAACTCTCGCATCCCAAAACAAACACATCAACATCAAACACCACCCTACCTCCCAACCATAACATAAACAAACTACATAAAAATATACAAAAATGTACAAAGGAGCAAGATACAACCTGGCTAGTAGTACTTCGGCTGTGGAGGCCCGAAGATGGATGTCATCATATCAGTCCACTCACCAAAGCCAAATGCTCCACCGCTACTGCTGCTTCCTTGATCACCACTTGGATTCGCCTGCTGGTAACTCATAGCATGTGGATCCACCCACTGAGAATGATGCAATGGTGGGGTGGGGTATGACACACTACCATCATTTGGTGGCAATGTGGTATAGTCCACAACAGGCGGATCTGCTTCAATTGGTTGGCCCGCATGCCACTGATCATGCATGCGTCTCTGGCGATCATCTAAGTAGCGGTTGTTCATTTCTTCTTCATGAGCATACATATGAGCACGGTTCCATTGCTCACTCCTATCATAACTCTTCTTTAAAGCCCTCTCCATACTCGCCCCCATGAAAGTTTGTTGATCAAAAAGCATCTGGTTTGGTTCACTCCATTCTCCAAACGTGGGTGGCCGCCTTTGTTCAATGATTTGGCCCATATTCCCCGAATGGGCCCAATAAGGATCATAAGCTTGTTGTGCATAATCAAATGCACCCCCCACATAACCAGCTTGCACTCCAGCTCCCTGAACTTGAGCATCAACCATGAAGGTATCTTCACGGTAATCCTCATCTCCACTTACCTCTTCATCGGTTGCTTCGGGCTCATCAGCCTCACCCGGTCGTAACGGCCTCGCATCCACCTTCAACGCTCTCCACCTTCTCCCATCTGTTTTCAGCCTATGATACCTCTCCGTCTCCGTGTAAATCCAACCTGGCCCAAGATTCTTAAGGTCGAATGGTCTAAACCTCTTATAAGAACCTTTTTCATCACCTTTAATCGCCCCATATTTTTTTAACAACGCCGTAATCAACCGGCAATGAGGTATAATCTTTCTCCACTAATTTTGCTCAACCAGATGTTATTCAACACGAGAAATCGGAAAGGGACTTTGGGAGATCCATGCATCATCATATATAAAATCGGTACTTCCTGATGCCGCACTTCCATCTTGTCACCCCGCCTTGGAACCACATTATATATGCACAATGTCAATAACAATTTTGCTTCCATTCTCAAATTGCTCCTATATAGCTTCCCATGTGTTGTGCCCGGAAGGAAGAGGTAGTCAAGCATATTTTGCCATTGTGGATGCTTGTTGGGCTCGTGATAGAGATCTTTGAGACTCGGGTGAATGTACTCAGTTGCGGGTCTGTCCAACGAGCCTCATCTTGCTTGGGGTCTTAAACGGGGGACATTCAAGTGAAGCCACCTGTCACACCCCGACCGCGTAAAACAACAAATCGCGGCGGAAACATCGGGGCGTGTCGTAACAGAATAAATTGTTTCATAACCATGGTATACAAAGTTGTATTTTATTTATTAAACAAGGGTGTTACATTGTCTTGAACAGTAAACAAAAGAGTTTATAACATAATTAAACATAGTCTAGCATCATTTTAAGTCTCTAAGGCACAGGTCCGCCCTAGTGTCATGATCATCATCCTACGGAAAAGCACCTGAAAACACATGTGAAAATAGGTACGTCAGCATAAAAATGCCTGTGAGATACATAGGTTTGTGAAAATAGGATTCATGACTTGTATTTGAGAAAATGTTTAGTCATGAACCTTGTAATTTGCTTTGTCTTGTAAATCATTTGAAAAACGATAAGATCAGTTGATATGTATAAGTAAATGTAAGGTTAAATGAATAACCATGTAAAATGAGTTGTATAAGATAAATTGTTTTGTAAATCAATGTCGTGTGAAAAGTATGTTATTTGTATAAAATGTTATATGTATCAAACTAAAATGATTTAAATAACGTTACGCTATGTAATATTATACAAACACTTATATATAGGAAGTACCAGCGGCGTATCCACCATGTTTGTTTCATATTACACACGTATCGTTACTCAAATCACTTACCCAAACAACCACCAATGTAACTTGTTCATGTACAAACCAATTGTCAAGTGTTATTGTGTAAACCATATCAAAATGTCTATGTCCAATGTAAACCACCAAATGTGTATATCAATGTCAAAATGTTTATGTTCAATGTAGATCATGTAATGTGTAACCAAAATGTCATGTATGGTAAGTGAAATGTATCAACTAAACCATATGTAAAATGCACAACAACAAGGTATTGAAGTAAAACATAGTTTAAATCAAAGTCACGTTGTGTGTAACAAATGCATGCCATACTGATACAAACATTTATGCGGTATTGTTAAAATGCATACATCCAAGCCTTGAGACTGTGGCGATAAACCCTTAAACAAATTAAAGGTTTATCTAAGTTATGTATATCGAATTCGGTCATTCCTTTCATCCCCTTTCCCTGGGATGTCCGGAACGGGAGTTGTCAATTCCTATGGTACCACTACCTACTAACGAACGGCGTAATTAATGTTAATGAATGTATTGTTCCATGTTAAACAAACCAAATGTCATAACAAAATGTAAGCATGTGAAAACAATGCACTAAGTATGTACTCAAATGAACATACATAGCGTGAAATGTAATGTAAAACGATGTACTAAGTAATGCACACAATGGGCACACCTAGCATGAAATGTGATGTAAAACAATGTACTAAGTAATGCGCACAATGGGCACACCTAGCATGAAATGTAACATAAAACAATGTACTAAGTAATGCACACAATGGGCACACCTCGCATGAAATGTAATGTAAAACAATGTACTAAGTAATGCACACAATGGGCACACCTAGCATAAGATGTAATGAAATCATGTACTATAATGTACTAACGAACATAGCATGTATATGATGTGAAAACATGAAAGCATGAAAGTAACAAGTAGGCACATGTGTTTCACCCCAAAACAGTTTAGAAAACAGTAAAAGAGGGGTCTATGTACTCACTTGAGATTGCTCAGATGTCTAAAGATAACCACCAAGCAATGATATAGATCACGGAATCAAACGGCACCTAATATAGGTAACTATGTTAATAAACCGGACCTAAATCGGAAGATCGGATAGAATGAGGGTTCGTAAACCAAATGAGTATGGGAACTCATGTAGTATGGTTTAACAAAGCCTACATACTAAATGAAACCTAACCTAAGTGCTTGTGACCCATTACGACCCGTTTAGGTAGCTTATGCTACTTTAACGCGTCGTTCGCGTGAAACGCGTTCGGACCGCCTAACTAGTCCTATGACAAGTAATATATGCCTTAACATGTCTAATATGATTGTCAAATCAGTTTAGATGTCAAAAGTTATGTTACATATGTTTAAAATGAATTTTGGCATCATAGGGGTATTTTGGTAATTTACCTAAGGCATATAAACTACCTATCATACAACTACTTAAACGAAGCGACCATAAGGTATAACCTCCTAAGGTTATTCCCTATATACTATGGTCACCTAATGTGTTTAGTCGGATCCTAATGATCGACCAAACGGGTCGGGTTCGAAAGTATAAGCGATTGTTTAGATCGCTTACCTTACGACCCTATATAAGCACTAAACTAAAAGTGACGAGCTAAGCATGCTAAAACATGCTTAACTAAGTTTAGAAAAAAGGTTTGGTATCAAAACAAACGGTTTTGATACCCATAAGTAGTTTGGTTACAAAATACGTAAGAATACGTATTCTGACCGAAACTACGGCTCGTCACGGAGCCTAGATAACGTGGTAATCAGTAGGTATAGTCACTAAGGACTATAACCATCGTGATCACGCTCACGTTATGAAGTTCAAACGAACTTCGCATCGACCATAAACTGGTCAATGCAGAAAGTCAAACAAAGTTTGACTTTCGGACTCGAAAAGCAATAAAAGAACGAAAGAATACTTACGAAGGGTCCCCGAATGCTAATCAAGATCAAAATAGCTCAGGTATGAAACAAAGGTTTCAACTTAGAGCACAAATGATCAGATTCTTGTGAGAAATGTGTGCAAATGTGATGGGTATTTATAGATTTCGGGTAACCGTTAAGATCGTTCCATGAAAACCGTGCTCGAATCTCATGCATACATTTGTCAAAATGTTATGGTTACTGAAAATGGCCTATTAAGAGCTGAAAGGGCAAGTTTAGAACTTGTGGTTGTGGTTTAATCAGCTGATAATCTGCTGACTGTTTAGTCTGATCTGTTCTGCAGGTTGCCTTACGGACCTCAAAGCTGCCAATGTTGAGGTCCGTATGGTAACAACTTTGGCAGATTTACAGTTTTGGTCCCTGTAGTACAATCAGCCCATTTTTGACACGTTTAAGGCCCGTTAACCCCATTTCAAAGCTCTAAAATGAAGTTAAAGTATAGGGAACTTAAAACATGCTCAAAAAATATCTCGGATGTTGGTTCGTTTAGCCGTACGGTTGCGATGTTCGGTTAATTACGACGGAATACGCATAAGTGCGAAAAACGATCCAAATGACGCGACGAATGGATTTTTCTTATGGCGAACACTAAAATATAATATAGTCATGTTCACATAAATTTTTTTGGATGTCCGGATGTATTCAGAATGTAAGTTATGCGCGAAAATGCAAACTTGTGCACTTTTTGACACTTTTAGTCCCTGAATGACCCAAAAGTTTATTTTAGCACACCGAACCCCTCAAAGCCTATTTCTAAGCTATGTAAAGGATATTTAAGGTGTGTTTAACTTATGGTCATGTTCCGGAATGTTCGTTACAGTTCAAATTGACATACTTTCGCAGTTTGTCAAGTTTAGTCCCTGTAAACGAATTTACTTGTTTTTGCCATACCAAAGCCTTCAAAACTTATTTCTAAGTTATGTAAAGGTTATTTAAGGTATGTTGAGTATATGTTGATGTTCCGGAGTATTTCTCGCATTAAACTGAGTACGTTTACGCACTAGTTTGCGTATAACTCTCCAGAAAGTGATGTAGAGTTTGGAATTGAACAAAAGTCAAAACATGAAAAAAGTAAAACACAATCAAACAAACATTGGGATCAAATAACATTGTTTTATTGATAATAGAACTGTTCATAGTGATTACAAGCACAGTTGTTACAGTCTCCCCTACTTGTGGAAATTTCGTCCCGAAATTTATTTAGAGGAAACTCGTGGAAAAAGATGTGGATATTTCGCCTTCATTTGATCTTCGCGTTCCCAAGTAAACTCAGGTCCACGTTTAGCTTCCCAGCGAACTTTGACCAAAGGAATGCGCTTGTGCTTAAGCCACTTGACTTCACGTTCCATGATTTCCACTGGTTTCTCAACAAATTTCAGTGTTTTGCCAACACGAATTTCGTCAAGCGGTATGGAGAACTTCTCATCAGCTGAACACCTCTTGAGATTGGACACGTGAAAAGTTGGATGAACATTTCCAAGTTCAGGAGGTAACTCAAGTCTGTAGGCTACCTTTCCGATTCTTTCGACGATCTTGAATGGTCCAACGTATCTAGGTGCAAGTTTTCCTTTCTTTCCAAATCTGATCACACCTTTCCAAGGTGAGACCTTAAGTAATACTCGATCACCGACTTGAAATTCCAAGGCTTTGCGTTTTGGGTCCGCGTAAATCTTCTGACGGCTTCTAGCTGCCTGAAGGTTATCACGAACTTTCTTGACCTTGTCAGTTGTCTCTAAAATGAGGGCAGGTCCAGTAAGTTGAGCCTCGCCAATCTCATTCCAGCAGACTGGTGAACGACATTTTCGACCATAGAGAGCCTCGAAAGGAGCCATTTTGATGCTAGTGTGATAACTGTTGTTGTAGGAGAATTCAATCAACTTAAGATGTGAATCCCAACTACCACCAAAATCGATCACACAAGCTCTAAGCATATCCTCCAGAGTCTGGATTGTTCTCTCAGATTGACCATCCGTTTGCGGATGATAAGCTGTGCTCAGATTAAGTTGGGTCCCATAGCAGATTGCATGGTTCTCCAAAAATAAGAAGTGAAACGAGCATCTCTGTCAGAAATGATGTTCAAAGGAACACCATGTCGAGCTACAATTTCATCCACATAGATTTGAGCAAGTCTGTCAGCAGGAAAATCCTCACGGATTGGCAAGAAATGTGCTGACTTTGTAAGACGATCAACGACTACCCAGATGGCATCATGACCTTTCTTAGTGCGTGGAAGTTTGGTAACGAGATCCATAGTAATGTTTTCCCATTTCCAAACTGGAATCTCTGGTTGCTCCAATAAACCTGAAGGACGCTGATGTTCAGCCTTAACCTTAAGACAAGTAAGGCATTTGGATACGTATAAGGCAATGTCTTTCTTCATACCAGGCCACCAATAATGAATACGAAGATCCTTATACATCTTATCTGAGCCCGGATGAATAGAATAGCGAGACTTATGGGCTTCATCCATAAGCAAGGTACGAAGATCATCCTGGCTTGGGACCCACAAACGGTCCATGAAGTAATATGATCCATTGTCCTTCAGTTCCAGAGCAGGTGTTATGTGATAGGGAAATTCCTTATCCAATAGACCTTGTGAAACACAAGATTGTTGAGCTTGAGAAATACGTGCTTGGATATCGGATCGAGCTTGAATAACAGATTGAACACGTACACAATGAAGCTTAGTACGTTCCTTACGACTCAATGCATCAGCTACGACATTCGCCTTACCAGGATGGTAGCGAATTTCGCAGTCATAGTCGTTTAAAAGCTCCACCCAACGTCGCTGTCTCATGTTGAGTTCCTTCTGGTTGAAGATATGCTGAAGACTTTTGTGGTCAGTGAAAACCACACATTTTGTACCGTACAAATAGTGTCTCCAGATCTTGAGAGCAAAGACAACTGCACCCAACTCAAGATCATGAGTGGTGTAGTTCTTCTCATGTATCTTCAATTGCCTTGATGCATATGCTATGACTTTGTTCCTTTGCATAAGAACACAACCAAGACCCAATTTCGATGCATCACAATACACGACAAAATCATCATCACCCTCAGGCAATGATAGAACAGGCGCATCGCAAAGCTTCTGCTTCAAGTGTTGAAAAGCTTCCTCTTGTTTGTATCCCCAATAAAAGGGCATTTTCTTCTGAGTTAGAGCAGTTAGAGGAACTGCAATCTTCGAGAAGTTTTCTATGAAGCGGCGATAATAACCCGCTAGACCAAGAAAAGAACGAACTTCAGTAGGAGTAGTAGGCGTATCCCAATCCTTAATCGCACTGATTTTGGAGGGATCTACATGGATACCTTGTTCGTTGATAACATGCCCCAAAAATTGAACTTCTTTAAGCCAAAATTCGCACTTGGAGAATTTGGCGAAAAGTTGCTCTTTCTTTAGGAGTTCAAGGGTGAGACGAAGATGTTGCTCGTGATCAGCTTGCGTCTTAGAATAAATCAAGATGTCGTCAATAAAAACAATGACGAACTGATCCAAATAAGGTTTACAGACCCTATTCATTAAGTCCATGAAAACAGCAGGAGCATTAGTCACACCGAATGGCATGACTGTGAACTCATAATGCCCATATCGAGTACGGAACGCTGTCTTGGGAATATCTTCTTCTTGCACGCGAAGTTGATGATATCCAGATCGCAGATCAATCTTCGAGAAATAAGAAGCGCCCTGTAACTGATCAAAGAGGTCGTCTATGCGAGGTAAGGGATATCGATTCTTGATGGTAAGCTTGTTAAGCTCACGATAATCGATACACATCCTAAAGGATCCATCCTTCTTCTTGACAAAGAGAACGGGAGCACCCCAAGGTGAAAAACTAGGACGTATAAAACCTTTGTCAGAGAGCTCCTGAAGCTGTTTAGACAACTCTTGCATCTCAGATGGTGCAAGACGATATGGAGCTCTGGCAATGGGATTTGCACCAGGTACGAGATCAATGCGGAACTCGACTTGGCGTGCTGGAGGTAGACCAGGTAAATCTTCAGGGAACACTTCAGAATAATCCCGAACGACAGGAATATCTGAAATAGACTTACCCTTGCCTTTATCTTCTGTAACATGTGCTAAGAAAGCCACATAGTTCTTCTGCAGATACTTCCGAGCTTTAAAACAAGACATGAGTTTGAGACCACCGGTAGGCTTCTCACCTTGAACCTGCAGAATCTCGCCTGTCGAAAGCGGCACACGAACAATCTTCTCAGAACAAACTATCTCTGCGTGATGCTTGGATAACCAATCCATTCCCACAATAACGTCAAAGCTTCCAAGTTGCATAGGCGCGGGGTCAATAGGAAAAAGATGGTCGTTAAGGTTCAACTGGCAGTTGCGAAGAACAGAATCAAGAATAATGGGTTCACCACTAGCAACTTCTACTGTCAAAGGTTTTCCTAGTTTCATTCTAGACACGCGAAGCATTTGCTCAAAAGATAATGACACGAAACTCTTATCGGCACCAGAATCGAAAAGAACAGATGCAGGCTGATTATTAATAAAGAACGTACCGTTCACCACATTATCATCCGCCTGCGCCTCTTGGGCATTCATGTTAAAGACTCGGCCTCGAGCCGGAGCCTGATTCTGGTTTTGGTTCTGGTTCTGGTTGGCTAGCCTTGGGCACCGGTTTCTGTAGTGGGTCAGATCCCCACAATTGTAACAAGCACCTGGTGGGTATTGTAGTCGTGCAGCTTGACCCTGTTGCTGAGCAGGAGGCTGTGCAACTTGTTGAGCCGGGTTTTGAACTGCGCGATTCTGAGCAAACCGACAAACATCGGCAAGATGACCTGACTTCCCACAGCTAGTACAGAAACGGCACTGATGTTGCGGCTGATGGTGACTGTTGCATCTATTGCACAAAGGTGCATTCCCTGTATAGGGTTTCTTTGCTGGAAGCTGTGCGGGTTGGTTGGGAGCTGCCTGATTAGCTTGGGCAGTGATAGCAAAATTTGGGAAGCCTTACGCTTCCTTGACCTCTTCGAAGAACCAGAGTCCTTTCCATTCTTGTTTTGACCCTTCTTGCTATCCCCCTTGTCAGCCGACTGTTTCTTGCCCTTGTCACCCTTCCTGTGTAACTTGTTCTTCCGGATCTGCGACTCAGTCAGCGTCGCTGATAACTCGATTGCCTGACGGAGTGTGGCAGGGTTACTACCAGTAAGAATATCTTGTACCGAGTCAGGTAGGCCGTCGATGTATCTTTCGATAGCCTTGTCGAGTGGGGTAACCATTGTCGGGCAAAGCAAGCTCAATTCTTCAAACCGATCAGTATAAGCCCTGTGTTCACCACTATCTTGCTTCAAAACATCAAACTCCTTCTCCAACGCCCGCTGTTCATGGCGAGGACAGAATTCCCTCATCATAAGGGCTCTAAGTTCAGCCCATGTCTGTGCGAGAGCAACTTCTGCACCCCGGTCTCTCATTACCCCATTCCACCATGTAAGAGCCCTCTTCTGAAACACGCTCGAGGAGAACTCGACCTTGCGATTATCCGGGCACTGCACGTGGCGAAAAGTATTCTCAATGCTTTCGAACCACTGAAGAAGCCCAGTCGCTCCTTCAGAACCACTAAACTTGAGTGGTTTAGCCTGATTAAAATCCTTGTATTTGCATGGAACATTGTTGTTGTTGTTATTGATGGCTTGGTTCCATTGAGCAAAGAGATTTGGAAATTGAGCAGCCATCTGCTGCGCAATAATTTCTGCCAGCTCGGCAGTTGCTATCAGATTGTCGCGTCGAGGAGGCATTCTAAAAGAGGTAAACATGAAAGGAAACGAGTGAGATGATTGGATGAAAAGAATGAGATGATAAAAACAAGAATTTCAAACAACCTAGATGGTGGTCATTCGTCCGTATCACAAAGCAAACAAACGACACACAGTGACTAATCAAAGTAAATGGATCAAAAATAATGTATAATGAAGACATGCTCGCCTATAAGTGAACACTCATCCCAAGAATTCCCAGGTAAGCACAACTGGTCTCGCATCTGGTTGAGATGTATACGAAGTGCTTGCCTAGACAGAAAACCCAGAATACAGGCATTCACCCTTCCAGTTTGCACGTGTTCACATTATTTAAGACCCAAAACCTTGACAAGATTTTGAAAATTTGAAGGCACAAGGCCAAAAATTTAATCAAACTGAAAAGGGTTCAAAACCATATAACAGAGGGTTCAAAACCTTGTAATAAATCATTCAAAAACAGATGATTGTTTTTCAAAAATCGTTTCGGAAAAATTTTGGCTTTTGTTCTGATAATCACCTAAGGATAGGTGATGTGCATGTTTTAAGATCAAAACACAAATAATTTGTGTTAGGGTCCTAGAAAAGTTATAGTCTAGGTCAAAGCATTACTAATAACCTAATTCCCTATAACCATTGGCTCTGATACCAACTCTTCTGTCACACCCCGACCGCGTAAAACAACAAATCGCGGCGGAAACATCGGGGCGTGTCGTAACAGAATAAATTGTTTCATAACCATGGTATACAAAGTTGTATTTTATTTATTAAACAAGGGTGTTACATTGTCTTGAACAGTAAACAAAAGAGTTTATAACATAATTAAACATAGTCTAGCATCATTTTAAGTCTCTAAGGCACAGGTCCGCCCTAGTGTCATGATCATCATCCTACGGAAAAGCACCTGAAAACACATGTGAAAATAGGTACGTCAGCATAAAAATGCCTGTGAGATACATAGGTTTGTGAAAATAGGATTCATGACTTGTATTTGAGAAAATGTTTAGTCATGAACCTTGTAATTTGCTTTGTCTTGTAAATCATTTGAAAAACGATAAGATCAGTTGATATGTATAAGTAAATGTAAGGTTAAATGAATAACCATGTAAAATGAGTTGTATAAGATAAATTGTTTTGTAAATCAATGTCGTGTGAAAAGTATGTTATTTGTATAAAATGTTATATGTATCAAACTAAAATGATTTAAATAACGTTACGCTATGTAATATTATACAAACACTTATATATAGGAAGTACCAGCGGCGTATCCACCATGTTTGTTTCATATTACACACGTATCGTTACTCAAATCACTTACCCAAACAACCACCAATGTAACTTGTTCATGTACAAACCAATTGTCAAGTGTTATTGTGTAAACCATATCAAAATGTCTATGTCCAATGTAAACCACCAAATGTGTATATCAATGTCAAAATGTTTATGTTCAATGTAGATCATGTAATGTGTAACCAAAATGTCATGTATGGTAAGTGAAATGTATCAACTAAACCATATGTAAAATGCACAACAACAAGGTATTGAAGTAAAACATAGTTTAAATCAAAGTCACGTTGTGTGTAACAAATGCATGCCATACTGATACAAACATTTATGCGGTATTGTTAAAATGCATACATCCAAGCCTTGAGACTGTGGCGATAAACCCTTAAACAAATTAAAGGTTTATCTAAGTTATGTATATCGAATTCGGTCATTCCTTTCATCCCCTTTCCCTGGGATGTCCGGAACGGGAGTTGTCAATTCCTATGGTACCACTACCTACTAACGAACGGCGTAATTAATGTTAATGAATGTATTGTTCCATGTTAAACAAACCAAATGTCATAACAAAATGTAAGCATGTGAAAACAATGCACTAAGTATGTACTCAAATGAACAAACATAGCGTGAAATGTAATGTAAAACGATGTACTAAGTAATGCACACAATGGGCACACCTAGCATGAAATGTGATGTAAAACAATGTACTAAGTAATGCGCACAATGGGCACACCTAGCATGAAATGTAACGTAAAACAATGTACTAAGTAATGCACACAATGGGCACACCTAGCATGAAATGTAATGTAAAACAATGTACTAAGTAATGCACACAATGGGCACACCTAGCATAAGATGTAATGAAATCATGTACTATAATGTACTAACAAACATAGCATGTATATGATGTGAAAACATGAAAGCATGAAAGTAACAAGTAGGCACATGTGTTTCACCCCAAAACAGTTTAGAAAACAGTAAAAGAGGGATCTATGTACTCACTTGAGATTGCTCAGATGTCTAAAGATAACCACCAAGCAATGATATAGATCACGGAATCAAACGGCACCTAATATAGGTAACTATGTTAATAAACCGGACCTAAATCGGAAGATCGGATAGAATGAGGGTTCGTAAACCAAATGAGTATGGGAACTCATGTAGTATGGTTTAACAAAGCCTACATACTAAATGAAACCTAACCTAAGTGCTTGTGACCCATTACGACCCGTTTAGGTAGCTTATGCTACTTTAACGCGTCGTTCGCGTGAAACGCGTTCGGACCGCCTAACTAGTCCTATGACAAGTAATATATGCCTTAACATGTCTAATATGATTGTCAAATCAGTTTAGATGTCAAAAGTTATGTTACATATGTTTAAAATGAATTTTGGCATCATAGGGGTATTTTGGTAATTTACCTAAGGCATATAAACTACCTATCATACAACTACTTAAACGAAGCGACCATAAGGTATAACCTCCTAAGGTTATTCCCTATATACTATGGTCACCTAATGTGTTTGGTCGGATCCTAATGATCGACCAAACGGGTCGGGTTCGAAAGTATAAGCGATTGTTTAGATCGCTTACCTTACGACCCTATATAAGCACTAAACTAAAAGTGACGAGCTAAGCATGCTAAAACATGCTTAACTAAGTTTAGAAAAAAGGTTTGGTATCAAAACAAACGGTTTTGATACCCATAAGTAGTTTGGTTACAAAATACGTAAGAATACGTATTCTGACCGAAACTATGGCTCGTCACGGAGCCTAGATAACGTGGTAATCAGTAGGTATAGTCACTAAGGACTATAACCATCGTGATCACGCTCACGTTATGAAGTTCAAACGAACTTCGCATCGACCATAAACTGGTCAATGCAGAAAGTCAAACAAAGTTTGACTTTCGGACTCGAAAAGCAATAAAAGAACGAAAGAATACTTACGAAGGGTCCCCGAATGCTAATCAAGATCAAAATAGCTCAGGTATGAAACAAAGGTTTCAACTTAGAGCACAAATGATCAGATTCTTGTGAGAAATGTGTGCAAATGTGATGGGTATTTATAGATTTCGGGTAACCGTTAAGATCGTTTCATGAAAACCGTGCTCGAATCTCATGCGTACATTTGTCAAAATGTTATGGTTACTGAAAATGGCCTATTAAGAGCTGAAAGGGCAAGTTTAGAACTTGTGGTTGTGGTTTAATCAGCTGATAATCTGCTGACTGTTTAGTCTGATCTGTTCTGCAGGTTGCCTTACGGACCTCAAAGCTGCCAATGTTGAGGTCCGTATGGTAACAACTTTGGCAGATTTACAGTTTTGGTCCCTGCAGTACAATCAGCCCATTTTTGACACGTTTAAGGCCCGTTAACCCCATTTCAAAGCTCTAAAATGAAGTTAAAGTATAGGGAACTTAAAACATGCTCAAAAAATATCTCGGATGTCGGTTCGTTTAGCCGTACGGTTGAGATGTTCGGTTAATTACGACGGAATACGCATAAGTGCGAAAAACGATCCAAATGACGCGACGAATGGATTTTTCTTATGGCGAACACTAAAATATAATATAGTCATGTTCACATAAATTTTTTTGGATGTCCGGATGTATTCAGAACGTAAGTTATGCGCGAAAATGCAAACTTGTGCACTTTTTGACACTTTTAGTCCCTGAATGACCCAAAAGTTTATTTTAGCACACCGAACCCCTCAAAGCCTATTTCTAAGCTATGTAAAGGATATTTAAGGTGTGTTTAACTTATGGTCATGTTCCGGAATGTTCGTTACAGTTCAAATTGACATACTTTCGCAGTTTGTCAAGTTTAGTCCCTGTAAACGAATTTACTTGTTTTTGCCATACCAAAGCCTTCAAAACTTATTTCTAAGTTATGTAAAGGTTATTTAAGGTATGTTGAGTATATGTTGATGTTCCGGAGTATTTCTCGCATTAAACTGAGTACGTTTACGCACTAGTTTGCGTATAACTCTCCAGAAAGTGATGTAGAGTTTGGAATTGAACAAAAGTCAAAACATGAAAAAAGTAAAACACAATCAAACAAACATTGGGATCAAATAACATTGTTTTATTGATAATAGAACTGTTCATAGTGATTACAAGCACAGTTGTTACACCACCCATTCTTGAATCTACTTGTCGTATATCTTCTTCACTTCCCCGTCATAACACTTCAAGGCTGCACCCCAACCCAACTCCTTGAACTTTGCCGTGATCCCAAATGGCCCGAAATCAACCTCCTTGATCTCCTTCTCACAAATAAATGCTTCACCTCGTTGTTTTAGCTTGTTCATTTGTTCATGGAATAGATCCTCTCTCCATTCTGCGGGTTGGTCTAGCAATGAACCGGTTGTCCAATCCGGCTTCGGCCCCCTTGGAGGTGCATCCTCCTCCGAGTCCGGGTCACCAACCCGGGTCAATCTCCTCCTTTTTTTTGTTGCGCATCATCCCCTTGAGGCGCATTAGAAGAACTTGCAATTCCTTTCCCCTTTTTCGTCACCATGCCTACACACATTCAAAAACCACACAAACAAATCAAGTTAGTATTTCTACCCAATCTTCCCCACACTTGCTTCATATTATGGGTATAGATGTGCAAAAATCAAAATTTCATTATTTCAAACAAAATTTTGGCATGATGTCCCTATAAATCAGAATTTTTTCAAAAACTTTAACTAGACATCAACACATTTATACCCATACATTCAATAGTTCACAAATTCCTACATCTATCATGTACAAGCAAGTCTGTAAGCAAAAACAAAGATGAAAACTTACAAACCTCAATGTACATAAAAGAGTAACAAGAAAATGCATACCTTAGTGTTGTAGAAGATGAGAATCACAAGAACTTGAAGTTCCCACAAAAACCCACAAAAACCCCAAAATTTTCGGCACCCTTATGTATAAATCCGACCCAAAAACCAAAGATTCTTCGAGATATGAGTATAAAACTAGAATCCTTGTGAAATTTCACCCAAAATAGGCTCAAGAATCACTAAAATCGGACAAGTTTTGAAGAAGTTATGGAGTTTTGAAAGTAAATTAGGGTTCTTGAGTGAAAGAAAGATGGAGAAGAAGAGAAGATGTGTGGATGGGTATAAGGTCGATTTGTGTGGATGGGGTTTTGTTGGTATTTTTGATTTATTATTATTATTATTAATATATTTTGGTTTTATTGTTTTTTTTATTATTTGTAACCGACAATAAGGGTGATCCTGAAAAGTCAGCTGCGAGCCGTAACCTACGGCTCCTTGCCGTAGGCTACGGCAAGATCTGGGAGGAAAATGGTGCCATAAAACAGGGGCTTCGAGCCGTAAAGCTTTATTTGTACACATGGAGCCGTAACCTACGGCTCCCTGCCGTAGGTTACGGCTGGAGCTGGCAGCAAGAGTGAAACCAAAAAACAAAAACTTATGACTTGAATTTTTTTTTTTCAAAATTGTTTAATTTTTTATAGTTTTTTATAATTATTGAGAACATGAAAATTATCACCCTACCCCCCGTTAAAAACTCGTGTTGTCCTCAACATTATGTTCGGGAAATTCGTACGAATTTCCCCACACTTGTTTCAAACACCGGTTCTAAACGGGACTTTATTCAAAACACGAAACTAAGCTACAATATATACAAAACACCAAACCTGGGCCTCTTTCAAGTTTCCTCGTCATCCAATGGGCGTAAAATGAAGCCCACTTTGTCGAGCTCGAGATTGTTGATATCGTTACCTTCCAAGTACGGTTTGAGCCGATGCCCGTTCACCGTTTGTTGCTTATTTGTTTGTTCGTCTTGAATGTCAACATCACCAAATCTTCCCACTCTTCGGACAACATAAGGACCCATCCACTTGCTTTTGAGTTTCCCCGCGAACATCTTCAATCTTGAATTGTACAACCACACTTTTTGACCCACTTCAAAGTTCTTTTTCTTTATCTTCGCATCATGAACTTTCTTCAGTTTGTCTTTATATGCGGATGCACACTCATAAGCTTGATCCCTTATTTCCTCAATTTCGTTCAATTGTAGCTTTCTCGCCCGACCCGCTTCGTCATAGTTTGCATTCACCGTTTTAATCGCCCAATATGCTCGATGTGCTAACTCCATAGGCAAATGACATCCTTTTCCGTACACCATTCGATAAGGAGTGGTATCAAGTGGAGTTTTGTAGGCCGTTCGATAAGCCCACAACGCATCATCAAGCTTGCTTGACCAATCTTTCCGATCCGTTCTCACCGTCTTCATTAGAATTTCTTTAATTTGTCGGTTAGACACCTCCACTTGACCACTCGTTTGCGGATGGTATGGTGTAGCAACGCGGTGGTTCACATTGTATCTTTTTAACAATTTCCCAAAATTGAAGTTCTTGAAATGTGACCCACCATCACTTATTATTACTCTAGGCACACCGAATCGAGCAAAAATATTGGATTGTACAAACTTGCATACAACAGAGTGATCGTTGGTCCTCGTAGCGATAGCTTCAATCCATTTCGAAACGTAGTCAACCGCAACCAATATGTACAAAAACCCATTTGAGTTTGGAAAAGGACCCATGAAGTCTATTCCCCAAACATCAAATACCTCCACTACCAAAATTGGTTGTAACGGCATTTCATCCCGTTTCGAAATGCTTCCCACTCTTTGACAATTAATGCAATTTCGGGCATATTCACAGGAATCCTTGAAAATCGTGGGCCAATAAAACCCACTAGATAATACCCGATAACCCGTCTTGTTCCCACTAAAATGGCCTCCACATGCCGATGAATGAGCATGGGTCAAAATCTCTAAAACTTCAGTTTCAGGAACACATCTTCGTATCACTTGATCGGGTCCGATTTTGAACAAGTCCGGCTCATCCCATATATATTGCTTCACTTGACTAAGAAATTGTTGTCGTCTCTTCTTCGTCCAATGATTCGGAATTGCACCCTTAGCCAAATAATTCACATAATGGGCGTACCATGGTGCAACGAAAGTAGAAACGGCTAACAATTGTTCATCGGGAAACCATTCATTAATCTCGCTCGGGTCATCAACACCTTCCAACGGGATCCGGGACAAATGATCCGCAACAACATTTTCACACCCCTTTTTGTCCCGGATCTCTAAATCGAATTCTTGCAACAGAAGCACCCAACAAATCAACCGGGGCTTTGCATCCTTTTTTTCCATTAGATATCGGACCGCACTATGATCCGAATACACAATCACCTTGCTCCCCCAAATGTAAGCTCTAAACTTGTCCAAGGCATACACCACCGCTAATAATTCTTTCTCGGTTGTGGTGTAATTCAGTTGCGCCTCGGACAAAGTTTTACTTGCATAATAGATTACCACCGGCTTCTTATCAACTCTTTGACCCAAAACCGCTCCAATGGTCGTGTCGCTAGCATCACACATAATCTCGAACGGCTTTGACCAATCCGGTGGTTGCAAGATAGGAGCCTTCACCAACTGTTCCTTCAACACATGAAACGCTTGCAAACATTCGTCAGTAAAATCAAATGGAACATCTTTCAATAATAAGTTACATAAAGGTTTTGTAATTACACTAAAGTCTTTAATAAACCTTCTATAAAACCCCGCATGTCCCAAAAATGATCTCACCCCCTTAACATTCTTTGGTGGGGGTAGAGATGAAATTACCCGAATTTTTGCTTTATCTACCTCCATTCCCCGGTCCGAAATCACATGCCCCAACACAATACCCTCTTGAACCATAAAATGGCTCTTTTCCCAACTTAGGACCAAGTTTGTTTTCACACACCTTTTCAAAACTTTTTCTAACTCATCAAGACAAGAGTCAAAACTTGGCCCAAAAAATGGAAAAATCATCCATAAACACTTCAAGAGACTCCCCAACCATGTCCGAAAATATACTCACCATACATCTTTGGAACGTGGCGGGGGCGTTACATAGTCCAAATGGCATTCGCCGAAAAGCAAATGTACCATATAGGCATGTGAACGTGGTTTTGTGTTGGTCGTCCAGGTGAATAGCAATTTGGTTATATCCCGAGTACCCATCCAAAAAACAATAATATTTTTGACCGGAAAGTTTTTCAATGATTTGGTCAATGAAGGGTAACGGGAAATGGTCTTTGGAGGTAGTGGCGTTCAATTTCTTATAATCGATACAAACTCGCCACCCCGGTTACCGGGCGAGTGGCGATTTGCTCACCTTGCTCATCTTTAATTACCTGAATGCCCGAATTTTTAGGCACTACCTGAGTCGGACTTACCCACGCACTGTCCGAAATGGGATAAATGATCCCCGCATCCAACCACTTGATAACTTCTTTCTTTACCACCTCTCTCAGATTCGGGTTCAACCTTCTTTGTGTTTCACGGGTCGGCTTTGCTTCCTCACTTGTAATAATTTTATGCATTACAATGGAAGGACTAATACCCTTTAAATCGGCTATCGTCCACCCAATTGCCGCCTTGTGAGCCTTCAACACCCGTATCAAATCCTCTTCTTGAGCTACCACCAAATTAGAAGCAATGATCACCGGTAAGGTGTCATTCTCCCCCAAAAATACATACTTCAAATGCTTCGGTAACTCTTTCAATTCCACGCTTGGTGGACATTCCAAGGAAGGCTTTGTACCCGAATCAATTCCCACCGGTAAAGTGTCCGTTTGGTGGGTCCATGGCGGTCTTCCTTCCTTCACCGCAAGAGCCTCTTGCTCTTTCTCTTCCTTTTCCAATTCACATGCATGCACCTGCAAAGACACATCACAAACACAAGAACCCAAAATCTCTTCCTCGAACTCCTTTGGGTCGTATCCATCTATGAAATCTGCTACAAAACACTCATCACCATAAATGTTAGTACCATTAGTAAAAACATTTAATCTCATCTTTCTATTACCGAATGTCATGTCGACCGTACCATATCGACAATCAATAACGGCATGTGCGGTGTTTAAAAATGGCCGACCCAAAAAAACATTTTTTTGTTGAATTGGGTCCGCAGATGAGTAATCTAGCACAAGAAAATCCACGGGATAATAAAACTCATCAACTTTAACTATCACATCCCGTACAATACCCCGAGGAAGTTTATGAGATAAATCGGCTAACACCACCGTTGTCTCAACCCGTTTCAATGGACCAAAATCGTATTGGTCATATAACCCCCCCGGTAAGATACTTACTCCGGCTCCAAGATCCAATAACGCCCTTGCAGTTTGAAAATTTCCTACTTGAATATTTATAAGAGGCGTTCCTGGATCTTGTAGCTTAGGAGGAAGATCTCCTTTCAAAACCGCGCTTACCCGCTCCGTCAAGTCAACCAGTTTAGGCACTTTTTGTTGCCTCTTTTGGGTACACAATTCTTTTAAAAACTTGGCGTAAGCGGGTACCTGTTTGATAGCTTCAAGTAAAGGAAGATTGATTTTAACCTGTTTAAAAACCTCCCACATTTCCTCTTTTTGAGGACCCCGTTTTGAAATAAAAATTTTTCTACCCGGATCTAATAAAGCCGAGGGAAATGGTACTTCACTAGATCCCTCACCCTCATTTACCTTTTCTTTTTCTTTACTAACTTCGGGTTTTTCAAAATTGGGTTTTTTAGAAGAAACAATAGGTGGTTCATTTTCTTCCTCACTATCTTGACCCGTTATATCTTCAACCATCCCATCAACCAAATCCGGTGAAGGATTGGTTTTATACTCTTTCCCACTTCTCAAAACACTTACATGGTGAATGTTAACATTATTACCTCTTGAAGTACCATGAGATGGGTTTACCTTAGTGTCGCTTGGTAATTGACCTTTATTTTTCTTCAATTCTGACACTTCGGTTGCAAGTTGACCCATTTGGGTGGTCAAAGTTTGAATTGCCTTATCTCGAGCCTCATCCTTTTGTATACGAGCATCATCCATTTGGTTTCTCTTTTGCATCTCCGCTTGCATGCTCTTCAACATATCCATCATCTCATTTCCACCCGAAGACCCCCCTTGTTCTTGACCCGTTTGGTATTGCCTTTGGTACCCTTGGTTGTTCCCACTTCTATATCCACCTTGATTGTTGTAAGGTTGGCGCGAACCATAATTACCTTGGTTACCTTGGAAATTCAGGTTTGCTTGATTTGAAGGGTTCCCATAGCGAAAGTTTGGGTGGTTCCTCAACCCGGGGTGGTAAGTGTTAGAATTCATGTTGTTGTAATTTCTACCACCCCCTCCTTGACCTTGAACCGCATGAACTTCTTCATATTGCCCTTCCACCAATCCTTGGCAATTTTCAGCCGCATGACCTATTTCATTACACAAAGCACACACATCATAAATTTGGTTAGTAGTTTGAACATTACCATCATCTATTGCGTGCACTTGAGGTCGGGCAATGGCCGGTCGTGCTCTCCTCGATGCTTGAGCTTTTCTTTTTGATGTAGTGGCCATGTTCTCCAAAAACTCACAATCGTCATTCTCGTAATTTGTACCAAAAGTCCCACCGGTAATAGACATTAAATCACGAGCATCTTCGGCACTCAACCCCTCGTGAAAAGCATTCATTAATTCCCACAATTCAATTCCATGGTGAGGGCAATTTTTTATCATCATATTGAAACACTCAAAAGCCTCATGAAACATTTCACCATGTTGTTGTTTTTTTTTGGTAAAGGGTTACCCTGGTGATTCTATATGTCAACAAAACCAATACAAAACAAGTAGTATGGAGAGTCCATACTAGTTCAAACATGGGGCATACCCCATGAAAGTAAACCAACAAACCACACGACAACCAATAAAAAACAACTAGACTACTAATCTAGACAAGGATCAACAACACACTATAGAAACTCAATCACCATCTAATAATCGAGTATCATAGATCTCCCATGCACGAAGCAGCTCCCTCACCTTTATAGTGTCTTTAAACTTCACTCCCATTAATTTATAACGAACCGTATGAAGAATTGTATCACATAACACATCCGGAGGTCTTGTCTGATTCTTGAAGAGGCGAGTATTTCTCTCTTGCCAGATAAAATAAGTAGTAGCTGCAAGAACCAATCTACTAACATAGTAGGAAACCGACTTAGACCGAGACCTAGTCACCATCCAGTCCACAACCGAGCTCCAATCAGAATCAACATCATCCATACCCCCTTTGCTACGAACCATATGCCAAACTTGCTTCGAGTAATTACAATCAAAGAAAAGATGAGCATGAGAGTCCGTATTAGCATAACACAAGAGACAACACATCATGTTCATATTTTTCCTTCTAGAGATATCCCATTGAAGGATTTTGTCTTGTGTCAAAAGTTTCCGACGAATCACTAACCACATAAAAAATGCATGCTTCGGAATACACTGTGGAAACCATATAAAATTCATCCAATCCACCTCTTGATCTCGTTGCCGAATTGAATGCCAAACCTGAGAAGTCGAGTATTCAAACAAATCGTTGCCATCCTTCCACATAATCTTATCTCGTTGATTAAGAACCACATGAATATGATCAATCTGATTAAGAACTGGGAAAAGATCTCTCCACGCAATCGGCCATTGCCAAACACCATTGAGCTGAACATCTTGAACCGTAGCACTTAGCCTAAACCCTGCTGAAGTTATGACTCTAGGCGAAAGAAAATCAGCTAACGGCCCCAATTGACACCAATAGTCATACCAAGCCGAGATTCTGCTACCATCCCCTAACTTGGACCAAACAAAATTTCTGATGAAAGGCCTAAGCTGAAGGATTTTGCGCCAACTCCAGCAACAATTAGCAACAGACTTACAAACCCAAAAACTCTTGCCTCTTAATCTATATGAATGAATCCAATCAACCCATAAGGACTGACGTTTAATCAAAATACTCCAGATATGAGAGGTCATAAGAGCTTTATTTACTTCACCAATACGACGAACCCCTAATCCCCCTTCAAATTTAGGGACACACACCGATTTCCAAGAAACTTTAGCCTTCCCCTTTTGGAACGAACCAGCTGAAGACCATAAAAAATTCCTCATTTTCGCTTCAAGGTCTAAAATAACCCGAGTAGGAAGAATAAACGCAGAAGGCCCAGTATACATGCATAGCGGATAGAACCGAATTAATCAGTTGCAATCTGCCAGCAAAAGAAAGGAATTTATTTCTCCAGCTCATAATACGTTGATCCATTCGTTCAACTAAGATGCTACAATCTTTGTATAACAGTCTAGAAGAAATAAGCGGAACTCCTAGATATCGAACTGGCAACGATCCCTCCTCAAAAGGCATAAAATCCAGAATCTGGGCTTTAACATTAGTAGGCACATTACAGAAGAAACCCGTACTTTTCTGAATACTAGGCACCAACCCAGACATATTTGTGAAGTTTGCAAGGGAAGACATAATGCATTTGACTGAATTAATATCTCCTCTCGCAAACAAGAATAAATCATCTGCAAAACAAAGGTTAACAATTCGTTGTTTTTCACATTTATTGTGGAACCTGAAAGAAGTATCAATCCGCGTAGTATGCTGAAGGATACACGTCAACATCTCCATAACAAGAGTGAATAAATAAGGGGATAAAGGATCTCCCTGTCGAAGTCCCCGTTTCCCCTTGAAATACCCGTAGATATTACCATTGACACAAATAGAATAAGAAACCGTAGAAACGCACATCATAATCCATTTCACCATTTTAGGATCAAAGCCGAAACCAAGTAACACATTCCTTAAGAATTTCCAATCAACCGTGTCATAAGCTTTCTGAATGTCCACCTTAAATGCACATCTAGGCGGACCAGCACTTCTATGATAATTATGTAAAAGCTCCTGAGTCAACAAAATATTATCCGATATCTTCCTCCCAGGGACAAACGCAGATTGGTTTATGCTAACAACTTGATGTAAAACTCCTTTTAACCGCTCAGCAATAATCTTAGTAATGCATTTAAACAAGACATTACAACAAGCAATAGGTCGGTAGTCCGTGACCATCATCGGAGTGGATTTCTTTGGAACAAGAGCAATAAGAGTATGATTCAATTCCTGAAGTAATTTACCTGTATCGAAAAAATCCATAACCGCCTTAGAAACATCATCCCCAATAGTCGGCCAAGCTGCTTTAAAGAAAGCAGCCGTGTACCCATCCGGACCTGGGGCCTTGTCATTACCTATCGCAAACATAGCTTTTTTCACCTCATCTACCGTGACTGGCCGAACCATATTAGAAGCATCCATCGGGCTCACATGTTTAGTAAATAAATCAGGAGAAGGTTGCAAAGAAAGATCATCACTACTACCCAAGAACTTCTCATAATGTTGCACAAAAATAGAGTTAACATCCTCCCCTTCATGCATGACCCCGCTAGCATCCGTAATAACCTGAATCCGGTTCCAATGATTCCTACTTTTAACAGCTGCATGGAAAAAAGCAGTGTTCGAGTCACCTACCCTAAGCCACTCCATTTTCGACTTTTGCTTTAGAAATCTTTCCTCATCCAAGCAAGCTTCCTGATAAGCAGAAGTTAGATCAGTTTCTCGAGTTCTTAACACCACATTTGAAGGGTCATTATCAATCTCATGCTGAATGCCATCCAATTTACCACGAAGATCTATTACTTTTTTGTGAAGATTACCCTGGCTAAATAATAAAGCTCGCATCGGAGATTTTAACTGACGAAGCTTCTTTACAACCTGAAACTGAATCACACCATTGATGTTCACCTCCCAAGACTTCTTAACAATACTCATAAAGTCCCTTTTATGAACCAAAAAGTTAGCAAACTTAAATGGTTTTTGTTTCCTTTTCAGCTGATTTTGGACTTTAAGAATACAAGGAGTATGATCAGACAACCGATAAGGATGAAAAATAGCAACCGAATTCGGATAATCAGCAATAAATTGAGAATTACCCATCACCCGATCAATCTTCTTTAGCAAACCAACACCCTTCTTTGGCTTTTGATTCCATGTGTAATGGAGACCCGAACTATTAATATCCATCACTTCAATATCCAAAACACAATTCTGAAAATCACGCATACCTGGAGAGAAAGAAGACGCTCCCACAGACTTATCCTCCAGGTGTAAAGCCGTGTTGAAATCACCCATAATTACCCAAGGCTTATTGTCTACCACATGCTTATGCAAAGATAATTGAGCCCATAAAGTACGTCTAGTAACATAGTAGTTAGCCGCATAAACAAAAGAACAAAATAAAATTCTGCTGTCTTCTTTAAATACAAGTTGAATATGCATGAGCTGGTCCGATTGAAATAAAACCATAACATCAAAAACCTCCGGGTTCCAACCGATAATTATACGAGTACCTTTGTCACAACAACCTCCATTAGATGTCCAATCCCACTGACGAAAAACTGACGAACAAACCTTACTTAAGTTTGCCACATCCACATGAGACTCCAAAATAGCACACAAACTCAGCTTACTATCTTTTAGAACTTGACGAACCTCTTGCTGTTTAAGAGGACGGTTCAATCCTCTTATATTCCATGTTGCTAAACTAACCATCAGAAACTATCGGAGGAGGAGTGCTTGCCCCTTTTTTATTCGTGTTAATGGTACCACCCAGGATAAATTCATCAGTTTCATTATAATCGTCAAGAAACTCACCTTCATCCGAATCCTCTTGGCCACCATCGCCACCACCAGCATTGTTACTACTTTGCCCTTGATCCCCACTTTCGTTCCTCAGAACCTCAAACGGATTGCTAGAATAAACATTATCAATCTGTACCTCTTTGTCCACCACATTCTTCGGCTTCGAAACTACCGGACGATATTCAAACTTTTGTTTTGGTTTGTTCACTTGAAATCCTGTTCTCCTTGCCACTTTCTTGGCATGTACACCCATATACCCTTCCTCGTCAACCGCCGGTTTCTTATCAGGCCTACGACCTTGGTCCGACCTTTTCACTCTATCCACATATTTCCGGTTCCTATCATCAACCACACGATTACCAGATATTGTTTGATGCTTCAGACACTGTTCATCCGAGTGGCCAAATACACAGCAATGAGAACATCGAAGAGGACTCCACTCATACTCAACATACATAGTTTCTTTAACATACCCCTCACCCTCCATAACCGGGATAGCCATGGTAATTTCCTCTTTCAAATCCTTATCAGCCGATACTTCAATCAAAGCTCTAGCATAACTACTACGACCCCATGAATCCGAACACATCGTGGTGGTATACGAGTCGAGTTGTTTCGGCTCACCTATAGCCGTAGCTATCAAGCTCAGGCCATCCTCCGTATATGCGGCAATAGGAACCTCATGAATCTTGACCCATAATTGCACTTTCTTGACTTCCGTTTTTTCCAACTTAATGGTAGGAGACCATTCACATAAAAATAGTGGCTGTGATCGAATGATCCAAGGACCCTCCTTAAGAACAGCATTCATACCCTCCTTCTCCGCAAACTTGAAGAAAAAGAAACCGTTAGCATTCATCATCGTTCTTTGTAACCCAAACTTTTTCCATTGATTTTTCACAAAGTACTCCACTACTGGATATGCTATACGATCTCCCAAAAAATACCCATATAGTGTGTTTGCTAATTTATCCTGAACCACTCTAATCGATTCCCTAGGGAGTACAACATCACAATCCTCATGTTTCTCAGAACTTGCAAGTGATCGAAAGTTTATATTCTTACCATTAGGCCTAGCCACTAAATCAGCATAAGAAACTTTCATAGGCTCCTTTTGTGCAACATTCTGATCAATCCCCGACCCATTTACAGCGTCTACCAAATTCGGTTCAGCACCATTATCATTCTTACTATTATCCGAAACTTGCATAGGAACATCCTTTTTCAAACCAGGTTCAACCGGAACAGTAATTTTGGACAATTCATCAATAACATTGAACTTACCAGTTTCAGCAGCAACCGACGACACAACACCCCTCCTCGGCATCAGCGTTTTACCCTCAATATCTACTACCCGAGACGCTAAACCCTGGATTTTTGTAGGAGGCTTTCCTCGATCAAAAAACAGATAATCCCCAGGTTTTATACGTTCATTCAGATTATTATTGACACCTCTCTCCATTAGCAAGAAAACCAAAGCACCATGCAAAGAAGACCAGCCGAAAACCAGAAAACCGAAAGCTTAGAACTAAAAACCCTAATCCTTTAAACCCTAGAATCAGATCTCAACCCTTAATCGATTAACCCAGAGTATCAATCTAGCTAAATTAGTCTCAGCTAACCGCAATCAATAACAACCAGGTTAATAAATCAGAGAATCAAATAAGATTACTAAGGCAGCGATTTGAAAAACAAGAAAAAACCCTAGTTTTTGGATCGATCACAAATGCTAACAAGTTCGTTATAGAGTTTTGAAAACAAAACTCTAATCACAGACTGTTATACATAAGATTACGAAGAAAAACTGATGGATTCATGAAGAAAATCGAAAATCGCCTAAAGAAGAAAAACCATGTTGTTGTTGAAAGCTCCTTAACCCCTTTCTAGCATCATTAGTCTTTTGGGCAGTGTAAAATTCGTCTAGGAAAATTTGTTGCATTTCCGCCCAAGTATAAATAGATGCCGAAGGCAAAGTGTAGAACCACTTCTTTGCCTTACCCTCCAAAGAAAATTGAAATAGTACCAACTTGATATCATCGGCCGAAAAACCTTGACTCCCAAGAGTATTGCAAATTGAGTCTTAGGCCTCCAAATGGAAGTAAGGTTCTTCCATTGCTAAACCCTTATATTTCGGCAAGCTTTGCAAAGAATTTATTCTCACTTCAAAAGTTCTTCCTTGGTTATTGTGAGGAATAACCACCGGTGAAGGGTTGTGAGTAATTACCGGCCTAAAATGCGCTTCAATTCCCCTCGCATGTTCCCTAAGATGCCTTCTTGGTACACCCAATCGACCCCTTGGACGAATAGGACCCATTGGTCTTGGTATATGCCCTTGTGGTGCGAATGGTTGTTGAACTTGTTGTTGAGGCATCGGTGGGTGTTGAATTGGCCTTGGAAATTGTGGTTGAACATTTTGTGGTTGAACTTGTTGCAATGGTATAGGGCGTTGCATTGGTGGCCCTTGTGGCCTTGGTCTAATGTGTTGTGGTATGAGTTGTTGTTGTTGTGGCACTCCACCAACATTTGACATCCCTTGAGATTGGCCATGCACATAAGCAAACTCTCCTTGATCACCATCACCCCCATAAGCGTAAGCATACCCGTCTTCATCATAACTTTCAAAATCCTCATATCCCTCCTCATATCCATCTCCCCCTATACCCGAAGTTTGCCCAAATGGAATGGTCGAGTATTGAAAACCCGACTGGTTTGATGGTCTAAATGTAGAGGTAGTATGGACAACAGTTGAACCTTGTGGTGCTGTATAGGTTGAAGATGATTGCCCTGAAACTGGGAAGAAATGAGTGAGTGGTGGAATCGTAGTTGAAGGGCTAAAGGAAAGACTAGGTTCAACTTGAGTAGTAATCGGTTGTGTGGTGTTGGTTGGTGTAGTATCATGAAGTGGAGTAGGCATTGTAGTGATGTTTGGAATAGTGGTGTTTGGTGAAGGTTGAGTAGATGATGGTATGAATGGTGGTATAAGTTCCCCCGTAGTGGGTGGTTGTTGTGGTGGATCCATGTATCGAATTGGTGTGATTGGTGTAGTTGGTGTTGTTGGTGAACCACTGATTCTGTTTTCTCTTAGCAAAATTCTGTTTCCTCTTAACGTTCGCTCAATTTCCGGATCAAATGCCAAAGGTGATAGCTTGTGAGAGCTCCTAGTACGCATGCACCTGTCAATACCTGCACACTAACACACCCAGCGTAAACCAGAAAAATAACAAACTTAAAAAGAAAGAAAATAACACACGTTGCGCACTACTCCCCGGCAACGGCGCCAAAATTTGACGTGATGTCGCGGTCACAATCAAATTTAATCCAAATACTACTAATAGATAGCGGTAAGTGGGTATCGAACACAGGGAGTTTGTGGAATATGTGTTATTTAGAAGATTATCTAACTTGACTAAAACTACACTAATTGCAATAAAAGTAAATTTCAAGAGTTGGTTTGATTGAATTGGTTTTTAAAACTAAGATTACTAATTAATTTGCGAAATGAGAATTGAGTTTGTAAACAATTTAGAGACAAATGACTATCTTGAGTTTCCGGTTTGCTTCGACATTTGTGCTATCATTCAACTAGAAAGAATCACATAGACATGATTCATGTATGATTACTTGTTGTGATAAAAGGGAACTAAGTACTCGGATTCCTAGAACGCGAGGTTGTTACTCGATGACCAATTAATCAATACCCAATCCTAATTCTACCTATGATATCTCAATTGCCAACGGCACCAAGAACGTATAGTTTCGAACAAGATTAGCACACTAATTAACAATTTACAAGTAAGCAATCACACACCATAACAAACAAATCATAAAGAAGAGTTCATTATTCTAGAAATATAAAATCAAAACACAAAGTCTTACACAAACCTTCAACCCAAGATAATCATCAAAAGTTTAGCCACACATAGCCATGACAATCATCTTCACAATTAGTTCAATGTTCATAAAGATCAAAAAACATAAAACTAATGATTAGACAAGTGTTCTTCTCCAAAAAGTCTCCAAAAGTTGCTCCAATTTCGAGTCCCAAGCAGGTGTAACCGAAAACCAATCATAAGTCCCCTTAAAACCTCTTCAAATCGACATTAAATGATAAAGTTACATGAAACATCAGTCGGAGCCGTAACCTACGGCTCCCAGCCGTAGGTTACGGCAGTCAATATGGCCAAACAAGTCAACAGGAGCCGTAACCTACGGCCACCTGCCGTAGGTTACGGCTAGCAGTGAGTCTTACGGCCAAGAGCTCCTGATTTACGGCTGGTCTTTTTGTCAATTGATGGGAGCCGTAACCTACGGCTGTGCTGAGTGGCTTTCTTCTCCTTGTTTCTTCATCAATTTGCCATTTCCTCACTTCTCGATTTCGCCAACTTCCGCCATCCTTCTAATCTTTCTAAATCCCTCATCTTAAGTACTTTAACACCTGCATCATCAAACATAGAGTGGTTACCAAGTTCAAGCAATTAACCGAATAAAACATGGAATGTGCATATATTTAGACCTTTTAAGGGTTGTCCTACGGACCACCCGTCAATGCGCTTAGTCGAAAGGAGCGAGTCAAGCTTCATTCTGTTCAAACTCTATCTGATATCCAATCTCGTGTCCTTCAAGCTCAACGATCTTGTGTAATCAAAGGCTTATTGAAATATGAGCTACCACTTCAACTTGAGCTTAAGCTCGAAGCGAAGGACGATGGTTTACTCTATTTTATGGATCGTTTGTGGATTCCGAAACAAGACGATCTTCGCACTTTAGTGATGGACGAATCTCACAAGTCTCGATATTCTATCCATCCTGGTGCTGATAAAATGTACAAGGATCTTCGTACTCAGTGCTGGTGGCCTGGTATGAAGAAGGATATTGCCCTGTATGTATCAAAATGCCTAACTTGCCTTAAAGTCAAGGCTGAACATCAATGACCATATGGTTTGCTTGTATAACCAGAGATACCGGTTTGGAAGTGGGAGAACATTGCGATGGATCTCATCACTAAATTGCCACGTACATCTAAAGGTCACGATGCTATTTGGGTTGTTATCGATCGATTAACGAAGTCAACTCATTTTATTCCGATTCGCGAGGATCTATCTGCTGATAAACTTTCAAAGATTTATGTTGATGAAATTGTATCTAGACATGGTGTTCCTTTGGACATCATATCTGATCGTGATGCTCGATTTTCATCTCATTTTTGGAAGACCATGCAATCTGCTATGGGAACCCAACTAAATCTAAGCACTGCTTATCATCCCCAAACAGATGGATAATCTGAGAGGACAATTCAACTTTGGAGGATATGCTTAGAGCATGCGTGATAGACTTTGGTGGTAATTGGGACTCTCATCTGCCGTTGATCGAGTTATCTTACAACAATAGTTATCATGCTAGCATCAATATGGCACCGTTCGAAGCTCTTTACGGTCGAAAATGTCGTTCACCTGTCTGTTGGAATGAGATCGGTGAAGCTCAGCTTACTGGACCTGAGCTCATTCTGGAAACAACAGACAAAATCAAGAAAATTTGCGATAATCTTGTGACAGCTAGAAGCCGTCAAAAGAGTTATGCGGATATGCGACGCAAGCCCTTAGAATTTCAAGTTGGAGACCATGTCCTACTCAAGGTGTCACCTTGGAAGGGAGTGGTGAGATTTAGAAAGAAAGGAAAACTTGCACCTCGATATGTTGGACCATTTAAGATTGTTGAAAGAGTTGGAAAGGTTGCCTATCGACTAGAGCTACCTCCAGAGCTTGGAAATATTCATCCAACTTTTCACGTGTCCAATTAACGAAAGTGTTTAGCCGATACTGATCTTCACATTCCACTCGACGAAATTCAAGTTGATGAAACAATGCACTTTGTCGAGAAACCTGTGGAGATAACGGACCGTGCAGTCAAACAGTTGAAAAACAAACGGATTCGATTGGTCAAGGTTCGCTGGGAGTCCAAACGTGGCCCAGAGTTTACTTGGGAACGTGAGGACCAAATGAAGGCAAAATATCCGCATTTGTTTTCACAAGTTTCATCTAGTTAAAATTTCAGGACGAAATTTCCTAAAGTATGGGAGAGTGTGACAACTGTGCTCTGTAATCGATGTACTATGTAAAACAATGTTAATTATCAATAAAACAATGTGTTTTGGTTTTATTATGTGTGTATTTGTGTTTGATGATTTTACGATTTGATTCGAGTTCGATTTCAAGCTTTAAATCGCTTTCTAGAAAGTTATACGCAAACTGGTGCGTAAACGCAATCAGTTTAACGCGACAAACACATTGTTTTACGAATAGTGACATAGGCTTAACATACCCTAAATAACCTTCACATAACTTAGAAATAAGTTTTGGATGGTTTGGTGTGTCAAAATCAAGTCTGTTCGATCGTAGGGACTATTTGTGTCAAACTGCGAAACTATACCGATTTGTATAGTAACGAACATTCAAGAACTTGATCATAACTTAAACATACCCTAAATATCCTTTACATAGCTTAGAAATTGTCACACCCCGACCACGTAGAACAACAAAACGTGACGGAAAACGTCGGGGAGTGTTGTAACAGAATCATTGTTTCATAACACATGGAAATTGAAATATTGTTTTATTGAATAAAAGAGTTATAATGTTTTGACAATCAAAGAAACATAACATAAATAACTAGTCTATGCATGGGGTTCTAAAAATGTGTTCAATGTTTTGGAAACCTTATATATAATACCTTTGAAATCATAGAGTAGGTGTATTAGGTAGGTATATATTTTTAAAAATTTGTTTTAAAATCATGCGAGATAAATTTTGAAATTATGTACAAGGTTTTTGAAAGACATGAATGATGCTTTTCGAGATCATGCACTTGATAAGAAAATGTACTGTGTTAATATTGTTTTCAGACTATATGAAACATTTTGAAATTATGAAGGTTGTTTTTTTTTTTTTGAAAACATAACCAATGTTTCTGAAATAACATAGACAATGCATTAGAAGAAAATTGTTTTCAAACTATATGAAATGTTTTGAGATCATGAAGATTGTTTTTGAAATACTTGTACTGTATATGTTGAAAAATCAAAACGTAATGGGTATGAGATTTGAAAATACCCTTACTTATCTAACCAAGGATTCAAAGGCACAGATGTGCAGAAGCATGATTACTCATAATGTCACTTTATTTTCTGTACTTTGTTTCTTAGAGTGAAACGAGTACTTAAAATTTTTGAGGGAATCATGAGCGATCATTTGAAAGAGAGAAATCACAAGAGTAGTTTGTAAGGAACATAGTTCCTTAATGTAGGTATTATAGAGAAAAGCCATACACATATGTAACTATACTTGTATATCAGAATTGCGAACAACAATTTATTTATAATCAAAACAGATTGTTTCACATTACAAGAAATAGAAGAAACAAAAGCATGAGACAACAACATCTTCTAATCAGCCAACTGCTCATCCGTGGGTTGGATTTGCATTAGCAAGATGTGACACCTGAGAACAATCCGCAACAATCTTGATTTCCTTCACTTCACTCCTCAGTGCTTACTTGTCAAATTTCGGGACGAAATTTCTTTCAAGTTGGGGATGATGTGACAACCCGAACTTTAGAGGCCAGTGTCGTTTAAATCCTATGATCCAAACCTTTCGTTATTTATTCCTTTCTTGTGCTGAACGTTTTATGCTAATATAAAACTTGAGTAACATTAGAATAATACTTATGACACTTGGGCCTAAAACAACGATTGTTTTGTTTAACAAACATATAAGTGAGTGGGCCAGGTATTTGTTGTTGTGTTTGGGCCGAAGGCCACTGAATTAAATTGCCCAACTTGTAGCCTAATTGCGTTTACGTAACATCTAAAGGTTTGGCACAAGAACTCTAAAGGTTATCACAAAAACCTAAAATACAAACCCTAACCTCTCTTATCCTTCCTTGAAGTCGACGACACCTCCTTCCAGCCGAAACCCTTCTTCCCTGTGGAATACGTTCTTGCCTGATAACCAAACAATCTCTCGGTTAGTGAATACGTTCTTGCGATGATTCATGTTGATTGTTTTGGCTCTATACGGATTTATCAATTTAATAGTATGTGTGACTATAATCCTTGTGTAATCTAGAATTTTGCCAGAAACATGTGTTGATCGATAGATGGTATAGAAGGACTAGTGTTGGTTGTTAAATGATTGTTTGAATGCATGATTATGAAAATATGTGTTGATTAGAACACGCTTATGAGATAGAAACCATGATGTAGGGCCTTGTCTACGGATCCTGTGATAATGGCTAGTCGATGTAGAATAGTGATTAGCGATTAGAATTGTTTGATAAATTCTGATTATGTGTTTAAGTGTGAATGATGTCGGCATGTATATGAGATCACGTGAACATGAAACTGAACATAAGTGTATATTGATGAATGATGGTCTAGGGTGCAAGACCTGAATAAACTATTATGATTGATATCAATGTCGAGACTTAGATAGGGGATTGGAATAATAGTTGTAATTACCTAAATGATTGATCTGTTAAATATGATATGAAGATTGTCAAATGATGAAATTGGTTAGTGATGGTTAAATGGTAATTAGGGTCTTGGCTATAGTCTGATTTGGCATTATCTAATTAAGGAATGTGGATAAATGTTCAAAATTTGTGTCATACATGATGTGGGCAATAATGATTATTATGATAACCTTGAACAAACCAACGATCCTTATCCTCTGAACATTGCATGCGAGCTAGGATGACTATTGTGTCCTTAGATTTGAGATGAGGAATGATATGTGATTCATAATCAAGTTAGATGTAACAGTGGCATTAACGGTCCAATAGAATTATATGTAACCTTGACTAAAAACTGGTGG
Source organism: Helianthus tuberosus (assembly GCA_030545235.1). Classification (NCBI taxonomy): domain Eukaryota; kingdom Viridiplantae; phylum Streptophyta; class Magnoliopsida; order Asterales; family Asteraceae; genus Helianthus; species Helianthus tuberosus. Next base: position 104,621,872 of record CM060351.1, read on the forward strand.
CCCATGTGTTTGATCTAATCAAGTAACATATATATATATTTTAATAATGTTGTCAGCAAGGGTAATATGTGTATTAAATGATGAGATGATGTTTGTTTGTTGAAATAGAAATCTGTGTACATGAAGAATTGAATTGGCATGATGTCACACAAGTCTTGTAGGGAGTAAACACTTGAAATTGGAATTATGTTAATATTGGGCCGAATGGGTTTTTTGTAACGGGCACCTCAAGTGGGCCGCACATAATGCAGTGGGTTACAAAAAGGGAAGCGAACCGCACTGTTTAAGCGGGCCGTCCACTTGAGTTGGACCGCACACTCATTAATGGGCTTGGGTAGTTGGGCCGTGTTTTTATAAATGAATTATGTGGACATGGGGTACATCATTGAGTGTGTGACCGAGACGAAATAAAATGAAAGGTTAACTGTTACGTGTCTTGTAAAGTATGGACTTGTAATGTGAACGTGTAGATGAACCAACTACCCACTATGATGATAATGAACGGGTATGTTGCATGAATTACTATTGTGACTTGTATAACGATTTGCGCAGTCTGTGTACGCTACAAGTGTAGTATGTGTAGAAAATACGTGTTCTATTTGCATATGAAACTGACTATTGTTGGTAACCACACTAGGTTTTGATTGATCAACTGTAAACGAGCATTTAGTCTAACCGAGCAAACCTAAGGTGAGTTCACTACTTTGAGCATGCGTCCCAGTGGTTGGGGACAGTCAGTGGGTATCCCGTGGAGGGATAAGTCTTTTGGGTAAAAACGGGTATATTGGTTAATATTCTCACCTATCATTCTTGTAAGTCCCTTATCGGGTATTAGTTGGTAGCGCTACTTAGGTTTGGCACCCTCACACCGCTCCTGGATAGGACGGATGTGAACTAATGACCCAGTCGGGCCCAGTACTAGATATGAGTACGTGGGAAGGGCAGTCATGTATTTCAGGAGCCGTCTTGTTCAGAAATGAGATATTAACAATATTACTTGCATTTGTCAGTGAACTGTTTTACATACAACTGGTAACAAAACGTTTTCTTAAACTGTGAACTCGCCAGCTTTGTCTGATACACTTGTTACATGCTCGCAGGTCGTTAGGTACTTGGGAACAGGAACTTACTGGCTGGAGGGCGTGAGTGGTCATGGTTGCATTGATGGGTTTATTTATCGAACATTTATGTACTATGGTTGTTTGGAAAGTATTTACAGTATGTTACATTAACGCTTCCGCTGAACTTGATGGTTTTCGAATTACTTATGTTTGGATTCTATTACTATTAAATGGTGAAACTTTATTTTAAACTTATGGATTCAATGTAATTGGTGGCTCATTACTAGTGGTCACACGCCTAACAGGGACACTCCCTAAGTGGTAATTTGAGGGTGTGACAGTTTGGTATCAGAGCCACTGGTTATAGTGAACTTGGTTTTAAAACGTTTTTATAAAACCAGACTATAACCGAACTGATTCGAAATCGACCATGACACTCAGCTCCAGACTGCAAGGTTCGTCTCTTGTTTACTATTGCATAGTATATCTAGTGTTTGCTTATGATTAACATCACATGCGAATGCACACTTGGCACTACAGTATGAGTTTCTATGTTACCCACCGATGTTACGTGTGTTAAGAGAGGGACTCTTCTTGAACTTACATGCTCTATGTTGTGATGTCATTGGTCGTGTTGCTTGAATTCGGGGGAACCTTTTAGCGCGAGTTAAGAGGCACTGAGATAAGCATGCAAATTGCCTTATTATTATGGGTGCACACATAATAATAATGTGGAGTGCATGTGAGTCCCAGTGAGGCTTAACGAGTGTGAGAGGGGTTCCGCTCTGTTAATTAATGTTATGTTAGAACACAACAGTCTATAGGAATCATAGCAGTGATTGTCTCCTACTCGAACATGATCTTTTCACCCCTTTCTGAATCCTTACGAATCTCGATGCTATCGAGTATCACCTGATCACACATCTGAACACCTAGCGAACTGTGTAGAATGTTAGGTGCTAGTATGAACGTCCCTGAGTTGGATGGCTCAGCATCAAATGGTTGGACTATACTTTCCTCACTTATCTTTGTTGGCTGGAACTTAGCGTGTTGATGCCTTAGATCCCGAAGTGCGATCACTTCTGCAACACTCTCGCGACATACCGTGTATTACTCAGTCAACTTGCAAGAACGATGGACAAGAGGGTAAACGTAGTACCTTACCGACTTCAGCATTTGAACGAACCTAGTTACCGGCAACGAACAACAGCGATTTGACTCCAACCGAATGCTTAACCCCAGCCAGCGACTCATGGGAGTCGACTCTTACGAACCAATCGGGACAAAATCGATAACGATTGACTGTAGAGCGGACTGTGTAACCGCCCGCACCATGAGTAGTGCCTTAGGACGTGGCACGGAATGTGAAAAGATGGACCTTGTTGGTGAAACGACGCAGGACACCGTTTCAGGCAACAATATTAGAGGCAACAGTCGCGGAAACAACAAGGTACTCGTGATCGTAGCTTACAATATGGAAGCGAAGGTGACTTCGACAAGGATTGACTGTGTTAAGTCAAGGTGACGACAACCAATGGAACGACGGCAGTACTGGAAATTCTCATGACGAAAACAACACTGGAGACGAAGCTCATGGAAGGACATTTAGTATAGGCATAGGCTATACCAGGCGTAATAGCAACACGATAGCTTGGATGGGTAACTATTCGCTTCGTTTCTGTTCTGTTTAACCCTGATGCTTCTTGAAACCGAACCTGTTGTGGAGTCGGTTGATGCAAGTCAATTGAAGCCTTATATGTTTGCTGGGATGCAAACTTGACCTTGGGGGACAGGTGTTCGACATCGACCTTCCTTCCACTACCCTTGATGGTTGCAATACAGTAGTTAATGTGGATTGGTTATCCAGAGATCGCGCAGATACACCAGTGAGGGGAAAATCTTGTGTGGAGAATCGTTATTTGTTCTAAAGCGTCAGAGTGGTGCAAAGGTTAGCGCCATTTCAGCTATGAAGGCCAGAAGTGTCTACGGAGGGATTACTCCGCCATACTAGCAAGCGTTACTGATGTTAGGGTTAAGGAGACAGAGGATTGAGGATCCACAAACCATTCGTGATTCTTCGGTGTGCTACCCAAGGAACTTCCAGGTTTACTTCCACAACTGTTAGGCAGAATCTCAGTTTGATCTCACGCTAGATGCCGCTCCGGATACTCATACTTTTACCATCTTGCACCAGGAGGGTTGCAAGAGCTGCCTAATCAACTTTAGGAGCTATTGGACGGAAGTTTAAACGGACCTAGCCTTTTCGTGCGTGTACTGATTATCGGGAACTTAACAAGGTGACAGTTAAGAACCGTTTGCCTCAACCATGTAGTGACAACCTGTCGACTAGTTGCGAGGGACAAGCTTTCATTCGAGGATTGATTTTACGAACGGGCTATCATCAGATGAAAGTCCAAGGGGAGAATGTTCCCAAAGCGGCATATCAAACGCAGTATGGCCATATGACTTTGTAGTCCATGACCTTTAGGGTAATCAACACATCAACAGCTTTACGGATCACATGAATCGACCGTGTTTTGATGACGTTTTGAATCACTACCAGGGGAAGGGAACACCATGAACGACACCTGTATTTTGTCCTAGAGCTCCTAGGGGAGGAGCAACTTCACGCGAACTCTAGCAAAGTGTGACTTCAGGATATGGGAGGTACACTTTCTTGGTCATGTAGTCAACAAAGTGGGGACACATGCAGATCTCGCTAGAGATCCATTTCTTTAGATATTGATCGGCACCAAATAGTCCATCGGGGATACAGTAATTTCTTGGTTTAGCTAGTTACTATCGTAGATTCATCACAGGACTTTCGAGGATTTCGCAGCTTCAATCACTTTAGCACATCAGGGTGCTATGTATTCGTGGGAGACAAATAGGAGAACATTTTTTCAGCTTTTGAAACCCAACGCTGCAGTGCGCTGAGCATCGTCTTTACCCGAGGGTACGGGTGATTTAGTGGTATACCATGATGGTTCGAATCAGAGTCCAAGTTACACGCCGATGCAACACGAGATGGCGATGGTTTACATAGTGGAGTTACAAGAAGAGTGGCATGAGTCACAACCTACGGTGGGAACCATGGTCTTTGGATTTAAGTTGGAGGCACTACTTGGACGGTACCGGATGCACCACTTAGACCGATCACAAGGGCCTCCCGTGTACCTTTGTTTCGAGAAAGCTAAGCATGAGATGGCATCGCTGGATGGAACTTTCAAATGATTACGACTGTGAAACTTGAACGTGCCCGAGCCTTGCAGCTCATTATCGACTCTAACCTATCTTATCAGACTCGCTCTGTTCAAACCGATGCATTGAAGGAAGAAACTTTCAAGTGGGATCCATGCGGGGCATGGGGGAACAATTGTTGGCGAGTCGGACGATATTCGCTACTTCATGGAACGAATGTGGAACCCACTATACGGCAACCGTGGGGAAACTTGTGTTGAGCAAAGCACACCAGCATCGTTATTCTAGTTGTCTGGATTTTGATAGGGGATATTAGGATCTATAAATCTAGTACTGGCAACCGGGCGTGAAGGTTCATACAGCAATGTAGGTGAACGATGCTTAACTTGTGCGAAATCAAGATGGAATATCAAGAACCTTCTGGCTGGTGTCAGCAACCAGAAACACCCATTGGGAAATGAGAACAGACTGCCATGGATTTTGTCACCAGATTACCTAAAACCCAGAACGAAGACAGTATCACCTGGGTGATCGTTGAATGTCTCACGTTACCAGTACACCCTTTTGCAATCAAGGAAACTGACGAGTCGTCACAGCTTGTAAATTTTCCTCTGAGAGAGGCGACTTTTAGGCACGAGGTGCCAACTCCTGTTACCTTTGATTTTGAGCTATACCTGATTTATGGCAGGCAATACGCAACACCCTTGGCTCACATATAGGCATGAGCATTACTTATCACTGTAGGACAACCGGGCAGAGTAACGAACCAACCTGACACACGGAGACATGCTGCGAGCATGTGCGTGATTGACTCTAGTAAACATTTGGGAAGGACACTTATCTTTGGGTGAGCTCTACTGCAGTCGTTATCGTATTAGTATGCATACAGCTCTGTTTGAGGCATTGCATGGGTGATAATGCCAATCTCCTCGTGGACGGAGGTGGATGACAACCTAATCACGGGTCCAGGACTTGCACTCGAAACACTTGGGAAGATTATTTGGATTGGAAATCGTTTGACGGCAACACGTGACCGTCAGGAAAGCTCATAAACTTGGGAAACGCTGGAGGCAATCGTATTGTGTTGAAAGTCTCACCCTGGGAGGGTGTGGTACGCTTGGGAAGCTAGACAAGCATTCGGAATTCTGGAAAGAATCGGTCACGTCGCCTAAAACTCGAGTTACCCGACGAATTGGGTAACGTTCATGATGTCATTTATGCCGCGAGTCTAAAGCAGTGTTTTTCTGACAAAATGCTTGTGATACCTTCTTAGAGTCTGAGTTTAACGTCAAGTTGCAGTTGTCAAGGTGCCTATTGAAATCATACCCCAGGAGGTTAAGGTTTGCGAGCACTGTCAAATTTCAATTATGAGAGTTCGTTGGAACTCGAGACTAAGTACCCGCAATCGTACGAATCTGCTGAATCAATTCCGATGCAACTAGTGAATTTCGAGGACGAAATTCCCTTTCAAGTTGGGGATGATGTGACACCTGAGAACAATCCGCAACAATCTTGATTTCCTTCACTTCACTCCTCAGTGCTTACTTGTCAAATTTCGGGACGAAATTTCTTTCAAGTTGGGGATGATGTGACAACCCGAACTTTAGAGGCCAGTGTCGTTTAAATCCTATGATCCAAACCTTTCGTTATTTATTCCTTTCTTGTGCTGAACGTTTTATGCTAATATAAAACTTGAGTAACATTAGAATAATACTTATGACACTTGGGCCTAAAACAACGATTGTTTTGTTTAACAAACATATAAGTGAGTGGGCCAGGTATTTGTTGTTGTGTTTGGGCCGAAGGCCACTGAATTAAATTGCCCAACTTGTAGCCTAATTGCGTTTACGTAACATCTAAAGGTTTGGCACAAGAACTCTAAAGGTTATCACAAAAACCTAAAATACAAACCCTAACCTCTCTTATCCTTCCTTGAAGTCGACGACACCTCCTTCCAGCCGAAACCCTTCTTCCCTGTGGAATACGTTCTTGCCTGATAACCAAACAATCTCTCGGTTAGTGAATACGTTCTTGCGATGATTCATGTTGATTGTTTTGGCTCTATACGGATTTATCAATTTAATAGTATGTGTGACTATAATCCTTGTGTAATCTAGAATTTTGCCAGAAACATGTGTTGATCGATAGATGGTATAGAAGGACTAGTGTTGGTTGTTAAATGATTGTTTGAATGCATGATTATGAAAATATGTGTTGATTAGAACACGCTTATGAGATAGAAACCATGATGTAGGGCCTTGTCTACGGATCCTGTGATAATGGCTAGTCGATGTAGAATAGTGATTAGCGATTAGAATTGTTTGATAAATTCTGATTATGTGTTTAAGTGTGAATGATGTCGGCATGTATATGAGATCACGTGAACATGAAACTGAACATAAGTGTATATTGATGAATGATGGTCTAGGGTGCAAGACCTGAATAAACTATTATGATTGATATCAATGTCGAGACTTAGATAGGGGATTGGAATAATAGTTGTAATTACCTAAATGATTGATCTGTTAAATATGATATGAAGATTGTCAAATGATGAAATTGGTTAGTGATGGTTAAATGGTAATTAGGGTCTTGGCTATAGTATGATTTGGCATTATCTAATTAGGGAATGTGGATAAATGTTCAAAATTTGTGTCATACATGATGTGGGCAATAATGATTATTATGATAACCTTGAACAAACCAACGATCCTTATCCTCTGAACATTGCATGCGAGCTAGGATGACTATTGTGTCCTTAGATTTGAGATGAGGAATGATATGTGATTCATAATCAAGTTAGATGTAACAGTGGCATTAACGGTCCAATAGAATTATATGTAACCTTGACTAAAAACTGGTGGCCCATGTGTTTGATCTAATCAAGTAACATATATATATATTTTAATAATGTTGTCAGCAAGGGTAATATGTGTATTAAATGATGAGATGATGTTTGTTTGTTGAAATAGAAATCTGTGTACATGAAGAATTGAATTGGCATGATGTCACACAAGTCTTGTAGGGAGTAAACACTTGAAATTGGAATTATGTTAATATTGGGCCGAATGGGTTTTTGTAACGGGCACCTCAAGTGGGCCGCACATAATGCAGTGGGTTACAAAAAGGGAAGCGAACCGCACTGTTTAAGCGGGCCGTCCACTTGAGTTGGACCGCACACTCATTAATGGGCTTGGGTAGTTGGGCCGTGTTTTTATAAATGAATTATGTGGACATGGGGTACATCATTGAGTGTGTGACCGAGACGAAATAAAATGAAAGGTTAACTGTTACATGTCTTGTAAAGTATGGACTTGTAATGTGAACGTGTAGATGAACCAACTACCCACTATGATGATAATGAACGGGTATGTTGCATGAATTACTATTGTGACTTGTATAACGATTTGCGCAGTCTGTGTACGCTACAAGTGTAGTATGTGTAGAAAATACGTGTTCTATTTGCATATGAAACTGACTATTGTTGGTAACCACACTAGGTTTTGATTGATCAACTGTAAACGAGCATTTAGTCTAACCGAGCAAACCTAAGGTGAGTTCACTACTTTGAGCATGCGTCCCAGTGGTTGGGGACAGTCAGTGGGTATCCCGTGGAGGGATAAGTCTTTTGGGTAAAAACGGGTATATTGGTTAATATTCTCACCTATCATTCTTGTAAGTCCCTTATCGGGTATTAGTTGGTAGCGCTACTTAGGTTTGGCACCCTCACACCGCTCCTGGATAGGACGGATGTGAACTAATGACCCAGTCGGGCCCAGTACTAGATAGGAGTACGTGGGAAGGGCAGTCATGTATTTCAGGAGCCGTCTTGTTCAGAAATGAGATATTAACAATATTACTTGCATTTGTCAGTGAACTGTTTTACATACAACTGGTAACAAAACGTTTTCTTAAACTGTGAACTCGCCAGCTTTGTCTGATACACTTGTTACATGCTCGCAGGTCGTTAGGTACTTGGGAACAGGAACTTACTGGCTGGAGGGCGTGAGTGGTCATGGTTGCATTGATGGGTTTATTTATCGAACATTTATGTACTATGGTTGTTTGGAAAGTATTTACAGTATGTTACATTAACGCTTCCGCTGAACTTGATGGTTTTCGAATTACTTATGTTTGGATTCTATTACTATTAAATGGTGAAACTTTATTTTAAACTTATTGATTCAATGTAATTGGTGGCTCATTACTAGTGGTCACACGCCTAACAGGGACACTCCCTAAGTGGTAACTTGAGGGTGTGACACAAGCTTTGGGCATGTGTTCCTGAAATGGCTCGTCTCGCCACAGTTGTAGTACGATCCAGGCGGAAAGCGAGCTTGAGCAGGATTGGCTTGTGGTTGATTTGGACCACCTTGGTTCGGGTTATATCGACAAGCACTTGCTAGGTGACCAATTCGCCCACATGATGCACACAGACGACACTGTAAGTGAGCTTGGTGATGCTCATTACATTTGTCGCATAATGGCGTCGTTCCCTTGTATTGCTTCTTAGCAGGTGGTGTTGCCACCCGGATGGGTCCTGTTTGATTTGGTACTGCTGTAGTTGGGCAAACCCTTGCCGTATGACCTATAAGTCCACAAAGTTCGCATTTGCGGCACTTCACACTAGCCTGATGATGAAGGCTACATTGGTTGCACAAGGGTGCAGTTCCATTGTATGGCTTCCTAGCAGGGGGTTGAGCTGGTTGGTTAGGGATGGCTTGACCATTGTGAGCGACCATGGCGAAGTTCTGAGAAGCCTTTCGCTTCTTTGACTTCTTAGGGGATCGTTCATCCATGGTCTTTGATTCCTCGGTTGGTTTCTTCACGGTTGGTGTTGGCTTGACTTCTGCTTCCTTTGGTGATTCTTGAGTGGTTTCATTCTGGAGTTGATACATGGTAATGCCTAAATCCACATATTTCTGAATCACTTCGCCTATTTGCTGGGCAAATTTGGCTGTTCGCTCGGACATTTGACCGGTGCTGCGAGGAAGAGACATTCTAGAAGAAAATGAAAGACATAGGAAGAAACAAGTGAAAGGTTATCGGATAAACAAAACAGAATGGCAATGCATAAGAATTTGCGATCATTCGTTTGTTACCTAAGGCAAACAAATGAGACGGTGACAAATCAAAGTAAGCGGATCATATTAATGTATCACTGAAGACATGCTCGCCTATAAGTGAACACTCACCCCAAGAGTTCCCAGGTAAGAGTGACTGGTCCGATACTGCGGATTTGTACGAACACTCTAGCCTTCGACAGAAAACTCAGGGTACAGGCATTCACTCTTCCAGTTTGCACGTGTTCACATTATACGACCCAAACTTTGACGAGATTTGAAAACTTAGAGGGTTCAAAACCTTACAATAGAGGGTTCTAAACCTAGTAACCAATCATCCTAGAAAAGATGATTAGTTTTCAAAGCGGTTTTGAAATTTGTGTTCTTGTTGTGGTTGTCGCCTAAGGATAGGTGACAGTATTATTTTATGACTAAACGCAAGTAAACTCGCGTTAGGGTCCTAGGAAGGTTATAGACTAGGTCAAAGTATTACTAATAACCTAATTCCCTATAACCATGAGCTCTGATACCAACTTTTCTGTCACACCCCGACCACGTAGAACAACAAAACGTGACAGAAAACGTCGGGGAGTGTTGTAACAGAATCATTGTTTCATAACACATGGAAATTGAAATATTGTTTTATTGAATAAAAGAGTTATAATGTTTTGACAATCAAAGAAACATAACATAAATAACTAGTCTTGCATCTTTTATTGTCACTAAGGCCCAAGTCCGCCTATGTGTATCTTGATAAGTCCTATGCATCATCTCCTGAAAACACATGTGAAAATAGGTACGTCCGCATAAAAATGCCTGTGAGATACATAGGTTTTGTGAAAATAGAATTCATGACTTATGTTTGAGAAAATGTTTAGTCATGAACCTTGTAATTTGCTTTGTCTTGTAAATCATTTTGAAAAAAACGATAAGATCAGATGATATGTATAAATAAGAGAACAATGTATGGTTAAATGAATAACCACGTAAAATGAGTTTGTATAAAATAAGTTGTTTGTAAATTAATGTCTTGTGAAAAGTATGTTATTTGTATAAAATGTTATATGTCCAAATTGAAATGATTCAAATAACGCTACGATATGTAATACCATACAATCACTTATATATAGGAAGTACCAGCGGCGTATCCACCATGCTTGTATCATATTACACATGCCTCGTTACTTAAATCACTTACTCAAACCAAACCAATCAACGTAGAATGTTTATGTTTAAACCAATTGCCAAATGTATTGAATAATATGTCAAAATGTTTATGTCAAAAATGTAAGTCATGTAATGTATAACCAATGTCAATAATGTTTATGTGTCAAATGTAAATCATGTAATGTGTAACCAATGTCAATAATGTTTATGTGTCAAATGTAAATCATGTAATGTGTAACCAATGTCAATAATGTTTATGTGTCAAATGTAAATCATGTAATGTGTAACCAAAATGATATGTATGGCTAGTGAAAATATATCAACTAAACCATATGCACAAAAACAAAGTATTGAAGTAAAACATGGTTTAAATCAAAGCTATGTTTTGTGGAACAAATGCATGCTATACTGATATAAATATCTATGCGGCATTGTGAGAATACATACATCCAAGCCTTGAGACTGTGGCGATAAACCCTTAAACAAATTAAAGGTTTATCTGTGCTTATGTGTATCGAATTCGGTCATTCCTTCCAATCCAAACAAACCCGGGATTTCAGGAACGGGAGTTGTCAATTCCTATGGTACCACTACCTACTAACGAACGGCGTGATCGGTGTTAATGAATGTATATTGATCCATCAAAACAAACCAAATATCATATCAAAATGTAAGCATGTGATGAAAACAACTGTACTAAGTATGCAACAATAGACATACATAGCATGTGATGTGAAACAACTGTACTAAGTATACAACAATGAACATACATAGCATGAAATGAAATGTAAAACAATGTACTAAGTATGCACACAATGGACATACATATCATGAAATCAATGAAATCATGTACTATAAGTGTACTACTGAACATAACAAGCATATGATATGAAAACATGGAAAGCATGAAAGTAACAAGTAGGCACATGTGTTCCACCCCAAAATTGTCACACCCCCAAAATCCACTCGCGGAGTACCACCGCTTGGAGGCGTGACTGACCAGGATCAAGCCACCAATCATATTGAACATATAAGTAAATAGTAAAAGTGTTTGCAATTCAACCAAACCAATATGAAAGGTGTTGAAAACATAAGTGCAATATCAATGTTTAGCGGAAGCATATGAGTAAAGGCCCAACATAAATAAAGTATGAAATGTCTAATGTTTAATCAAAGCAATCATGATCCTTGTCCACAACGACCGCGCCTCCCGTGCAAGCTCCAAGAGTACCTATGGTCCTGCAAGGCATGTAACAGAGAGTCAACAACTAGTTGAGCGAGTTCATAGTAAGTAAGTTCGTAATAGTAAGTTTGTTTCGTAATATGTGGCTCTACTAGGCCGATAGTATGTTCCATTAGTGGGGGCTTCCCATGTTTGCATATACGCTAGACTATTTGTAACCATAAGTGTTCTTCTTAACCCGAGAACAGTAGTACGTACAAGTTTTACGTAGGTTTTACGTAAGTGTCCTTCTTTACCCGAGGACAGTGGTACGCGTGGGGTTTACGTAGGTTTTACGTAAGTGTCCTTCCTGACTCCGGAAGACAGTAGCATGTGTGAGTTTACGTAGGTTTTACGTAAGTGTCCTTCCTGACTCCAGAAGACAGTAATATGTACTTGTTTACGTAGGTTTTACGTAAGTGTCCTGCTTAACCCGAGGACCATGGTAGATAGTCTAGTAGCCGTGTAAGTACGAGTAATTGTTCAATCCCATCATTCAACCCATTCCCAACCCCCGGGAATCCCATGCCTTGGTAAGAGTGTGAACTCACCTGGGTTTGCTCGGTATGCTAAGTTAAGTGCTCACAATAAATCAGTCAAGTCCTATAGTGCACGTATACTCAATCAATTCACGTTCGTAATATTTCACATGTAACTATCATCACAGTAATATCACAGAGTGTGTTTGGCAGTTAATCATACATCACATAACAGTTAATCACATGTGCACAATTCGTGTTTCACATAACAGTCTTTCACAGTTTATTATAGCATATTATCCAATATCATACCTAATATAGTTACTGACTTAGCATAGTTAATGAGCCATAACATGGTTGAATCAGAACTAACAGAGTTAACATATGTAATAAGGTTAACATACTTAACATGGTTATTGACTTAACAGAGTTTGCAAGATTAACAGAGTTGACAACTAACTGAATCATAAATAACTGAGTTTACACTTAACAGAACTATATATGCAGGTTACAGACCTTGTGCCGAAAACACATTGGGGCCGAAATCACATGTTTGGCGAAAACACATGTGAAACATCAAAGTTTTGCCGAAATCCCTTATGGGCCGAAATCCAACTTGGGCCGAAAACACTCTTGGGCTTTTTTTGAACATAAGCTTGGGCCGAAAACTCTAGTGTTTTCGTTGACTTCAAGTGTGACGAAAACACACAAGTGTTTTCGTCCAATGATGTGATTTCGTTGGCCAGACTTCATCTTCTCAGCAGATACATAAATAAATTTCCTGATATCAATTCGTGGATCATTGTTCTATCATCTTTAGCAGACACACACGATCGAACCTCTCATCCAATAAACATAACAGTTCGTGAACAACCACATAAACATCCATAAGTACCAAATCATCTAAAACAGATTATATCCCCAAATCATTTAAAACAGATTACTAAATCATTGTGATATCAAGACTATCAATCAATCATCCGATCTTTCATATCGTTCATGAACAGGCAAACAATAAAATCAACCATAACATCAGATTATAAGTATCTTTATCATACAGGTTAACTCAAGCACATCGAAATAAAGAAATTAAACATGTAAATCACTAACCCAAGCCGACGATACAATGAATCGATCGATGAATGAGGCTCGAGTGGCTCGCGGCTGCTGTTTGGTTTCAAGAAGAGCGAGCGAGAAAGAACGTGATAGGTGGCTAGGGTTTCTGCCGATTACCGTTTTGGGTAAAGATAAGGAACAACATTATAACTTAATCACTACTGGGCCTAAAGCCCAAATGCTGCTTTCGTTGGTCCTCTAGTGGACGAAAACACAAAGTGTTTTCACCACTAGAGTGATTTCATTGATGTGGGTGAGGGTGTTTGGCCTAACAGATGTCTTGTGTAAATTATACAACACATAAATTAAAATTAAGACATACATCAATACACACTTATAAGGCATACCGTATACAGCATATCAATCATATTACGATTAACATACTACAAACGTGCACAGTTGTGAAACAAACAAGTCGTATTAACAAACAATTTAAACATTTAACGCGCAATAAATGCGAAGATAGAAATCTTGAAAACTCGAGTTGTCACAAAAATGTTTGGAAAACAGTAAAAGAGGGGTCTATGTACTCACTTGAGATTGCTCAGAAGTCCTAAGATAACCACCAAGCAATGCTAGAGATCACGGAATCAAACGTCACCTAATATAGGTAACTATGTTAATAAACCGGACCTAAATCGGAAGATCGGATAGGATGAGGGTTTGTAAACCAAACGAGTATGGAGACTCGTGTAATATGGTTTAACAAAGCCTACATACTAAATGAAACCTAACATAAGTGCTTACGACCCATTACGACCCGTTTAGGTAGCTTATGCTACTTTTTTTTTGGGTAAAGGGTTTACCCCAGGTAAATTTTTATAAATGAAATAAGAACAAGGGCATGCCCAACTCGGACACACCAACTAGGCTTGACATACCAACGCCTAGGAACACAAAACAACACAACCATTCAAAAACAAACTATAACAAAACGACCAGATCTAAACAAAAACCGAGAAAACAACTAACATCAGCTAGCCCGGATCATTAGCCTCATCTTCCGAACATATCTTCCACGTCCTCAGAAGACTCTCGATACCCAATTGTCTTCTAAATTTGAACCCCATTAAACGTAACCGGACAACTTCCTTGATCCTCTGAATCACCGCATTCTGATCAGCCAAAGCATTTGAAAATAAGCAGTTATTTCTCTCTTGCCATATGAAATACGTCGAAGCCGCAATAACCAGCTTACATATAATATGCTCCGTCTTCTTCGAGCTTGAATTTTGTTCCATCCAGATCATAATCGATTGCCACGTGCTATCAACATTACCCATTTGAACCAAACTCTTAATTTCATTCCACACTTTAGAAGCAAACGAACACTGAAAAAATAAATGATCTCTAGAGTCCCGATCAAAGCGGACAACACATGAGGTTTAAATTCGTTACACTTCCCACCTCCCAAGCAGCAAGCCGGTCTTGGGTTTTAAGTTTATTCTTTATGACTAACCATAAGTGAAACGAATGTCTTGGAATACATTGAGAAAACCATACCCCATCAACCCACGAGACTGTACTCTGCCTACACCGAATGGTATGCCACACTTCAGAAGACCGAAACGAGCAAGAGTTCCCATCCAAATCTTTCCAAACCGTACGGTCCAGCATATTTTGCGTCAACCGAGGAACATCTAACCCAATCAAAACCGGATATAAATCATACCAAGCTTGAGGCCACCTCCAGTTTCCGTTTTCATCCACAAGATCCGAAATAGAAGAAGAAAAGTTAAATCCCGCATTAGTTATTCTCCTAGGCGTAATGAATGAACTTAGAGGACTTAAATGACACCAATTATCCCACCAGGCATTCGTTTGAGCCCCACTTCGAACAACCTTCCATATAAAAGGCCTAACAACATTGCGAAGAGACAAGAGCTTCCTCCATCCCCAACTCATACTACCTTTGCTGTTAACATCCCAAAAACTCCTACCCTTCAATTTGTGTGTATATATCCATTGGACCCAAAGAGATTTCCTATTAACCAAAATGCTCCAAATATGATTAGTCATAAGTGCCTTATTCACATCCGAAATACATTTTATGCCTAAACCACCCTCACTCTTTGGCAAGCAAACATCAGTCCAAGGAACTTTCGCCTTAACTCTACTCAGATTATTGCCATTCCACAAGAACCTTCGCATCTGCTTCTCAAGATCATTGATGACCCGAGAAGGAATAATAAACACGGAAGCCCAGTAGATATGCATGGCCGATAAAACAGAGTTAATAAGTTGTAGTCTACCAGCAAAAGAAAGAGACTTATTCAGCCAGCTATTAATTCTCTTTTCCATCCGATCTAGAAGAGGTTTGCAATCCTTAAATCCCAACTTAGTGGAAATTAACGGCACCCCTAGATACCTCACCGGCAACGAACCTTCCTGGAAAGGCATGATCCGAAGAATATCTTGCTTGACATTATTCGGCACATTACAGAAATAAGCCGTGCTCTTAGCTGAACTCGGCACTAATCCAAAAAGATTTGTAAACTTCTCAAGAGCATCTCTAACCTTTTTCACCGAAACAATATCCCCATGCACAAATATGAATAAATCATCAGCAAATGAAACGTTTATAATCTTCTGCTTAACACAGTTAGCGTGAAACTTAAACATAGTGCTAGACTGAGCAGCTTGTTGAAGAAGCATTGAGAGAACCTCCATAATCAATGTGAATAAGTATGGCGACATAGGATCCCCTTGCCGCAGGCCCCTCTTACCCCCGAAAAAACCATGCAAATTACCATTAATGCTAAGAGAATAAGTGGTTGTGGTTACACAAGCCATAATCCACGCAACCATCTTTTGATGAAACCCAAAACCATGCAAAACATCCTCCAAAAACGCCCAACTAACTGTATCATAAGCTTTTTGGATATCTATTTTGAACGCACATCTAGCCGGCCCCCGATTCAAATGATAATTGTGCATCAATTCTTGAGTAAGAAGGATGTTATCTGATATTTTCCTACCCGGAACAAAGGCAGACTGATTAATACTCACCAAATCACCCAGACTCCCCTTCAATCTATCAGTGATGATCTTGCTAATACATTTGTACAAGACATTACAGCAAGAGATAGGCCGATAATCAAGAACCGAATCCGGAGTCTCCACTTTTGGAATAAGAGCCAGAATAGTATGATTAAGTTGTTTCAGGATCTTACCATTATCAAAAAACTCTAATATGGCCTTTGTGATTTCATCACCCACAATGTCCCAAGTATGTTTAAAAAAAGCCGACGTATAACCATCAGGACCCGGAGCTTTATTCTCGCCAATAGAAAACATAGCATTCTTGATCTCTTCGCGCGTAACCTGTCTAACCATATTAACCGCAACAGCAGGACTAAGCACATTAACAAAAGTATCTTCCTGATTAAGTTGAATAACTTGATCCTCCTTGCCCAGAAAATTTGCATAATGGTTGACTAAAGCAATCGATACATCTTCACCCTCAAATCGGTTCCCAGCAACATCCTTAATAGATTGAATTTTTGATCTCGCATTCCTGCATTTCACACTGTTATGGAAGAAAGCTGTATTAGAATCCCCCGCACATAACCATTCTACTTTAGACTTCTGCTTTAAAAAGCATTCCTCATCATAAGCCGCTGACTTGAACTCCTTTAAGAATTCAGCTTCCATGTTTCTCAGCTCTCTATTAAGCGGATTAGCATCAATCTTTTTTTGAATATCATCCAATTTACTTCTCAGCTCAGATACTTTATCATGCAAATTACCTTGTCTAAACAGAATTCTCCGCAACAACGGTTTCAAGTTCTTGAGCTTCTTAGTAACCGAGTACATAGCCACCCCGTTAATCATTTTTCTCCACTCCTGCTCAACCGAAGACCTAAACTCTGGTTTAGAAGTGATAAAGTTTGCAAATTTAAAAGGTTTAGGCTTAGCCTTAGTCGAGTCTCCCATCTTAAGAATACAAGGAGTGTGATCTGACACACGGAAAGGATGATAAAGAACAAAGGCATCCGGACATGTCTCTAAGAACTTCATATTACCCATCACCCGATCAATCTTTTTCATCAACCCAATTCCCTCTTTCGGCTTCTGATTCCAAGTATAGTGCAACCCATGGCCCATAATGTCAAGCAATTCCGTAACCTGAACACAATCATAAAATTCTCTCATGCCAATAGTTTGAGTGGACGATCCGCAAATAGAATCTTCATGGTGCAAAGCTGAATTAAAATCTCCCATTACTACCCATGGTTTATCATGACATAAGGCTTTATGCTTACAAAGATTATCCCAAAGCTCTCGTCTTTCCTGATATTTATTCTTCGCATACAAAAACGAACAGAAAATAACTTTCATGCATGACTTGTATCGAAGTTGGACATGAATAACCTGGTCCGTTTGAGACAAAACCATGACATCAACATCATCCGAATTCCACCCCAAAATTATTCTAGTGCCCCGATCACACAAGTTACCATTAGACGTCCAACTCCAATTTCTGAAGACACCTTTACAAACTTTATCAAGCTTCATGATATCAACATGCGACTCAAGAATGGCACAAACCGCTAATTTATTTTCAGACAAAAGAATCCGAACCTCACTTTGTTTCAGGGGTCGGTTCAAACCCCTTATGTTCCAAGCGGCGATGCTATCCATTTAAACCCACCAAACCGGGAGTGCTTGCCCCCTCAGAATTATCTTTTCTTTTATCATTCTTCATAAATTTGGCCATTTCCGTAGGAACCGAATCCACAACCTCATCTTCAATATTCACCACCCCATCTACAATGTTCACTTGGCCCTTGCTTACATTGTTTACTACCGGTCTTGCCTCATACCCATCTTCGAAATCAAACACATCCGCATCCGCATATTCATCATTCTTGGAAAGTGCCTCAAAAGAATTCTTTAAATGAACATCACCAGGTTTATCATTTTTCAGCTTCTCATCCTTTGTACCTGAAATACTCGGCCCTGGTTTGTTTATCTTCGGCTTGTAGATAAATTTCGCCTTTTGTTTTTTCTGCACTGGTCCCAATCTAATCGTCTTCCTCTTGTCTGAAATAAAACCCTCATCATCAACAACCACCTGTTTCTTCTTACTCTGAGCATTCTTACTACAATTTTGATCATTATGTCCAAAAACACAACACAGAGAACACCGTAAAGGTTTCCATTCATATTCCACATCCACTCTCTCCATTAAATAGCCCTCTTCATCAAGTTTCGGAATAGCCACATTGATATGATCTTTTATCTCATTCTCCGCATTAATTTCAATTAACGCCCGAGCAAAGCTGCTCCTCCCCCAATTCTCAGCACACATGTCCGCAGTATAACTATCTAATCTTTTTGGAACACCTATCTTGGATGCTAGTAAACTGAGCCCATCATCCGTGTAAACAGCTATCGGAACATTATGTAGTTTAACCCAAACCGGAACAGATTTAATACCCTCTTTTTTAAGGCTTACAGATGGAGACCAGACATTTAGAAACAATGGAACCTTCCTAATCAGCCACGGCCCCCCCAGGTACCTTAGCCATACCCTCCTTAGAGTCGAACTTAAAGAAAAAGAATCCAGTTGAGTTCATCATCGCTTTAGCAAATCCAAATTTCGACCAGGCATTTTTCGCATAATACTCAACTACTGGAAATGGAAGCCTATTCCCCAAGAAATAACCAAACAAAACATTTTCAAGTTTTTCCTGAGCTTTCCGAATTACCTCACGAGGGATAACTACATCAGCATCTTGAAGCGTCTCCGACGTATCTAGCTTCCTGAAGTTTACTTCCCGTTTCAGAGATGCCTTTTGCTTAACCATATCAGCATACGAACCTGCTTTAGTGCTATTCTCCGGCTTATCCTCAAGAATCTGATCAATACTACTTTGTAGCTGTATTGGAACAGTGATTTTCTCAAGCTCATCAATAACGTTAATTGGTATCGGTTCCTTATTATCGTTTCTGATAACCCCACGTCTTGGAGCTAAAGGATTACCATCAATATTAATGCTCCTGCTAGAAAAACCCTTGAACGACAAAATAGGGTTTTGACCGCCGGCAGCCTGGAGATTCCCAGACTGAAAACGATCATCCATGTTTAAAAAGTACTACTCTCTTTGATCAAGAAAACGCAGCTAACCATGCACGAAAACAAAACAGCAATTCCCGAGAAAACCCACACACGAACTGAAACAGAAAAACCCTAAACAAGCAAAACCCTACCCCATGTGTTTTTCGAAATCATATAGAGGAATCAGTAAGAAAAGATGTTTCCAAACTCACACCACTATACAACCAGATCGACACAAAGAAAGAAGGGAGGCGATTTGAAAAACAAGAAAAAACCCTAAATTTAACTCAATCCTTTTGCTAACTAGTTCGAATTGTAAGTCTTGATAATCAAAACCTCCAATAATCAGACTGTTATACAAAGATCATGAAGAAAAATCAAAGGTTGCATGAAGAAGAAAAATCTCCATGCTTGAGAGAGAATTAGGGTTTATTCTTTTATGTAATATGGTTAAACAAAGCCAGCTTATGCTACTTTAACGCGCCGTTCGCGTAAAACGTGTTCGGACCGCCTAACTAGTCCTATGACAAGTAACATATGCCTTAACATGTCTAATATTATTGTCAAATCAGTTTAGATGTCAAAAATTATGTTACATATTTTTAAAATGAATTTTGGCATCAAAGGGGTATTTTGGTAATTTACCTAAGGCATATAAACTACCTATCATACAACTAACTAAACGTCGTGACCATAAGGTATAACCTCGAAAGGTTATTCCCTATATACTATGGTCACCTAAGGTATTTGGTCGGATCCTAATGATCGACCAAATGGGTCGGGTTCGAAGGTATAAGCGATTTATTAGATCGCTTACCCTTACGACCCTAGACAACGTGGTAATCAGTAGGCATAGTCCCAAGGGACTATAACCATCGTGATTACAATCATGTTGCGAAGTTGAACTTCGCATTGACCATAAACTGGTCAACGCAGAAAATCAAACAAAGTTTGACTTTCGGACTCGAAAAGCAATAAAAGAACGAAGGAATACTTACGAAGGGTCCCCGAATGCTAATCTCGATTCAAGTAACTCAGGTATGAAACAATGGTTTCAACTTAGAGTTTCTCAAATCAAAATTCTAGTGGGTTTTGAAATTGAAGGCATGGGGTATTTATAGGATTTCCCGAACCGTTAGGATCGTTTCTAGGAAAACGTGCTTCAATCTTGGCCATACACTTGCACCCATGGTATTGTAATACCATGTGCACATCAAACCAGCCCCTAGTATTGCCCAAAACCATGTGCAAATGTGGTATAGGCCAGATTCAATGTTTCTGCACAGAAAGTTTCAAAAATGGCAGATTTGGTCCTTGTAGTGTAATAAGGCCTTTTTCGACGCGTTTAAGGCCCGTTAACCCCATTTCAAAGCTCTAAAATGAAGTTAAAGTAAAGGGAACTTAAAATGTTCTCAAAAATATCTCGGACGTCGGTTCGTTTAGCCGTACGGTTGCGTTGTTTGGCTAATTACGACGGAATGCGCATAAGCGCGAAAAACGATCCAAATGACGCGACGAATGGATTTTTCTCATACCAAACACTAAAATAAAATATTTTAGCGCTTACACAAATTTTTGGATGTCCGGATGTATTCAGAACGTGAGTTATGTGCAAAAGTGCAAACTTGTGCACTTTTTGACACTTTTAGTCCCTGAATGACCCAAAAGTTCATTTTAGCACACCGAACCCCTCAAAGCCTATTTCTAAGCTATGTAAAGGATATTTATGGTATGTTTAACTTATGATCATGTTCCGGAATGTTCGTTACTGTTCAAATTGGCATACTTTCGCAGTTTGTCAAGTTTAGTCCCTGTAAGCGAATTAACTTGTTTTTGCCATACCAAAGCCTTCAAAACTTATTTATAAGTTATGTAAAGGTTATTTAAGGTATGTTAAGTATATGTTGATGTTCCAGAGTGTTCGTTGCATTAAACGGGTTATATTTACGCATCAGTGCGCGTATAACCTTCCAGAGAGCGATTTAGAGTCCGAAATCGAACAAGAATTGATATATGCAAATGATACACATATTTGTACAATTCCCAAGTATGAAATACAATATTTCATTGGTTTGGTATTTGTTTGATGGTCGCAGTGACCCAGGTGTCACAGTCTCCCCTACTTTAGGAAATTTCGTCCCGAAATTTATTCAGATGAAACTTGTGAGAGTTTAAAACATGAAGTTGAAAAGATCGAACAACATTGGTTAGGGTTCTGAACTTCTAGTAACTTTAATAACATCATGCTTGCAATGTAAGAGGGATACTTATATACAAGTATATGAAGCGTCATTGGTGCGTCCACCATACCTCCTGTACATTGTTCACATTTTGTTATTGTTGCCACTATCGGTTCTTACACATAATAAATTTTACTGTGGTTTCCGTGCACTGAATTTCATAATTATGTACGCGTCCATAATTAGATAATTCCTTGCATAGTTCACACAGTCTATTTTATAATGTGTAGGGGAAAACCAAATAAACAATCCTATGATGAGTGTGACTAGACCCCATAGAGTCCTTTTAATTAAATCAATAAATGATCTAAATAGACTATCAAGGAGTCTGTTCAGCTACATCACTAGATGTCATTCTTAACCAGATTCTGAATCAATCTTTTTGACTAGACCACTAAAAGGGTCTCTTATGAATCATGGAGCCTTTTCCGACGCGTTTTGTCACACCCCGACCACGTAGAACATACAAAACGTGGCGGAAACGTCGAGGAGTGTTGTAACAGAATTAATTGTTTCAAATCCATGGCAATTAAAGTTTCGTTTTATTAATCAAACAAGAGAGTTACATTGTTTTAAACAAGAAACAAAGAGTATATAACAAAAGTTAACTAGTTCTTGTCTCGTTTTAAGTCACTAAGGCACAGGTCCGCCTAAGTATGTCTTGATAGATCCTATGCATCATCTCCTGAAAACACATGTGAAAATAGGTACGTCAGCATAAAAATGCATGTGAGATACATAGGTTTTGTGAAAACAGAATTCATGACTTATGTTTGAGAAAATGTTTAGTCATGAACCTTGTAATTTGCTTTGTCTTGTTAATCATTTGAAAAACAATAAGATCAGATGATATGTATAAATAAGAGAATAATGTATGGTTAAATGAATAACCATGTAAAATGAGTTTGTATAAGATAAGTTGTTTGTAAAACAATGTCTTGTGAAAAGTATGTTATTTGTATAATATGTTATATGTCTCAAATTGAAATGATTCAAATAACGCTACGATATGTAATACCATACAAACACTTATTTATAGGAAATACCAGCGGCGTATCCACCATGCTTGTATCATATTACACACGCCTCATTACTTAAATCACTTACTCAAACCAAACCATCAAGATGTAATGTTTAACAATTGTAGAAATGTTTATGTATGATCAAATACGGTTCACACGGTTCACAGATACAAACGGTTCACAGATACAAACGGTTCACAGATACAAACGGTTCACATAGTCAAATGATTACAACGGTTCACATAGTCAAATAGTTATAAACGGTTCAAAATGTAATATAATGTGTTCACATGTTGGGTGAGCATATGCAACAGAAATGCAATGTAAAACAATGTACTAAGCATGCACACAATGGACATACATAGCATAAGTGTAATGTAAAACAATGTACTAAGCATGCACACAATGGACATACATAGCATAAGTGTAATGTAAAACAATGTACTAAGTATGAACTAAATGGACATACATAGCATAAAATGTAATGTAAAACGATGTACTAAGTATGAACTAAATGGACATACATAGCATAAAATGTAATGTAAAACGATGTACTAAGTACGCACACAATGGGCATACATAGCATGAACACAATGAAATCATGTACTATAATGTACTAACGAACATAGCAGGAATATGATGTGAAAACATGGAAAGCATGAAAGTAACAAGTAGGCATGTGTGTTCCACCCCAAAACGTTTGGAAAACAGTAAAAGAGGGGTCTATGTACTCACTTGAGAATACTCAGTAGTCCTTGAGTGACAACCAAACAATGCTAGAGATCACGGATATCAAGCGGCACCTAATATAGGTAACTATGTTAATAAACCGGACCTAAATCGGAGGATCGGATAGAATGAGGGTTCGTAAACCAAACGAGTGTGGAGACTCGTGTAATATGGTTTAACAAAGCCTACATACTAAATGAAACCTAACATAAGTGCTTACGACCCATTACGACCCGTTTAGGTAGCTTATGCTACTTTAACGCGTCGTGCGCGCAAAGTGCACTCGAGACATCTAACTAGCCCTATGACAAGTGTTATATGCCTAAACATGTTACATAATCAGTTATGTGGCAAAAGTTTAGGTTACATATGCTTAATTACCAATTATACATGAAAAGGGTATTCTGGTAATTTACCTAAGGCATATAAACTACCTATCATACAACTACTCAAACGATGTGACCATAGGGTATAACCTCGGAAGGTTATTCCCTATATACAATGGTCACCTAATGTATTTGGTCGGATCCTAATGATCGCCCAAAAGGGTCGGGTTCGAAGGTATAAGCGATTTATTAGATCGCTTACCCTTATGACCCTAGACAACGTGGTAATCAGTAGGCATAGTCCCAAGGGACTATAACCATCGTGATTATAATCACGTTGCGAAGTTCATACGAACTTCGCATTGACCATAAACTGGTCAACGCAGAAAGTCAAACAAAGTTTGACTTTCGGACTCGAAAAACAATAAAAGAACGAAGGAATACTTACGAAGGGTCCCCGAATGCTAATCTAGATCAAAATAGCTTAGGTATGAAACAAAGGTTTCAACTTAGAGCACAATTGATCAGATTCTAGTGGGTTTTGCAATGGGGGTGGATGGGTATTTATAGTTTTCGGGTAACCGTTAAGATCGTTTCATGGAAACCGTGCTCGAATCACACCCGTACATGTGTTGGAATGTTATGGTATGTCAAATGGCCACTCACCATAAGGAATTGACATGTGGAAGAGAGATTGGGAGTGCAAAACAGCTGCAAACAGGCTGTTAAAACATCGAATCTGGTCTGGAAGTCTGACGCGGCCCGCTTCAGGATACACAAAAACTCAGGCGGGCCGCCTAGAGCTTCTGATCAGAAAACAAGTTTCAAAAGTGACAGTTTTGGTCCCTGTTGTGTTTTAAGCCCATTTCCGGCACTTCTAAGGCCCGTAAAGCCAACTTTAAGGCCCTAAAATGATGCCTAAACATTGTGGACATGAAACATGCTCAAAAATATGTCGGATGTTGGTTCGTTTGGTCATACGAACGCGATGTTCGCTTAATTACGACGGTATGCACATAAGCGCGAAAAACGATCCAAAATGCGTGACGAATGGATTTTTCTTATGCCAAACACTAAAATAAAATATTTTAGCGCTTACATAAATTTTTGGATGTCCGGATGTATTCAGAACGTAAGTTATGCGCGAAAATGCAAACTTGTGCACTTTTTGACGCTTTTAGTCACTGAATGACCCAAAAGTTTATTTTAGCACACCGAACCCCTCAAAGCCTATTTCTAAGCTATGTGAAGGATATTTATGGTATGTTTAACTTATGGTCATGTTCTGAAATGTTCGTTACAGTTTAAATCGGCATACTTTCGCAGTTTGTCAAATTTAGTCCCTGTAAGCGAATAAACTAGATTTTGCCATACCAAAGCCTTCAAAACTTATTTCTAAGTTATGTAAAGGTTACTTAAGGTATGTTAAGCCTATTTCACTATTCCGGAGTGTTCGTTGCATTAAAATGGTTATATTTACGCATCAGTGCGCGTATAACCCTCCAGAAAGCGATTTAAAGCTTGAAATCGAACAAGAGTTTATATGTGTAAACGATACACATATTTTTACAAATCCCAAGTATGAAATACAATATTTCATTGGTTTGGCATTTGTTTGATGGTTGAAGTGACACAGGTGTCACAGTCTCCCCTACTTTAGGAAATTTTGTCCCGAAATTTATTCGTAGGAGTCTATTTGTGACTTTGTGTCAAATAATCACCAGAGATATGTAAGGCATAATCCTGTCATTTCCTTAACGGACATTCTTCAGAACGAAAATGAACAGACGGAGTCATTTTTCTCAATGAGTATTCTTCAGAAGCGGAAATGAAGGAATAAACAAACGGGGATTCATTTCCTCAACGGGCAATTTTCAGAAACGTAAAATGAACTTACGGAGTCATTTTCAACGGGTGCGTCATCAGAAATGGAAATGAAAAGGAGAAACAAACGGATATTCATTTCCTCAACGGACAAATCTTCAGAAACGAAAATGAACTTACGGAGTCATTTTCAACGGGTGCGTCATCAGAAATGGAAATGAAAAGGAGAAACAAACGAATATTCATTTCCTCAACGGACAAATCTTCAGAAATGAAAATGAACAAACGGAGTCATTTTCAACGGGTGCTTCATCAGAAATGGAAATGAAAAGAAGAAACAAACGGATATTCATTTCCTCAACGGACAAATCTTCAGAAACGAAAATGAACAAACGGAGTCATTTTCAATGGGTGCTTCATCAGAAATGGAAATGAAAAGGAGAAACAAACGGATATTCATTTCCTCAACGGACAAATCTTCAGAAACGAAAATGAACAAACGGAGTCATTTTCAACGGGTGCTTCCTCAGAAATGGAAATGAATAGAGTTAACTTCTAGGCACATGACAAAACTCGCTGTGGTTTCTGTGCACTAAATTCCATAATTATGTATGCATCCATAATTACGTAATTCCTTGCACAGTCCGCACAGTTTGTCTTGTAATGTTCATAAGCACATAATCACATAGTTGTTTAACTTGGTTATTAATTTGTTATTAATTTGTTATCGATTGAGAACGGATATGGAAACCAGTCGATGGACTTCAATGTCCTCTGGGATCTATCTGAAGAGATAGGAAGATCTCCCAAAAATTCGATTTTGTTTTCAAAGAAATGTAATATTCGAATTAAGGAACACAACAATTTTAGGATTTACGGAAATACCTTTTGGTACCCTATTAAGGATTTATAGTGGTACTTTGGGTATTCGTCCAGTGTTGTAACTTGCGCCTTGTACTTCGTTTCCTTAGAATAAACGGGTACTTAGGAATTTCGTGGAAACGCAAGAGATCATAGAATGGGAAAATTTTTGGGAGTAGTTTGTTCTTCAAGGAATACGGTTCCTTGATTGTCGGTATTGTAAGAGATATGTTGTTTATACATGCAACCACATAAATACATTGCAATGTATATAAAAGATTTATTTATAAACAACGATAACAACTGTTTCTTGGACCTTGACAACTAAAGAAAATAATACATAAGGATTGATTATTTCTAAACAGCGTTGTCTTCCATTCGGTCAGATGCTCATCCCTGTGCTGGATTTGCATTAGCAAGTTTTGGGCAATTTCTTCGGAAATGACCCATCTCGCCACAGTTGAAGCAAGAACCTGGTAGAAAACGACCTTGAGCAGGATTGTTGCCAGCTTGGTTTGGTGCAGCTGCAGCTGGGCAAACTCTTGCTGTATGGCCTATAAGTCCACAAGTTTAGCATTTGCGGCACATTACATTGGCATGATGATGGAGGCTACATTGGTTGCACAAGGGTGCAGTTCCATTGTATGGCTTCCTAGCAGGGGGTTGAGCTGGTTGGTTGGGGACGGCTTGATCATCGCGAGTAACCATGGCGAAGTTCTGAGAAGCCTTTCGCTTCTTTGACTTCTTAGGGGATCCAGTCTGTTCATCCATGGTCTTTGATTCCTCGATTGGGTTCGATTCCTCGATCGGTTTCTTGTCACCCTTTCGGAAAAGCTTACGTTTCCTGATCTGAGATTCAGTCAAGGTTGCAGCTAGCTCAATGGTCTGCCTAACTGTAGTAGGGTTGCTGCCAGTCACAATGTCTTGTATTGAGTCAGGGAGGCCATCAATGTACTTTTCTATTGCCTTATCCAAAGGCGTGACCATGTTTGGGCATAACAGACTTAACTCCTCATATCGATCAGTGTATGCTCGATGTTCACCGCTGTCTTGCTCAAGATTGTCGAATTCCCTTTCCAAGGCCCTGATCTCGTGACGAGGACAGAATTCCTTCATCATAAGGGCCCTAAGTTCAGCCCATGTCTGTGCTATAGCAACTTCTGCACCACGATCTCTCATAACCCCGTTCCACCACGTAAGGGCTCTCTTCTGGAACACACTCGAAGCAAACTCGACCTTGCGATTGTCAGGACACTGCACGTGGCGGAAAGTATTCTCAATGCTCTCGAACCATTGAAGAAGCCCAGTCGCTCCCTCAGAACCACTAAACTTGAGTGGTTTCGCCGAGTTAAAACTCTTGAAATTGCATGGACCATTGTTGTTGTTGTTGGCTTGTTTCCATTGAGCAAAGAGGTTTGGGAATTGAGCAGCCATTTGCTGCGCAATGATTTCTGCCAATTCGGCAGTCGCTATCTGGCTTTCGCGTCGAGGAGGCATTCTAAAAGAGGAAACATGAAAGGAAACGAGTGAGAGGATTAGACGAAAAGAATGAGATGAAACAAATCTGATGAAAGCAAGGATAGTGGTCATTTGTTTGTTACTACAAAGCAACAAACGACCTCGGTGATTAATCAAAGTAAATAGGTCAAAAATAATGTATCGCGAAGACATGCTCGCCTATAAGTGAACACTCATCCCAAGAATTCCCAGGTAAGCACAACTGGTCTCGCGTCTGATGAGATGTATACGAAGTGCTTGCCTAGACAGAAAACCCAGAATACATGCATTCACCCTTCCAGTTTGCACGTGTTCACATTATTTAAAACCCAAAACCTTGATGAGATTTTGAAAACTCAAAGGGGTTCAAAACCATATAACAGAGGGTTCAAAACCTTACAATAGAGGGTTCAAAACCATATAACAGAGGGTTCAAAACCTTACAATAGAGGGTTCAAAACCTAGTAATCAATCATCCTAGAACAGATGATTAGTTTTCAAAGTGGTTTTGAAATTTATGTTCTTGTTGTGGTCGTCGCCTAAGGATAGGTGACGATATTGTTTTATGACTAAGCGCAAGTAAACTCGCGTTAGGGTCCTAAGAAGGTTATAGACTAGGTCAAAGCATTACTAATAACCTAATTCCCTATAACCATTGGCTCTGATACCATCTTTTCTGTCACACCCCGACCACGTAGAACATACAAAACGTGGCGGAAACGTCGGGGAGTGTTGTAACAGAATTAATTGTTTCAAATCCATGGCAATTAAAGTTTCGTTTTATTAATCAAACAAGAGAGTTACATTGTTTTAAACAAGAAACAAAGAGTATATAACAAAAGTTAACTAGTTCTTGTCTCGTTTTAAGTCACTAACGCACAGGTCCGCCTAAGTATGTCTTGATAGATCCTATACATCATCTCCTGAAAACACATGTGAAAATAGGTACATCAGCATAAAAATGCCTGTGAGATACATAGGTTTTGTGAAAACAGAATTCATGACTTATGTTTGAGAAAATGTTTAGTCATGAACCTTGTAATTTGCTTTGTCTTGTTAATCATTTGAAAAACGATAAGATCAGATGATATGTATAAATAAGAGAATAATGTATGGTTAAATGAATAACGATGTAAAATGAGTTTGTATAAGATAAGTTGTTTGTAAAACAATGTCTTGTGAAAAGTATGTTATTTGTATAATATGTTATATGTCTCAAATTGAAATGATTCAAATAACGTTACGATATGTAATACCATACAAACACTTATATATAGGAAGTACCAGCGGCGTATCCACCATGCTTGTATCATATTACACACGCCTCGTTACTTAAATCACTTACTCAAACCAAACCATCAAGATGTAATGTTTAACAATTGTAGAAATGTTTATGTATGATCAAATACGGTTCACACGGTTCACAGATACAAACGGTTCACATAGTCAAATGATTACAACGGTTCACATAGTCAAATAGTTATAAACGGTTCAAAATGTAATATAATGTGTTCACATGCTGGGTGAGCATATGCAACAGAAATGCAATGTAAAACAATGTACTAAGCATGCACACAATGGACATACATAGCATAAGTGTAATGTAAAACAATGTACTAAGCATGCACACAATGGACATACATAGCATAAGTGTAATGTAAAACAATGTACTAAGTATGAACTAAATGGACATACATAGCATAAAATGTAATGTAAAACGATGTACTAAGTATGAAGTAAATGGACATACATAGCATAAAATGTAATGTAAAACGATGTACTAAGTACGCACACAATGGGCATACATAGCATGAACACAATGAAATCATGTACTATAATGTACTAACGAACATAGCAGGAATATGATGTGAAAACATGGAAAGCATGAAAGTAACAAGTAGGCACATGTGTTCCACCCCAAAACGTTTGGAAAACAGTAAAAGAGGGGTCTATGTACTCACTTGAGAATGCTCAGTAGTCCTTGAGTGACAACCAAACAATGCTAGAGATCACGGATATCAAGCGGCACCTAATATAGGTAACTATGTTAATAAACCGGACCTAAATCGGAGGATCGGATAGAATGAGGGTTCGTAAACCAAACGAGTGTGGAGACTCGTGTAATATGGTTTAACAAAGCCTACATACTAAATGAAACCTAACATAAGTGCTTACGACCCATTACGACCCGTTTAGGTAGCTTATGCTACTTTAACGCGTCGTGCGCGCAAAGTGCACTCGAGACGTCTAACTAGCCCTATGACAAGTGTTATATGCCTAAACATGTTACATAATCAGTTATGTGGCAAAAGTTTAGGTTACATATGCTTAATTACCAATTATACATGAAAAGGGTATTCTGGTAATTTACCTAAGGCATATAAACTACCTATCATACAACTACTCAAACGATGTGACCATAGGGTATAACCTCGGAAGGTTATTCCCTATATACAATGGTCACCTAATGTATTTGGTCGGATCCTAATGATCGCCCAAATGGGTCGGGTTCGAAGGTAAAAGCGATTTATTAGATCGCTTACCCTTACGACCCTAGACAACGTGGTAATCAGTAGGCATAGTCCCAAGGGACTATAACCATCGTGATTATAATCACGTTGCGAAGTTCATACGAACTTCGCATTGACCATAAACTGGTCAACGCAGAAAGTCAAACAAAGTTTGACTTTCGGACTCGAAAAACAATAAAAGAACGAAGGAATACTTACGAAGGGTCCCCGAATGCTAATCTAGATCAAAATAGCACAGGTATGAAACAAAGGTTTCAACTTAGAGCACAATTGATCAGATTCTAGTGGGTTTTGCAATGGGGGTGGATGGGTATTTATAGTTTTCGGGTAACCGTTAAGATCGTTTCATGGAAACCGTGCTCGAATCACACCCGTACATGTGTTGGAATGTTATGGTATGTCAAATGGCCACTCACCATAAGGAATTGACATGTGGAAGAGAGATTGGGAGTGCAAAACAGCTGCAAACAGGCTGTTAAAACATCGAATCTGGTCTGGAAGTCTGACGCGGCCCGCTTCAGGATACACAAAAACTCAGGCGGGCCGCCTGGAGCTTCTGATCAGAAAACAAGTTTCAAAAGTGACAGTTTTGGTCCCTGTTGTGTTTTAAGCCCATTTCCGGCACTTCTAAGGCCCGTAAAGCCAACTTTAAGGCCCTAAAATGATGCCTAAACATTGTGGACATGAAACATGCTCAAAAATATGTCGGATGTTGGTTCGTTTGGTCATACGAACGCGATGTTCGCTTAATTACGACGGAATGCACATAAGCGCGAAAAACGATCCAAAATGCGTGACGAATGGATTTTTCTTGTGCCAAACACTAAAATAAAATATTTTAGTGCTTACATAAATTTTTGGATGTCCGGATGTATTCAGAACGTAAGTTATGCGCGAAAATGCAAACTTGTGCACTTTTTGACGCTTTTAGTCCCTGAATTACCCAAAAGTTTATTTTAGCACACCGAACCCCTCAAAGCCTATTTCTAAGCTATGTGAAGGATATTTATGGTATGTTTAACTTATGGTCATGTTCCGGAATGTTCGTTACAGTTTAAATCGGCATACTTTCGCAGTTTGTCAAATTTAGTCCCTGTAAGCGAATAAACTAGATTTTGCCATACCAAAGCCTTCAAAACTTATTTCTAAGTTATGTAAAGGTTACTTAAGGTATGTTAAGCCTATTTCACTATTCCGGAGTGTTCGTTGCATTAAAATGGTTATATTTACGCATCAGTGCGCGTATAACCCTCCAGAAAGCGATTTAAAGCTTGAAATCGAACAAGAGTTGATATGTGTAAACGATACACATATTTTTACAAATCCCAAGTATGAAATACAATATTTCATTGGTTTGGCATTTGTTTGATGGTTGAAGTGACACAGGTGTCACAGTCTCCCCTACTTTAGGAAATTTTGTCCCGAAATTTATTCGTAGGAGTCTATTTGTGACTTTGTGTCAAATAATCACCAGAGATATGTAAGGCATAATCCTGTCATTTCCTTAACGGACATTCTTCAGAACGAAAATGAACAGACGGAGTCATTTTTCTCAATGAGTATTCTTCAGAAGCGGAAATGAAGGAATAAACAAACGGGGATTCATTTCCTCAACGGGCAATTTTCAGAAACGTAAAATGAACTTACGGAGTCATTTTCAACGGGTGCGTCATCAGAAATGGAAATGAAAAGGAGAAACAAACGGATACTCATTTCCTCAACGGACAAATCTTCAGAAACGAAAATGAACTTACGGAGTCATTTTCAACGGGTGCGTCATCAGAAATGGAAATGAAAAGGAGAAACAAACGGATATTCATTTCCTCAACGGACAAATCTTCAGAAACGAAAATGAACAAACGGAGTCATTTTCAACGGGTGCTTCATCAGAAATGGAAATGAAAAGAAGAAACAAACGGATATTCATTTCCTCAACGGACAAATCTTCAGAAACGAAAATGAACAAACGGAGTCATTTTCAACGGGTGCTTCATCAGAAATGGAAATGAAAAGGAGAAACAAACGGATATTCATTTCCTCAACGGACAAATCTTCAGAAACGAAAATGAGCAAACGGAGTCATTTTCAACGGGTGCTTCCTCAGAAATGGAAATGAATAGAGTTAACTTCTAGGCACATGACAAAACTCGCTGTGGTTTCTGTGCACTAAATTCCATAATTATGTATGCATCCATAATTACGTAATTCCTTGCACAGTCCGCACAGTTTGTCTTGTAATGTTCATAAGCACATAATCACATAGTTGTTTAACTTGGTTATTAATTTGTTATTAATTTGTTATCGATTGAGAACGGATATGGAAACCAGTCGATGGACTTCAATGTCCTCTGGGATCTATCTGAAGAGATAGGAAGATCTCCCAAAAATTCGATTTTGTTTTCAAAGAAATGTAATATTCGAATTAAGGAACACAACAATTTTAGGATTTACGGAAATACCCTTTGGTACCCTATTAAGGATTTATAGTGGTACTTTGGGTATTCGTCCAGTGTTGTAACTTGCGCCTTGTACTTCGTTTCCTTAGAATAAACGGGTACTTAGGAATTTCGTGGAAACGCAAGAGATCATAGAATGGGAAAATTTTTGGGAGTAGTTTGTTCTTCAAGGAATACGGTTCCTTGATTGTCGGTATTGTAAGAGATATGTTGTTTATACATGCAACCACATAAATACATTGCAATGTATATAAAAGATTTATTTATAAACAACGATAACAACTGTTTCTTGGACCTTGACAACTAAAGAAAATAATACATAAGGATTGATTATTTCTAAACAGCGTTGTCTTCCATTCGGTCAGACGCTCATCCCTGTGCTGGATTTGCATTAGCAAGTTTTGGGCAATTTCTTCGGAAATGACCCATCTCGCCACAGTTGAAGCAAGAACCTGGTAGAAAACGACCTTGAGCAGGATTGTTGCCAGCTTGGTTTGGTGCAGCTGCAGCTGGGCAAACTCTTGCTGTATGGCCTATAAGTCCACAAGTTTAGCATTTGCGGCACATTACATTGGCATGATGATGGAGGCTACATTGGTTGCACAAGGGTGCAGTTCCATTGTATGGCTTCCTAGCAGGGGGTTGAGCTGGTTGGTTGGGGACGGCTTGATCATCGCGAGTAACCATGGCGAAGTTCTGAGAAGCCTTTCGCTTCTTTGACTTCTTAGGGGATCCAGTCTGTTCATCCATGGTCTTTGATTCCTCGATTGGGTTCGATTCCTCGATCGGTTTCTTGTCACCCTTTCGGAAAAGCTTACGTTTCCTGATCTGAGATTCAGTCAAGGTTGCAGCTAGCTCAATGGTCTGCCTAACTGTAGTAGGGTTGCTGCTAGTCACAATGTCTTGTATTGAGTCAGGGAGGCCATCAATGTACTTTTCTATTGCCTTATCCAAAGGCGTGACCATGTTTGGGCATAACAGACTTAACTCCTCATATCGATCAGTGTATGCTCGATGTTCACCGCTGTCTTGCTCAAGATTGTCGAATTCCCTTTCCAAGGCCCTGATCTCGTGACGAGGACAGAATTCCTTCATCATAAGGGCCCTAAGTTCAGCCCATGTCTGTGCTAGAGCAACTTCTGCACCACGATCTCTCATAACCCCGTTCCACCACGTAAGGGCTCTCTTCTGGAACACACTCGAAGCAAACTCGACCTTGCGATTGTCAGGACACTGCACGTGGCGGAAAGTATTCTCAATGCTCTCGAACCATTGAAGAAGCCCAGTCGCTCCCTCAGAACCACTAAACTTGAGTGGTTTCGCCGAGTTAAAACTCTTGAAATTGCATGGACCATTGTTGTTGTTGTTGGCTTGTTTCCATTGAGCAAAGAGGTTTGGGAATTGAGCAGCCATTTGCTGCGCAATGATTTCTGCCAATTCGGCAGTCGCTATCTGGCTTTCGCGTCGAGGAGGCATTCTAAAAGAGGAAACATGAAAGGAAACGAGTGAGAGGATTAGACGAAAAGAATGAGATGAAACAAATCTAATGAAAGCAAGGATAGTGGTCATTTGTTTGTTACTACAAAGCAACAAACGACCTCGGTGATTAATCAAAGTAAATAGGTCAAAAATAATGTATCGCGAAGACATGCTCGCCTATAAGTGAACACTCATCCCAAGAATTCCCAGGTAAGCACAACTGGTCTCGCGTCTGATGAGATGTATACGAAGTGCTTGCCTAGACAGAAAACCCAGAATACAGGCATTCACCCTTCCAGTTTGCACGTGTTCACATTATTTAAAACCCAAAACCTTGATGAGATTTTGAAAACTCAAAGGGGTTCAAAACCATATAACAGAGGGTTCAAAACCTTACAATAGAGGGTTCAAAACCTAGTAATCAATCATCCTAGAACAGATGATTAGTTTTCAAAGTGGTTTTGAAATTTATGTTCTTGTTGTGGTCGTCGCCTAAGGATAGGTGACGATATTGTTTTATGACTAAGCGCAAGTAAACTCGCGTTAGGGTCCTAAGAAGGTTATAGACTAGGTCAAAGCATTACTAATAACCTAATTCCCTATAACCATTGGCTCTGATACCATCTTTTCTGTCACACCCCGACCACGTAGAACATACAAAACGTGGCGGAAACGTCGGGGAGTGTTGTAACAGAATTAATTGTTTCAAATCCATGGCAATTAAAGTTTCGTTTTATTAATCAAACAAGAGAGTTACATTGTTTTAAACAAGAAACAAAGAGTATATAACAAAAGTTAACTAGTTCTTGTCTCGTTTTAAGTCACTAACGCACAGGTCCGCCTAAGTATGTCTTGATAGATCCTATACATCATCTCCTGAAAACACATGTGAAAATAGGTACATCAGCATAAAAATGCCTGTGAGATACATAGGTTTTGTGAAAACAGAATTCATGACTTATGTTTGAGAAAATGTTTAGTCATGAACCTTGTAATTTGCTTTGTCTTGTTAATCATTTGAAAAACGATAAGATCAGATGATATGTATAAATAAGAGAATAATGTATGGTTAAATGAATAACGATGTAAAATGAGTTTGTATAAGATAAGTTGTTTGTAAAACAATGTCTTGTGAAAAGTATGTTATTTGTATAATATGTTATATGTCTCAAATTGAAATGATTCAAATAACGTTACGATATGTAATACCATACAAACACTTATATATAGGAAGTACCAGCGGCGTATCCACCATGCTTGTATCATATTACACACGCCTCGTTACTTAAATCACTTACTCAAACCAAACCATCAAGATGTAATGTTTAACAATTGTAGAAATGTTTATGTATGATCAAATACGGTTCACA
Source organism: Helianthus tuberosus (assembly GCA_030545235.1). Classification (NCBI taxonomy): domain Eukaryota; kingdom Viridiplantae; phylum Streptophyta; class Magnoliopsida; order Asterales; family Asteraceae; genus Helianthus; species Helianthus tuberosus. The sequence continues at coordinate 104,657,580 of CM060351.1, forward strand.
CGGTTCACAGATACAAACGGTTCACATAGTCAAATGATTACAACGGTTCACATAGTCAAATAGTTATAAACGGTTCAAAATGTAATATAATGTGTTCACATGCTGGGTGAGCATATGCAACAGAAATGCAATGTAAAACAATGTACTAAGCATGCACACAATGGACATACATAGCATAAGTGTAATGTAAAACAATGTACTAAGCATGCACACAATGGACATACATAGCATAAGTGTAATGTAAAACAATGTACTAAGTATGAACTAAATGGACATACATAGCATAAAATGTAATGTAAAACGATGTACTAAGTATGAAGTAAATGGACATACATAGCATAAAATGTAATGTAAAACGATGTACTAAGTACGCACACAATGGGCATACATAGCATGAACACAATGAAATCATGTACTATAATGTACTAACGAACATAGCAGGAATATGATGTGAAAACATGGAAAGCATGAAAGTAACAAGTAGGCACATGTGTTCCACCCCAAAACGTTTGGAAAACAGTAAAAGAGGGGTCTATGTACTCACTTGAGAATGCTCAGTAGTCCTTGAGTGACAACCAAACAATGCTAGAGATCACGGATATCAAGCGGCACCTAATATAGGTAACTATGTTAATAAACCGGACCTAAATCGGAGGATCGGATAGAATGAGGGTTCGTAAACCAAACGAGTGTGGAGACTCGTGTAATATGGTTTAACAAAGCCTACATACTAAATGAAACCTAACATAAGTGCTTACGACCCATTACGACCCGTTTAGGTAGCTTATGCTACTTTAACGCGTCGTGCGCGCAAAGTGCACTCGAGACGTCTAACTAGCCCTATGACAAGTGTTATATGCCTAAACATGTTACATAATCAGTTATGTGGCAAAAGTTTAGGTTACATATGCTTAATTACCAATTATACATGAAAAGGGTATTCTGGTAATTTACCTAAGGCATATAAACTACCTATCATACAACTACTCAAACGATGTGACCATAGGGTATAACCTCGGAAGGTTATTCCCTATATACAACGGTCACCTAATGTATTTGGTCGGATCCTAATGATCGCCCAAATGGGTCGGGTTCGAAGGTAAAAGCGATTTATTAGATCGCTTACCCTTACGACCCTAGACAACGTGGTAATCAGTAGGCATAGTCCCAAGGGACTATAACCATCGTGATTATAATCACGTTGCGAAGTTCATACGAACTTCGCATTGACCATAAACTGGTCAACGCAGAAAGTCAAACAAAGTTTGACTTTCGGACTCGAAAAACAATAAAAGAACGAAGGAATACTTACGAAGGGTCCCCGAATGCTAATCTAGATCAAAATAGCACAGGTATGAAACAAAGGTTTCAACTTAGAGCACAATTGATCAGATTCTAGTGGGTTTTGCAATGGGGGTGGATGGGTATTTATAGTTTTCGGGTAACCGTTAAGATCGTTTCATGGAAACCGTGCTCGAATCACACCCGTACATGTGTTGGAATGTTATGGTATGTCAAATGGCCACTCACCATAAGGAATTGACATGTGGAAGAGAGATTGGGAGTGCAAAACAGCTGCAAACAGGCTGTTAAAACATCGAATCTGGTCTGGAAGTCTGACGCGGCCCGCTTCAGGATACACAAAAACTCAGGCGGGCCGCCTGGAGCTTCTGATCAGAAAACAAGTTTCAAAAGTGACAGTTTTGGTCCCTGTTGTGTTTTAAGCCCATTTCCGGCACTTCTAAGGCCCGTAAAGCCAACTTTAAGGCCCTAAAATGATGCCTAAACATTGTGGACATGAAACATGCTCAAAAATATGTCGGATGTTGGTTCGTTTGGTCATACGAACGCGATGTTCGCTTAATTACGACGGAATGCACATAAGCGCGAAAAACGATCCAAAATGCGTGACGAATGGATTTTTCTTATGCCAAACACTAAAATAAAATATTTTAGTGCTTACATAAATTTTTGGATGTCCGGATGTATTCAGAACGTAAGTTATGCGCGAAAATGCAAACTTGTGCACTTTTTGACGCTTTTAGTCCCTGAATGACCCAAAAGTTTATTTTAGCACACCGAACCCCTCAAAGCCTATTTCTAAGCTATGTGAAGGATATTTATGGTATGTTTAACTTATGGTCATGTTCTGGAATGTTCGTTACAGTTTAAATCGGCATACTTTCGCAGTTTGTCAAATTTAGTCCCTGTAAGCGAATAAACTAGATTTTGCCATACCAAAGCCTTCAAAACTTATTTCTAAGTTATGTAAAGGTTACTTAAGGTATGTTAAGCCTATTTCACTATTCCGGAGTGTTCGTTGCATTAAAATGGTTATATTTACGCATCAGTGCGCGTATAACCCTCCAGAAAGCGATTTAAAGCTTGAAATCGAACAAGAGTTTATATGTGTAAACGATACACATATTTTTACAAATCCCAAGTATGAAATACAATATTTCATTGGTTTGGCATTTGTTTGATGGTTGAAGTGACACAGGTGTCACAGTCTCCCCTACTTTAGGAAATTTTGTCCCGAAATTTATTCGTAGGAGTCTATTTGTGACTTTGTGTCAAATAATCACCAGAGATATGTAAGGCATAATCCTGTCATTTCCTTAACGGACATTCTTCAGAACGAAAATGAACAGACGGAGTCATTTTTCTCAATGAGTATTCTTCAGAAGCGGAAATGAAGGAATAAACAAACGGGGATTCATTTCCTCAACGGGCAATTTTCAGAAACGTAAAATGAACTTACGGAGTCATTTTCAACGGGTGCGTCATCAGAAATGGAAATGAAAAGGAGAAACAAACGGATATTCATTTCCTCAACGGACAAATCTTCAGAAACGAAAATGAACTTACGGAGTCATTTTCAACGGGTGCGTCATCAGAAATGGAAATGAAAAGGAGAAACAAACGGATATTCATTTCCTCAACGGACAAATCTTCAGAAACGAAAATGAACAAACGGAGTCATTTTCAACGGGTGCTTCATCAGAAATGGAAATGAAAAGAAGAAACAAACGGATATTCATTTCCTCAACGGACAAATCTTTAGAAACGAAAATGAACAAACGGAGTCATTTTCAACGGGTGCTTCATCAGAAATGAAAATGAAAAGGAGAAACAAACGGATATTCATTTCCTCAACGGACAAATCTTCCGAAACGAAAATGAACAAACGGAGTCATTTTCAACGGGTGCTTCCTCAGAAATGGAAATGAATAGAGTTAACTTCTAGGCACATGACAAAACTCGCTGTGGTTTCTGTGCACTAAATTCCATAATTATGTATGCATCCATAATTACGTAATTCCTTGCACAGTCCGCACAGTTTGTCTTGTAATGTTCATAAGCACATAATCACATAGTTGTTTAACTTGGTTATTAATTTGTTATTAATTTGTTATCGATTGAGAACGGATATGGAAACCAGTCGATGGACTTCAATGTCCTCTGGGATCTATCTGAAGAGATAGGAAGATCTCCCAAAAATTCGATTTTGTTTTCAAAGAAATGTAATATTCGAATTAAGGAACACAACAATTTTAGGATTTACGGAAATACCCTTTGGTACCCTATTAAGGATTTATAGTGGTACTTTGGGTATTCGTCCAGTGTTGTAACTTGCGCCTTGTACTTCGTTTCCTTAGAATAAACGGGTACTTAGGAATTTCGTGGAAACGCAAGAGATCATAGAATGGGAAAATTTTTGGGAGTAGTTTGTTCTTCAAGGAATACGGTTCCTTGATTGTCGGTATTGTAAGAGATATGTTGTTTATACATGCAACCACATAAATACATTGCAATGTATATAAAAGATTTATTTATAAACAACGATAACAACTGTTTCTTGGACCTTGACAACTAAAGAAAATAATACATAAGGATTGATTATTTCTAAACAGCGTTGTCTTCCATTCGGTCAGATGCTCATCCCTGTGCTGGATTTGCATTAGCAAGTTTTGGGCAATTTCTTCGGAAATGACCCATCTCGCCACAGTTGAAGCAAGAACCTGGTAGAAAACGACCTTGAGCAGGATTGTTGCCAGCTTGGTTTGGTGCAGCTGCAGCTGGGCAAACTCTTGCTGTATGGCCTATAAGTCCACAAGTTTAGCATTTGCGGCACATTACATTGGCATGATGATGGAGGCTACATTGGTTGCACAAGGGTGCAGTTCCATTGTATGGCTTCCTAGCAGGGGGTTGAGCTGGTTGGTTGGGGACGGCTTGATCATCGCGAGTAACCATGGCGAAGTTCTGAGAAGCCTTTCGCTTCTTTGACTTCTTAGGGGATCCAGTCTGTTCATCCATGGTCTTTGATTCCTCGATTGGGTTCGATTCCTCGATCGGTTTCTTGTCACCCTTTCGGAAAAGCTTACGTTTCCTGATCTGAGATTCAGTCAAGGTTGCAGCTAGCTCAATGGTCTGCCTAACTGTAGTAGGGTTGCTGCCAGTCACAATGTCTTGTATTGAGTCAGGGAGGCCATCAATGTACTTTTCTATTGCCTTATCCAAAGGCGTGACCATGTTTGGGCATAACAGACTTAACTCCTCATATCGATCAGTGTATGCTCGATGTTCACCGCTGTCTTGCTCAAGATTGTCGAATTCCCTTTCCAAGGCCCTGATCTCGTGACGAGGACAGAATTCCTTCATCATAAGGGCCCTAAGTTCAGCCCATGTCTGTGCTAGAGCAACTTCTGCACCACGATCTCTCATAACCCCGTTCCACCACGTAAGGGCTCTCTTCTGGAACACACTCGAAGCAAACTCGACCTTGCGATTGTCAGGACACTGCACGTGGCGGAAAGTATTCTCAATGCTCTCGAACCATTGAAGAAGCCCAGTCGCTCCCTCAGAACCACTAAACTTGAGTGGTTTCGCCGAGTTAAAACTCTTGAAATTGCATGGACCATTGTTGTTGTTGTTGGCTTGTTTCCATTGAGCAAAGAGGTTTGGGAATTGAGCAGCCATTTGCTGCGCAATGATTTCTGCCAATTCGGCAGTCGCTATCTGGCTTTCGCGTCGAGGAGGCATTCTAAAAGAGGAAACATGAAAGGAAACGAGTGAGAAGATTAGACGAAAAGAATGAGATGAAACAAATCTGATGAAAGCAAGGATAGTGGTCATTTGTTTGTTACTACAAAGCAACAAACGACCTCGGTGATTAATCAAAGTAAATAGGTCAAAAATAATGTATCGCGAAGACATGCTCGCCTATAAGTGAACACTCATCCCAAGAATTCCCAGGTAAGCACAACTGGTCTCGCGTCTGATGAGATGTATACGAAGTGCTTGCCTAGACAGAAAACCCAGAATACAGGCATTCACCCTTCCAGTTTGCACGTGTTCACATTATTTAAAACCCAAAACCTTGATGAGATTTTGAAAACTCAAAGGGGTTCAAAACCATATAACAGAGGGTTCAAAACCTTACAATAGAGGGTTCAAAACCATATAACAGAGGGTTCAAAACCTTACAATAGAGGGTTCAAAACCTAGTAATCAATCATCCTAGAACAGATGATTAGTTTTCAAAGTGGTTTTGAAATTTATGTTCTTGTTGTGGTCGTCGCCTAAGGATAGGTGACGATATTGTTTTATGACTAAGCGCAAGTAAACTCGCGTTAGGGTCCTAAGAAGGTTATAGACTAGGTCAAAGCATTACTAATAACCTAATTCCCTATAACCATTGGCTCTGATACCATCTTTTCTGTCACACCCCGACCACGTAGAACATACAAAACGTGGCGGAAACGTCGGGGAGTGTTGTAACAGAATTAATTGTTTCAAATCCATGGCAATTAAAGTTTCGTTTTATTAATCAAACAAGAGAGTTACATTGTTTTAAACAAGAAACAAAGAGTATATAACAAAAGTTAACTAGTTCTTGTCTCGTTTTAAGTCACTAACGCACAGGTCCGCCTAAGTATGTCTTGATAGATCCTATGCATCATCTCCTGAAAACACATGTGAAAATAGGTACGTCAGCATAAAAATGCCTGTGAGATACATAGGTTTTGTGAAAACAGAATTCTTGACTTATGTTTGAGAAAATGTTTAGTCATGAACCTTGTAATTTGCTTTGTCTTGTTAATCATTTGAAAAACGATAAGATCAGATGATATGTATAAATAAGAGAATAATGTATGGTTAAATGAATAACGATGTAAAATGAGTTTGTATAAGATAAGTTGTTTGTAAAACAATGTCTTGTGAAAAGTTTGTTATTTGTATAATATGTTATATGTCTCAAATTGAAATGATTCAAATAACGTTACGATATGTAATACCATACAAACACTTATATATAGGAAGTACCAGCGGCGTATCCACCATGCTTGTATCATATTACACACGCCTCGTTACTTAAATCACTTACTCAAACCAAACCATCAAGATGTAATGTTTAACAATTGTAGAAATGTTTATGTATGATCAAATACGGTTCACACGGTTCACAGATACAAACGGTTCACATAGTCAAATGATTACAACGGTTCACATAGTCAAATAGTTATAAACGGTTCAAAATGTAATATAATGTGTTCACATGCTGGGTGAGCATATGCAACAGAAATGCAATGTAAAACAATGTACTAAGCATGCACACAATGGACATACATAGCATAAGTGTAATGTAAAACAATGTACTAAGCATGCACACAATGGACATACATAGCATAAGTGTAATGTAAAACAATGTACTAAGTATGAACTAAATGGACATACATAGCATAAAATGTAATGTAAAACGATGTACTAAGTATGAAGTAAATGGACATACATAGCATAAAATGTAATGTAAAACGATGTACTAAGTACGCACACAATGGGCATACATAGCATGAACACAATGAAATCATGTACTATAATGTACTAACGAACATAGCAGGAATATGATGTGAAAACATGGAAAGCATGAAAGTAACAAGTAGGCACATGTGTTCCACCCCAAAACGTTTGGAAAACAGTAAAAGAGGGGTCTATGTACTCACTTGAGAATGCTCAGTAGTCCTTGAGTGACAACCAAACAATGCTAGAGATCACGGATATCAAGCGGCACCTAATATAGGTAACTATGTTAATAAACCGGACCTAAATCGGAGGATCGGATAGAATGAGGGTTCGTAAACCAAACGAGTGTGGAGACTCGTGTAATATGGTTTAACAAAGCCTACATACTAAATGAAACCTAACATAAGTGCTTACGACCCATTACGACCCGTTTAGGTAGCTTATGCTACTTTAACGCGTCGTGCGCGCAAAGTGCACTCGAGACGTCTAACTAGCCCTATGACAAGTGTTATATGCCTAAACATGTTACATAATCAGTTATGTGGCAAAAGTTTAGGTTACATATGCTTAATTACCAATTATACATGAAAAGGGTATTCTGGTAATTTACCTAAGGCATATAAACTACCTATCATACAACTACTCAAACGATGTGACCATAGGGTATAACCTCGGAAGGTTATTCCCTATATACAATGGTCACCTAATGTATTTGGTCGGATCCTAATGATCGCCCAATAGGGTCGGGTTCGAAGGTATAAGCGATTTATTAGATCGCTTACCCTTACGACCCTAGACAACGTGGTAATCAGTAGGCATAGTCCCAAGGGACTATAACCATCGTGATTATAATCACGTTGCGAAGTTCATACGAACTTCGCATTGACCATAAACTGGTCAACGCAGAAAGTCAAACAAAGTTTGACTTTCGGACTCGAAAAACTATAAAAGAACGAAGGAATACTTACGAAGGGTCCCCGAATGCTAATCTAGATCAAAATAGCTCAGGTATGAAACAAAGGTTTCAACTTAGAGCACAATTGATCAGATTCTAGTGGGTTTTGCAATGGGGGTGGATGGGTATTTATAGTTTTCGGGTAACCGTTAAGATCGTTTCATGGAAACCGTGCTCGAATCCCACCCGTACATGTGTTGGAATGTTATGGTATGTCAAATGGCCACTCACCATAAGGAATTGACATGTGGAAGAGAGATTGGGAGTGCAAAACAGCTGCAAACAGGCTGTTAAAACATCGAATCTGGTCTGGAAGTCTGACGCGGCCCGCTTCAGGATACACAAAAACTCAGGCGGCGGCCTGGAGCTTCTGATCAGAAAACAAGTTTCAAAAGTGACAGTTTTGGTCCCTGTTGTGTTTTAAGCCCATTTCCGGCACTTCTAAGGCCCGTAAAGCCAACTTTAAGGCCCTAAAATGATGCCTAAACATTGTGGACATGAAACATGCTCAAAAATATGTCGGATGTTGGTTCGTTTGGTCGTACGAACGCGATGTTCGCTTAATTACGACGGAATGCGCATAAGCGCGAAAAACGATCCAAAATGCGTGACGAATGGATTTTTCTTATGCCAAACACTAAAATAAAATATTTTAGTGCTTACATAAATTTTTGGATGTCCGGATGTATTCAGAACGTAAGTTATGCGCGAAAATGCAAACTTGTGCACTTTTTGACGCTTTTAGTCCCTGAATGACCCAAAAGTTTATTTTAGCACACCGAACCACTCAAAGCCTATTTCTAAGCTATGTGAAGGATATTTATGGTATGTTTAACTTATGGTCATGTTCCGGAATGTTCGTTACAGTTTAAATCGGCATACTTTCGCAGTTTGTCAAATTTAGTCCCTGTAAGCGAATAAACTAGATTTTGCCATACCAAAGCCTTCAAAACTTATTTCTAAGTTATGTAAAGGTTACTTAAGGTATGTTAAGCCTATTTCACTATTCCGGAGTGTTCGTTGCATTAAACTGGTTATATTTACGCATCAGTGCGCGTATAACCCTCCAGAAAGCGATTTAAAGCTTGAAATCGAACAAGAGTTGATATGTGTAAATGATACACATATTTTTACAAATCCCAAGTATGAAATACAATATTTCATTGGTTTGGCATTTGTTTGATGGTTGAAGTGACACAGGTGTCACACGTTTAAGGCCCGTTAACCCCATTTCAAAGCTTTAAAATGAAGTTAAAGTAAAGGGAACTTAAAATATTCTCAAAAATATCTCGGATGTCGGTTCGTTTAGTCGTACGGTTGCGTTGTTTGGCTAATTACTACGGAATGCGCATAAGCGCGAAAAACGATCCAAATGACGCGACGAATGGATTTTTCTCATGCCAAACACTAAAATAAAATATTTTAGTGCTTACATAAATTTTTGGATGTCCGGATATATTCAGAACGTGAGTTATGCGCAAAAGTGCAAACTTGTGCACTTTTTGACACTTTTAGTCCCTGAATGACCCAAAAGTTCATTTTAGCACACCGAACCCCTCAAAGCCTATTTCTAAGCTATGTAAAGGATATTTATGGTATGTTTAACTTATGATCATGTTCCGGAATGTTCGTTACTGTTCAAATTGGCATACTTTCGCAGTTTGTCAAGTTTAGTCCCTGTAAGCGAATTAACTTGTTTTTGCCATACCAAAGCCTTCAAAACTTATTTATAAGTTATGTAAAGGTTATTTAAGGTATGTTAAGTATATGTTGATGTTCCAGAGTGTTCGTTGCATTAAACGGGTTATATTTACGCATCAGTGCGCGTATAACCTTCCAGAAAGCGATTTAGAGTCCGAAATCGAACAAGAATTGATATGTGCAAATGATACACATATTTGTACAATTCCCAAGTATGAAATACAATATTTCATTGGTTTGGTATTTGTTTGATGGTCGCAGTGACCCAGGTGTCACAGAAATAGGCTTTGAGGGGTTCGGTATGCTAAAATAAACTTATTTGATCAATAGGGACTAAAAGCGTCAAAAAGTGCATAAGTTTGCATTTTCGCGTATATCTTACGTTCTGAATATATCCGGACGTCCAAAAATTTATGTAATCATTAAAATATTTTATTTTAGTGATTGGCATGATAAAATTCCATTCGTCGCTTAATTTGGATCGTTGTTGCGTTCGTTACGACTTCCGTCGTAATTAACCGAACAACGCAACCGTACGACCAAACAAACCGACATCCAAGATGTTTTTGAGCATATTTTAAGTTACCTATACTTTAACATCATTTTAGAGCTTTGAAATGAGGTTAACAGGGCTTAAACGTGTCAAATATGCATCAAAACACAAGTTTTTCAAGTTCATGGACCATTTTTGCAATTCTGCCAAACTTGGCCAGGTGGGCCGCGTAAGCTGAGGCTGCATATTACGCGGGGTGCGACAGCCTGTCTGGTCAGAAACATTGAATCTGGACTTGGGGCTTGTTTTTGATGGTTTTAATGGCTGTTTTGGGATACCATCTGCTAGTTTTTGCTAGTAATTCATGTCCCATGGTATTTGAATACCATTTGCCCACATGGATGGCCAAGATTGTTCCCTCTTTAGCAAGGAATTATCTTAATGGTTTACCGAAAACTATATATAGCCATGCCCTCTTTCATTTTTCTGCACCCTTGATCATTTTAATGCTCTAAGTTGAAGCCTTTGCTTCATACCTGAGTGTTATAGATCAAGTTCTCCCTAGATTGGACCCTTTTTAAGCTTCTTTCGTTCTTTTTTTGCTTTCCGAGCATGAAAGTCAAACAGTGTTTGACTTTCTGCATTGACCAGTCTTTGGTCAACACAAAGTTCTTTTGAACTTTGCAACATGAGCATAATCATGATGGTTATAGTCCCTTGTGACTATACCTACTGATTACCACGTTGACTAGGCGTAGTGACGAGTCGTAGTTTCGATCAAAATGCGCATTTATGCGTATTTTGCAACCAAACTACTCTTGGGTATCAAAACACTTTGTTTTGATATCAAAACCTGTTTTCTAACTTAGTTAAACATGTTTCAACATGTTTAGCTCGTCACTTTTAATTTAGTGCTTATTTTGAGTCGTAAGTCAAGCGGTCTAAACCACAGCTTAGACTTTCGAACTCGACCCGTTTGGTCAATCATTAGGATCTCACCAAGCATGTTTAGTGACCATAGTTGCATAGGGAATAACCTTCCGAGGTTATACCTTATGGTCACCTAGTTTAAGTAGTTGTATGATAGGTAGTTTATATGCCTTAGGAAAATGACCAAAATGCCCTCTTCATGCATAATTGGATTTTAAGCATATGTAACCTAACTTTTATCACCTAAACTGATTATGCAACCTATTTAAACATGTTTGGGCATATAATACTTATCATAGGACTAGTTAGACGTCTCAAACGCGCTTTAGCGCGAACGACGCGTTAAAGTAGCGTAAGCTACCTTAATGGGTCGTAACGGGTCGAAAGCACTTAGGATAGGTTCCGATCTAGAATGTAGGCTTTGTTAAACTATATCACATGATTTCCAATACTCATTTGGTTTACAAGACCTCATTCTGTCCGATCTTCCGATTTAGGTGTCGATTTATTTACTAGTGATTCGATTACTAGGTGCTGCTTGAGTTTCCTTGATTTGCCTGAGCTTGTTGAGTTCTTTAGATTGAGGATACTTTGCACTTCGATGTGAGTACATAGTTCCCCTATTTTACTGTTTTCAATTGTTTTGGGGTGATTCATATGTATTAAAACGATTTCGATATTTTAACGATGGTTTCAAAAACGATTAAAATGGTTTATATTAAACTAATAACGATTTCGATAATGTGAACAAACTTGATGGTTGTAGTTACATAACGAATAACATTCATTAACATTGATCAAGCCGACCAGTATTAGGTTATGGTACCATAGGATCTGACAAATCCCGTTATCAGACTACACCCATGGTTATGTGTTAGGATCAGTGAATCGATCAAACGAGACGTTCAGAAGAGTTCTCGATCAATACGAAAGGCGGAAACAGACGTATTGATGTTGTAGCAGCTTGATTTACACTTAGATGTAGATTAACTGTCGATTAGATTGATTTTATAACGATTTACAGGCTTGGCGACACTTCGGCAGAGCTTCGCTACCGGAATCAGAAGTTCTCCAAAGTTACAAATGAATGAACCAAGACCTAGTATTTATAGGAAGAACCAGTTCGCATCAAACAGTCCCATACGAACTTGTCCACTTTGCACGAAGTGACCACTTCGCACTAACTTCCTAGTTCGCACGAACTGGTTAGTTCAGATCTGTTTCCCGTTTTTCTCGAACTACGTGTCTTGGTCTATCTAACCTATTACATGACTCGATACAAGACAAAGTCGACAGACATATGCACCAACATTATGTGTGGGGGTTATGTAGGTAACGACCGAATATGTGATTGTTAACTTACCCTTTGGTGGTTTATTAATGCGAGTTTCGAGATAGTCGAGTCACGAAGGTTTGGATGTTATTAGCGAGACGACCAAAAGTAGTTTCACAATTAAAACGAGTTAAACGAGATAAACGATTTGAACAAACGATTGGGTTTGGGTTGTGATTAGGTAATGGGACGGGTGTAGTATGATAAAAGAATGGTAGATACGCCGTTGGTACATCTTATATATAAGTTCTTATATCATATTACATTCTGTGTCATTATTTAGCTCACTTGGGAAACGATTTTGAAACGATGTCACTCAACGAGGTTTTCTAAATGATATAAACCATACGAGTTTTGTAACGAGAACAATTTACGATTTGGTTTACTTAAACAAATGTTTTGGGTTAAGAATCATGGCTACGAGATTTTATAAACTATAACCAACTTGATTTGAGTTGGTTAATTATGTTGCAATACACTTTTCAAAACGAGGTTTGTACTTTTGACTCTTGTAGTCTAATGAGGTACTGCAACATATAAACGATCCATGAATCCAACACTCTCACAAAACCTATGTGCTAGCCAGCATTTCTTTGCTGACTTTGTTTTTACATATGTTTCAGGTGATGTTGCATGATGTTGATTGCTAGGATGCATGATTCACATAGGATCTGGACGAGGCCTTAGTGACATAATAACAATGATAGATGATATGTAACTTGTTTGTTTGGTTTTAAGACAATGTAAATTATCAAATAAATTAATAAAACGAAACTTTTGTATCAATGGTTGTGAAACAATAATTATGTTACAACAATCCCCGACGTTTCCGCCGCGGTTTTGTTGTTTTAACGCGGTCGGGGTGTGACATTGATGTTCCATAACAGTGTACAATATGTTGAGCTGTTCATCCTTCATAACTTTATCAGCCCTCAGTGCTTCCATTTCTAGCTTCATTGCTTTGAATTCATTTTCCGAAGCTTCATGAAGTTCACTTATCAGTTGATTTAGTGCCTTATTTATCTCATTCAACTTTATGTTCTTCACATGCAGATCAGAAATTTCTGTTGATAGTATCTCAAACAGCTTTGCATTGTCATCAACATCTCCTTCCATTTTCTTTATCTTCTTTGCATGTTTGATCAAAATAGACTTTATTTCTTCATTTACTTTCGTCAATTCTTCAAGTTGCTTCTTTAGCTCGTCACTCTCAGCTTCAGCTTTCTCTTTCTCTTTCTCCAGAAAACTCATTTTCTTCTTCAGATCTTTGACAGACTCATCATAAAACATATCAAACTCATCATCAAGAAGAATATCATCTTTGAGTTCACCTCGAATATTAGGAAAACCTTCAAATAGATCTGGAAGAACTGTTTTCTTTGGCTCTGAAGTTTCAGCAACATCAGGAATTGATTGATCTTTCGGTGGTGGTGGAGGTGGTGTAGAAACCCTCAATTCAACATAATCATCATCATCAACATTCTTTTCAACAGACTGAACCTTCTCAACCTCAGGAACTTCAACACTTTTGACTTTAGCAGCTTCAGGACCCTTTAAGGTTTCCACGTGCTTCTCACTTTTGCCGCTTTGATCCTTCTGAGCTGATGCAGATCCTTTTCTTGCTCTGACGCTTCTAGGAAGTACTCCTGTTTGAACAGCTTTGCGTTTCTTTCGTTGTTCCTTTTTCTCATCATCTGGTGACATATAAGTAGAATCCTCTTCATCAGAATCTTTAGCTTTCTTCTTCTGAGGTTTCTTTTTCATCTGAACTTTCCCAACACCTATTCTTTCAATTTCTAGCTCTGTCTCTATAGATTCATCATCAGCATCACTTGAATCAGTGCGAGCAACCCCTTCAGGCTCCTTTTCTTTAACACTTTCAACTTGAACACTTGAACTTTGATCTTTTGCAATTGTAGCTTCAGTATGCTTTATGTATTGTTCAAATGGCACCTTCGTTAAATCAATACCTTCTTGAGATATATCAGCTGGATTCACCACTGGATCATCCACCAACCTTTGGTGTGGTTCTACTGAAGGCCCTACAAAACAAGCATTGAACGTTCATTAGTATAATATAACATTTAAAGTTCTAACATTTCTTATGACTCCCCCTTTCAACTATACCCTTAACAACTATCTTTGGTGATGTCACTTTAGGAACAGGCACAACTGGGGATGTCTTCGGAGTTCTCTTTCTTTTTCCGTCCTTCACAAACCAATATCTGAGCTTTTTCTCAAATATCTCCCTCAATCTATCATCTTCATTATCTGAATTACTGTTTTCATGTCTCCATGCATCGTTTTCAAGAGCAACATATCTTGGATTAGCAATCCTGCAGATCATTCTCTTTGCCCTTTGTTCAGAACCTTTAGATAATCTGCTCAAGGTATCAGCTGTCATGTTTCGTAGTCCTAATATATCATCAGGATCCTTTGGAAGGTCTTTAAATTGATCATCTATCATCATCTGGATAAACCTGGGATACATAATGTACTTTCCACTTACACTTCCTATATTGTCTACCAAATGGTCAAATATCACTTGTGATACATTATATGGCCTGTTCAGCACCAAGCATGTAATGATATTCATGATATAATCAGACGTCTCATCATAAGCTCCCTTTCGATGTGACAAAGCATGCACTACACAGTGAATTAGGAACTTATATGGTGGACTAAACATAGTCTTAAGATATTTTCCGTTCAAATGTCCTGTAAAACCCATTTTGCACCACAAACCCTTGCATAATCGTTCAGGAATAATGGTAGGATCATTGTCACTGTCTCCTAACTCCAAAACACGTCTTAAATTTCCCACAACAAACTTGATTTCAACATCTATATCTTGACCATTCTCATCCTTCTTTCTAACAGCTGAACACATCATCTTTTCATCCTCAACATACCTTACCGAACTCCAAAACCTTCTGACATCTGATTCATATACTATTGTTTTATCGGTTAAGGCCTTATTAATCTTACTCTCCCTCAAGAATTTTGCCATTACTTTAAAAGGAGTATTGTCTGTATAGTGTGCGTCCAACAGACAGTAAATATTGTGAGATTTATCCCAATCTGATGCTCTTCCCTGCAATAATACACAATGTTAGCATTTGCACAAGTTTCAACACATAAAAATACAAGTGATAAAAATTTTGAAAACTCAAAATTTTTCTAACACTGGGAAGTCACACTCTATACAGTACTGAGGATCGGAATCCGATCGGATGACCCATCTTGTGTAATGAATAGACAAGCCATGTGCATATGGATCGGATTGTCACTCGATCCAAGTGACAAACAGATAACACCATTTACCAGTCAACCTTTGAGAGTGAATGATATGGATCAGATGACCACCCGATCAGATTGTCATCTGATCGGATTGTCACTCGATCCTTGACAAGTTTGAACAGATGAAGAACATTTTTGTCATTATGTGATGAGGATCGGATGGTCATCCGATCGGATTGCCACTCGATCAATGACATGAGATGAACAGACTTGTGAATAAGTGATTTGGATCGGATGGCCATCTGATCGGATGGCCATCCGATCGAGCTGCCATTCTATCCAAGTCAATCAGTTAAGGCACAGATTCCAAGGCAAACACTTAGAAGCACTTTAAACATTTATCATGCATTGGATCGGATGGCCATCCGATCGGATTGCCATCCGATCGAGTTGCCACTGGATCCTTGAACAATGAAGAACACTTAGAACAGATTATGAACATCAATTTTTTTCTAAGATTTCAACAAAATTGATCATAGATCCACGTAGAGAATTCGCCGAAGATCAAAACCCTATGTTCAATTTTCTCTAACTCGGCCTAGATTTGGTTTAATTTGACAAAATAAGGTCCGATAGCCGACACCTTCTAATCATCAATTCATCAAATTTAACAAGTTTTTGCACAAATTGAGACGGTAAACCTATAGATCTAAGGCCCGTGAACAAAACCCTATAATCAAAATCTATTAAACATCATTAAAATTGCCTAGATCTAAGGATCTATCTCCAAACAGTCGCCGACATTCAAACATGAACAAAAACATCAGATTTTGACAATGAAAATCAGAAAACTAACCTTTCCCATTGTGAAGGTTGAGTGTGCCAACAATCCAATGAAGTGTGGAAAGCAATAGAGTGAAAATCAGATCAAGAAAGTGAGAAAGTTTGAGAGAGTGTCGGATGGTCGCCCGATCGAGTAAAGGTTTGACTGAACAACATTGACTTCTATATATAGGGGTGACCAAGTGTCGGATGGCCATCCGATCGGATGCCCATCCGATCGGATTGTCATCCGATCCAAACATCTCTCTTTGACTTTTGATGTTTTGACCTTTTGACTTTTTGCCGTTTTATCAGATTTGATCAGTTTTAGAAATCCACTTAAGTATCTAGGTCCAAGTTAATGACCCTAGGCACTTAATTTGTCTACCAAGTCCAAGTTAATGACCTTGGTTGACCCAAAACGAAACAAACTGACATTTTGTTTAAAACTTTCAAACACTTTTTCATGAAAATTTACAAGTGTCAACTTAATGAACTTGCTTTTACTTTGAATGTTAAGAATTTTCAAGATTAGCTCCCAACCCTGTTGTCTAGTTCAGAAACTTCCTGCTCCGCTTCATTTCTCAGAATCTGAAGATCCACTTTCCACCTCGGTTTGTCGCAAAACTAAAGTAGAAATGTAAAATCTTTTTGGGATTTTAAGAAAGTTTAAACTAGAAAACTATGAAATCTTTTTGGATTTTTGAAAGCTAAACATAAATGAAATGAAATGTTGTAAAAGTAAAGTATCTACAAACTTATTTTTGTTGAGTGTGTTAGGGGATCATATGAGCTACCGACAAGCTACAAGTATCGTTGAGCTTGATTACACACTAAGTATTAAACAATTCGCTTAGATTGCCGATATACTAATCCTTTTAAGTTACACACAAATATAAACTAATCAGGATACAATTTAAGTGTTTTAAGATCTTAACTTATACGCGTGTCCCACCTCAGAATATACTCTCGTATCCAGACTCCTATATTCAGTCTTACAGGTGAACGTACAATAATGATATCTGTAACAAGTAATGCGAGGCCATGAGAGCTCAGGTTAGAACTTCCGTTCAGGCAAAGAGATGATGGCTCGACTTTCGGTGTGTCCCTTTTGGTGATCTTTTCTTCAACAACACATGATTAGCATTTTTCAATGTTTCATCATTTTTTATGCTGAGGGTAGGCTTTAAGATTAAAGCAGTGCAGAGTATTATACAAGGACTAGGCTATTGCTTCCGCAAAATCAGAAGTCCTGGTTGTCACACCCCGACCACGTAGAACATACAAAACGTCGTGGAAACATCGGGGAGTGTTGTAACAGAATTAATTGTTTCAATTCCATGGCAATTGAAGCTTCGTTTTATTAATCAAATATGAAAGATTACATTGTTTTAAACAAGAACCAAAGAGTACATAACATAAAGTAACTAGTTCTTGTCTCGTTTTAAGTCACTAAGGCACAGGTCCGCCTAAGTATGTCTTGATAAATCCTATGCATCATCTCCTGAAAACACATGTGAAAATAGGTACGTCAGCATAAAAATGCCTGTGAGATACATAGGTTTTGTGAAAACAGAATTCATGACTTATGTTTGGGAAAATGTTTAGTCATGAACCTTGTAATTTGCTTTGTCTTGTAAATCATTTGAAACACAATAAGATCAGATGATATGTATAAATAAGAGAATAATGTATGGTTAAATGAATAACCATGTAAAATGAGTTTGTATAAGATAAGTTGTTTGTAAAGCAATGTCTTGTGAAAAGTATATGTTATTTGTATAATATGTTATATGTCTCAAATTGAAATGATTCAAATAATGCTACGATATGTAATACCATACAAACACTTATATATAGGAAGTACCAGCGGCGTATCCACCATGCTTGTATCATATTACACAAGCCTCGTTACTTAAATCACTTACCCAAACCAAACCATCAAGATGTAATGTTTAACAATTGTAGAAATGTTTATGTATGGTCAAATACGGTTCACAGATACAAACGGTTCACAGATACAAACGGTTCATAGATACAAACGGTTCACAGATACAAACGGTTCACAGATACAAACGGTTCACAGATACAAACGGTTCACATAGTCAAATAGTTATAAACGGTTCAAAATATAATATAATGTGTTCATATGTTGGATGAGTATATGCAACAAATTGTAATGTAAAACAATGTACTAAGTATGCACTAAATGGACATACATAGCATAAAACGTATTGAAATCATTTACTATAAATGTACTAATGAACATAGCAAGTATATGATGTGAAAACAGGAAAGCATGAAAGTAACAAGTAGGCACATGTGTTCCACCCCAAAACGTTTGGAAAACAGTAAAAGAGGGGTCTATGTACTCACTTGAGAATGCTCAGTAGTCCTTGAGTGACAACCAAACAATGCTAGAGATCACGGATATCAAGCGGCACCTAATATAGGTAACTATGTTAATAAACCGGACCTAAATCGGAGGATCGGATAGAATGAGGGTTCGTAAACCAAACGAGTGTGGAGACTCGTGTAATATGGTTTAACAAAGCCTACATACTAAATGAAACCTAACATAAGTGCTTACGACCCATTACGACCCGTTTAGGTAGCTTATGCTACTTTAACGCATCGTGCGCGCAAAGTGCACTCGAGACGTCTAACTAGCCCTATGACAAGTGTTATATGCCTAAACATGTTACATAATCAGTTATGTGGCAAAAGTTTAGGTTACATATGCTTAATTACCAATTATACACGAAAAGGGTATTCTGGTAATTTACCTAAGGCATATAAACTACCTATCATACAACTACTCAAACGATGTAACCATAGGGTATAACCTCGGAAGGTTATTCCCTATTTACTATGGTCACCTAATGTATTTGGTCGGATCCTAATGATTGACCCAAAGGGTCGGGTTCGAAGGTATAAGCGATTTATTAGATCGCTTACCCTTACGACCCTAGACAACGTGGTAATCAGTAGGCATAGTCATAAGGGACTATAACCATCGTGATTACAATCACGTTGTGAAGTTCAAACGAACTTCGCATTGACCATAAACTGGTCAACGCAGAAAGTCAAACGAAGTTTGACTTTCGGACTCGAAAAACAATAAAAGAACGAAGGAATACTTACGAAGGGTCCCCGAATGCTAATCTAGATCAAAATAGCTCAGGTATGAAACAAAGGTTTCAACTTAGAGCACAATTGATCAAATTCTAGTGGGTTTTGCAATGGGGGTGGATGGGTATTTATAGTTTTCGGGTAACCGTTAAGATCGTTTCATGGAAACCGTGCTCGAATCCCACCCGTACATGTGTTGGAATGTTATGGTATGTCAAATGGCCACTCACCATAAGGAATTGACATGTGGAAGAGAGATTGGGAGTGCAAAACAGCAGCAAACAGGCTGTTAAAACATCGAATCTGGTCTGGAAGTCTGACGCGGCCCGCTTCAGGATACACAAAAACTCAGGCGGGCCGCCTGGAGCTTCTGATCAGAAAACAAGTTTAAAAGTGACAGTTTTGGTCCCTGTTGTGTTTTAAGCCCATTTCCGGCACTTCTAAGGCCCGTAAAGCCAACTTTAAGGCCCTAAAATGATGCCTAAATATTGTGGACATGAAACATGCTCAAAAATATGTCGGATGTTGGTTCGTTTGGTCGTACGAACGCGATGTTCGCTTAATTACGACGGAATGCGCATAAGCGCGAAAAACGATCCAAAATGCGTGACGAATGGATTTTTCTTATGCCAAACACTAAAATAAAATATTTTAGTGCTTAAATAAATTTTTGGATGTCCGGATGTATTCAGAACGTAAGTTATGCGCGAAAATGCAAACTTGTGCACTTTTTGACGCTTTTAGTCCCTGAATGACCCAAAAGTTTATTTTAGCACACCGAACCCCTCAAAGCCTATTTCTAAGCTATGTGAAGGATATTTATGGTATGTTTAACTTATGGTCATGTTCCGGAATGTCTGTTACAGTTCAAATTGGCATACTTTCACAGTTTGTCATGATTAGTCCCTGTAAGTTAATAAACTAGATTTTGCCATACCAAAGCCTTCAAAACTTATTTCTAAGTTATGTAAAGGTTACTTAAGGTATGTTAAGCCTATTTCACTATTCCGGAGTGTTCGTTGCATTAAACTGGTTATATTTACGCATCAGTGCGCGTATAACCCTCCAGAAAGCGATTTAAAGCTTGAAATCGAACAAGAGTTGATATGTGTAAATGATACACATATTTTTACAAATCCCAAGTATGAAATACAATATTTTATTGGTTTGGCATTTTTTTGATGGTTGAAGTGACACAGGTGTCACAGTCTCCCCTACTTTAGGAAATTTCATCCCGAAATTTATTCGTAGGAGTCTATTTGTGACTTTGTGTCAAATAATCACCAGAGATATGTAAGGCATAATCCTGCCATTTCCTTAACGGACATTCTTCAGAACGAAAATGAACAGACGGAGTCATTTTCCTCAATGAGTATTCTTCAGAAGCAGAAATGAAGGAATAAACAAACGGGGATTCATTTCCTCAACGGGAAATCTTCAGAAACTTAAAATGAACTTACGGAGTCATTTTCAACGGGTGCTTCATAAGAAATGGAAATGAAAAGGAGAAACAAACGGATATTCATTTCCTCAACGGACAAATCTTCAGAAACGAAAATGAATAAACAGAGTCATTTTCAACGGGTGCTTCCATTAGAAATGGAAATGAAAATGATAGACAAACGGATATCCATTTCCTCAACGGACAATCTTCAGAAACGAAAATGAATAAACGGAGTCATTTTCAACGGGTGCTTCCTCAGAAACGGAAATGAAAATGATAGACAAACGGATATTCATTTCCTCAACGGATAATCTTCAGAAACGAAAATGAACAAACGGAGTCATTTTCAACGGGTGCTTCCTCAGAAACGGAAATGAAAATGATAGACAAACGGATATTCATTTCCTCAACGGACAATCTTCAGAAACGAAAATGAACAAACGGAGTCATTTTCAAAGGGTGCTTCCTCAGAAACGGAAATGAAAATGATAGACAAACGGACATTCATTTCCTCAACGGACAATCTTCAGAAACGAAAATGAACAAACAGAGTCATTTTCAACGGGTGCTTCCTCAGAAATGGAAATGAATAGAGTTAACTTCTAGGCACATGACAAAACTCGTTGTGGTTTCTGTGCACTAAATTCCATAATTATGTATGCATCCATAATTACGTAATTCCTTACATAGTCCGCACAGTTTGTCTTGAAATGTTTAGGGGAGGAAAATCAAACCTGTGATGAGTGTGACTGGACTACCATGGGGTCCTTTTAATTAGATCGACAGATGATCTTATTAATTAGGCCACCAAGGAGTCCTTTCAGCTATATCATCACATGATGTTCCTAACAAGATTTTTGGATCAATCTGTTTAACTAGACCATTCAAGGGGTCTAATTATGGAGTAGTACTTTATAATCCAAGGGACTTACTACAACGTAGTAGTCCATTAAGGATTTTATGTAGTACATTTGGGTATCCTACAACGAATCTCTCATATGAAGATACGATAGGTTCTACGAAGATTTGGATAGCAAAACTTGGATCACACAAAAACATAAAAAGGAACACATAAGCACATAATCACATAGTTGTTTAACTTGGTTATTAATTTGTTATCTAATGAGAATGGATATGGAAACCAGTCGATGGGCTACAATGTCCTCTGGGATCTATCTGAAAAGATAGGAAGATCTCCCAAATATTCAATTTTTGTTCTCAAAGAAACGTAATATTCGAATTAAGGAACATAACAAATTTTAGGATTTACGGAAATACCCTTAGGTACCCTATTAAGGATTTATAGTGGTACTTTGGGTATTCGTCCAGTGTTGTAACTTGCGCCTTGTACTTCGTTTCCTTGGAAGACACGGGTACTTAGGATTTTCGTGGAAAACGCAAGAGATCATAGAATGGGAAAATTTTGGGGGTAGTTTGTTCTTCAAGGAATACGGTTCCTTGATTGTCGGTATTGTAAGAGATATGTTGTTTATACATGCAACCACATAAATACATTGCAATGTATATAAAAGATTTATTTATAAACAACGATAACAACTGTTTCTTGGACCTTGACAACTAAAGAAAATAATACATAAGGATTGATTATTTCTAAACAGCGTTGTCTTCCATTCGGTCAGATGCTCATCCCTGTGCTGGATTTGCATTAGCAAGTTTTGGGCAATTTCTTCGGAAATGACCCATCTCGCCACAGTTGAAGCAAGAACCTGGTAGAAAACGACCTTGAGCAGGATTGTTGCCAGCTTGGTTTGGTGCAGCTGCAGCTGGGCAAACTCTTGCTGTATGGCCTATAAGTCCACAAGTTTGGCATTTGCGGCACTTTACATTGGCATGATGATGGAGGCTACATTGGTTGCACAAGGGTGCAGTTCCATTGTATGGCTTCCTAGCAGGGGGTTGAGCTGGTTGGTTGGGGACGGCTTGATCATTGTGAGTAACCATGGCGAAGTTCTGAGAAGCCTTTCGCTTCTTTGACCTCTTAGGGGATCCAGTCTGTTCATCCATGGTCTTTGATTCCTTGATTGGGTTCGATTCCTCGACCGGTTTCTTGTCACCATTTCGGAAAAGTTTACCTTTCCTGATCTTTGATTCAGTCAAGGTTGCAGATAGCTCAATGGCCTGTCTAACTGTAGTAGGGTTGCTGCCAGTCACAATGTCTTGTATTGAGTCAGGGAGGCCATCAATGTACTTTTCAATTGCCTTATCCAAATGCGTGACCAAGTTTGGGCATAACAGACTTAACTCCTCATAACGGTCCGTGTAGGCTCGATGCTCACCGCTGTCTTGCTCAAGATTGTCGAATTCCCTTTCCAAGGCCCTGATCTCATGACGAGGACATAATTCCTTCATCATAAGGGCCCTAAGTTCAGCCCATGTCTGTGCTAGAGCAACTTCTGCACCACGATCTCTCATAACCCCGTTCCACCACGTAAGGGCTCTCTTCTGGAACACACTCGAAGCAAACTCGACCTTGCGATTGTCAGGACACTGTACGTGGCGGAAAGTATTCTCAATGCTCTCGAACCATTGAAGAAGCCCTGTCGCTCCCTCAGAACCACTAAACTTGAGTGGTTTCGCCGAGTTAAAACTCTTGAAATTGCATGGACCATTGTTGTTGTTGTTGGCTTGATTCCATTGAGTAAAGAGGTTTGGGAATTGAGCAGCCATTTGCTGCGCAATGATTTCTGCCAATTCGGCAGTCGCTATCTGGCTTTCGCGTCGAGGAGGCATTCTTAAAAAAAAAGAAACATGAAAGGAAACGAGTAAGAGAATTAGACGAAAAGAATGAGATGAAACAAATCTGATGAAAGCAAGGATAGTGGTCATTTGTTTGTTACCACAAGGTAAACAAACGACACACAGTGACTAATCAAAGTAAATGAGTCAAAAATAATGTATCGCGAAGACATGCTCGCCTATAAGTGAACACTCATCCCAAGAATTCCCAGGTAAGCACAACTGGTCTCGCGTCTGATGAGATGTATACGAAGTGCTTGCCTAGACAAAAAACCCAGAATACAGGCATTCACCCTTCCAGTTTGCACGTGTTCACATTATTTAAAACCCAACACCTTGACGAGGTTTTTGAAAACTCAAAGGGGTTCAAAACCATATAACAGAGGGTTCAAAACCTTACAATAGAGGGTTCAAAACCTAGCAACCAATCATCCAAGAACAGATGATTAATTTTCAAAGCGGTTTCGAAATTTATGTTCTTGTTGTAGTCGTCGCCTAAGGATAGGTGACGATATCGTTTTATGACTAAACGCAAGTAAACTCGCGTTAGGGTCCTAAGAAGGTTATAGACTAGGTCAAAGCATTACTAATAACCTAATTCCCTATAACCATTGGCTCTGATACCATCTATTCTGTCACACCCCGACCACGTAGAACATACAAAACGTGGCGGAAACATCGGGGAGTGTTGTAACAGAATTAATTGTTTCAATTCCATGGCAATTGAAGCTTCGTTTTATTAATCAAATATGAAAGATTACATTATTTTAAACAAGAACCAAAGAGTACATAACATAAAGTAACTAGTTCTTGTCTCGTTTTAAGTCACTAAGGCACAGGTCCGCCTAAGTATGTCTTGATAGATCCTATGCATCATCTCCTGAAAACACATATGAAAATAGGTACGTCAGCATAAAAATGCCTGTGAGATACATAGGTTTTGTGAAAACAGAATTCATGACTTATGTTTGGGAAAATGTTTAGTCATGAACCTTGTAATTTGCTTTGTCTTGTAAATCATTTGAAACACAATAAGATCAGATGATATGTATAAATAAGAGAATAATGTATGGTTAAATGAATAACCATGTAAAATGAGTTTGTATAAGATAAGTTGTTTGTAAAGCAATGTCTTGTGAAAAGTATGTTATTTGTATAATATGTTAAATGTCTCAAATTGAAATGATTCAAATAATGCTACGATATGTAATACCATACAAACACTTATATATAGGAAGTACCAGCGGCGTATCCACCATGCTTGTATCATATTACACACGCCTCGTTACTTAAATCACTTACCCAAACCAAACCATCAAGATGTAATGTTTAACAATTGTAGAAATGTTTATGTATGGTCAAATACGGTTCACACGGTTCACAGATACAAACGGTTCACAGATACAAACGGTTCATAGATACAAACGGTTCACAGATACAAACGGTTCACAGATACAAACGGTTCACATAGTCAAATAGTTATAAACGGTTCAAAATGTAATATAATGTGTTCATATGTTGGATGAGTATATGCAACAAATTGTAATGTAAAACAATGTACTAAGTATGCACTAAATGGACATACATAGCATAAAATGTATTGAAATCATGTACTATAAATGTACTAATGAACATAGCAAGTATATGATGTGAAAACAGGAAAGCATGAAAGTAACAAGTAGGCACATGTGTTCCACCCCAAAACGTTTGGAAAACAGTAAAAGAGGGGTCTATGTACTCACTTGAGAATGCTCAGTAGTCCTTGAGTGACAACCAAACAATGCTAGAGATCACGGATATCAAGCGGCACCTAATATAGGTAACTATGTTAATAAACCGGACCTAAATCGGAGGATCAGATAGAATGAGGGTTGGTAAACCAAACGAGTGTGGAGACTCGTGTAATATGGTTTAACAAAGCCTACATACTAAATGAAACCTAACATAAGTGCTTACGACCCATTACGACCCGTTTAGGTAGCTTATGCTACTTTAACGCGTCGTGCGCGCAAAGTGCACTCGAGACGTCTAACTAGCCCTATGACAAGTGTTATATGCCTAAACATGTTACATAATCAGTTATGTGGCAAAAGTTTAGGTTACATATGCTTAATTACCAATTATACATGAAAAGGGTATTCTGGTAATTTACCTAAGGCATATAAACTACCTATCATACAACTACTCAAACGATGTGACCATAGGGTATAACCTCGGAAGGTTATTCCCCATATACTATGGTCACCTAATGTATTTGGTCGGATCCTAATGATCGACCAAAAGGGTCGGGTTCGAAGGTATAAGCGATTTATTAGATCGCTTACCCTTACGACCCTAGACAACGTGGTAATCAGTAGGCATAGTCACAAGGGACTATAACCATCGTGATTACAATCACGTTGTGAAGTTCAAACGAACTTCGCATTGACCATAAACTGGTCAATGCAGAAAGTCAAACAAAGTTTGACTTTCGGACTCGAAAAACAATAAAAGAACGAAGGAATACTTACGAAGGGTCCCCGAATACTAATCTAGATCAAAATAGCTCAGGTATGAAACAAAGGTTTCAACTTAGAGCACAATTGATCAAATTCTAGTGGGTTTTGCAATGGGGGTGGATGGGTATTTATAGTTTTCGGGTAACCGTTAAGATCGTTTCATGGAAACCGTGATCGAATCCCACCCGTACATGTGTTGGAATGTTATGGTATGTCAAATGGCCACTCACCATAAGGAATTGACATGTGGAAGAGAGATTGGGAGTGCAAAACAGCTGCAAACTGGCTGTTAAAACATCGAATCTGGTCTGGAAGTCTGACGCGGCCCGCTTCAGGATACACAAAAACTCAGGCAGGCCGCCTGGAGCTTCTAATCAGAAAACAAGTTTCAAAAGTGACAGTTTTGGTCCCTGTTGTGTTTTAAGCCCATTTCCGGCACTTCTAAGGCCCGTAAAGCCAACTTTAAGGCCCTAAAATGATGCCTAAACATTGTGAACATGAAACATGCTCAAAAATATGTCGGATGTTGGTTCGTTTGGTCGTACGAACGCGATGTTCGCTTAATTACGACGGAATGCGCATAAGCGCGAAAAACGATCCAAAATGCGTGACGAATGGATTTTTCTTATGCCAAACACTAAAATAAAATATTTTAGTGCTTAAATAAATTTTTGGATGTCCGGATGTATTCAGAACGTAAGTTATGCGCGAAAATGCAAACTTGTGCACTTTTTGACGCTTTTAGTCCCTGAATGACCCAAAAGTTTATTTTAGCACACCGAACCCCTCAAAGCCTATTTCTAAGCTATGTGAAGGATATTTATGGTATGTTTAACTTATGGTCATGTTTCGGAATGTCTGTTACAGTTCAAATTGGCATACTTTCGAAGTTTGTCAAGTTTAGTCCCTGTAAGTTAATAAACTAGATTTTGCCATACCAAAGCCTTCAAAACTTATTTCTAAGTTATGTAAAGGTTACTTAAGGTATGTTAAGCCTATTTCACTATTCCGGAGTGTTCGTTGCATTAAACTGGTTATATTTACGCATCAGTGCGCGTATAACCCTCCAGAAAGCGATTTAAAGCTTGAAATCGAACAAGAGTTGATATGTGTAAACGATACACATATTTTTACAAATCCCAAGTATGAAATACAATATTTCATTGGTTTGGCATTTCTTTGATGGTTGAAGTGACACAGGTGTCACACTGGTATAATACCCCAGATATCATAAGCACACAGACCTAGTATGTCAGAAATAGAAAGCCCTTCAAACAAGATTTCAGGGGTTACCTATATATCTGAGAGATGTTCCCCATGTAATAAGCAAGTTGTGTTTTTAGGTTTATATCCCGAAAAATCTACTAAGTGTGCAAAAACCTATCGGCATATCATCAACGAGACTGCTTAATGCTTTTAAAACCTTACATATCTTTAGCATACCGTAACTATCTAGCTGATGTACTCTCATTTCCCCTTTTTACACAAACTCTTTTTGGGTTTTCTATTGTTTTTGGATTTTAAAAATATCTCATGTTTTTGGATTTTTTGCATTGTTTATTGTTTTTGTATTTTCTGAAAATATTATCTATCTCCCCCTAAATACCAAAATAACTAAAAATACGACAAACCAAAGCAGTCTGCTTCTCAACATCATCTGCCTCGGTTTTCTCATCAACGCCAACAATTCTCCGCATCCGACAACAATTTCATACCATTTAGTTTTAAAAGATATTGAAAACAAGCTTTATCGAAAGCTTTGGTATGTAAATCTGCCTTTTGTTCATCGGTGTGGATTTTGTCAATTCGTATCAACTTCTTTTCATAACAATCGCGTATGAAATGATGACGAATTTCTATATGTTTGGTTTTAGCGTGATGTACCAGATTCTTTGTTATGTTTATTTGTGACAACTGGCACGAAACCGGTAATTTCCGTACACTTTAATTATTATTTAATGACTGCAATTATGTGCTTAAATGCCAACATTGACTGATTACATGCTAAACAAGTGAATTCATGCACGTTGTATAATACAAAATATTGCTTTATGCATAAACGAGAGCGTTGCGTCAGAAATACTAGTAAACTCACCGGTAAGACACAATGTGTCAACAGAACTGCAGAAAGCAGTCAGACAATAAAAATTGGAGCCTAGGTGTAGGTCCAACAACAAGAATACATTAAAACCCAAGAGTACATACAAGGGTTTAATATATATACTCTCCGGAAGCAAAAATAAGCACTAAAAAGCACCCGAAACGCACTTTAAGTGCAGAATTTTATTAAATTCAACTCAAATCAGCTTTTAGACATATAAATATCATGCATAAATTTCGTTTTATCATCCAGAATACTTCCCTAAGTGTCGGCGATTGAAAGTGTTACAAAAGGATACTTAAAAGACACTAAAAGGTGCAATTTAGCACTTTAACGAACCGGTATATAACCAAACAACCGGATATTGCCCGGAACACCAAAATAATGCTAGAAGCATTGTTTTTATTTTTACAAGCTAGTTAGGGTCCCCGAACACCCTAACACACTATATATTACTAAACATACTTAACACTAAAATTAACACTTAACATGTAACTAGGATATGAAACTTGGAGTTGAAATGTAACCAAGACCCCCCCCCCCTGATGTTGGATGATTGGGAGGCATAATCCCACATGGGATTTTAACTTCATAATTTAATTGATCTTGTCTCTAAATCAAGAACATAATATCCAAGGGTTAATGTGTGAAGATGGTTATTATTAGGACACAAGAGATCATACAATTCATTCTTTCACAACTCAACACACACACACACACACCTCTCCTCCTCTCCACACCCTCGGCCGACCTCACCACCACCTACAACCACCATCATCCATCCATTATCATATATTCCAAGCTTTCCTCAAGGTGTTAGAAGGTGCATAGTGAAGCTAGGAGCTTTCAGAAGTTGAAGAACCTCAACCGTTTGCTTTTATCCACTTCATTTACCCTCTTGAACTCCCCTAGCCTTGTGCTAGTAGTAAGTGCTTCAAATCTTCATCTTGTTCTTAATTTTGGTGGTTAATAGTTGATTGAATGGTAAAATATTAAGAAACACTAAAGAACATGAACAAGTCTTGAACATAAAGTGATAAATGGTGGATAAAGAGAAGATATATGGGTAAATCATATGAATCTTGTGTAATTATGATTATTTGATGATGTTTGTTAATAGAAGTAGGATGGATCATCATCTAGACATACTAGTTCATGTTTAAGAACATGAACTAGCAAGATGTAAATGCTAGTAATATGAAGGATGATGAAACCATCCACCCATGAACTTGAAACTTGAATAAATATAATTTTTTTTGGAAAATAAAGTTACAAGCTTGTAGATCTAAAGATCTACAAGTGGTTTTTCGGAAGAACCAAGTGGAAAATACTAGATTGTTAAAAACCCGGATCTTGTATGAACTAAAATCATTTTTAGTAAGTAAACAAGTGTATAAACACTTGTGTAACAAAAAATCCCACAAAGAAATATTTTTGGAAAATAAGACCAGAAGATGTGAAAATGCACTTCCTTTAAAAATAAAGTTTTTAAGAAACTAAACTTATTTTTAAAGATAACAAGACCTACTAAACATGTTAGTAACTTACTACATATTTTTACAAACTTTCAAGTTCATAAGTTTGTGGTATATGCTTGTTTTGACAAGCTTGGTAAATAAAGATTGTGTTGTTGATATTGTTGTTGATTTTAAAAGAAAATGAACACATGTTTTGAAAACATGGGAAACCTCCATTTTTAGGGGAAACTCTGTCAAATTTTTTATAAATTTTGATACTTAGAAAAATATAAGTTTTTGAGAAACTTATTCCCTAAAAATGTATCAAAAAAAAATATTATCAAGGTTTCCCTAATTTTTGGTGATAAGAAATGAGGATTTCTTCAAGAATAAAAATGGATATTAAGTATGTATATATTTTTTTTGAGAAAAATATATATTATTTGATCACCAAACTTTGTGCTAAGTGTATGTAGTATGTGTTATACGTGCTAGTGTATTAGGGCTTGAAAATACACTAAATACTCATGAGAAGTAAAAACACAAAAATACACATACAACATACAAGATACATAATTCAGGTGCAAAGTGCAAAACGCAAGATACTTATACTTATTTTTGAGAAAATAATATAAGTAAGACACTTAGTTAAAAATATGAATTATTTTTAACACAAGAAAACATATACATAAAAGACAATGACTTGTACTTGTACGATACAAGTCTAGTGACTAACGTTAAGAAAACACGTATAGGTCACGACGTTAATTAAGCAAATCCGGTGAAGTTTACGACGCAAGGAACGCAAAGTTGTGAGTTCATGCTCCCCCTTTTCTTTTAACTGTTTTCAGTTTTATAACTTCGGGGGTGAAATACATGTTACAAATATTACTATGTTTACAAATGGTATGATAACAAGAAGCACACTTGGTGAGAACGAGTACCAAGTGTGATGAGATATAAGAATACAAGAAGCGCACTTGGTGAGAACGAGTACCAAGTATGATGCGTTATGAGAAATGATATGAGAAATCATGTCACGAATAGGGTACATAAGCACCATTAATCAACAATATACCTAGACCGCAGAACAAAAGGTTAGATCTAACGGGTGCCGGGCAGCCACACTCTTGGTGAGGACGAGTACCGAGTAGTGCTTTTGTGTCTCAGAATATGCCAACTAGAAAAATGCCTAAGGTTTGGTGACTTCCTATGTCGTGTCACATGTTAATGGCCTTGCAACCCTCTAACAATCCTGATTCTTATAGGAATACTTTATTTACTTAAGATTCATACCATACTAAAACTTGATTTATACTTGAGTACGTGGGGTACACAAGTAAACTTGATTTATACTTGAGTACGTGGGGTACACAAGTAAACTTGAATTACACATGAGTACGTGGTGTACACATGAATACTTGATTTATATATGAAAACTTGAATTATACATGACACAAACTATGTTTTCATACAAAGTATACAAACGTGAAATACAAAAACTGCATGAATTCACACCAACATTATGTTGACGTTTTTCCAAAACTCACATGTATTTCAGGTAACTAGGATGGATGTGCACGTGGTCTTACTCATGCTCGTGGATGTCGCTATGTTTATCGTTAAATAAAGTTGTAACTTTTAAGACAATATGCTATCTCGTGTTGTAAACACTTGACTTATGTTTTCAGTAATGTAATGTTTGAAGTTATTTTTGAGCATGTAGTATGTTTACCTTTCGTATGCAATGAGAACCTTTCATGATCACACCTCGTGCTTCCGCCGCAGAAAGGGGTGTGACATTATTGCTGCCTCATTATCAACAAAAATAGGTGTAGTAAGAAATTGCAAACCGTAGTCACGCATCTGTTGCTAAATCCACAGGATCTGCGAGCAGTAGCTGCTAGCAGATACGTACTCTGCTTCACATGTTTATAGAGCAACAGAGGTTCGCTTCTTACATTGCCACGTGACCAATCGGGGTCCGAAAAATTGGCATCCTGCAGTTGTTGATTTAGCATTGACTTTGCAGCAACCGAAGTCAGAATCAGAGTACCATTCGAGCATGAAGTCACCATCTTTGGGATACCACAACCCTAGTGTTCGAGTTCTTTTCAGGTAGCGTAGAATCCTCTTAACGATAGACATGTGTGAAGCTCTAGGACTCGACTAATATCGGGCCGCGAGGCAAGTTGGGTACATGATATCGGGTCTGGATGCTGTCAAGTACATCAGCGAACTGATCATTGAGCGGTAAAGCGTTTCGTCCACCTTCTCTCCGGTGAGATCCGGGTTGATACCATGATTGGTTGCTAATGGGGTGGATATTGGAGTAGTCTCAGACATCCTGAATTTCTCCAGAATGTCGTAAACATACTTCGTTTGATGAATGAAAGTTCCTTCAGGCATTTGGTCGACTTGCAGCCCTAGGAAGAAGTTCATCTCACCCATTGATGACATTTCGAACTTCTGCGTCATCACCTTCTCAAAGTCTTTGCAGAGTTCATCATTTGTTGACCCAAAGATTATATCATCAATGTAAATCTGTACAATCAGTAAGTGCCCATCGACTTCCTTTGTGAAGAGGGTAGCATCCACTTTTCCTCGGGTAAAGTTGTTGGCAAGCAAGTGTTGAGAAAGTGTCTCGTGCCAGGCTCTCGGGGCTGATGCAAACCATACAGCGCTTTGTCTAGCAGGTAGACCTTGTCTTTATGGATTGGGTCGGTAAAGCCCGGTGGCTGACCGACATACACCTCCTCTTTCACCTTGCTGTATAGAAATGCCAATTTGACATCTAGCTGATATACTTTGAATTCTTTCCATGAAGCAAAAGCTAGGAAAATTCTGATAGCTTCTTGGAACTTTTCAAACCATCAATTTCAGAAACATCGATTTCAACCAATTTGAAAACTTTCTTCAACTTGTCAACATTCACATTCTCAAGTGGAAATTCAATATCCGAATACAACTTATCAGAACCAGATATCTTGTACATCACAAGAGTAGGTTCGTCATTTGAGTTGTTTTGGGATTTTGATTTCGGAATGTAGTTATTCAGAAAACACTCTTCATCTTCAGTCGACTCACTGTCAGATTTTAAAACGTTTTCAACCA
The DNA here is from genome assembly GCA_030545235.1 of Helianthus tuberosus. Taxonomy (NCBI): domain Eukaryota; kingdom Viridiplantae; phylum Streptophyta; class Magnoliopsida; order Asterales; family Asteraceae; genus Helianthus; species Helianthus tuberosus. The sequence continues at coordinate 104,690,364 of CM060351.1, forward strand.
CATTTTTTACGACTTCAGACTGAACACTATCTTCATCAGATGATAAAGTGAATGTGACATCGATTGTTTCTGGAAGTTTCTCAACATCTGATTTCTCAATTGTCTCAAAAATTTTATCCAACCCGGATTGTTTCTTTGAAAAATTGTTTAACACAGGTGGTGGAACTTGATGATAACCCCCCCCCCCCCCGTTCCATCCGAGTATACATCTTCACCAGCTTTGTTCTTCCCAATTGGTTTGGGAACTATGTGTTGAAGAACAAAGCTCGCGGAGCTGTAACTGTTCAATTTCAAAGTGATTCTTTCATTTTCAATCTTAGCTTCCTGGAACTGAAGTTAAGATTTGCGATCTCGTCAAATTGCTGGTTGATTTGTCTTTCTTTTGCCTGAAGAACTCCAGACAATTGAACATTTTCTTTATAGGTTTTACCATTTCGCTCATCAGAATCTTTTATTGTTCTTTTCAATTTTTCAAAATTTTCAGAAATTTGTCTGTTTTCATGAATTAACTTCTCATTTTCTTTCTTAACACGTTCAACATCAGTTTTATCATTTTCAATCTTTTTGGTTAATTCATCAATTCTCTCATTTGAGATTCTAAGAAGTTTTTCTCGATTTAAAAAACCTTCTTCAGTTGTTTTGACTTTTTCAACCAGTTCTTGGGTCTCTTTCATTGTGAGATACGCATTTGTGCTGCAAACTTTGCATTGTTTCATGCAATTTTTGCAATCACTTTCTATTTTAGCCCCATCAGTCTTACCTGATTCATTGTTTGAACCATTATTACTGACCTTGTTTGTTGACTCAGACGCAGATTTGGAATCTACCTCTAGTTCCTTTGCCATAAGCACTTTGTCAGCCATCTTCTTCAGGTTTTCAGCTGTCATTTCTTTTGTGGTGTCGATTATTCCATTGTCGACCTTCCTTGACTTTAGCTCTTCCTCTTCAGCTTTCTTTGCCGCATCTCTCTCTCTTAGTTCATCTTCTTGCTTTATGGATTCTATGAGAGTTTCGAGTATGAGTGATGATGGTTCTGCAATAATATTGCCTTTCGGATCCAAATAGCACTCACGATCAGGATCCCATCTGTTTGCCCTTTTGGCTTCTTTCCAAGCTCTATAGTTTCTATCTTTCATAGTTTGGGCTACCAACTTTCGATAAGTGTATTTTTGCTCTTATGTTCGGGTATATTTATATGGTTCAGTTTGTGCCATGAAAGCAAATCCCACAACATCATCTTCTGGTAAAAACTCACTCCAATCGAAACCTTCGTCATCTTGAATCACTGCTAAGGATCTCGACTTCTCCTTCGGACTTTCCTCAATTTTCTTCATTCTCGGCGGCTCTTCGTGATTCTTGTGATAGACAGCTTTCTTATAGTAGTCGTCATGGAAAGGATTAGCTGTTTCATCTGCTGCTGAATTTCTGCATTCCCGTTTGAAGTGCCCTTTTTTTTAGATTTAAAGAAGGTTACCTTTGACTTATCGAAACCCAACTTTGTCGAAGGCCCTCCGATGGAATTTCTTCCAGTTATCTCCATAAACCTTTGCGCTCTTCTGATTACGCTAGCCATGCACCAGCGTGTGTCAATTAATTCCATCTCTTCGGGATCAATCTGATCATAATCTTCTTTTGTCAGATTCGTATTCCCGATTTTCCCAGTGACTAGGCTTTCATATGATTCCAAGATTGAGGCAAGAAAAACCATTTGTTGTTTTGCAGTTTCTTCATTGAAATTTTGAGCATTGTTCAGGTTCACTGCAATGTTACATTGAAACACGTTTTTAGGAACAGTTTGTTGTTGCTGATTTGGAGTTGATGAAGAAGAACCTCCGTGATAACCACTACTGGGTGCTGAACTGCTGCTATGTCTTTCTAGAGTAACTGTGTTTGAGCTCTCAGCAGAAAATGCAGTTTTCGGTGAAGTGGTTTTCGGAATCATGCTACCCCTGTAGTAAAGATCAACGTTTTGTTGATATGGGGTGTTGTTGACTTTGTTCATCTTCTTTATTTCTAGCTCATGACTCTCAAACCTTTCAATCAGCCAATTCAACAGTCATTTCAGACAATGCCTTGGTATTTCTCAAAACCAGGCCATAATACTGCCAATCTTTCTCCTTAGGTAAAGATTCAAACAGTTTCTCGACCATCTTTTCTTCAGTCACTGCAATACCATGTCTAGCAAGTTCTATCTTTAAATGACAGAACAGTTCTACCATCTTCAACACATTCTCATTCTTCATGCACGCAAATAGATCAAACTCTTTCTTCAGCAGATGCTTCTTGTTTTTCATGATATCTGCTTCTCCAATACACTTCTTCTCTAACTTAGCCCACAAATCTTTCAAATTTTCGTAGCTAATCAAAGAAATAATATCATCTCTAACAGATTGATGTAATAAGGCTACACATTTTTGTTCAGCAACAAATGTCTCTTGTTCAGATTCATTCAAGTTTTCATAATCTTTTCTTCCAATGTCATAACCTTGCTTTATACACTTCCAGCTTTGATAAGCAAACGCTTTCAACCAATCCTCAAATCTGCCTGCCCATCTGTTGTAGTCTTCAATCGCCATTAGTTTCGGCGGCTTGTTATACATACCATAAGCGTTGTCGACACTGAGAGAATCAGCAATCGCCTTCTTCTGATTTGGATTAGTGTTGTTGGTTGTATTTGTCGATGCGTCACCGGTTTTGTATGCAAAGACATCGCTGAACGACTTCAGGAATTCGTCTCCCATCTTTAAGTACCTGAAAGAGTTCAAACACTTAGAAAAATTTTCACAACTTTCAAAATTCTCAAACTAATGCACTTAGATCGGATGGTGATCCGATTGAGTGATGATCCGATCAGATGACACAACCAAGTACAATCGTCGGATAACAAGTGTCGGATAGGCTCAAGTGTCGGACGGCTATCCGATCGGATGGTGATCCGATCGGGTGGTCGTTCGATCGAGTGACACAAGCTCCCTGAAAAACTTTAACCTTCAACACTTCACCGATCGGATCGAGTGAGATGATGACGTCAGCTGTAAAACCTTTAAACCACAATGCTACACCGATCGGATGGTGATCCGATCGAGTGAGATGATGACGTCAGCAAATGTATCAAGAACAATCTAAGCCAATCCGATCGGATGGTGATCCGATCGGGTGGATGATGTCAGCAAGAACGAAGAACACGACATGCTTTTTGATTGATTTGATTCAGTTTTAGTTCGAATTTTTCAATGAAACTTTGTATGATTGATCTATGTCTAATTCCGATTCGAATAATATGAAAATTAGTCAATTTTGTTCGTGAATCCTTGTTTAATTTTTAGTTTTTCCTGTTTTAAGGTGTAAAAATGTAAGAACAGCAAGAAATGAGGTAGAAGATGAGAAATTTGTCAAAATTTCCGGTGAAATTTGACAGAAAAACGGCCGAAAATCGCTGAAAATCCGGTGAATTTGTTGTTGTTGTCTCCGATTCAACCTCCTGTGGCTCTGATACAACTTGTTAGGCCATTTGATCAGGATCTGTTCGAGTAGAACGTGGCTGGATCGATCAGAATCAAGGTGCGGAATCCCTTGATAATGTCACAGAATCAACAACGATACGTTCAACGTTTAACACGTCTGAATTCTATTCAAAGATGATGAAAATAAAAACGATCCGGTAGAACTCCAGACTAGCAGAGCTTCGCTACAAGTTCAGCAAAAAGTCTTAAATGATCTAACACTAGCAAGCTATTTATAGGCAACCAGGGAGGGTTAAGTGTCACCCGATCGGATGGTGATCCGATCGGATGACATTCGTCGTTCGACGGATTTCACTTTTACATATACGCGTCGTTCCCTGAGTTGTCTTTACACAAACATACATACATGTTCATACATATACAAAAATACATACACAGCACAAAATATACAAGACTCGATGTAGACGGAAGCTACAGACATATGTACTAACATGTATCATCATCAGAATCAGTGGCATAGCGTCGTAGTCCAACTGCCTGCAAGGCGGAAGACATCACAGACTCAAAGGAATCTAAGACAGAGTGTAAACTGGAGTAAGAGGAAATCTCAATAACAGGAATCGCAAGTAGTGGAATAGCAACAATGTCCTCATCTAGCTCTCCATTGCCATGGGCATCATCAGGAGGACCATCAACAAACAGGTCAACATCATCATCAAACAGATCATTAAAAGGCCAATCCTCAGGAGGGATGACCACTAAAGGAACAGGAGCGAGGATCGGTGCCACAATATGCTCACCATCGGGATGCCCGATGATAAGATGATCGTGGACTGGAATGGGAATAACAAAAGGATCCTCGTCTGGAATACCATCAGCAAGCGGTAAGTCATCTCCAAAATCAGGCAACGCAAACGGCTGGAAGTCGTCGTCGTCTGATAGCATATCTGGGTCACTCTCAGTATCTGAGGTAAAGATCTCTGGCTCTGGTGCGATCTCGTCATCGGACACAATAGCCATGGGGTCATAAGTATCGGACAATCCGCTCTCGGATGAAGACATAGTGTCTGTAATAGAACAATCACAATGTATGCACATATATTAACCACTATCATTTAATATGCAATCAAAGACAATGTATCATGAAATCATGTATCCTTCCTAGTCTCCCAGACTAAACCACCTAGTCTCCCAGACTAAACCACCTAGTCTCCTAGACTAAACCACTTAGTCTCCCAGACTAAACCACCTAGTCTCCCATACTAAACCACAAAAGTAAACCTTGTAATCGTGTTTCTTGTCTTTTCTTTTGTAAAAATGTTTGTTTCCATGGATCTGGGCGTTTCGTGTATGCAATGAAAAGATGTTGTAAAAATAGTTTCGTGAGAGCCCTAATGATTGTAGTCTAGACTCGAGAAGGAATCCTAGTTCGCTACAATCGAAGCTCTGATACCAAACTGTCACACCCTGACTTTTGCGGAAGCGTGATTATGTGTGACTTGCTTAATATCGTTGCATTCAACCATAACAAACATCTATATGATAAAACTAAGATGATCATTCATTGAATTTAAGTTTTAAAACATAACACAACATTGTTTAGAAATCCAACACAGACTTCGAATCCATAATACAAACCATTCAAATTGTTATAGAGTTCCAGAAGGAGTCGACAAAAGATAGTATTAAAAACTAGGATTAGGACTATGCATCTTATCCGGGATAAGGTACACAACCTCGACCCCTCAGACACTGGATGACATCTTTTATTCCAAACAACCCTTGATAACTTCCAACGCCCGCCAGATCCATACTTAATTTCCTGAAATACGTGTAGTTTGAAAACATCAACAAAAGTTAAGCGAGTTCATGTGTTTTGTATGTGTGCACGAATAAACATTTATAATCATTGTAAGTATGTATGCTTTGTAATCCTGGTATGAAATAGAATATGAACAGATCGATTAATGATTTGCAAGGGTATTAATATGTGTGTAACGATGTAGGAAGGCTCAATCCTTTGCGTATTTCGTACCGGGCCTCCCGGCTGGAACGACATAGTCACCACATGCAGTCAACTCGCGGACCCATGGGTGGGGCTTGCAACACCCAAATAGATCTATCACTCATGCCCCTTGGTCCTTAACAAGGATTAATGGTCTCAGGTTAACGCCTACCCATTCACATGATCTAATAGTTCATTTCTTGAATAACCATACCATTTGTAATCGTATGTAAACAGTTTGTAACATGTACTTCACCCTCGAAGTTATAAAACCAAAAACAGTTAAAAGAAAAGGGGGGACATGAACTCACAGTCTTGCGTTCTTCGTAATCACAGTAACTCAAAGCTCCTTCGGATGTACACGACTACCTACAACGTACTATGATTTATTAGACGAGCGGGTCATGCCTTGACTTAGTTTTAATTAGTGTCTTTGAGTTACGTTGCTTTGTGTCTTCAATATTATTCCGAGTTATATAATTTATTTGTCAAAACAATAAATATTTTAACTTCAATTATATTTATTAAAATTTGGAATAATAGTTAAAATAATATATTTTAACTTGTTACTTTCTAAGTATTTATACATGTATATCCTTCCCAAGGATGGGTGTATTTGTATTCATATTCTTATACTTGTGTATTTTTGCCATGTATTAGTGTCGTATTCCGGAGTGTATTTATACGTAAAAAAATACGTATTTTCTTGTAATTGTTAAGTATTCTTATACTTAATTTTTCCGGAATAATATCTTTAATAAAAATTCATCAATATATATTTCCAAAATATATATTTTAAGAAATATTACTTAGAAAAATTATTTATAATTTTTCCCTTGGTAAAAATATTTGTAGATTTCATACAAGTCTAAAAAAATATATTTTCAAGTCTAACTTAGTAAATATATATGAACTCATTTTTCATCCAAAAATAATATATTTCAAGTGTATTTGAGAAAATATATATTTCTTCCAAAAATAATATATCTTCTATTAATTCCAAGAAAATATATTTCTATTCACCAAAAATAATATATTTTCTTGTAAAAAATATGATATAATCTTGTAATAATTGTAAAAATCATATTTTTGTTTCCTTGGTGTCCAAAATATTATTTACCAAAAATATACTTGTGAATAAATTTTCCGGAATATTTTGTAAGTTATATTCCTTTGTTCGGTTCCTCTCATATTTTTTGGTATTCTTTGTATATTTATTCCTTGGAATTTTGGTAATATTTTGGATTGTAATTTCTTGGTATTTTGATGAGTTATATTATTTCAAGTCCTAAAATAATATAACTAATACACATAATATACAAGTAATCACACACATGGTGACATCTAAATATATATTTTCCTAAATACATATTTAGTCACTTTTATTTATAAAAACCAACCTCCAATATTTGTAATTTTGGTAACAAAAATTATTGCAAACTTTATGTGAAAATTCATGGTTTGAAATACACTTGTAAATACTTGTTTAAAAATATTTTTCTAAGTATTTAATTTCTAGAAAAATTTTGCCATAGTTTCCCCTAAAAATGGAGGTTTCCATACCTTCAAGGCATATCATTTTCTTTTGTAAATCAATACAATCAATCAACAATCAACAATAAACAATCTATACTTACCAATTTTGCCAAAATCAAGCATAAACTACTAACTCATGAACTTGAAAATTTACAAAAATATGTAGTAACTTACTGGTGTGTACTTTAGTAAGCTTACTTACCCTTTAAAGTGTGGTTGATTCTTTAAAAATATTATTTTTGAAGAATCTAGATCTTTACAACTTATAATCATATTTTCTAAAAATGTTTCTTCATGGATTTTTCTTGTCACATATGTGTTTCTACAGTTTATTAACCACCAAAAAATGAGGGTTATTTATTTAAGAACCAAGATTAAGTAAAACTTGTATTTTAACTTGGTTTCCTAAAAAATCATCTTTGAAATTTTAGATCTACAAGACTTACATCTTATTTTAATCATCATTTTATAAGAAAACAATATATTCTTTCAAGTTCATGTCTTTCATGAGGATGATCCATTAATCTCTAACATTTTCATCCTCTCATCTTGCTAGATTATGTTTTTAATCATGATCTAGCAAGATCATATGATGATCTACATCATTCACATAAGTAAACAACAATCAACAAGTATAACAACACATAAACAACATGATTTCTTCATGATTTAAGCTTATGTTCATGTTTCATTCTCTTGATTCTTAGTGTTCTTCAAACTTAACATTATGTATCATTCTTTAAGCACTTAAATAAGATGTAAAATGAAGAGATTAGTGTTCTTACTACTAGCTCAAGGCTAGGGATGATCAAGAGAAGAAATAAGGTGGATAAAAGCAAATGGTGAAGGTTCTTCAACTTTCGAAAGCTCCTAGCTTCCTTATGCACCTTCTGTGACACCTGTGCCTTCACGGCCATCAAACAAATACCGAACCAATGAAATATTGTATTTCTTACTTGGGATTTGTATAAATATGTGCATCATTTGCACATATCAATTCTTGTTCGATTCCAAACTCTAAATCGCTTTCTGGAAGGTTATACGCGCACCGATGCGTAAATATAACCAGTTTAATGCAACGAACACTCCGGAATAGTGAAATAGGCTTAACATACCTTAAATAACCTTTACATAACTCAGAAATAAGTTTCGAAGGCTTCGGTATGGCAAAAATCAAGTTAAATCGCTAACAGGGACTAAAGTTGACAAACTGCGAAAGTATGCCAATTTGAACTGTAACGAACATTCCGGAACATGACCATAAGTTAAACATACCATAAATATCCTCTACATATCTTAGAAATAGGCTTTGAGGTGTTCGGTACGCTAAAATAAACTTTTGGGTCATTCAGGGACTAAAAGTGCCAAAAAGTGCACAAGTTTGCACTTTCGTGCATAACTTACGTTCTGAATACATCCAGACATCCAAAAATTTATGTAAGCACTAAAACATTTTATTTTAGTGTTTGGCATGAGAAAAATCCATTCGTCACGCCATTTGGATCATTTTTCACGCTTATGCGCATTCCTTCGTAATTAACCGAACAACGTAACCGCACGGCTAAACGAACCGACACCCGAGATATTTTTGAACACATTTTAAGTTCCCTATACTTTAACTTCATTTTAGAACTTTGAAATGGAGTTAACGGGGCTTAAACGTGTCAAAAAAACGCATCGAAAACCAAGTTTTGAGGTTGCAGGGACTGAAACTGTAAATCTGCCAAACTAGGTCCATTTGTAGGGGCCAGATGCAGCAAAACGTTTTTTACAGCTGTTAACAGCCCTTAACACTCTCCAAAGGCCAAGTGCCAAGTGTCAAACTCTTATGGTGGATGGCAAATGAGTTACCACAACTTTTCAACAAGTGTACGGCTTAGATCGTGCCCCCTTTTCCAAGAAATGATCCTAACGGTGAACCGAAAACTATAAATACCCACCTCCACCCTTCACATTCCTCACAAGAATCTGATCAAAAAGACTCTAAGTTGGAACCATTGTTTCATACCTGAGTTATTTTGATCTAGATTAGCATTCGGGGACCCTTCGTAAGTATTCTTTCGTTCTTTTATTGCTTTTCGAGTCCGAAAGTCAAACTTTGTTTGACTTTCTGCGTTGACCAGTTTATGGTCAATGCGAAGTTCGTTTGAACTTCTCAACGTGATTGTAATCATGATGGTTATAGTCCCTTGGGACTATGCCTACTGATTACCACGTTGTCTAGGGTCGTAAGGGTAAGCGATCTAATAAATCGCTTATACCTTCGAACCCGACCCATTTGGTCGATCATTAGGATCCGACCAAACACATTAGGTGACCATAGTATATAGGGAATAACCCTCCGAGGTTATACCTTATGGTCGCTTCGTTTAAGTAGTTGTATGATAGGTAGTTTATATGTCTTAGGTAAATTACCAAAATACCCCCTTTGATGCCAAAATTCGTTTTAAACATATGTAACATAACTTTTGACACCTAAACTGATTTGACAACCATATTAGACATGTTAAGGCATATTTTACTTGTCATAGGACTAGTTAGGCGTTCCGAACGCGTTTTACGCGAACGACGCGTTAAAGTAGTATAAGCTACCTAAACGGGTCGTAATGGGTCACAAACACTTAGGTTAAGTTTCGTTTTAGTATGTGGGCTTTCTTAAACCATATTACACGAGTCTCCATACTCGTTTGGTTTACGAACCCGCATTCTATCCGATCTTCCGATATTAGGTCCGGTTTATTAACATAGTTACCTATATTAGGTGTCGTTTGATTCCGTGATCTCTAGCATTGCTTGGTGGTTATCTTAGGACTTCTGAGCAATCTCAAGTGAGTACATAGACCCCTCTTTTACTGTTTTCCAAACATTTTGGGGTGGAACACATGTGCCTACTTGTTACTTTCGTGCTTTCCATGTTTTCACATCATATACTTGCTATATTCATTAGTACATTTATAGTACATGATTTCATTGTCTTACATTACATTTTATGCTATGTATGTCCATTTAGTTCATACTTAGTACATCGTTTAACATCACATCACATGCTATGCATGTTCATTTGTTGCATACTTAGTACAGTTGTTTTCATCACATGCTTACATTTTGATATGATATTTGGTTTGTTTTGATGGATCAATATACATTCATTAACACCGATCACGCCGTTCGTTAGTAGGTAGTGGTACCATAGGAATTGACAACTCCCGTTCCGGACATCCTGGGTAGGTGGGGATGAAAGGAATGACCGAATTCGATATACATTTACAACAAGATAGACCTTTAATTTGTTTAAGGGTTTATCGCCACAGTCTCAAGGCTTGGATGTATGCATTTTCACAATACCGCATAGATATTTGTATCAGTATGGCATGCATTTCCACAGAGCATAACTTTGATTTAAACCAAGTTTTACTTCAATACGTTGTTTTGTGCATTTTACCTATGGTTTAGTTGATGCATTTCACTAGCCATACATATCGTTTTTGGTTACACATTACATGATTTACATCTTGACATAAACATTTTGACATATTATTCAATACATTTGGCAATTGGTTTAAACATAGACATCTTACATTGGTGGTTTGTTTGGGTAAGTGATTTGAGTAACGAGGCGTGTGTAATATGATACAAGCATGGTGGATACCCCGCTGGTACTTCCTATATATAAGTGATTGTATGGTATTACATATCGTAGCGTTATTTGAATCATTTCAATTTGGACATATAACATTTTATACAAATAACATACTTTTCACAATACATTGTTTTTACAAACAACTTATCTTATACAAACTCGTTTTTACATGGTTATTCATTTAACCTTACATTTATTTATACATATCATCTGATCTTATCGTTTTTCAATTGATTTACAAAACAAAGCAAATTACAAGGTTCATGACTAAACATTTTCTTAAACATAAGTCATGAATTCTATTTTCACAAAACCTATGTATCTCACAGGCATTTTTATGCTGACGTACCTATTTTCACATGTGTTTCAGGAGATGATGCATAGGATTGATCAAGATGCACTTAGGCGGACTTGGGCTTTAGTGACAATAAAAGATGCTAGACTAGTTAATTATGTTGTATTTCTTTGATTGTCAAGACATTGTAGAAATTTTAATCAATAAAACAATATTTAAATTTCCATGTGTTATGAAACAATGATTCTGTTACAACACTCCCCGACGTTTCCGCCACGTTTTGTTGTCCTACGTGGTCGGGGTGTGACAGAAAAGTTGGTATCAGAGCTCATGGTTATAGGGAATTAGGTTATTAGTAATACTTTGACCTAGTCTATAACCTTTCTAGGACCCTAACGCGAGTTTACTTGCGTTTAGTCATAAAACAATACTGTCACCTATCCTTAGGCGACAACCACAACAAGAACATAAATTTTAAAACCGCTTTGAAAACTAATCATCTGTTCTAGGATGATGGATTACTAGGTTTTGAACCCTCTATTGTAAGGTTTTGAACCCTCTGTTATATGGTTTTGAACCCCTTTGAATTTTCAAAAATCTCGTCAAAGTTTGGGTCGTATAATGTGAACACGTGCAAACTGGAAGAGTGAATGCCTGTACCCTGAGTTTTCTGTCGAAGGCTAGAGTGTTCGTACAAATCCGCAGTATCGGACCAGTCACTCTTACCTGGGAACTCTTGGGGTGAGTGTTCACTTATAGGCGAGCATGTCTTCAATGATACATTAATATGATCTGTTCACTTTGATTAGTCACCATCTCATTTGTTTGCCTTAGGTAACAAACAAATGATCGCAAATTCTTATGCATTGCCATTCTGTATTGTTTATCCGATGACGTTTCACTTGGTTCTTCCTATGTCTTTCATTTTTGTGACACCCCGCGGAGACATTGAAACACATTAGCTCGTCAGTGGCTGCGTTCTAACTTTCGGGACGAAAGTTCTTTAAACATGGGGATAATGTGACACTTCAGGTCTTACCCGCACGTTCTATTTTTTCCGAACCGAGAGTCTTTTTTTTTATTTATGTGAACTGAATGTTTGAATTGATGTTTATTAAGTATAAATTATATAAATTTTCTATATGAATTTAAAGAAGCGGGAAGTACCTTATATAGTCTTTTTTTTTTTTTTTTTTTTTTTGGGTAAAGGGTTACCCCGGTGATTCTATTATAGACAACCGCCAAATAAGTACAAGTAGTGAGGATGAATTCCCCACTAGTTCATATACAGGACATGCCCCATATATGTAAAAAAAAAACCAAACAAACCAAGTTACCACATTATTCTAGCCTACTACAATCATGATCATGACTAACTAGTAGACAAACGAAAAACAAACAAAAAGACGTCAACCGCCATCGTCAAAAATGAAATTGCTACCAACTGGCAGCCCTTTAGCATGAAATAGACGCCACCTATCCATTAGACAAGTTTATGTGAGAGGTGCTTGCCCCTGTACTGGAAAACGTAGGATGAGTACCCGATGTCATAAACTCATTCGTTTCATCATAAACAACCTCTACCCCGTCATCATCAGACTCCTCATTTGGCTCACGTCTCCCTTTATCCCCGTTCCCTCCAACAAACCCAAGAGCGCTAAACGAATTATGTGTTTGAACCTTAGAAGAACTAGTGCTCCTCGCACTCATGTAAGCAGAACTCACTGCCTTTTTCTTTTTATCCACAGGTCTATATTCAAACTTGGGCTTTTGATTGTTAACTTGAAAACCGCTTTTCTTTACATTCTTCTTTGTCTTGACTTCCGTATAACCATCCTCATCTACGATCGGTCTATGTGTAGGAGGTTTCACTGTCGGTCGAATGCGTTTTGGACACTCCTCAGAATCATGCCCAAATACACAGCAGTGGACACATCTCGGAGGCTCCCATTCATACTCCACCCGAATAGTCTCATTAACATATTTGTTCCCCTCCAATTCAGGAATAGCCATGGTTAGAGCCTCTTTCAACTCATGATCAGCTGATATTTCAATGAGAGCCCTAGCATAGCTGCTTCTTCCCCAAGCCTCATTACACATATCACTAGTATACGAGTCCAGGCGCACAGGGGACCCAATTTTTGAAGCCAACATGCTTAAACCATCATCAGAATATGCCACTAGCGGAACATCATGCAATTTAACCCAAACTGCAACCTTTTTAACCTCTTCTTTTTTAAGGGTGTTTGTAGGAGACCAAATGTTGAGAAACATAGGTTTGTTACGGATCAGCCAAGGTCCCCCTTCAAGAACAGTATCCATACCCTTTCTATCTTCAAACTTGAAGAAAAAGAAACCATTTGAATTCATCATAGTTTTCTGAAGACCATGTTTTTTCCAATTTTTTCTGACAAAATATTCAACTACCGGATATGCAATCCTATCCCCCAGGAAATAACCATAAAGAGTGTTTGCTAACCTGTTATTAACCTGGCGAACCGAATCAATCGGAAGCACTACATCCACTCCATCCAATGATACATCTGATTTTAGTTGTCGAAAATTGACCTTAGGAACTTGAACAACCGCATCATTGGCCTTCCTAGTGTTTTCATCTTCATTCTGATTCTGAATGGAATCCCCACCCCTCTTAGTATCACCCTGCTCAATTTGTTCCTGTAGGACCACATCCGCATAAGATTGGACATGAGCATTATCATCTTGATTCAGATTTTGAACTCGAGTAGGACTAATATCATTCACCGGTAACACAAATGCTACCTTTCTCTTGTCAAAGACTTTCGCATAATTCTGATTGGGTGAATCAGAACAGCCAATAACATGTTCAGTATCATTAAGCGGCATCATAAAACATACCTTCTTACTCGGAATTTCAGAAACCCTAGTCGCCAAAAATGCTGTTTGTCTTGGCTCAAATGTTTTACCGTCAATGTTCTTAATTTTTTTCGCAAACACATTTGAGTTTTCTGCATTTTTGTCATCCATACGGACAGATTCTGATCAGCAAAAACAGCCAAAACAAAGATAAAGAAACCTGCTGAAACCCTACAACAATAAGGAACCAGCCGCACCCCTTTGCTAATCAGAAAACAACAACTTCAAAACCCTAATCGCGAATCTGGAATCACCTTGTTAGCGCCGAAATCAGATGGATCAACGATATCAGATGTAATGCCGAAATCAGATGTACAGCCGAAAACAGATGTGCAGCCGAAATCAGAACACCAATTCAGAATACCGCCGATGTGCAGCCGAAAACCGATGTGCAGCCGAAAACAGATGTGCAGCCGAAATCAGATGTACAGCCGTGATCAGAAGAACAGCCGAAATCAGAACAACAAATCAGAGTCGTAACTTCAGAATACTAAAGATGTATTACCAAAAAAACAGAACCGATTGCAACCAGAAAGTAGCTCCGAAAACAAACCCTAACTACAGAACCCTAATCCGAGAACAATTGAATATCGTCTAAGGATCAATCATAAACCCTAAGCTGATAATCAAAGCAATCGAGACAGGATTAGGAAAAGAAAATTAGGGTTTAACAAAATCGCCAAAATCGCCCAGAGAACCCATCGTTCATGTTTTATCTACCTTATATAGTCTTGAACCAAATAATACATGTATTTGGGTGTGATGATAAATGAATTTATAATATTATGTGGACATAATATGTATATGTAGATGCATACAGAACAACAACTTTGGACTACCAAAGTTTATAATCACCTCTCATAACCACACATACAAAGCCCAAAAGCAGCCCAAATGCACTCACATCCCTACCCTAATAATGGATATATAAATATTTACGGCAGCCAACAAACAAACGGAGAGAATGTTTGGAAATCATCAGCCGCAATCCCAAGGCACACCTCTCACACTCTCACCATAATTGCCTTCTTCTCCAAATAACACACTTGCAAACGCCACCCTCCCTACATAATCGGGTAAACCCAGCTCAATTGAAAACATCCGGCCGACGGTTTCATCATTCAGTCTCTGGTCATCTCATTTCACCCCGGTAGTTCGACGGCAACGACGGTGCACTCCGACCTACCTCCGGCCAGCTCCAAAATCGGAGCTTCGTTTCTTTCACGCCGCACACACACCGTTCCGACATCAAACCCATGTTAGTTGGACGTCATTTTAAAAGGTTACACTTGATCATCTTGTATGTTAAATGGGTATCACTGAATCTGTGTGAGAGTTTGATGATAGCTAGAAACATATGTGCGTAGGTATGAATGGATCTGACGTTATGTGAATGAATGTGCTTGATATATGATCCAAGTTACGTGCTTGCCATTTAAAACCTTCAAAAATATGCTTTAATGAAAGTGTACAACTATAAATGCTACGTGTGCACCTGGTTATGCATACCTGAATAATAGAATTATGAAAGATGAGTTCTGTCGACTGGTTTTAAGTGAAAATGATGTCCAACTTTGTTTAGATGATAGCTATGATAAACTGTTGTTAGTGTTTAAACGGTGATGATGATAATGATCCATGTGGATGCTTTTATTTGCTAGTTTTCTCCTTGAATGTACAACTTCATATGCTCAGAATACAACCTGGTTTTCATGCTATAAATGATTGATTTTGGATGTAACAGTGATGTTGAGATTCAGTTCGTATGATAATGATGATGATGGGAATTATCTATTTGGTTATTGTTGACAATAAGAATGATGATGAATGGTTTAATACACATAATGAATGATATGGGTATGAACTTGTCATGTGTTTTCATGGAAACGTACAACTTTACAAGCATAGGGTACAACTTAAATGTGTTGGGTGGTTCAAATTATTATATGAAATGATGTTTGTCTTTTTCCCTTTGAATATAGATGATGACGGTGTTGTCTAATGGATCATGACTTTTGAAATAGATAGTTGCTTGTGTAGGAATATTTCTATTTCACTGAGGTTTTTATATATACACCAGAATTTGGATTTAATTGTCATGACCCACTTGTAGCTAAATGTGATATGTAATTTCTAAATGTGATGTATTAAATACGTGATGATGTGTGAGCATAACTTAAAAATGTTTTGATGATGTTGAAGACCCCAATGATGAACTGTATGAAGATTTGATGAATATTTGAAATGCTATGTTTTGATCCATTTGAGTAAGTATTTAGACAATAAAACATGTTTATAAAATTTGATTGGCTAGTACATGCTTATGAAATCTGGTTGGATAGTACCGAATTGGATAAGGGGTCTAGAAGCATCGGTGGTGGTTGCGAGTCGAGACCGTAGGGTTGCGACTCGAGACCATTATATGACAACTCGAAACCAGACAACACGCTCCAGTAGTCGAGACCAGCTTGGTTACGACTCGAGATCTCTTGATCTCGACTCGAGACCTCTAAAGTTGCGACTCAGTTATGCACAACTCGAGACCGTCTGGTTGCGACTCGGAACTTCATGGTTGCGACTCGAGACCTCTTGTTCTCGAGTCGAGACCGCCCGGTTTCGACTTGACTACTCTGCTTAGTTATTGGGCCGCACAAACTGATGTTTTGAGCTACGTGTTACTGTTAATGTTTAACTGTTACTGTTTAACTGTTTGCATGCTAAGATGGGCCCAATGACGTATATGCTAGTATGACCTACGTGCTATATGTTAGATACGTGCAGTTGTATGTGACATTTACTTGCACACAAACCTAATAAATATTTATAAACCATAATAGGGTATGATTGACCAACGTAACACAAGTAAATTAACTACCGAGCAAAGCAAAGGTGAGTTCACTACCTTTTACTTAAAGCATGCGTTCCCGGTGGTTGGGAAACGGAACAAAACACTTTTCCTGGTTTGGGATTGCTTACTATCTCCTTGTGCGGGATACGGTATTTCTATCTCCTTGTGTGGGAAACGGGTAACAACACTATCCCCTTGTGAGGGATACAAACTTACTTCTCTTCCCTTGTTACTGGGATACAAACTTACTTTTCTTCCCTTGTTACTGGGAACAAACTTACTTACTTCCCTTGTTACTGGGAACTCTTGGTTAATTACGGTTTATACGGAATGCAACGAGCAACACTAAACGAAACTCTATCACTCAAGTCCCTACCATTTAATACCGATTAGTCGCCGGGGCCAGGCGAACGGGTTATTAGTTAATAGCGCTATTTAGGTGTAACCAGCCTCACACCGACCCTTGTTACTGGGAACGGGAGTGAACTAATGAACTCTGGCAAACCGTCAATGATGATAGAACATTGACAAACGGGGCACTGCGGAAACGTACGGTTAAGTAAGTATTCGGTATTGGAAAAACAGTTTAGTCGCTTACCTATGGGGTAGCTCCCCATCGCATGTATAAACGGATAAATTAACTGGTGAAAACAAGTTTTTGGAATTAAAAAAAAAAAACTGGAAAACTACAAACTCGTGAACTCGCCAACTTTATGTTGACACTCTACTGCATGCTTTGCAGGTTGCTCGATACAGCTCTGGACGGACGTTGCAATCGGATGGGGTGCGTGGTTCCTAAGTTTCGTATGAACAAGTTATGGTTTTAAATTACGATATGTATTCTCTTCCCTTCCGCTGTAACTTAAACTATGTTTTGAAAATTTTAAATTAGGTCACTAATTATGCTAATGTTTATGACAATAACTAATCCGCTCAAAATAATTAGTGGCTAAGATCCTGGTCAGTCACACGCCTCGCGGTAATACTCCGCGTGTGGATTTTGAGGGTGTGACAATTTTCTTCTAGAATGTCTCTCCGTTACGGTGACGCTCAGATATCCGAGCAGACTGCCAAATTTGCCCAGCGAATAGGCGAAGTAGTCCTGAAGACTGTCGAATTAGCTACTGCCATGTATCGTCTCCAGAATGAAGCCACTCAAGAATCACCAAAGGAGACGGAAGCCAAGCCTTCACCAAAACCAAAGAAACATAAAGCTTCAAAGAATCCCGCAGCGGTTGCACCAAAACAGGCAAGACCTAGCCAAGTGACGGCACCACCAGCCAAGAAACCAATCAAGGAATCAAAGACCATGGATGAACGATCCCCTAAGAAGTCAAAAAAGCGAAAGGCTTCTCAGAACTTCGCCATGGTCGCTCACAATGGTAAAGCCGTCCCCAACCAACCAGCTCAACCCCCTGCTAGGAAGCCATACAACGGAACTGCACCCTTGTGCAACCAATGTAGCCTTCATCATCAGGCTAGCGTGAAGTGCCGCAAATGCCAAATTTGTGGACTTATAGGTCATACGGCAGGGGTTTGCCCAACTACAGCAGTACCAAATCAAACAAGACCCGTCCGGGTGGCAACACCACCTGTTAAGAAGCAATACAAGGGAACAGCACCAATATGCGACAAATGTAATGCACACCACTTAGCTCACCTACAGTGTCGTTTGTGTGCATCATGTGGGCGACTCGGTCACCTGGCAAATGCTTGTCAATTTACCCCAAACCAAAGTGGTCCAAACCAACCACAAGCCAATCCTGCTCAAGCTCGCTTTCTGCCTGGATCGTGCTACAACTGTGGCGAGACAAGCCATTTCAGGAACAAATGCCCAAAGCTTGCTAATGCAAATCCAACCCTTGGATGAGCATTCGGCTGAACAAAGGATGTTGTTGTCTTATGCCTTGGTTTCTTTTGTTTTCGCGTATTGTGAAACAATATGTCTCGTTCATAAATAAAAGTTGTTGTTCGCAATTTTGATATACAAGTATAATCACATGTGTTTATGGCATTTCCCTATAATACATGTATTAAGGAACTATGTTCCTTACAAACTACTCTTGTGATTCTCTCTTTCAAATGATCGCTCATGATTCCCTCGAAAATTTTAAGTACTCGTTTCACTCTAAGAAACAAAGTACAGAAAATAAAGTGACATTATGAGTAATCATGCTTCTGCACATCAGTACCTTTGAATCCTTGGTTAGATAACTAAGGGTATTTTCAAAACTCATACCCATTACGTTTTGATTTTTCAACATACACAGTACAAGTATTTCAAAAACAATCTTCATGATCTCAAAACATTTCATATAGTTTGAAAACAATTTTTTTTCAAATGCATTGTCTATGTTATTTCAAAAACATTGGTTATGTTTTCAAAAAAAAAACAACTTTCATAATTTCAGAATATTTCATATAGTCTGAAAACAATATTAACACAGTATATTTTCTTATCAAGTGCATGATTTCAAAAGCATCATTCATGTTTTCCAAAAACCTTATACATAATTTCAAAAAAAAAAATTCATTTCGCATGATTTTAAAACATTTTTATAAATATACTTATCTAAAAACCTACTTTATTATTTCAAAAGTATTATATATATAAGGTTTCAAAAACATTTTTAGAACCCCATGCATAGTTTTCCAAATATATTTTCCTCATACATTTACTTAACCTTCAAATTCTGCTTCATATGTTGCCTTGGCATATCTAGCATCTCAACTTCATAAGCATTTTTACTTCATGTTTTGACATAAGCACGTCCAGTGCAAGGTTTCAAGACATCTTCAACTTCTAAAATCCATATGGGATCTTTTTATCTTCACATTTAGACCCTAGTGGATGATCATCATTCAAATCAGAGTCCTTAATTGGATTCCTTATGTACCTTAATTCGAACATTTCGGTTCCTAATAATCGAAATCGAATTTTCTTTTTGAATCTTTCGATCTTTATAGTTAGATTCTTGATAACGTTTAAAGTACCAAATGAAATCCACGGAATGGATTCCTAGTGTGCTTTAAATGCATGTACGCAATTAACAAGACAAATTAACAAACAATTTTGTGGTTATGTGACTATGTGTTTATTCATCTTATGTTTTCTTTTATGCATTTTGTGTTTTTATACTCTGGATATTCGCAGGATCTTTCATATCTTCATATGAGGGGTTCATAGCAGGATAGTCAAAAGGTACTACCTTAAATCCTTAATGGGCTTCTATGTAATAGTTAAGACCCTTGGATTATATAGTACCACTCCATGATTCATAAGAGACCCTTTAGTGGTCTAGTCAAAAAGATTGATTCACAATTTGGTTAAAGAACGACATCTAAGTGATGTAGCTGAACAGACTCCTTGATAGTCTATTTAGATCATTTATTGATTTAATTAAAAGGACTCTATGTCGGTCTAGTCACACTCTTCACAGAATTGTTCATTTGGTTTTACTCTGCACATTATAAAATAGACTGTGTGAACTGTGCAAGGAATTGTCTAATTATGGACGCGTACATAATTATGAAATTTAGTGCACAGAAACCCAGTAAGATTTATTATGTGTAAGAACCGATAGCGACAACAATAACAAAATGAGAACGATGTAATGGAGGTACGGTGGACGCACCAATGACGCTTCATATACTTGTATATAAGTATCCCTCTTACATTGCAAGCATGATGTTATTAAAGTTACTAGAAGTTCAGAACCCTAACCAATGTTGTTCGATCTTTTCAACTTCATGTTTTCAAGCTCTCACAAGTTTCCTCTAAATAAATTTCGGGACGAAATTTCCTAAAGTAGGGGAGACTGTGACACCTGTGCCTTCACGGCCATCAAACAAATACCGAACCAATGAAATATTGTATTTCATACTTGGGATTTGTATAAATATGTGCATCATTTGCACATATCAATTCTTGTTCGATTCCAAACTCTAAATCGCTTTCTGGAAGGTTATACGCGCACCGATGCGTAAATATAACCAGTTTAATGCAACGAACACTCCGGAATAGTGAAATAGGCTTAACATACCTTAAATAACCTTTGCATAACTTAGAAATAAGTTTCGAAGGCTTTGGTATGGCAAAAATCAAGTTAAATCGCTTACAGGGACTAAAGTTGACAAACTGCGAAAGTATGCCAATTTGAACTGTAACGAACATTCCGGAACATGACCATAAGTTAAACATACCATAAATATCCTCTACATAGCTTAGAAATAGGCTTTGAGGTGTTCGGTACGCTAAAATAAACTTTTGGGTCATTCAGGGACTAAAAGTGCCAAAAAGTGCACAAGTTTGCACTTTCGTGCTTAACTTACGTTCTGAATACATCCGGACATCCAAAAATTTATGTAAGCACTAAAACATTTTATTTTAGTGTTTGGCATGAGAAAAATCCATTCGTCACGCCATTTGGATCATTTTTCACGCTTATGCGCATTCCTTCGTAATTAACCGAACAACGTAACCGTACGGCTAAACGAACCGACACCCGAGATATTTTTGAACACATTTTAAGTTCCCTATACTTTAACTTCATTTTAGAACTTTGAAATGGAGTTAACGGGGCTTAAACGTGTCAAAAAAACGCATCGAAAACCAAGTTTTGAGGTTGTAGGGACTGAAACTGTAAATCTGCCAAACTAGGTCCGTAAGTAGGGGCCAGATGCAGCAAAACGTTTTTTTACAGCTGTTAACAGCCCTTAACACTCTCCAAAGGCCAAGTGCCAAGTGTCAAACTCTTATGGTGGATGGCAAATGAGTTACCACAACTTTTCAACAAGTGTACGGCTTAGATCGTGCCCCCTTTTCCAAGAAATGATCCTAACGGTGAACCGAAAACTATAAATACCCACCTCCACCCTTCACATTCCTCACAAGAATCTGATCAAAAAGACTCTAAGTTGGAACCATTGTTTCATACCTGAGTTATTTTGATCTAGATTAGCATTCGGGGACCCTTCGTAAGTATTCTTTCGTTCTTTTATTGCTTTTCGAGTCCGAAAGTCAAACTTTGTTTGACTTTCTGCGTTGACCAGTTTATGGTCAATGCGAAGTTCGTTTGAACTTCTCAACGTGATTGTAATCACGATGGTTATAGTCCCTTGGGACTATGCCTACTGATTACCACGTTGTCTAGGGTCGTAAGGGTAAGCGATCTAATAAATCGCTTATACCTTCGAACCCGACCCATTTGGTCGATCATTAGGATCCGACCAAACACATTAGGTGAACATAGTATATAGGGAATAACCCTCCGAGGTTATACCTTATGGTCGCTTCGTTTAAGTAGTTGTATGATAGGTAGTTTATATGCCTTAGGTAAATTACCAAAATACCCCTTTGATGCCAAAATTCATTTTAAACATATGTAACATAACTTTTGACATCTAAACTGATTTGACAACCATATTAGACATGTTAAGGCATATTTTACTTGTCATAGGACTAGTTAGGCGTTCCGAACGCGTTTTACGCGAACGACGCGTTAAAGTAGTATAAGCTACCTAAACAGGTCGTAATGGGTCACAAACACTTAGGTTAAGTTTCGTTTTAGTATGTGGGCTTTGTTAAACCATATTACACGAGTCTCCATACTCGTTTGGTTTACGAACCCGCATTCTATCCGATCTTCCGATATTAGGTCCGGTTTATTAACATAGTTACCTATATTAGGTGCCGTTTGATTCCGTGATCTCTAGCATTGCTTGGTGGTTATCTTAGGACTTCTGAGCAATCTCAAGTGAGTACATAGACCCCTTTTTTACTGTTTTCCAAACATTTTGGAGTGGAACACATGTGCCTACTTGTTACTTTCGTGCTTTCCATGTTTTCACATCATATACTTGCTATATTCATTAGTACATTTATAGTACATGATTTCATTGTCTTACATTACATTTTATGCTATGTATGTCCATTTAGTTCATACTTAGTACATCGTTTCACATCACATCACATGCTATGCATGTTCATTTGTTGCATACTTAGTACAGTTGTTTTCATCACATGCTTACATTTTGATATGATATTTGGTTTGTTTTGATGGATCAATATACATTCATTAACACCGATCACGCCGTTCGTTAGTAGGTAGTGGTACCATAGGAATTGACAACTCCCTTTCCGGACATCCTGGGTAGGTGGGGATGAAAGGAATGACCGAATTCGATATACATTTACAACAAGATAGACCTTTAATTTGTTTAAGGGTTTATCGCCATAGTCTCAAGGCTTGGATGTATGCATTTTCACAATACCGCATAGATATTTGTATCAGTATGGCATGCATTTCCACAGAGCATAACTTTGATTTAAACCAAGTTTTACTTCAATATGTTGTTTTGTGCATTTTACCTATGGTTTAGTTGATGCATTTCACTAGCCATACATATCGTTTTTGGTTACACATTACATGATTTACATTTGACACATAAACATTATTGACATTGGTTACACATTACATGATTTACATTTGACACATAAACATTATTGACATTGGTTACACATTACATGATTTACATCTTGACATAAACATTTTGACATATTATTCAATACGTTTGGCAATTGGTTTAAACATAGACATCTTACATTGGTGGTTTGTTTGGGTAAGTGATTTGAGTAACGAGGCGTGTGTAATATGATACAAGCATGGTGGATACGCCGCTGGTACTTCCTATATATAAGTGATTGTATGGTATTACATATCGTAGCGTTATTTGAATCATTTCAATTTGGACATATAACATTTTATACAAATAACATACTTTTCACAATACATTGTTTTTACAAACAACTTATCTTATACAAACTCGTTTTTACATGGTTATTCATTTAACCTTACATTTATTTATACATATCATCTGATCTTATCGTTTTCAATTGATTTACAAAACAAAGCAAATTACAAGGTTCATGACTAAACATTTTCTTAAACATAAGTCATGAATTCTATTTTCACAAAACCTATGTATCTCACAGGCATTTTTATGCTGACGTACCTATTTTCACATGTGTTTCAGGAGATGATGCATAGGATTGATCAAGATGCACTTAGGCGGACTTGGGCTTTAGTGACAATAAAAGATGCTAGACTAGTTAATTATGTTGTATTTCTTTGATTGTCAAGACATTGTAGAAATTTTAATCAATAAAACAATATTTAAATTTCCATGTGTTATGAAACAATGATTCTGTTACAACACTCCCCGACGTTTCTGCCACGTTTTGTTGTCCTACGTGGTCGGGGTGTGACACCTTCTAACACCCTTGAGTATGTATGGAATTAGATGAAGATGATTGGATGATGGTGATGATGGTGTTGTTGCTCTCGGCCATGAACAAGCAAGAGAGAAGAGAAAGAAGTGTGTGTGTTGGTGTGTGAAAGAATGAGAGTTAGTTGCTTATGGTTATACTTATAACCCATTCCATGAGTCTTACCATTGGTTTATATGTCCATTAAATAGAAACACGATCAAATATTAAATTAAAAGAAAATCTCATGGTGGGGGCCGTGTTGGCCGTTCCATAGGTGGGGGGGGGGTATAGGTGTAGGTTTTAACCAATTAGTTAGTTATTAGTTAGAAATCAAGTATATAGTTATGGATTTAGTTATTAGATATTTATATAGTGTGTTTTGATGTTCGGGGACCATAACTAGCTTGACAATGTTAAAACAGTGCTTCTAGTGAAAATTTGGTGTTTCGTGTAGTGTCCGGTTGGTTACTAGTTCGTTAAGGTGCTAAACTATGCAGTTTATTGTGCTTTATGTACCCTTTTGTGACAGTTTCAATTCCCGACACTTAGGAAAGCATTCAGGACCATTTAACCACATTTCTGCATGATATTAGATTGTTTAAATGCTGAATTTGCTAATTTTCTGCAGAATTCTGCAGTTTATGTGAGTTTTAGGCACTTTCCGGCACTTAAACTATCTCTAGGAAGGTAGTTTTGTGATCCTTACTTCCCTACACACTATACTAGTGTCATACTTAGTTTCTGGCTCTTCTGTATCTCAACACATTGTCTGTCTATGTGCTAAACTCCGTCAGCATTTTTCTGTTTTGTCTGATAACTGTGCTAACTGTGTTTCATGCATCATTTGAGTCAATAAATTTCTCATGCAATATTGATATGACATTAAGCAATATGTGATGCACACGTATGTATAAAGCAGTAATCAGAAGCAATTCAAATCATTAATTGAAATGCAGCACAGTCATTAAGCACTAATCATGGTTAAATAGTTGTACGGATACCTGAAATTTTGATAGTTGTCACACGGATGGGTGTTGTGAGTTGGTTTTCGACTTTTTTTTGTGCGTTGAGCGTTGCGATGCGTTTCGAGTAAGCAATGCGATAGTATTACCCATCAATTACACAATTAACCCAACTACTAAATATCATAAACATAATCCTTAAATCTTGAGTTTGCGATGAGATTGCGTGGTGATAGAGTTGTGATTGCGTTTGCGATTAATCACCTCACATAAACATAACATGCACAAGTAACACATAATAGCACACACACGTAAAACAATATCCATAACCTGTAATTCGAGTTGCAATGCGATAGAATGCGATTCCGATAAGTCGATTAATGATTAAACTGCGATTAAATAGCGATTTATAGCATATACTCCACATAATACAACTAAAGTAACTTAAATTAGAGTGTCGATTATCAGTCAAAGAGTATAATCAATGATTAATCAAGGAATGACAGATTCCAATTAGCAATCTTTTCTTCCTTTGACTTGACTTTGACTTGTACTTTGACTTTGACTTCGAGAGTCGGGTTGTTACAGCCTCCCCTACTTTAGGAAATTTCGTCCTGAAATTTAAGGCGCATGCGTAACAAATAGTTGTGGGTACTTAGCCTTCATGTCACTTTCGAGTTCCCAGGTGAACTCGGCGCCGCGTTTGCCTTCCCAGCGAACCTTCACGATGGGAATGCGTGAGCGTCGGAGTACCTTGGTTTCTCGACCCATGATCTCGACAGGCTTTTCCACGAAGTGTAATGTTTCGTCCACTTGTAGATCCTCAAGAGGGACATGTAAATCCTAGTCGGCTAGACACTTTTTGAGGTTCGAAACATGGAAAGTCGGGTGGACGTTACTAAGTTCCTCCGGTAGTTCGAGTCTCTAGGCCACCTTGCCAATTCTTTCCCGAATTTTAAAGGGTCCAACATATCGAGGCACGAGCTTTCCTTTCTTGACGAATCTGATCACCCCCTTCCAAGGTGCAACCTTTAGGAGTACGTGATCGCCAACGTCAAATTCAAGGGGCTTGCGGCGTCTATCGACGTAACTCTTTTGTCGACTCCGAGCTTTCAACAAATTGTCTCGAATTTGGAGGATTTTGTCTGTCGTTTCTTGCAACAGCTCAGGACCGGTAATTTGCGCATCCCCGATCTCGTGCCACACAATAAGCGATCGACATTTTCTTCCGTATAATGCCTCAAATGGTGCCATTTGGATGCTAGAGTGATAACTGTTATTGTACGAGAATTCGACTAAAGGTAAATGCGAGTCCTAATTACCACCGAAATCTATTAAACACGAGCAAAGTATTTCTTCGAGGGTACGAATCGTGCGTTCAGTCTGACCGTCGGTCTGGGGGTGGAAAGCAGAACTAAGATTAAGAGTAGTACCGAGAGCAGATTGAAACGTTTCCCAAAGACGCGAGGTAAATCGACCATCGCGGTCAGAGATGATGTCACGAGGTGTCCCGTGTCGACAAATAACTTCGTCGGTATAGATTCATGCTAATCGTTCTGCCTTATAGTCTTCTCGTATCGGTAGGAAGTGAGCGGATTTGGTGAGACGGTCAACGATAACCCAAATGCTATCGTGACCTGATGGCGTGCTGGGTAGTTTCGTTATAAAATCCATAGCTATACTCTCCCATTTTCACATCGGGATCTCGGGTTGCACGAGTAAGTCAGAGGGGTGTTGATGCTTAGCCTTGACTTTCGAACAAGTCAGGCATTTCAAAACGTAGATAGTGATATCCCTATTCATGCTCGGCCACCAGTACCTGTAGTGAAGGTCCTGGTACATCTTATCGGCACCGGGATGAATGGAGTATCGAGACTGGTGGCTTCGTCTAGTAGAATTTGTCGTAAGTTGGTGCGTTTGGGAATCCAAATTCGGTCTAGATAATGGTATATACCATTCGATTTATTCACCAGCTATTCGTCGTTATTGATAATCCTTTCTTTCTTCAAAGTGCGTTCGGTAAAGCAAGCATGTTGGGCGTCACGGATGAGAGCTTCGAGATTGTGCTGGGCTTGAGTGTTAAGAATGCTATGCAAATAGCTTCGTCGACTGAGAGCGTCTGCAACGATGTTTGCTTTGCTTGGATGGTAACGAATCTCACAGTCGTAATCGTTGAGGAGTTCAAACCATCGGCGTTGGCGCATATTCAACTCTTTCTGATTAAAGATGTGTTGTAGGCTCTTGTGGTCGGTGAAGACCCTAAACTTGGTACCGTAAAGGTAGTGCCGCCAAATCTTTAACGCAAAAACAACTGCACCAAGATCGAGATCGTGGGTTGTATAGTTCTTCTCATGGATCTTGAGCTGACGAGAGGCGTACGCGATAACCTTGTCTCGTTGCATGAGAACACAATCGAGGCCGAGGTTAGAGGCATCGCAGTAGACTACGAAATCGTCGTTTTCGTCGGGTAGCGAGAGCACGAGAGTGTTACAAAGCATAGCTTTGAGAATTTGAAAGGCCTCCTCTTGTTCGGTTCCCCAAACAAAAGGTTTGTCCTTGTGCTTAAGCGAGGTAAGAGGAACAACGATTTTTGAGAAATCAGTGATGAATCAGTGATAGTAACCCGCCAATCCGAGAAAAGAACGAACTTTGGATGGTTTCTTTGGTGTAACCCAGCTCTTGACACCTTCGATCTTCACAGGATCGACATGAATTCCTTGACTATTGGCGATGTCACCGAGGAATTGAACCTCCTCAAGCCAGAATTCACACTTGGAGAACTTGGCATAGAGGCGGTTTCCCTAGAGTAGTTCAAGAACCAAACGGAGATGTTGCATGTGTTCGGTTTTTGACTTAGAATAGATCAGGATATCATCGATGAACATGATGACGAAGCGGTCGAGAAAGAGTTTACACACGCGATTCATTAGATCCATGAAAACTGCGGGGGCGTTAGTTAAACCAAAGGGCATAACAACAAACTCGTAGTGACCGTATCGGGTTCGAAAAGCAGTTTTGGGTATATCTTCCTCCTGGATACGTAACGTATGATGCCAATTAAGTCCAAATAAAGTAATCAACGCAATTGCCAAAGAGTCCCCGGCAACGGCGCCAAAAACTTGATGTGCTAAAAGTGGTCTAATTAAACTAACTAATTTTTACCCTAAACTAGACACTCTAAGTTTTAAATTTATAAAATAAGACTCTCTAAAACCTAGACCACACAACCGGAAAATGTACCGGTCAATGTAGTATAGCCTAAGTAAGTCCGAGTATAGAACCCACGAGACTCTAATGATTACGCTAATGACTCTATTTAGACTTAGACTGACACGGACTCTAACTGTTTATTTGATTGGGGGGTTTCTAAAAATCCTAAAAAATGCAATTAAATTAAACTAATTAACTAGACTAACTAGACGCGACTTTGGATGAAGACTTAACTCAGTGATGATGAAGGCTACCTAGGCTAGACTCATGTTCAACTAGGAATGGATTTCTATTCGAAACAAACGTGGTATGGAACCGGGATCTTTTAATACTAAACCCTAAGAAATCCCTACTAAGACCTCCCGACCCTTCTCAGGAAGAAACTTGTGAGACTCTACAAGGCTGTTACGACTACCGGTTGTTAGATTTCCTTACAGTCTTCTAACTTCTTGAAAAGTGCCCTAATATGAAAATCTACCATACAGCGCGAAAGTCTAAGGCAACTATGGATTTTAACTTGGTTTAATAGACACGAGTATGATTAAGGAACTAAGACCGATTTCTTACAAAACCTAATCCTAGCTATATACCAAACCGAGACCTATTAATAACCTCGAGCCTTACAGCGACAAGATTAGTGGAATATCAAGTTTTAATAATCTCTTAATTACCCTTTCTAAGGTTATCGGCCGATTTACCCAAAAATTACCCAAACCCGTGAGATTAGATAATTAACACGAACCTATTCTATGAAAGACATTCATCAAGATTCATGTGAAACGAGTAAATAATCGATAATCAAATCAAGATACACATATACACCAAATTAAAGATTCCAAAGTTCTTTACTTTTCAAGAAAACCCATAACCAACATTAATAACGAATAAAAATCCACACTTTATTAAATAATCATCTTAGCCTAGGTAGTTTAAGGAAATTTAGCCAAGAATCATGGTCTTAAAAACAAAAAAACAAAATCTCATAACTGAGTTCATTGAATTAAAGAACAAAGAACTAAGAAAACAAAAGAAACTGAGAAGATAGAACCCATAAACTTCAAACCCGCTCGCTTCCAATGATTCCTAGCCGTGAATTCTTGCCAAACAATCTTTTTAATTCATCCCAAAAATTGTCTTCGTACGTCTGATTTGGTCTTCGTGCATCTGATCTAGTTCCAGTCGTCTATGGAAAAAATAATCTCCCTTCTACGACTTGGGTTGAGGTGTATATATATCTACCATTAGGGTTTTTGATCATTGTTTTAAATAATTGTTCCCAAAACCCAAAAACACCCCATTCACGTAACCGCCAATCATGTGGCCTTTCATGGCTTGTAGTGGACCTCCAAGCCCACTAAATTTCCTCTTGAATTGCACGTCCACGGTTATCAACTTTTAGTCCAAGGAATTGATTCCTTCTTTTTTTTTCACATCCACACACACACACACACACATATATATATATATATATATATATATATATGTATGTATGTATGCTCCAATAATATATTAAATCCATGTATGCTGTTGTAGTTTGGTGGCCCAAGGGTGATAATAATAATATTATGTTTTTTTCTTTTCGTTGATCGAACTCCAAAACAATCAATGCAAAGCAACTTTTTTTTTCTCAATTCATAATTTATTGCACCGCCCTTTTCTCTGTGTATATATATTTCTTGTGTTGCACCCTAAGAGTAGAATGGGCTTGACCCAATTACGGAAAATAACGGCAATTTTATTTCGGTCCCTGGCATTCTACTCTACGCAACTGGCTGGTCATTTAGTTATTACTTTTTTTCGCTCCATTTTCACCAGGACCTGGCACAACACAAAATAATATAATATAATACTAAAACTAAATAAAAACAAATAAAACTTATACAAAAATTATACAATTTACACGGGACAAATATGTGTATTTTACCCCAAATCAAATATCCCCACACTTAACCTTTTTTCGTCCCCGAAAAAGAATCTATGCATACGAAATCAGAGATGGATAAATACTCGGGTCAAAAACTTATTTATACTTGTTAAAATCAAAACTTGTGTTAACCGCGACTGCAAATATGTTAAATATGTTTGTCCCTTTAAACCCAAACTCAGTTCTAAACCCCATATCATGCAAATTTAGTTCAAGTGCGGTCAATCTACCTAGGGTCTCACGCTAGAAGCCACAGTCCACCTAATCCCGCCTCAAGCTTATAGAACAAAAGGATCGATCACTGGACCAATTCCTAACCGTTTTATACCAAAATCAAGAGAATTTAAAACCAAACTTTTTCTCATATTTTTTTCATTATTTTTTTTCTTTTCCTTTGAACATAGACATTGCTTTACCTAACCCAGATGCATTCCCAATCAGAGTCACCATCCCCGAGAGAGATTACAATAGGCGTCGGTAATTTTTTATTGCAATTTCGATTTCACACATCCTAGAGGCATTCCGGGTCAAAGTCACTATCCCCAACTAAGATTACATGGGCCTGCGCTACTTTTCTTAGTTTCTAGCTCATTTATTCTATTTTTTTTTCTTTTCTTTTTCATGATAAAAAATTCTAACAATTTTGACTTATAACGGCATTCTTTATACTCTTATTGGCGGTTTCAATTTCCCATTTTTCCCAGATGAGTACCCACTAGTAGACCGACAATTAAGGTAATATTAAATCAAAGGGACCTAAAACCAAACCGGGCCTATTCACATATCCCAAACTAGACACAAGCTCGACTTAATTAATCTCATATTATCATTATTTGAACCCGAACAAAAACCCATCTTTTCTATCATTTTCCGCTTTTTAGTTTGCAAACTTCTTTATTCTAAAGACATTTTCTAATTTTTCAATTTTTTTTGAGTTTTTTAATTATTTTGTATTTTTTTCATGTTTATGATTCAAGACTCTACTAGCTAGACACTAAACGATAGTTTCCCATCCCCACACTTAAACTCTACATTGCCTTCAATGTAGGATGGAAACCGGCTCAAAAACTAAAATAAATCAGAAATAAAAGACTAAGGGCATAAATGGAAAGGACTTAGCTGGTTAATAACGCGTAAGCTCCGAAACTCTCCTCCAATCCAGCTCGATCATATAGCATTTCGGTCGCGATCGGCTTTGACACTAACTGGTACACTTGGTAAATGCCTGATATTTATTAAGCAGCTCCAAAATCACCCGAATGGAGATTGAGTACGGGTGGTACATATTCAAACTTGCATAAACAAAAACAAGCAAAAACCAAAGCAGTACCGACTCGAAAATAAAACCCGACTCAAACACTACTAAATTAGACTCATGGTACAAAATAAACGACTCAATATACAAACTCTACAAACTACTGAAAATCCACCGAATAAATAAATTTAACAAACTCTACAAAACCTCCCCACACTTAAATTTAATCAGGAGTTTTTTCTTTGATATGGACCATATCTAACCCGTTTAATTCCACCCGATCCTCAAAAATAATTAAAAATTTATTGGTAGAATAACAAAATATTTTAAAATTTTCAAACGGGTCAGACCACCAGAATTTAAACTTACCTGGAAGAAACCGAATGTGTGGCATGTAGAGAGAAGAATGATCGTGCGTGAACGGCTCCTTCATCTCCATCTTATATAAACCTTCGCTCCTTTTCCAGTTCCAATCCTGTATTTTCTCATTCCTCGCCTTCTCCCTTGACTTTTCTGGTTTTTTCAGTTTCACCTATCACCAATACCACGGGACAACTGTGGTGCTCTTCCTCTTCCATCACTCTCACAGGATGATCCCCACACTTAGTTTCTTCGTCTGGGGTAGGTTTGATTACCTCTGTCAGTTCACCTTCAAGTGGGGCATCAAAGTATGCTATGTCCCCATCAGGGTCCAACACTCCTACCTCTTTATAGACCGGTAAACCCTCTAATTCTAACTCTAAAGACTCATCCTCCCCAGACGACTTAATTTCTACCTCTTCAATTTCTTCCTCTGCTTCAACCTTCTCTCTACCTACCTCTCCTAAACTCTTTCCACTACGGGTGGTGATTGCTTTTGCAGAATGGTTAGTCGGGTTAGTGTGAGTGTTACTCGAAAACTGACTAGGAGGGTATTCTTGTAATTGCTTAGCTATACCACCTACTGTTCTCTGGAGATCTAAGAGCGCAGATTGTTGATTTTTAATATGAAGCTCTTGGTTTTTAATTATCTGCTCTTGATTTTTAGCGAAGTTACCAAATTCGGTTAAAGTTTTCTGAGTAACCTGATCTCTCACCATCAACTGAGTAAACATCTCCTCAATCCTACTCAGACTACCCTCTGAACCTTTATCACTAATCTGACCCTGGTTATGTTGTGGCTGCTGATACGAATCATCGTAATATGGCCGATCATCATAAAAATGCAAAGAATACCCCTATGAAAAATATGGTTGCGGCTGCACAAAAGGGTTAGCATAACATTGGGCAGAGGACCCCACATATTGTGGGCAATTAACAGTAAAATGAGGTCCTCCACAAATTTCACATATATTTACAAGACTCAAGAAAAATAAAAGACACGGACAATTAGACTCCTACGACTCAATATACAAAAGCAAGTAGCACGTATGATGTCAATTAAGTCCAAATAAAGTAATCAACGCAATTGCCAAAGAGTCCCCGGCAACGGCACCAAAAACTTGATGTGCTAAAAGTGGTCTAATTAAACTAACTAAATTTTACCCTAAACTAGACACTCTAAGTTTTAAATTTATAAACTAAGACTCTCTAAAACCTAGACCACACAACCGGCAAGTGTACTGGTCAATGTAGTATAGCCTAAGTAAGTCCAAGTATCGAACCCACGAGACTCTAATGATTACGCTAATGACTCTATTTAGACTTAGACTGACACGGACTCTAACTGTTTATATGATTGGGGGGTTTCTAAAAATCCTAAAAAATGCAATTAAATTAAACTAATTAACTAGACTAACTAGACGCGACTTTGGACGAAGACTTAACTCAGTTATGATGAAGGCTACCTAGGCTAGACTCATGTTCAACAAGGAATGGATTTCTATTCGTAACTAACGTGGTATGGAACCGGGATCTTTTAATACTAAACCCTAAGAAATCCCTACTAAGACCTCCCGACCCTTCTCAGGAAGAAATTTGTGAGACTCTACAAGGCTGTTACGACTACCGGTTGTTAGATTTCTTTACAGTCTTCTAACTTCTTGAAAAGTGTCCTAATATGACAATCTACCTTACAGCGCGAAAGTCTAAGGCAACTATGGATTTTAACTTGGTTTAATAGACACGAGTATGATTAGGGAACTAAGACCGATTTCTTACAAAACCTAATCCTAGCTATATACCAAACCGAGACCTATTAATAACCTCAAGCCTTACAGCGCCAAGATTAGTAGAATATCAAGTTTTAATAATCTCTTAATTACCCTTTCTAAGGTTATCGACCGATTTACCCAAAAATTACCCAAACCCGTGAGATTAGATAATTAACACGAACCTATTCTATGAAAGACATTCATCAAGATTCATGTGAAACGAGTAAATAATCGATAATCAAATCAAGATACGCATATACACCAAATTAAAGATTACAAAGTTCTTTACTTTTCAAGAAAACCCATAACCAACATTAATAACGAATAAAAATCCACACTTTATTAAATAATCATCTTAGCCTAGGTAGTTTAAGGAAATTTAGCCAAGAATCATGGTCTTAAAAACAAATAAACAAAATCTCATAACTGAGTTCATTGAATTAAAGAACAAAGAACTAAGAAAACAAAAGAAACTGAGAAGATAGAACCCGAAAACTTTAAACCCGCTCGCTTCCAATGATTCCTAGCCGTGAATTCTTGCCAAATAATCTTCTTAATTCGTCCCAAAAATTGTCTTCGTACGTCTGATGTGGTCTTCGTGCGTCTGATCTAGTTCTAGCCGTCTATGGAAAAAATAAACTCCCTTCTGCGACTTGGGTTGAGGTGTATATATATCTACCATTAGGGTTTTTGATCATTGTTTTAAATAATTGTTCCCAAAACCCCAAAAACACCCCATTCACGTAACCGCCAATCATGTGGCCTTTCATGGCTTGTAGTGGACCTCCAAGCCCACTAATTTTCCTCTTGAAGTGCACGTCCACTGTTATCAACTTTTAGTCCAAGAAATTGATTCCTTCTTTTTTTTCACATCCACACATATATATATATATATATATGTATGCTCCAATAATATATTAAATCCATGTATGCTGTTGTAGTTTGGCGGCCCAAGGGTGACAATAATAATATTATGTTTTTTTTCTTTTCGTTGATCGAACTCCAAGACAATCAATGCAAAGCAATTTTTTTTCTCAATTCATAATTTATTGCACTGCCCTTTTCTCTGTGTATATATATTTCTTGTGTTGCACCCTAAGAGTAGAATGGGCTTGGCCCAATCACGGAAAATAGCGGCAATTTTATTTCGGTCCCTGGCATTCTACTCTGCCCAACTGGCTGGTCATTTAGTTATTACTCTTTTTTGCTCCATTTGCACCAGGACCTGGCACAACACAAAATAATTTAATATAATACTAAAACTAAATAAAAACAAATAAAACTTAAACAAAAATTATACAATTTACACGGGACAAATATGTGTATTTTACCCCACATCAGCGCATTTCAGAAGGAGCGAGACGATAAGGCGCTCTAGCAACAGGATTTGCTCCAGGAATGAGGTCGATTCGAAAGTCGATATCACGAGTGGGCGGTAAACCAGGTAAGTCATCGGGAAATACGTTAGGAAAATCATGAACCACATGCACCTTGTCTAATGCCTTAACTTCCTTTTCCTCCGCTACTACGATGTGCGCCAAGTAAGCTTGGTATTCCTTGCGGAGATACTTGCTAGCTTGGACACACGACATGAGTTGTAAATTCTTCGAAGCAACTTCGCCATAAACACATAATTGATCACCATTAGCGAGAGAAAAGCGAATCATTTTATCGAAGCAAACAATTTCAGCATGATTCTCTCGAAGGAAATCCATACCTACTATGACGTCAAAACTACCGAGTTGCATCGGGATAAGATTGATCGGAAAAACTTGACCGTTAAGATCAAGAGTACAACACGTAGAATGGTACTAACAGTGACGGTTCTTCCAGTGGCAACTTCTACGTCGAATGTTGATGGGAGATTAACGCGTTTACGATTTAGGAGCCTTTTGAATTCGAACGATACAAAACAGTTATCGGCTCCAGCATCAAACAAACACGAAGCATATATACCATTTACGAGAAACGTACCATTAAACACGTTGTTGTCTGCCTGAGCCTGACGGGCGTTGATGTTGAAGACTCGCCCGCAAGCTGCTTACTGAGCTGGCTGCTACTGCTGCTGCTGTTGGTGTTGTTGCGGTGTTGGCTGCTGCTGTTGTTGCTCTTGCTTCACCACTCTGTTTGGGCAGACATTTGCGAAGTGGTTGGGAACACCACACGCAAAGCAGGCTCTTGCATGAGCAGCAGGAACAAGAGCTGGTTGTTGACCCTGAGGAGCTGGTAGAGCAGGGGCTTGAACTTGAGTTGGGGCTTGGCGAGGACCAGTACGGCAATTAGCGGTAAAGTGTCCGTACAGGTTGCAGTGAACACAAAACCGGCGCCGCTACTTGGCGGTTCTGAGGTTGCGGTTGAGTGGGTACGGGTTGGAGTGGAGCGGCGGTTACTACACAGTTCTTATTGCTGGAGTTGCTGTTCTTACGCTTTCGGCGAGAAGACTTGGAGGCTTGCGGTGCGGCGGGTTCAGCGGTGGGAGCAGCGGTGACTTGGTGAAGACTTTTGGTGGTTTTATCAAAGTAACCAACCCTAATTCGCTTGTCATTGATCTCGGCAGCGAGTAGGTAAGTCTCTTCGATAGTCGTCATCTTGGCGACTTGCACAAAGTCAGCAACACAATCCGGTAAAGCACGGATGTATTTCTTGATGGTAATCTCGGGGACTGGTAACTTGGCCCGGATAAATGATACTCAGCTGCTTAAAGTGGGTAGTTAAACCAGCGTTGTCGCCACCCTCCTGCTTGATGTGCCAGAACTCGTCCTCCATCTTCTGAAGCTCGTGGGGAGGGCAGAACTCTTTTGTCTTGATGTCCTTCAACTCATCCCACATAAGCCCATAGGCTGCATCATTCCTGTAACAACTGCGCTTGTAATCACTATGAACAGTTCAGTTATCAATAAAACAATGTTATTTGATCACAATGTTTGTTTTGTTATGTTTTACATTTTTCATGTTTTGACTTTTATCCAATTTCAAACTCTACATCGCTTTCTGGAGAATTATACGCAAACTAGTGCGTAAACGTACTCAGTTTAATGCGAGAAATACTCCGGAACATCAACATATACTCAACATACCTTAAATAACCTTTACATAACTTAGAAATAAGTTTTGAAGGCTTTGGTATGGCAAAAACAAGTTAATTCGCTTACAGGGACTAAATATGACAAACTGCGAAAGTATGTCAATTTGAACTGTAACGAACATTCCGGAACATAACCATAAGTTAAACACACCTTAAATATCCTTGACATAGCTTAGAAATAGGCTTTGAGGGGTTCGGTGTGCTAAAATAAACTTTTGGGACATTCAGGGACTAAAAGTGTCAAAAAGTGCACAAGTTTGCATTTTCGCGCATAACTTACGTTCTGAATACATCTGGACATCCAAAAATTTATGTAAGCATGACTACATTATATTTTAGTGTTCGCCTTAAGAAAAATCCATTCGTCGCGTCATTTGGATCGTTTTTCGCGCTTATGCGCATACCGTCGTAATTAAGCGAACATCGCGATCGTACGACCAAACGAACCGACATCCGAGATATTTTTGAGCATGTTTCATGTTTCCTATACTTTAACATCCTTGTGAAGCTTAAAAATGGGCTTGACGGGTGTTAGAAGTGCCAAAACACTACGATACGCACACAGGAACCAAAACTGCAAAACTGCTAAAATAATAAAAAAAAATATAGAAAAAAAAATATATAAAAAAATGCATAAACTCATTTATTCAGCCCTTAACACCTCCCAAAGGCCAAATGACACTTGTTAAACTCCTATGGTATCCATTTTTTAGCCACCACAACTTTGTGACAAGTGTACGGCTCGGATCGTGGCACGATATTCAAGAAACGATCCTAACGGCTCTACTTTTCCTATAAATACCCATCACATTTTCACCTCATTCCTCACAAATTTGATTAAAAGTGCTCTAAGTTGAAGCAAATCACTTCATACCTGAGCTACTCGATCAAGATTTACTAGCGGGGACCCTTTGTAAGTGTTCCTTCGTTCTTTTATCGCTTTTATAGCCCGAAAGTCGAACTATGTTTGACTTTCTGCATTGACCAGTTTATGGTCGATGCGAAGTTCGTTTGAACTTCATAACGTGAGCGTGATCACGATGGTTATAGTCCCTAGTGACTATACCTACTGATTACCACGTTATCTAGGCTCAGTGACGAGCCGTAGTTTCGGGCAGAATACGTATTCTTGCGTATTTTGTAACCAAACTACTCGTGAGCATCAAAACCGTTTGTTTTGATGCCAAACCTGTTTTCTAAACTTAGTTAAGCATGTTCTAACATGCTTAGCTCGTCACTTTTAGTATAGTGCTTAGATAGGGTCGTAAGGTAAGCGATCTAAACGATCGCTTATACTTTCGAACCCGACCCATTTGGTCGATCATTAGGATCCGACCAAACACATTAGGTGACCATAGTTGTAACCTTCCGAGGTTATACCTTGTGGTCACAAATGTTAGGCGTTCCAAACGCGTTTTACGCGAACGACGCGTTAAGGTAGCATAAGCTACCAAAACGGGTCGTAATGGGTCACAAGCACTTAGGTTAAGTTTCGTCTTAGTATGTAGGGTTTGTTAAACCATATCACACGAGTTCCTATACTCGTTTGGTTTACGAAACCTCATTCTATCCGATCTTCCGATTTAGGTCCGGTTTATTAACATAGTTACCTATATTAGGTGCCGTTTGATTCCGAGATCTATAGCATTACTTGGTGGTTATCTTTTGACAACTGAGCAATCTCAAGTGAGTACATAGACCCCTCTTTTACTGTTTTCCAAACTGTTTTGGGGTGGAACACATGTGCCTACTTGTTACTTTCATGCTTTCCTGTTTTCACATCATATACTGCTATGTTCGTTAGTAC
This sequence comes from Helianthus tuberosus, assembly GCA_030545235.1. Classification (NCBI taxonomy): domain Eukaryota; kingdom Viridiplantae; phylum Streptophyta; class Magnoliopsida; order Asterales; family Asteraceae; genus Helianthus; species Helianthus tuberosus. The sequence continues at coordinate 104,728,692 of CM060351.1, forward strand.
ATTATAGTACATGATTTCATTACATTTCATGCTATGTATGCCCATTGTGTGCATTACTTAGTACATTGTTTTACATGACATTTCCTGCTAGGTGTGCCCATTGTGTGCATTACTTAGTACATTGTTTTACATGACATTTCCTGCTAGGTGTGCCCATTGTGTGCATTACTTAGTACATCGTTTTACATGACATTTCATGCTAGGTGTGCCCATTGTGTGCATTACTTAGTACATCGTTTTACATGACATTTCACGCTATGTATGTTCATTTGATTACATACTTAGTGCATTGTTTTCACATGCTCACATTTTGTTATGACATTTGGTTTGTTTACATGGGACAATATATCCATTAACATTAGCTACGCCGTTCGTTAGTAGGTAGTGGTACCATAGGAATTGACAACTCCCGTTCCGGACATCCCAGGGTAAGGGGACAGAAAGGAATGACCGAATTCGTTGACATTAAGACAGATAGACCTTTAATTTGTTTAAAGGGTTTTATCACCACAGTCGCCAGGCTTGGATGTATGCATTTACACAATACCGCATAAATGTTCATATTAAATAGTTGCATGCATTTACACAAAACATAGCTTTGATTTAAACCAAGTTTTACCTCAATACTTTGTTTTTGTGCATATGGTTTAGTTGAGACATTTCACTTGCCATACATGACATTTTGACATAGACATTTGATATGGATATTTTGACATAGACATTTGACATGGATATTTTGACATAGACATTTGACATGGATATTTGACATAGACATTTGACATGGATATTTGACATAGACATATGACATGATTTACATCTTGACATAAACACTTTGACATATTATTCAATACACTTTGACAATTGGTTTAAACATAGACTTCTTACATTGGTTGGTTTGGTTTGGTTTGATTAAGTGATTAAGTAACGATGCGTGTGTAATATGATACAAGCATGGTGGATACGCCGCTGGTACTTCCTATATATAAGTGTTTGTATGGTATTACATGGCGTAACGTTATTTGAATCATTTCAGTTTGAGACATAGAACATTTTATACAAATAACATACTTTTCACAAGACATTGATTTACAAACAACTTATCTTATACAAACACATTTTTACATGGTTATCTATTTAACCTGACAATTACTTATACATATCATCTGATCTTATTGTTTTCAAATGATTTACAAGACAAAGCAAATAACAAGGTTCATGACTAAACATTTTCTCAAACATAAGTCATGAATCTTATTTTCACAAAACCTATGTATCTCACAGGCATTTTTATGCTGACGTACCTATTTTCACATGTGTTTTCAGGTGCTTTTCCATAGGATGTTGATCACGACACTAGGGCGGACCTGTGCCTTAGAGACTTTAAAAGATGATAGACTATGTTTAATTATGTTCTGAACTCTTTATTTACCTGTTTGAAACAATGAAACACCCTTGTATAATAAATAAATAAAACTTTGTATGCCATGGTTATGAGACAATTAATTCTGTCGCGACACGCCCCGATGTTTCCGCCGCGATTTGTTGTTTTACGCGGTCGGGGTGTGACAGAAGAGTTGGTATCAGAGCCAATGGTTATAGGGAATTAGGTTATTAGTAATGCTTTGACCTAGACTATAACTTTTCTAGGAACCTAACACAAGTTATCTTGTGTTTAGATCTTAAAACATGCACATCACCTATCCTTAGGTGATTAACAAAACAAGGAACCAAAATTTTTCCGAAACGATTTTTGAAAAACAATCATCTGTTTTTGAATAAATTTTTACAAGGTTTTGAACCCTCAATTGTAAGGTTTTGAACCCTCTGTTTTATGGTTTTGAACCCTTTTCAGTATTGGTTTTTGGCCTTGTGCCTTCTAATTTTCAAAATCCCGTCAAACGTTTTGGGTTTTAAATAATGTGAACATGTGCAAACTGGAAGGGTGAATGCCTGTATTCTGGGTTTTCTGTCTAGGCAAGCACTTCGTATACATCTCAACCAGACGCGAGACCAGTTGTGCTTACCTGGGAATTCTTGGAGTGAGTGTTCACTTATAGGCGAGCATGTCTTCATTATACATTATTTTTGACCCATTTACTTTGATTAGTCACTGTGAGTCGTTTGTTTGCTTTGTGATACGGACGAATGACCACCATCTATGCTGTTTGCAATTCTTGTTTTTATCATCTCATTCTTTTCATCCAATCATCTCACTCGTTTCTTTTCATGTTTTCCTCTTTTAGAATGCCTCCTCGACGCGAGAATCAGATAGCAACTGCCGAGCTGGCAGAAATTATTGCGCAGCAGATGGCTGCTCAGTTTCCAAATCTCTTTGCTCAATGGAACCAGGCCAACAACAACAACAATGTTCCATGCAAATACAAGGATTTTAACCAGGCTAAACCACTCAAGTTTAGTGGTTCTGAGGGAGCGACTGGGCTTCTTCAGTGGTTCGAAAGCATAGAGAATACTTTTCGCCATGTGCAGTGTCCGGATAATCGCAAGGTCGAGTTCTCCTCGAGCGTATTTCAGAAGAGGGCTTTGACATGGTGGAACGGGGTTATGAGAGACCGGGGTGCAGAAGTTGCTCTCGCACAGACATGGGCTGAACTTAGAGCCCTTATGATGAGGGAATTCTGTCCTCGTCATGAGCAGCGAGCTTTGGAGAAAGAGTTTGATGTATTGAAGCAAGATAGTGGTGAGCACAGGGCTTATACTGATCGGTTTGAAGAGTTGAGTCTGCTTTGCCCAACAATGGTCACCCCACTCGACAAGGCTATTGAGAGATACATCGATGGCCTACCTGACTCGGTACAAGACATTCTTACTGGTAGTAACCCTGCCACACTTCGTCAGGCGATCGAGTTATCTGCGACATTGACTGAGTCGCAGATCAGGAAGAACAAGTTACACCGGAAGGGTGACAAGGGCAAGAAGCAGTCGGCTGACAAGGAAGATAGCAAGAAAGGTCAAAACTTGAATGGAAAGAACTCTGGTTCTTCGAAGAGGTCAAAGAAGCGTAAGGCTTCTCAAAATTTTGCTATCACTGCCCAAGCTAACCAGGTAGCTCTCAACCAACCTGCACAGCCTCCAGCGAAGAGACCCTATTCAGGGAATGCACCTTTGTGCAATAGATGCAACAGTCACCACCAGCCGCAACTTCCATGCCGTTTCTGTACTAACTGTGGGAAATCAGGCCATCTCGCCAATGTTTGTCGATCTGCTCAGAATCCCGCGATTCAGAACCCGGCTCAACAAGCTGCTCCGCAACAGGGTCAAGCTACTCGACCACAATACCCACCAGGTGCTTGTTACAATTGTGGGGATCTGACCCACTATAGGAATCGGTGCCCAAGGCTAGCCAACCAGAACCAGAACCAGAATCCAGCTCCGGCTCGAGGCCGAGTTTTTAACATGAATGCCCAAGAGGCACAGGCTGACGATAATGTGGTGAACGGTACGTTCTTTATTAATAATCAGCCTGCATCTGTTCTTTTCGATTCCGGTGCCGATAAAAGTTTCGTGTCTTTGTCCTTTGAGCAAATGCTTCGCGTGTCTAGAACGAAACTAGGCAAATCTTTGACAGTAGAGGTTGCTAGTGGTGAACCCATTATTCTTGATTCTGTTCTTCACAACTGCCAGTTGAATCTTAACGACCATCTTTTTCCTATTGACCTCGCGCCTATGCAACTTGGAAGCTTCGACGTTATTGTGGGAATGGATTGGTTATCCAAGCATCACGCAGAGATAGTTTGTTCTAAGAAGATTGTTCGTGTGCCACTTTCGACAGGCGAGATCCTACAGGTTCAAGGTGAGAAGCCTATCGGTGGTCTCAGACTCATGTCTTGTTTTAAAGCTCGGAAGTATCTGCAGAAGAACTATGTGGCTTTCTTAGCACATGTTACAGAAGATAAAGGCAAGGGTAAGTCTATTTCAGATATTCCTGTCGTTCGGGATTATTCTGAAGTGTTCCCTGAAGATTTACCTGGTCTACCTCCAGCACGCCAAGTCGAGTTCCGCATTGATCTCGTACCTGGTGCAAATCCCATTGCCAGAGCTCCATATCGTCTTGCACCGTCTGAGATGCAAGCGTTGTCTAAACAGCTTCAGGAACTCTCTGACAAAGGTTTTATCCGTCCTAGCTTTTCACCTTGGGGTGCTCCCGTTCTTTTTGTCAAGAAGAAGGATGGATCCTTTAGAATGTGTATCGATTATCGTGAGCTTAACAAGCTTACCATCAAGAATCGATATCCTCTACCTCGCATAGACGACCTCTTTGATCAGTTACAAGGTGCTTCTTATTTTTCGAAGATTGATCTGCGATCTGGATATCATCAACTTCGGGTGCAAGAAGAAGACATTCCGAAGACAGCATTCCGTACTCGTTATGGACATTACGAGTTCACAGTCATGCCATTCGGTTTGACTAATGCTCCTGCTGTTTTCATGGACTTAATGAATAGGGTCTGCAAACCTTATTTGGATCAGTTCGTCATTATTTTTATTGACGACATCTTGATATACTCTAAGACACGAGCTGATCACGAGCAGCATCTTCGTCTTACTCTGGAACTCCTGAAGAAAGAGCAACTTTTCGCCAAATTCTCCAAGTGCGAATTTTGGCTTAAAGAAGTTCAATTTTTGGGACACATTATCAACGAACGAGGTGTTCATGTAGATCCCTCCAAGATCAGTGCGATTAAGGATTGGGATACGCCTACTACTCCTACTGAAGTTCGTTCTTTTCTTGGTCTAGCGGGTTATTATCGCTGCTTCATTGAGAACTTCTCTAAGATTGCAGTTCCTCTAACTGCTCTAACTCAGAAGAAAATGCCCTTTTTCTGGGGATTCAAACAAGAGGAAGCTTTTCAACACTTGAAGCAGAAGCTTTGCGATGCGCCTGTTCTATCATTGCCTGAGGGTGATGATGATTTTGTTGTGTATTGTGATGCATCTAAATTGGGTCTTGGCTGTGTTCTTATGCAAAGGAACAAAGTCATAGCCTATGCATCGAGGCAGTTGAAGATTCATGAGAAGAACTACACCACTCATGATCTTGAGTTGGGTGCAGTTGTCTTTGCTCTCAAAATCTGGAGACACTATTTGTACGGCACAAAATGTGTGGTTTTCACGGACCACAAAAGTCTTCAGCATATCTTCAACCAGAAAGAACTCAACATGAGACAGCGACGTTGGGTTGAGCTTTTAAACGATTATGACTGCGAAATTCGCTACCATCCTGGTAAGGAGAATGTCGTAGCTGATGCATTAAGTCGTAAGGAACGTACTAAGCTTCATTGTGTACGTGTTCAATCTGTTATTCAAGCTCGACCCGATATTCAAGCCCGCATTTCTCAGGCTCAACAATCTTGTGTTTCACAAGGTTTGATGGATAAGGAATTTCCCTATCACATAACACCTGCTCTGGAACTGAAGGACAATGGGTCATATTACTTCATGGACCGTTTGTGGGTCCCAAGCCAGGATGATCTTCGTACCTTGCTTATGGATGAAGCCCATAAGTCTCGCTATTCTATTCATCCGGGCTCAGATAAAATGTATAAGGATCTTCGTATTCACTATTGGTGGCCTGGTATGAAGAAAGACATTGCCTTATACGTGTCAAAATGCCTTACTTGTCTTAAGGTTAAGGCTGAACATCAACGTCCTTCTGGTTTATTGGAGCAACCAGAGATCCCAGTTTGGAAATGGGAAAACATTACTATGGATCTTGTTACCAAACTCCCGCGCACAAAGAAAGGTCATGATGCCATCTGGGTAGTCGTTGATCGTCTTACAAAGTCAGCACATTTCTTGCCAATCCGCGAGGATTTTCCTACTGACAGACTTGCTCAAATCTATGTAGATGAAATTGTAGCTCGACATGGTGTTCCGTTGAACATCATTTCTGACAGAGATGCTCGTTTCACTTCTCATTTTTGGAGAACCATGCAATCTGCTATGGGGACCCAACTTAATCTGAGCACAGCTTATCATCCGCAAACGGATGGACAATCTGAGAGAACAATCCAGACTCTGGAGGATATGCTAAGAGCTTGTGTGATCGATTTTGGTGGTAGCTGGGATTCACATCTTAAATTGATTGAATTCTCCTACAACAACAGTTATCACACTAGCATCAAAATGGCTCCTTTCGAGGCTCTCTATGGTCGAAAATGTCGTTCACCAGTCTGCTGGAATGAGATTGGCGAGGCTCAACTTACTGGACCTGCCCTCATTTTAGAGACAACTGACAAGATCAAGAAAGTTCGTGATAACCTTCAGGCAGCTAGAAGCCGTCAGAAGATTTACGCGGACCCAAAACGCAAAGCCTTTGAATTTCAAGTCGGTGATCGTGTATTACTTAAGGTCTCACCTTGGAAAGGTGTGATCAGATTTGGAAAGAAAGGAAAACTTGCACCTAGATACGTTGGACCATTCAAGATCGTCGAAAGAATCGGAAAGGTAGCCTACAGACTTGAGTTACCTCCTGAACTGGGAAATGTTCATCCAACTTTTCACGTGTCCAATCTCAAGAAGTGTACAGCTGATGAGAACTTCTCCATACCGCTTGACGAAATTCGTGTTGGCAAAACACTGAAATTTGTTGAGAGACCAGTGGAAATCATGGAACGTGAAGTCAAGTGGCTTAAACGCAAGCGCATTCCTTTGGTCAAAGTTCGCTGGGAAGCTAAACGTGGACCTGAGTTTACTTGGGAACGCGAAGATCAAATGAAGGCGAAATATCCACATCTTTTCTCACGAGTTTCCTCTAAATAAATTTCGGGACGAAATTTCCACAAGTAGGGGAGACTGTAACAACTGCGCTTGTAATCACTATGAACAGTTCAGTTATCAATAAAACAATGTTATTTGATCACAATGTTTGTTTTGTTATGTTTTACATTTTTCATGTTTTGACTTTTATCCAATTTCAAACTCTACATCGCTTTCTGGAGAATTATACGCAAACTAGTGCGTAAACGTACTCAGTTTAATGCGAGAAATACTCCGGAACATCAACATATACTCAACATACCTTAAATAACCTTTACATAACTTAGAAATAAGTTTTGAAGGCTTTGGTATGGCAAAAACAAGTTAATTCGCTTACAGGGACTAAATATGACAAACTGCGAAAGTATGTCAATTTGAACTGTAACGAACATTCCGGAACATAACCATAAGTTAAACACACCTTAAATATCCTTGACATAGCTTAGAAATAGGCTTTGAGGGGTTCGGTGTGCTAAAATAAACTTTTGGGACATTCAGGGACTAAAAGTGTCAAAAAGTGCACAAGTTTGCATTTTCGCGCATAACTTACGTTCTGAATACATCTGGACATCCAAAAATTTATGTAAGCATGACTACATTATATTTTAGTGTTCGCCTTAAGAAAAATCCATTCGTCGCGTCATTTGGATCGTTTTTCGCGCTTATGCGCATACCGTCGTAATTAAGCGAACATCGCGATCGTACGACCAAACGAACCGACATCCGAGATATTTTTGAGCATGTTTCATGTTTCCTATACTTTAACATCCTTGTGAAGCTTAAAAATGGGCTTGACGGGTGTTAGAAGTGCCAAAACACTACGATACGCACACAGGAACCAAAACTGCAAAACTGCTAAAATAATAAAAAAAAATATAGAAAAAAAAATATATAAAAAAATGCATAAACTCATTTATTCAGCCCTTAACACCTCCCAAAGGCCAAATGACACTTGTTAAACTCCTATGGTATCCATTTTTTAGCCACCACAACTTTGTGACAAGTGTACGGCTCGGATCGTGGCACGATATTCAAGAAACGATCCTAACGGCTCTACTTTTCCTATAAATACCCATCACATTTTCACCTCATTCCTCACAAATTTGATTAAAAGTGCTCTAAGTTGAAGCAAATCACTTCATACCTGAGCTACTCGATCAAGATTTACTAGCGGGGACCCTTTGTAAGTGTTCCTTCGTTCTTTTATCGCTTTTATAGCCCGAAAGTCGAACTATGTTTGACTTTCTGCATTGACCAGTTTATGGTCGATGCGAAGTTCGTTTGAACTTCATAACGTGAGCGTGATCACGATGGTTATAGTCCCTAGTGACTATACCTACTGATTACCACGTTATCTAGGCTCAGTGACGAGCCGTAGTTTCGGGCAGAATACGTATTCTTGCGTATTTTGTAACCAAACTACTCGTGAGCATCAAAACCGTTTGTTTTGATGCCAAACCTGTTTTCTAAACTTAGTTAAGCATGTTCTAACATGCTTAGCTCGTCACTTTTAGTATAGTGCTTAGATAGGGTCGTAAGGTAAGCGATCTAAACGATCGCTTATACTTTCGAACCCGACCCATTTGGTCGATCATTAGGATCCGACCAAACACATTAGGTGACCATAGTTGTAACCTTCCGAGGTTATACCTTGTGGTCACAAATGTTAGGCGTTCCAAACGCGTTTTACGCGAACGACGCGTTAAGGTAGCATAAGCTACCAAAACGGGTCGTAATGGGTCACAAGCACTTAGGTTAAGTTTCGTCTTAGTATGTAGGGTTTGTTAAACCATATCACACGAGTTCCTATACTCGTTTGGTTTACGAAACCTCATTCTATCCGATCTTCCGATTTAGGTCCGGTTTATTAACATAGTTACCTATATTAGGTGCCGTTTGATTCCGAGATCTATAGCATTACTTGGTGGTTATCTTTTGACAACTGAGCAATCTCAAGTGAGTACATAGACCCCTCTTTTACTGTTTTCCAAACTGTTTTGGGGTGGAACACATGTGCCTACTTGTTACTTTCATGCTTTCCTGTTTTCACATCATATACTGCTATGTTCGTTAGTACATTATAGTACATGATTTCATTACATTTCATGCTATGTATGCCCATTGTGTGCATTACTTAGTACATTGTTTTACATGACATTTCCTGCTAGGTGTGCCCATTGTGTGCATTACTTAGTACATTGTTTTACATGACATTTCCTGCTAGGTGTGCCCATTGTGTGCATTACTTAGTACATTGTTTTACATGACATTTCCTGCTAGGTGTGCCCATTGTGTGCATTACTTAGTACATCGTTTTACATGACATTTCATGCTAGGTGTGCCCATTGTGTGCATTACTTAGTACATCGTTTTACATGACATTTCACGCTATGTATGTTCATTTGATTACATACTTAGTGCATTGTTTTCACATGCTCACATTTTGTTATGACATTTGGTTTGTTTACATGGGACAATATATCCATTAACATTAGCTACGCCGTTCGTTAGTAGGTAGTGGTACCATAGGAATTGACAACTCCCGTTCCGGACATCCCAGGGTAAGGGGACAGAAAGGAATGACCGAATTCGTTGACATTAAGACAGATAGACCTTTAATTTGTTTAAAGGGTTTTATCACCACAGTCGCCAGGCTTGGATGTATGCATTTACACAATACCGCATAAATGTTCATATTAAATAGTTGCATGCATTTACACAAAACATAGCTTTGATTTAAACCAAGTTTTACCTCAATACTTTGTTTTTGTGCATATGGTTTAGTTGAGACATTTCACTTGCCATACATGACATTTTGACATAGACATTTGATATGGATATTTTGACATAGACATTTGACATGGATATTTTGACATAGACATTTGACATGGATATTTGACATAGACATTTGACATGGATATTTGACATAGACATATGACATGATTTACATCTTGACATAAACACTTTGACATATTATTCAATACACTTTGACAATTGGTTTAAACATAGACTTCTTACATTGGTTGGTTTGGTTTGATTAAGTGATTAAGTAACGATGCGTGTGTAATATGATACAAGCATGGTGGATACGCCGCTGGTACTTCCTATATATAAGTGTTTGTATGGTATTACATGGCGTAACGTTATTTGAATCATTTCAGTTTGAGACATAGAACATTTTATACAAATAACATACTTTTCACAAGACATTGATTTACAAACAACTTATCTTATACAAACACATTTTTACATGGTTATCTATTTAACCTGACAATTACTTATACATATCATCTGATCTTATTGTTTTCAAATGATTTACAAGACAAAGCAAATAACAAGGTTCATGACTAAACATTTTCTCAAACATAAGTCATGAATCTTATTTTCACAAAACCTATGTATCTCACAGGCATTTTTATGCTGACGTACCTATTTTCACATGTGTTTTCAGGTGCTTTTCCATAGGATGTTGATCACGACACTAGGGCGGACCTGTGCCTTAGAGACTTTAAAAGATGATAGACTATGTTTAATTATGTTCTGAACTCTTTATTTACCTGTTTGAAACAATGAAACACCCTTGTATAATAAATAAATAAAACTTTGTATGCCATGGTTATGAGACAATTAATTCTGTCGCGACACGCCCCGATGTTTCCGCCGCGATTTGTTGTTTTACGCGGTCGGGGTGTGACAATTCCCTCGCTTGTTTCTCTCAGCAGTCCACCAATCCAGAGCCCTGGACTGGAAAACGCCAGTGGCGTTAACAGTGCGAAGGTTTTCGGGACAGCCGCTTTGGCACAGGGCGACTTCAATTGAATCGAATAATTGAAACATGGCAGTAGGCCTGTCTTCTCCGGTGAATTCTTTGGGACCGCAGGCTTTAAACTGCTTGAAGCTAAAAGTAGCCTTAGGTGAGTCAGTCCTTGATTCCTCAGAGGACTTGCTAGCGTTTTCATTAAGCTCGCTGACAATTTGCGGAATGACCTTAGCCATCTGCTTTGCGACTAGTGCAGCGATGCGTTTGTCCTCATGGTTACGACGAGCAGAGCGAGCAGTGTAAGATCCGAATGACGACATTGTCTGCAACAGACATCATCACAGGACTCAAACACAATTTCAATTAACCCTAGTATAGTCTAGCGATTTCTCCAAAAGCTACTTTATATAAAGCACAGGAACACGCCTAATCATACAACACAAAGGCACATAATCACGTAGGCACATAATTCACATAGGCATGTAAGCACATGAACTCGTAATCCACGTGAGTACGGAAGCACGTATTCCACTATATTTTGCACGTATTCACCTACATATTTTGCATGTATTCACCTATCTTTCAAAGCCGCATAAGCAATCGAGGGTTGCGAGTGCGAGTAGCGATTGCGAGTGACATAAGCGATTTGTTGGCGTTGTGCAGTGCGAGTTGTGTGTGTTGATCAAAGCGAACAGCGAAAATCGTATAATTTCACCAAAATTGAAACACATACCACATAAAATACATAAAATTCACATAAAATCGATAAATCGCAGAGTCAGCGGCGACGAAATCCAGAGTCAGAACACATAAAATCAAAAAGAGATTGTCGTGGCTTGACTGACGTCGACTAGCCAAAGTGATTCGACTATTCTCGAGGGCTTCGAGCACACGCTTTGGCCTATTGGACTGTGCTCTATCACCGGCATATGGTGAATGGCACTCATCCGTTCGGTTATTCACGCAACTCGAGTTGTTGTAATCCATCGAAACCTTGGTGAGAGTTTTGTAAAACCAAAATATAGAGCGGAATAAGTACCAAGATTTGGGTTTCACCCCTAACTTAGCGACTCCATTCCTGTTTGTGTGATAAAATTATGAGATAGATAAGGAGAACCGCGTCGAAGTATGGATTTCACTCCTGATTCAATGCAAATTCTCGTGTTTAAAGTAAAATGCGTGTCGAACGAGCGATTTGATTGAGAGTTTGCGGTTTTCAAACCTAATCTCAATCAGATCATTCGTTTGTGTGTGTAGCCAGCCTTAGGAAAGGCTGATCTTGCGTGAAACTGTAGTATGCGATGTTCGCGCAAGAGTGTAGTGTACAGCGAGTTCGAATGAGGGTATCAAGTAAGCTCGTACAAAACCCCTACCGGGTCTGCACAAGTCGGTCTGTTGGTACTTAGACTATAGACTAGGTCGTTTCTAAGACATCGACCCGGACTAGGTCGAGTCTTGCCTAATTCCCTATAGTTATGGCTCTGATACCAATCTGTCACACCCCAACCGATGGCGGAAGCATCAGGGCACGACACTGAGCGAAACAGATTGTCCAAGAGAAATCCATAACAACTAATATTACCGAATATTTAACATTACGTCCCATACCATAATATATCCAGCAAAATAATTATTACAGACACTGTATCTCAAAGGAAAATAAAATGTTTCGACAACTCAGATTTTTATTAAGTTCGTTTCTAGACCCTTCCTAACTTGGTTCCATATAACAAGCATCCTAGCATCTCAAACACCTATCACATACGTTAAAATAGGGGTCAATACACATAGTGTAAAGGTGAGCATACAAGTTTAAAAGTATAATAGGTAGCGAAAGCGGGTTTACGCATAACCAGCATGTAACATGTATAAGGTGAAGCAAGTAGGTTATTGACAATGAAATATGCACAGACGTGACTGCGAGTTGTAGAATGCACAACACATATCACCACTGTGACACGTGAAGAAAAGCCCTTAACAACCCCTGTCCACGACAGGTGCTGAATCCAAACTATAGTACTATCGTTGCTAAGGTGTCAGGCAACAATCGCTGTGTAAACATAACATACCAGCATTCATCGAGTAACACATATAACATGCAGAGCGGTTAGCGTATAAAAGTGTGTTGCGTTGCGTGATCGATGTGATTTGATATAAGTAACGTATGTAACACCCAAAAGTGCTTAAAGCAAAAAGGGATCGAGTATACACTCACAGAGATGGTAGCTACTAAACACAATATGTGATTGGATTGAAGGGAGCGCTAGAGTAAGCCTGATTACAGAACGATAGCATAAGCGATGAGCGGTGCATTAAACGGTGCGAGTTGTGACACCCGGCCTCTCAGGCCATACCGGACAATCGTAATCTATGTAGTAGACATGTAACATGACTATTTGTGACTGACTGTGATGTTAATATATGATATTTGATGTGTTGTTAAATTTAGATGTGTATAAAAATTATGTTGGCAACGATAAAACTAACGCTTGTCGCGTAACGTTTAAAATGCGAAACGAACGACGGTGACCACCCGATCAGTGTTAAAATCCTAAAAATAGTTTGTTATGATTAGAATAATAATTTTAATCCTATCCGTATGGAAAAATAATTTAAAACGCTAAGAAACTCTATTTTTCGAGTTTGAGCGCGTACCGCGCGATACTGCGCAAATTAAACAAAATACTGTCAACACAGCCAGTCAAGGCAACTAGTAATTATTTCAATAATAATTTTGAGTGATTATTTTTATAGAATGATAATAATAATTTAAAACGCACTAAAACGGGATTAAAACGCTAGATAAAATACCCGGTAATCAGTAAAATACCTGTTTTTAGCTAATTTACATATGATATGTGTATGTATATATATATGTCGTGAGAGAGGGATAGGGGGCGGCATTGTGGGCAGCCCACATGCTCTTGATTGTTGTGTTATGGACACATGTCCATACATAGAGATTGGTGTGATGATTAAGCTTGTGCATGTCTCCATAAACCTCCATATTCCAAGAACAAATTCAAAACTTCATCCTCTCTCTCTCTCTCTTGCATATTCTCGGCTAAACACCCCCCCCCCATAACACACCAACATTTCATTTCTCAATCCAAATCATGAAGAATCAAGGTCTTTACATGATGATTTGAAGCTTGTGAGAAGGTTTGGAAGTGATTTCAAGCAAGTATCAAGCAAAATCAAGCCTCATAACATCATCTTTTAGTAAAAACCCATCCAAATCCTTGAAGGTATAACATATTTCACTAAACATTGTTCTTGATTCATATTGATAAAGAAGTTAGTAAAAGGTTTCTCTTGATTCTAAACATTAACTTGAAACTAACAAACAAATGAGTTTTGAATAAAATAAAAATGAGTGTGTGCATGTATGTGTATATGGCCGATTGTATGTATATACATATGTATAAGTTGTATTTTGATTTTTGATGAAAAAGTTCTTGATTATTTGCTTTCTTGAAAAATACGATGATTAAAGGGATTTTTAGATATCATGCAAGAAGGTTCTAAAAGATCTAAAATTTGAAAGTGATGTGTTGAAAAGTGAAATTTTGAATATATATGTGTGTATAAATTTCGTGTACATGTGTGTGTATATATGTATGCATGCATGTGAAAATTGTTATAAAAGTGAAAGATCTAAGCATGAGTAAACATGAATGATTTGAAAGATTATTGTGTGTTGGACCGTTCTATGACCCTAAAATGTCAGTCAAGGATGTTCATCTTCATGTGTAAAGGCGGAATCAATGCACATAAAGTCATAACAGCTCTAATTCTTTTAATCCTTCTTTTCTGATTAATATTCGTGCTTTTACAACGTTTTCTATTACAAATCCGGCAGCACTTCGTGTTTCATATAATGACCTCCCTATCAAATGAACAACACACTAACCTATATATAGCATGAAGATTTCGCTTGAGACTGTTCAAGCTAAATCAGATTTCGCTTGAACCAGTTCAAGCTAAATCTGATTTCCCTTGAACCATTTCAAGGTAAATCTTGATTTAGCTTGAATTACACAAGAACACTTTCAAGTGAAATCTACAAGATAAACAAGTAAAACCCTAATGTGTGTTCATTCAACCTATCTAGACACAAGACTTGATTAAGACGTATTCAGCAGACATTTCGTGCACCAACAGACTCCCCCTTGGATGTTGATGAAGTCTTTGGCTTCAAGTCTTTGTCTTTATCATTCTTCAAACATTGTAAAAACTTTCTTCAATCTTTATCTTCAATCTTCAAACTTTAAACTTCAATCTTCCCTTTGACCGTTGATCCAGACTCCCCCTTTCACAGACTCCCCCTCTCGATATGCTAGAATCTGAGATATCTGGTTCAAGCTTTGACATTTTGCTTCCGTTGGGAATTATGAAGTCCAAACCTGTTTCTCAACCAATAAACATTACAATTCTATCTTTTCAACCATATTTCAACAAACTCAATCAGTTTTAACAATCCACACAAGTATTCAGGTCCAAGTTAATGACCCCGATTACTTAATTAATCTACCAAGTCCAATTTATTGACCTTGGTTGATCTTTTGACGAATCAATACTGATTTTAAAAACATTTTTCAAACAATTTCTGAAAATAACAAGTATCAAATTAATGAACTTGTTTTTGACTTTTCAATCAATTCAAACTTCTTCAAAGTAAGCTCTCCTCATTCTTCAGTCCAGAATCTCCTGCATCTGCTTCAAACATCTGAGAATCCAGCAATCAACTCTCCACTTTGGTTTGTCCGAAAATAAAGCAGAAATAAAATCTTTTTGGATTTTATCAAAGTGTTCTAAACTAAGAAATGAAATACAGAAAACTTAAGTTGCAGAAAGTAAACAAAGTAAACTATTTACAAACATATTTTTGGCGAGCGTGTCAGGGAATCATATCAGCTTTTCAGACAAATCACAAGTACCGTTAAGCTACATTTCATACTCAGACTTAAACAATTCACCTCGATTGTCGATATACTGATCCATCTTAAATTCTCACACAAATTTCAATTTACTCAGGATACGATTTAGATGAATTAAGAACTTAGCTCATTCATGTGTCCCACCTCTTTAATATACTCCCGTATCCAGAATCTCAATAATCAGTCTTACAGGTGAGAATACTACAATGATATCTGTATATAATTTAGGTATGCGAGGGCCGAGGGATCTCAGGTCGATACTTCCGTATACGCAGAGAGATATCAGCTTCGACTTTTCAGTATGTCCCCTTTAGAGGATCTTTTTGCTTACAACAGCAGCATTTATCAATTTTATTGTTTCAGCATGCTGAGGGTTTAATGCTGTGTTTCAAGCATTGCAGCAAGTATTAGCCAGGGACTAGGTCAGAACCACCGTTCAGCAGAAGTCCCGGAATAATACCCCAGACATCATTGAGTATAAAGACCTAGTATATCAGATTAAGAGACCTTTCAAACGAGATTTCAGGGGTTACCTATATATCCAAGTAGTGTTCCCCACGAATTCACAAGTTTGAATTTTAGGTTTATATCCCGAATAAATCTACTAAATGTGCGAAAACCTATCGACACATCATCAGTAAGATTGTTTAACTCTTTTAAACTTTACAAATCTTTAGCATACTGTAATCGTCTAGCTGATGTACTATCATTTTCCCTATATACACAAGCTCTTTTTCAGATTTTATCATGTTTTTGTATTTTTGCATTTTTTACTGTTTTTGTATTTTCTGAAAATATAACTATGTACAACTATCTACTCCCCCTAAATACCAAAACAAGTAAAAATTCGACAAACCATTGCAGATTGTTTCTCGTCTTCATCCGCAACAGTACTCTCATCAACGCCCACAATTCCATCCAACACCGAAAGAAGCTTCATACCATTCAGTTTTAACAAATATTTAAACCGATTTTTATCAAAAGCTTTGGTATGTAAATCAGCTTTCTGTTCGTCAGTGTGGATTTTCTCAATTCGTATCAACTTTTTCTCAAAGCAATCACGAATAAAGTGATGACGAATTTCTATGTGTTTAGTTTTAGCGTGATGTACTGGATTCTTTGTTATATTTATAGCGGCCTCATTATCAACAAAAAGAGGTGTGTTAAGAAACTGCAAACCGTAGTCGCGCATCTGTTGCTGTATCCACAAGATCTGAGAGCAGCAACTGCTAGCAGAAACATACTCTGCTTCACAAGTAGATAACGCCACAGACGTTTGTTTCTTACACTGCCAGGTAACCAATCTAGGACCAAAGAACTGGCATCCTGCAGCTGTTGATTTTGAATTGACTTTGCAGCATCCGAAATCCGAATCGGAATACCCTTCGAGCGTAAAATCACCTTTCCTAGGATACCACAACCCCAATGAAGGAGTTCCTTTCAGGTAGCGCAATATCCTCTTCACAATGATCATAGGTTAGACTGAAATCTTGCTGCGAGGCACGTTGGGTACATTATATCAGGACGTGAAGCAGTTAGGTACATTAAAGAACCTATCATGGAACGGTAAAACGTTTCATCAGCCCTGTCTCCGGTGAGATCTGGGTGAATCCCATGATTTGTTGCAAGTGGGGTAGCAGCTGGAGTAGAACTTGACATCCCAAATTTCTCTAGAATATCATGAACATACTTTGACTGATGAATGAAAATTCCCTCAGGAAGTTGTTCAACTTGTAACCCCAGAAAAATTTCATCTCCCCCATTGATGACATTTCAAACTTTTGCTTCATCACTGATTCAAAAACTTTGCATAGATTTTCATTTGTCGACCCAAAGATTATATCGTCCACATAAATCTGAACTATCAGAAGATGACCATTGACCTTTTTAGTGAAGAGAGTGGCATCCACTTTTCCACGAATGAACTTGTTGGCTAGTAGGTGTTGAGACAAAGTCTCGTACCAGGCTCTCGGGGCCTGGTGTAAACCATACAACGCTTTGTCCAATAAGTAGACCTTGTTTTTGTGGATTGGATCGGTGAAGCCCGGTGGCTGACCGACATAAACCTCCTCTTTAACCTTCCCATAAAGAAACGCCGATTTAACATCCAACTGATAAACTTTGAAGTTCTTCCAAGACGCAAATGCTAGGAAAATTCGGATTGCCTCTAGTCGTGCTACAGGAGCATAGACTTCGGTAAAATCAATCCCCTCCTGTTGACTAAATCCCTGAACAACGAGTCGAGCTTTGTTCCTTACAACAATTCCTCTATCGTCCCTCTTGCACTTGAACACCCACTTGGTGTTAATCTTTCTCTGACCATCCGGCAAATCAACTAACTTCCACACTCCCAATTTCTCGAATTGACTAAGTTCCTCCTGCATTGCATTGACCCAAGAGTCTTCAGTAAGCGCCTCTTTGTAAGTTCTTGGCTCAACCTGCGAGATAAAACAACTTAATGAGAATTCAGTTTGCAAAGGAGCAACTTTTGTATAAAAACATGTAAGCCCTTTATCAATCTGATTTCGAGTGCGAACGCCTATCTGCAATTCTCCTATGATCAACTCCTCTGGATGATATGAAAAAGTTCGCGGCATCACTTCGCTTGGAACATCTACATTTCCCTCCAGATTAGTAACATTCTGCTCTGCATCTTGTTCACCAACTTGGTTTGTTTGACTTGAAATCTGAATTTGCTCCCCCTCAGAATCTGAATCACCATGATCAAATACTGGCATATTTTCAGCTTCTAGATTATCATTCTGATCCGACTGATTATCCTGAGCAACTTCATTCTGTTGGACATCATCATGTTCACCAGCATTACTCGGACCTGCTTCATCGTCATTTGAAGTTTCCCGTGGTCGCCTTGAATACTCAGCTGGGAACCTTAGCTGCGACTCATATTCACGCAAAATATCCAGCTCATCAAAGAAATCTTCTTCATCCTCTGATTCTTCTCTCATGTCAAACGAATCCCAAAGTTTGTCATAATGATAACGCCATGAATCACCAGGATTCTGTGGCGGCATAGTATAACCTTGACATTCAACATTTGCAGCTTCAATAATCCGCTTCTCACTTGGAACGAAGACACGTCGCATCGGATTTGCATATCCAACAAATATTCCCTCAATGCACTTCGGACCAAACTTACCAAAAGGCTCTATAACCGTACAGGGTGACCCAAACGGTTCTAGATACTTCAAATTCGGTTTGCGGTTATTGATTAGCTCAAAGCATGTTTTGTTGAACTTCTTGACAGTGAGAACCCTGTTGAGCGTATAGCATGCGGCGGAAACAGCTTCAGCCCAAAAATTAATTGGTAACTTTGAATCTGCGAGCATAGTTCTAGCCGTCTCGATTAGCGTCCGGTTTTTGCGTTCTGCAACTCCATTCTGCTGTGGAGTGTACGGAGCACTAAACTCATGCAAAATACCTCTTTCATCACAAAATTCTTCCATCTTGCTGTTCTTGAATTCAGTACCATTATCACTTCGAATTCTCTTGATACGCCTTTGGTACAAATTCTCAATCTTCCTGAACAGCCCCATCAAACTGTCAAATGTTTCATCTTTTGTCTTCAAGAAAGAAACCCATGAAAATCTGGAATAATCATCAGTAACGACCAAACAATAGTAATCTCCTGTAATACTTTTAACATTCACCGGACCAAACAAATCCATGTGAAGTCTTTCCAGAGGTCTCGAAACTGAATTGACTTGCTTTGTAGGGTGTGACTTTTTCTTCTGCTTGCCTTTGACACAGCTAATGCACTCCCCTTCCAGATGAAAACCTTTGATATTAACTCCCAATACCAAATCATTGTGCACCAAATGATTCATCTTCCTAAGATGTATATGCCCCATCTTTCGGTGCCACAATCTTGATTCTTTCTCAGTTGCTCTAGACACAAAACAATGTGCTTGACCAGTAGTTGTAGTTGCTACAGACATATCTAACACATATAAATCATTCACTCTAGGTGCCCTCATGATAATCCATTCTTCAGGGATAACAAAACCAGGTTTCAAAATCAAACATTCTTTATCAGTGAAGTGAGTAGTATACTGATTGTCACAAATTTGCGAGATACTAAGCAGATTGTTCTCCAGCTCAGTGATGTAGTTAACTCTCTCAAACGTCACAATCCCATTGGATAACGTTCCTTCACCAACAATTCTACCTCCTTCATGACCTGCAAATCCCACATAACCACCATTGATATTCTTCACATCATACAGCAATGCAGTTTTTCCTGTCATATGTCGAGATGCGCCACTATCCATGATCCATCTTGAAATGGCTCTTGGAAGATCCTGCACATACCACAAGTTGATTTTAAAACATTTCAATAAAGATGCCGATTCATGCTTCGCAAACCAGGAAGCTCCGGCAATTCAAACTGCTTATTCGAACATGGTGTCCACCCAGGCCTCATCAGCCTTAGGTGTAACCTTGACACTCGCAATTTGAATTTTGAAATTTTCAGCCTTCAAAGTGGAAAATTTGCATCATAATCAACCGAAATTGATTCTTCAGCCTTTTTCACTTCAGAAGTTGAAATTTTCTTCTCTGTTTTTGGTTTCCAAACTTGTTGAGATAACGTAACCTGTTTATAAAACTTATCGTTTTTAGTTACCACTTTCTTTACAGATTCATTTTTCACTTTGATGTTGTCATTTTTCACATTCTTTTTCTCAACAATGATTGGTGCTTTACCCTTCATATCAACTTTCTTCTTTTGGGACCATCTGTCAACAACTTCAGTCTTAGGCTTGGAGTTGGTGCAATTTCTTGCAATGTGACCAACTTTGTTACATCTAAAACATGTACGAGTATCAACAACTCGACTTGTGCCTTCAGACTGAGGTTGTGAAGCTCTCTTCTCAAAGAACTCTTTATTTGATTTTGAAAAAAATTCATTTTCTTCATCAGCAAGTGAACTTGAACCATTCACAAACACCTTCTTTTCAGCAAACCTCTTGTTTTGAAAACTCTTTTTCTGATAACTATTACCACCTCGATAACCACCCGACCATTTGTTTCGATTATTATAATAAAAACGTGGTGGAACAACAGGCTTTTTGTAATAAGCTTTATCTTTCTCAAAATTCATTTGCCTTTTTGTTTGACTCAAACTGTTCACTTCTGACAACTCAACTTCAACTAACTTGAAAACATTTGTCAACTTTTTCACATTAACATTCTCAATTGGAAACTCAGAATCCGAATACAACTTATCAGATCCAGCCATCTTGTACATCACAAGACCCGGTTCATCACTTAAGATGTTTTTGGACTTTGATTTCTGAATGTACTTGTCTAAGAAACACCCATCATCTTCAGTTGAATCAGACATCAAAACACTTTCAGCTGTACTCTTAACAATCTCTGTCTGAACACTATCATCAGATGACGTAAAAGTAACATCAATATTTTCCGGAAGTTTAACTTCTTTTTCTTCCTCAATTTCAACCAACCCAGACTGCTTTTTAGTGTAACTATCAAGAACAGGTGGTGGAACTTGATGAAACCCCACCCCAGTTCCATCACAATACACATCTTCGCCCGCTTTGTCTTTCCCGATGGGTTTGGGAATGATATGTTGCAAAACAAAGCTTGCGGAGCTGTAACTGTTAAGCTTCAACTGGATTCGCTCATTTTCAATTACAACCTCTTGAACTTTAAGTTTCAATTTAGCGATTTCATCCAGTTGTTGATTGATTGATTCTTCTTTGACTCTAAGCACTGCTCTTAGATGTTCATTTTCTTTAAAAGTTTTACCATTTCGATCATCACAATCTTTCAATGTGCTTTTGAGTTTTTCAAAATTTTCAGAAATCTGACGGTTTTCAAGAATCAACTTTTCATTTTCTTGTTTAATTTTGTCATGATCAATTTTATCATTTTCAATTTGTTTAGTTAATTCTCTTATCCGTTCAGTTGAAGCTTTAACTGTTTTGTCACGATCAAGAATCTGATTCTCAACGCTTCTGACCTTAGCTGTCAGATCATCAACTTTCTTCCCGTTGAGATACATGACTGTGCTACAAAATTTGCACTCTTTGTTGCAATTTTTGCAATCAGCATTTCCATCGATTTTCTTACCTGACACATTCGTTGACACATCTGAACTGACCTGGCTTTTTGACTCAGACACGGAGTTAGAGTCTACCTCAAGTGCCTTAGCAGCTAGCACTTTGTCAGCCATTCTTCCAAGATTCTCAGCAGTCAACTCCTGCGTTGTGTCAATAACTCCAGTATCAACCTTCTTTGCTTTCTCAATCTCTTCTTTCTCTTTCATCTCTTTTTCTTTCTTCGCTTCCTCTTTCATTTTCTCTGTTGGAGTTCCCCACCATTTGTGTTGCCAATACTCATCATCTTCTTTGTATTGCTGGATTATGGCTTCAATATCAAGTGTACTATCATCAATTGCAATATTTCCATACTCATCAAGATAGCACTCTCTATCTGGATCCCATCTATTGGCTCTCATTGCTTCCAGATAGATACGAGATATTCTAATGATTTTGTTTTCAGCTATCATTTTTTGTATCTATACTTTTGCTCTTCAGTTCGATCGTCTTTCCACGGAATAGGATCGTCATTTTTCGCCATGAATGCGTAATCAACCGCATCTTCTTCAGGTAGAATCTCTTGACTCCAATCATACCCCTCATCATCGTAAATCACCGTAAGAGCTCTAGATTTCTCTCTGTTGTCTTCAACCTGCTTCAATCTAGGCGGCTCAGATTTATTCTGATGATAGATTGCCTTCTTGTAGTAATCATCTCTGAAAGGGTTCTCCGATTCATCAGCATAAGCGTTTCGGCATTCTCGTTTGAAGTGACCCTTCTGCTTACACTTGAAACAAGTCACCTTCGATTTATCAAACCCCAACTTAGTAGATGCACCACCAATTGTCTTTCTTCCGGTAATTTCCATGAATCTTTGTGCACGACGAACATCACTTGCCATAGCCCAACGAATATCAATCAGTTCCATTTCCTCCGGATCAATCTGATCGTAATCTTCTTTCGTCAGATTTGTGTTGCCTATCTTCCCAGCTACCAACCCTTCATACGATTCCAACACCGATGCTAAGAAAATCATCTGCTGCTTGGCCGACTCTTCATCAAAATTCTGAGCATTCTTCAAGTCTATTGCGATGTTGCATTGAAAACGATTCTTTACATCAGAATGACTTCCAGAAGATGAAGATCCACTGTGATAACCACTATGACTTCCACTGCTTTGACCACTTTGATTTTCTTTGCCGGCTGTCGATACATTTTCCACAGAAAACGCAGTTTTTGGTGAAGTTGCTTTTGGCATCATGCTTTTTGGATAGTATAGATCCAGATTCTGTTGATAAGATGAATGATTAACTTTGTACGTCTTTTTTAACTCCAACTCATGACTTTCGAGTTTCTCAATCAGCAAATCTAATGTCAACTTTTCTGGTTCTTTGATGGTATTCTTCAGCATCAGCGCATAATATCTCCAATCCATCTCGTCAGGCAACGAATCGAACAATTTGTCGATAAGATCTTCTTCAGGAATGTCGATATCATGTCTTACTAATTCCAGCTTCAGATGACCGAACCTTTCTATCATTTTACACACTGACTCGTTCTTTAAACATCCAAACAGATCAAACTCTTTTCTAAGAAGTTTCTTTTTGTTTTTCTTAATTTCTTGACTACCGATACATTTCTTTTCAAGCTTTTCCCAAAGATCTTTTGCATTTGAATAGTCGATCAAGGCAATAATGTCTTCCCGGACTGACTGAAATAACAATGCCACACACTTTTGTTCAGCTACAAACGAATCAATCTCCTCAGCTGCTCTTAAAGTTTCACCATGTTTCTTTCCATTGGCATAACCGTTTTTCAAACTTTTCCAGCTAGGAAATGCGAATGCCATTAACCAGTCTTCAAATTTTCTGGACCACCGACTATACTCCTCAATAGCCATTAGCTTCGGAGGTTTATTAAACGTTCCGAAGGCACTTTCCGATTCCCAAGCTTCCTTTTTCTTCTCCTTTGGCGGGTTATCATTCACATTGCTTGATGAAGTGTCATTGTTTCCGGAATCTCCAGCGAACGCGTACATATCGCTAAACGGGTTCATGAAAATATCATCCATCGTGAACGTACCTGAAAAATCAGTCAAACACTTGGTAAATTTTTAGGTTTTGAAAAATCAGCAAGTTCAAGTGAAATTCTTTGAAATGAAATGACTTCAAGCGAAATCAGCACTATAATACTGTTCAAGCGAAATCTGATCCAAATACTTTTCAAGCGAAAACTACTATTTCGCTTCAACTGACTAGAAACTTCAAGCGAAATCCCACAAGATCAGATTCAACAGTTTCAAGTGAAACCCAGATGATCTATTTCGCTTCAACTGAACTCAAGCGAAATCCGAAATAACAAGTCCACTATTCAAGCGAAATCCTTAACAACTCAATTTCGCTTGAACTACTCAAGCGAAATAGTCCAAAAATCAAGTGAAATTTGTCTGTTTTTCAAGCGAAATCTATCTTAACCTACGAACTCTTTTTTTTGGGTAAAGGGTTACCCCGGTAAATTTTATAAATCAACGAATCAACGTACAAGGGTGTGTCAAAGCGAACACACCTACTAGACTTGGCATACCAAGACTAGGAAAAACAAACACAAAAGACAGCCAAACAAACTAAACAAATAGCCACAAACAAACAGCCAAAAGAAACCAGCAAAATCACACGGCCAGCTATTGACTTCGACTTCTAGCCTGGATCTAGATCCTCTTCATTTGAATAAATCTTCCATGCCTTTAGCACTCTGTGCCGAACTGCGCTTCCACGGAACTTGAAACCCATAAGCTTTAACCGAACTGTACTCTTGATTATTTCTATCACCGCTTCAGGCGACTTACGTGAATGAGAGAATAGCCTAGCATTTCGTTCTTGCCATATAAAATACATCGTAGCCGCAATCAGAATCTTTCCCACAATAACATTCGTCATCTTTGAGGAAGCCGCTTGCTCCATCCATGCAAAGACGGATGCCCAAGAGTCATTAACATTCTCCAAACTAACCATATTTTTAACATTATTCCACACATGAGACGCAAACCTGCATTGGAAGAATAGGTGGTCTCGTGAATCATGATCATAGTGACAAAGCGGACAACACATAAGTCTTAAGTTCGTTTCACTCCCCGCTTCCCAAATCATAAGACGATCCTGAGTTTTGAGTTTGTTTCTTATAACCAACCACATATGGAACGAGTGTCTTGGAATACATTGGGGAAACCATATCATGTTAAACCAAGACACCGTAGCACCCCGACTCCTAATATTGTTCCAAACTTCCTTAGAGCTGAAATAACTATCTTTACCATCCAAGTCTTTCCACGTAGGCTTATCTGGAACATTGTGAACAAGAGATGGAGGTTGTAAGTTTATCAACACAGGAAACAGATCATGCCAAGCCTCAGGCCATCTCCAGTGACCCGAATCATCAACTATATCAGCAACTGTAGATTGCATATTGAAACCCGCATTAGTGATGGTTCTCGGCGTGATGAAAGTACTAATCGGACTCAATGGGCACCAGTTATCATACCAAGCGTTAGTCTGAGTACCACTTCTGATGGACATACCCATGTAAGGACGAACCAAATTTCGAATGGATAAGATCTTACGCCATCCCCAACTGACGCTACCCCTGCATGGAACCTCCCAAAAACTTTTACCCTTTAGCTTGTATGAATGAATCCACCGAACCCAAAGGGACTCTCTGTGAGAAATAATACTCCATATGTGGTTTGTCATGAGCGCCTTATTAACATCCCCCACATTTCGAATACCTAAGCCTCCCTCATTCTTAGGTAAACAAACATCAGACCAAGCAACTTTGGCATGAATTCTGCCAGACGAACCAGCATTCCATAAAAAAAACGACGCATTCTTTTTTCCAACTCAGTAATAACCCGTGCAGGGAGAATAAAAACTGAAGCCCAGTAGATATGCATTGAAGATAAAACCGAGTTTATAAGTTGGAGGCGGCCTGCAAATGACAACGACTTAGAGATCCAGCTTGTGATTTTGCCCTCCATACGATCAATCAAGATTTTACAATCTTTAAAAATAAGTTTTGTGGAAATAAGAGGCACCCCAAGATATCTAACCGGAAGATTCCCTTCTTGGAAAGACATCAACAAAAGAATCTGTTGTTTCACCAAAGGAGGCACATTCGAAAAATAGGCAGTACTCTTGGTTGGGCTCGGAACTAACCCTGACCAACTAGTAAACAACTCCAAAGCATCTCTAACCTTCTTCACCGAGCAAATGTCAGCATGGACAAAAATAAACAGATCATCCGCAAAGGATACATTAATAATTCTCTGCTTAGCACACTGATGATGAAATTTAAATGAGGAGTTCGAATCAGCCGCCTGTTGAAGTAAAAGAGATAGCACTTCCATAATAAGGGTAAATAAATAAGGCGACATAGGATCACCCTGTCTCAACCCCCTCTTCCCCTTGAAAAAACCATGGAGATTACCATTAACAGACAAAGAGTAGGAAGCCGTGGTAACACACATCATAATCCACTGCACCATACGCTGATTGAATCCAAAACGAATAAGGATAGCTTTCAAAAAAGACCAACTAACCGTATCATAGGCTTTCTGAATGTCTATTTTAAAAGCACATCTCGCGGGGCCTCTATTTAAATGATAGTTGTGCATCAGCTCCTGAGTTAAGAGAATGTTATCTGAGATTTTTCTTCCCGGCACAAAGGCAGACTGATTAATGCTGACAAGAGCCCCCAAACTCCCTTTAATCCTATCCGTGATGATCTTGCTAATACATTTATAGAGCACATTACAACATGAGATAGGACGATAATCCAAAACCGAGTCCGGAATGTCTTTCTTAGGAATCAAAGACAAAATCGTGTGATTTAGTTGCTTCAGGAGTTTCCCATTGTCAAAAAAATCAAGAACCGCATCCGTAACTTCATTACCGATAATATCCCAAGCCTTCTTGAAGAAAGCTGACGTATACCCATCAGGACCAGGAGCCTTATTTTCACCAATATTAAACATTGCCGTTTTTACTTCCTCTCTAGTAACTTGGCGAACCATATTCGAGGCATCTTCATGGCTAAGAACATTAACAAAAATACTATCCAAATTAATGGAACTTACCTGGTCCTCAACACCAAGAAAGTTGGAGTAGTGATTGACTAAAGCAAGCGCAACCCTACTACCTTCATGACGGTTCCCCGAAATATCTCTGACACTATGGATTTGGCTTCTCGCATTACGGCATTTCACCACATTATGGAAATATTTCGTATTAGAGTCTCCAGCACACAACCATTCAACTTTTGACTTTTGTTTGAGGAAACATTCCTCATCATAAGCAGCAGACTGAAACTCTTGAAGACATGTCGCTTCTAGTTGACGCAGGTTGCCATCCAACGGATTTTTATCAACAAGAACTTGAATCTCATCCAGCTTTTTCCTAAGCTCCGAAACCTTAGCATGTAGGTTTCCCTGGTTAAATAAAATCTTCCTTAAGTGCGGTTTAAGATTACTAAGTTTCTTTGTAACCGAAAACATATTAAACCCTGGTATCGTTTTCCTCCATTCCTGTTCCACACACTTCATGAATTCCGGTTTGGACGTGATGAAATTAGGAAACTTGAATGGCTTAATTTTCTTCTTATTCACGGTCCCCATTTTCAATATACAAGGCGTATGATCCGAGACTCGATACGGGTGGTACATGACAAACGCATTCGGATACAAATCCAAGAACTGAATATTGCCCATAACACGATCTATCTTTTTAAGAAGACCCACTCCATTTTTGGGTTTTTGATTCCAAGTAAACTGTAATCCGTGCCCCTGAATATCCAACAACTCCAAAAACTGAACACAATCTTTAAATTCACACATGCTTACCGTTTGTTGAGAAGAACCGTAAAGAGAATCTTCAAGCTGAAGGGTAGCGTTAAAGTCCCCCATAACAACCCATGGTTTATCATGACATAAGCTTTTATGATTACATAAACTCTCCCAGAGACTTCGACGATCTTGATACTTATTTTCCGCGTATACAAAAGAACAGAATAAAACTTTTTTAAGAGTCTTATCCAAAATCTGTGTATGAATAATTTGATCAGTTTGATCGAGCACCATAAGATCAACCACATCAGAATCCCAACCCAAAATGATTCGGGTACCCCTACTACACAATCCCCCATTCGACGTCCAGTTCCAATTACGAAAAACAGTATTACAAATAGTTCCCAGCTTCATGACATTAACATGGGACTCTAAAATTGCGCAAACTTTTAACTTATTTTCAGCAACAACTTTACGAACTTCGCTTTGTTTCAGGGGGCGATTCAGACCCCTTATATTCCATGACATAATGCTATCCATTAATACCTGCTTGTCCGGGAGTGCCTGCCCCCTCAGAAATCTGACTCTGGTCAGCTGTCATGAATGCGGCCATTTCCGTTTGTAAAGTTTCCTCTACCTCATTCTCGATTCGAGTAGCCTTCCCATTCCCATTTTTTAAATTCTGCCTCAGGTCCTTATCCACTCCAACATCAGCTATAGCCTCTTCCATATCGTTACTTGCCAAAGCTTCAAACGCATTACCAGTTTTAACATTGGCATTTTTGCTATTATATGATGTATCCTCCTTAGTACCAGATGTACTTGCTCCTGGCTTATTTATCTTAGGTTTGTAGATAAATTTCTGCTTTTGTTTTTTCTGCATCATACCCACTCTCACCACCTTCCTCTTATCAGTAATAAATCCCTCCTCGTCCACAACCACTTGTTTAGCTTTATTATTAACATTCTTGGCACATGTCTGATCGTTATGGCCAAAAATACAACACAAAGAACATCTCTGTGGCTGCCATTCATACTCCACTTTCACTTTTTCTGTGATATAGCCCTCTCCCTCCATTTTCGGAATACCAACAATGATGTGGTCTTTTAATTCATTTTCCGCATGTATTTCAATTAGAGCCCTTGCAAAACTGCTCCTTCCCCAGTTATCCGCACACATATCCGCCGTATACCCATCTAATCTTTTCGGGGTACCTATCTTAGAAGCCAACAAACTCAAGCCATCATCCGTATAAATAGCAATCGGAACATTATACATCTTAACCCATACTGGAATCGACTTAATACCCTCTTTCCTTAAGCTGACATCCGGAGACCAGACACTTAAAAACAACGGCACTTTCCTGATCAACCATGGTCCCCCTTCCAGAACTTTAGCCATGCCCTCTTTTGTATCAAACTTAAAGAAAAAGAAACCATCCTTATTCATCATAATATTAGAAAATCCATACTTAGCCCACACATTTTTTGCATAATATTCCACAACAGGAAAAGGTAATCGATTACCCAAAAAGTAGCCATACAAAACATTCTCAAATTTGTCCTGGACCTTTTTAATTACCTCACGGGGAATAAACACATCAGCATCCTGAACCGTCTCTGTAGCATCCAGCTTTCGGAGATTAACCTCTCTTTTCAGCGAATTCTGCATTTTAACCTTGTCCGCATAAGATAAGATGGGTATATCATTCACCACGTTACTCGAACTAGGGTTTGCATGGGTATCCATCTTAGCAGCCGTATACCCAGCTCCCTCCTTATTCTTATTCGCATAAACATTTTCCACAGGAAATGTTACTTTTTCCAACTCATCAATAACATTCAACTTGCGAGATTCAACCTGATTACTTGACACAATTCCACGTCTAGGAGCTAACGGGTTACCATCTATATTCAAAGTTCGAATAGGAGCAAACGGTTTACCATCAATTTTCAAAGACTTAGCATCAAGACTGTTAATAAACGAATCAAGATTAGGACGCCCCTCCTGAAGATTCGACGGCATAGCACTTGTCTTAGATAAAAAAATATCTCCATGCAGCTTTTCGGTGAATGAGTGAAACCCTAAATCCTCCAAATCAGAATCTTTATTACTCTCCATGCACGACAACAACGTAAACCTCAATCACATACGGCACCAAGAAACCCTAAACCGAAAACCCTAGTGTTAATCTTCAACCCTTAACCGATTAATCCAATGTTTTCGATCTAGCTAAATTAAACTCAGTTAACCGCAATAAAAAACAATCAGATTAATAAATCAGAATATCAAATAAAACACTAAGGAGGCGATTGAAAAGAAAGAACAAAAAAATCCTAAATTCAAAAATGGTCACAATTGCTAACTAGTTCGTTATAGAGATTTGATAGATTCAAAACTCCAATCACAGACTGTTATACAAAAGATCACAAAGAAGAATCAAGGATTTCGCGAAGAAGCAAGATCGCCTAGGGTTAGAGAGAAAACGACCATTTGAATATTGCGTTTTGTGCTCTTAACCTACGAACTCTTTCAAGCGAAAACCTATTTCAGGTCATTTTTAACATGTTTTAATCTGAATTTTAGGCTGAATCTTTGTAGGCTTTGTTAAAACTACGTTTTACACGATATACTCGAAAATCAGACCATTTCGACCGTTGGAACTCTTTCAGATCAGAAAAATATAAAAAGAAATGAGTAGAAAGAAGAGAATCCACTGCTATGGTATGAACTCCTCGTCCTGAGCTCTGATACCACTTGTTGGACCGTTCTATGACCCTAAAATGTCAGTCAAGGATGTTCATCTTCATGTGTAAAGGCGGAATCAATGCACATAAAGTCATAACAGCTCTAATTCTTTTAATCCTTCTTTTCTGATTAATATTCGTGCTTTTACAACGTTTTCTATTACAAATCCGGCAGCACTTCGTGTTTCATATAATGACCTCCCTATCAAATGAACAACACACTAACCTATATATAGCATGAAGATTTCGCTTGAGACTGTTCAAGCTAAATCAGATTTCGCTTGAACCAGTTCAAGCTAAATCTGATTTCCCTTGAACCATTTCAAGGTAAATCTTGATTTAGCTTGAATTACACAAGAACACTTTCAAGTGAAATCTACAAGATAAACAAGTAAAACCCTAATGTGTGTTCATTCAACCTATCTAGACACAAGACTTGATTAAGACGTATTCAGCAGACATTTCGTGCACCAACATTGTGTTATGTGTAATATTTGTAAGAATATTATGTTAGTGAAGTTTTGAGCATGATTAGATCTTGAGTGATGATGATGATAATGTGTGAGTGCATTAGATGCACATATGTGAATTTACATGATGATGTGAAGGCATGAAATGATCATATGTTTATAATTTCATAAAAAATAGATCTAATCAGAATATAAACACTAAAATAAGGGTATTTTGAAGTGTTTAATGATATATAACTTTGTCATATTGTTTGCTAGCTTTGCATGTTGTACTTGGTGCATTAAAAGTTGTAAAATACGTGAAATCGCATGATTTATGTGACTTACACAAAAACTGCACTAATCTGATTATAACCACTATTTTAATCAGTGAATAACATGTATTGTGTTAAAATATCAAGTCGTTTCGAGTTGGGATGTTTATGGTAACGTTTAACGCAAAACTATGCGTTAAAACGGTCAAAAATCGGCTTTTCGAGTGAGTTTTGTAAAAATAAGTTAAATCAGTAAATAAACTAATGTTTTTAGTTTAAAAATAAGTATTTTAACTAATTTTAAGTTTACTTGGTGTTTGGTTGGTGATACGTGACTTCCGACGCCCGAAAACGTTACCGAATCACTAAAATACGCATTTTTCGATGAACACTAGTATGGGTAAATTTTGAGTGAACCTTGTGTGATAAAATGTGTTAAGTGATTTAAACGTGTAAATGTCATAATATGTTAAGTGTTAATTGGATAGTGGGAAATTTAGATTATGCATGTATGCCATGTATGCATATACGTTTTGTGCGGTAGAAACGACACAATTTCGTTAAATGTGTAACTTGTTTGTCGAGCATGAAATTTGATACATATATGATATATTATGTATGTTTGCTTTAAAAATGACTAAAATAGATAAGTTAGTAATATTTCGCTTGTTTCGGTGTTAAATGATATGGACGTTTATGTATATATATTACGACGCGCAAATCGTAGATATATTGCGTATAAACGGGAGAGTTAACGGATTTACACAATAATGGTCACCAATAAAATCGTTCAAGTCGCAAGAATCATAAAAATATATATATTTGTATATGGACTCATATAAATATATATATATATATATATATATATGTGCCAACATAATAAAAAATGACAACTTTTCGAGAAAATCTCAAAGTTATGTGATAATTCTAAGAAACGGAGAAACTTAGGATTTTTGTGTTATGTATAATGATTTAGAATCGATCCTATATTAGGGCGTGTAGAAAATCAATCTCTGGGATTTGACGTGACCGTGTCGTCCCGATCAGTCAAAAACCCAATTAAACCTAGGTAGCTAGGGTAAGTCGGGTATCGAATCCACGAAGAGCATGTGGTCAGTATCGCATGACCTGTTCGACTAGTTAGACTATTTACAAAAATGTACAAATTGATTATGAAGCTTGCTTATTTTTATTTGTTTGTTAGGTTTTGAAAAGGAGTCGGACTAAGCCGACAAATTGATATTATTTAAAACTACTGTTGATTAACTAAGATAGCAAACTAAATTACTAAATGATTGAAACAAGAAACTAGAAACAAGTTCCACACCCGGTTTCGGTAATTGCCAACCTAGGGTTTCTACAAATTTTAGATTCAACTCAATTGCATACGATTAGCGGATTTAGTGTACCGTGACTTAGGTGCCAATAACTATCAACGTTTCGAAAAACGGACAAGAATGCACTTTGTAATCAACACAAGTAAAACCTAACCACGACAATGCATAACTACACATAACCATTTCGTAAATTCATAACTTTTAACATCGTTCGACAATTTACGAATACGAAACAAATGTAAACTATTGTCAATGGTTTCAAAAATCAAACACAATTTGTGACAAAGTTGAAGCAAGAAACAATTCAAAACCCTAAATTAAACAACTACCTATACCGGGGTGAAACCGAGGAGACTAGCCGTTCATAGTCGAAGAAGCACGATCACCGGAGGATGAACACGAACCCCGAACCATAATCTTCAAGTCTTGAGGAGAGGTGGAAGTTAGGGTTTGAAGATGAAGGTGGAAGAGGATGATGGTGATGATGGAATGATGGAGATGGTGATTTGATTAGGGTTAGGATGAAGATGGTGTTAGTGGTTGTGTTAGGATTGATTAGGGATGAATTGGATGATCAAGAATGGTTCCAAGGAGGTGTTTTTACCTCCCAAGGTTCGTAACCCCCGAAAAATGGTCAAACAAAACATTATAACTCGTCAAAGATCAACAAGAAACAAGATTTCGCGACTCAGCAAACGGAGGCCCGTCGCCGACGGCCATAGGGGCGTCCCCCACGGCCTCTGGTTTTGCCGGTTTTGTCCGAAACTGTTTTCTTCATAACTTCTTCATTATAGCTCCGTTTTACTCACCGTTTTCGCCCACGTTCTCGTAATTCAGCCCTCTATCATGCCATCTTCCAATATATTCATTTTAAATCCATTAACATTCCACAAAACACATCCAATCTTCGTGATTAACCCGGTTTTGTTCATTTCACATCCCTGGTGCTCCGTTTAGCTCCCGATTAGCTCCTTAAACTCTTTTAGACCTGTAAAACACAAATACCATTAAAAGTAGGCTATTCAAGATTAAAAGCTATGTAAAAGCATCAACTTAAAGACAAACGATCACCGGTTTTCGACCACGTATCACATCCCCACACTTGTCTTTTGCTTGACCTCAAGCAAATCTGTTTTTCACTTTCACGTGGGTCGAACGAGAAACACACATCCCATCCCCGAGACTAAAGTTAAGGTCTAAAGTCATACCCGGTTCAAACTTTTTACAATTTACGAAATATCTAATGGTAAAGTGAATAATCACATATAAAATGGTTATCGAAGATTAACCCGCCTTTGAAACTAATAAATCATGCACACCCCTCACAATGTTCTCTCCACTCGGTTTAAAATTTGGCTAATAGATAATGAATTAGCACTTTTCAAGTAATCACTTAAAACCGATTAGAACACGTACCCGCATAGGCTTGCAACTCAATCGTTCTCCACCACCGAACACGAATACTAAGTACAAGTCATAAGGTCTTTGGAGGGTTGTAATGGGGTTAGGTGAAGGGTAGGAAATAGGATATTTTAAAGTGGCTAAGGTGATGAAAATTCGATTTTTATTACAAAAGACTACTCTAAACAAAACTAAACTATAAACATCAACTACAAGGCAACAACTTTAGCCTTTTATTTCTCAAACTAAGAACATATATTTTTGTTCTTTTCTCACAATTTTCTATATTTTTCATACATTTTCTGATTTTTTTTTCGCAAATAAATCATAACTATACAACTTAAACTCCTATAATCGAATTTTCATCACACGGGTTTAAAAAGAAAATGCTTATGGTTATGGGCTAAATGGGTTGTCAAATGAAAGGTTTAGGCTCAAAGTTGGCTACTAGGGGATAATTTTTGGGTAAGGATATAAAAATGGTGTAAAAGGAAAAGGTTTGCCTAATGCCTTAATCATTCTCGTGCTTGTATTCGGTCTATGGTCTCGAACGTATCAAAAGTTGCAAGTTCTACAATACGCGACTAATGTTCCACTCAAACAAAGAAACATGTATATGTAAATCTATGATATAAAAGTGGCTCAAAACCTCACGTATAAGGGTATGGTATGTGATATGCATAAAATGCTAGTTCCTTAGGCGAATTATTCCCAAATAACCACCCGCTAAATACCCGTCATGCTATTAATTTGAACTTGACCATGACAAAAGACCAAATGGGTTGTGCAATCCCTCGTTGACTTAGTTACTTGTGCTTTTAAGATCGCTTTTTAAACAAGAAATTTTGAAAATTTTTTGAAATTTTCCCCCATCCCCACACTTGAGGTAAACATTGTCCTCAATGTGTAGTATTTAAATGAACGGGTCAAAATCGAAAACTTTTACTACTCCCCCATCTCCACACTTGAGGTAAACATTGTCCTCAATGTGTAAGAACTAGAGTTTTAAAACGCACAAGGGATGTGACACGGCTAACCTTCCAAAATTTCACCCCGGAAAAATAAAATACAAAATACAATCCACTTATTACTAAACTAAGAATCAAGGTAAAAAGGAAACGCATGCACCTGATTTTTGTCGCTTGATGCCCATATCTTCTTCTTCTCTTCATAAAAACAGTTGTCTCTCGAACATCATGTACCTACAAATTCTAACCCTTGTGTAGAAGCATGCTTCTCACAACCATTGAAATTTCTTAGGTGGTTAGTTCTACCATTTTTATAAAAGTGTTACCAAATCATGCGTTAAATTACCTTGATTTTTTTTTGTGGAAAAATAAGTTACAACAATAACAAGCTTCACAGAAAACAATGCTTTATGATTACAAACATTTATGCAGTAATGTTAATCGCATACGTTCAAGCCTTGCGACTGTGGCGACACACCCTTAAACAAATTAAAGGTTTATCTAAGTTATGTATATCGGATTCTGTCATTCCCAACTTCCAAACAAACCTAGGAAGTCGGAAACGGGATTTGTCAAGTCCTATGGTACCATTACATACTACCGAGCGGCGTGATCAATGTTAATGAATGTATTATTGTCCTGATTAAGCACACCAAATGTCATAACCAATGTTGTGACATCTGTGTATTTTTGTGACAACTGTCACTTTTCCGTACATTCCGTACACTAAATAAACAGTAATCTGTGCTTTAATGACTGTGCATGATCTAGCTTACCAGACAAATAAATTTCTGAATTCCATGCAAGTGAATTCATGCACGTTTTATACTACAAGAATTACTTTATGCATTAATGAACAGCGTTGCGTCAGAAATACTAGTAAACTCACCAGTAAAACACAATATGTCAACAACTCTGCAGAAAGCAGTCAGACACTAGAATTGGAGCCTAGGTGTAGGTCCAACGACAAGAATACAATAAAACCCAAGAGTCCATACAAGGGTTTACATATAGACGTTCCGAAAGCTAAAATACGCACTAAAAAGCACCCGAAGCGCACTTTAAGTGTAGAATTTTATTAAATTCAAATATAATCAACATTATGACACTGAAATATCAAGCAAAAATTATGATTTATCATCCAGAATATTTCCCTAAGTGTCGGGAATTGAAAGTGTCACAAAAGAATACTTAAAAGACACTAAACGGTGCAATTTAGCACTTTAACGAACCGGTATCTAACCGAACAACCGGACATTACCCGGAACATCAAAATATTATTAGAAGCATTGTTTTTATTTTCCTGAACTAGTTATGCTTCCCAAACATCATAACACACAATGTAACAACTAGTAACCATATAACCTAACTAATACTTGAATTATAACTAACTAGAACTTGTAACTTCCAATTGAAATCAAACTAACACCCCCCCCCCATGACCGGTTCTAGACAAGGGTGGCCCACCCTCGATTTCTTTTATTTGTTTACTTGATCTTGTTGGCACTTTAGAAACATTTTATACATGGGATAATACAAGAGCATGGATTATAAGAATGCACATTAGGTTCCAAACTTCATTTCATCACACACTAAAACACTTACTCCTTCTCTCCTTCGTCTTCTTGCATTCGGCCGAACCAAACACCCCCATCATCACCTTCATTCATCCACTCCTCACACATTCCAAGCTTGATTTAAGGTGCAAGGAGGTGATTAAGGAAGCTCGGTGCAAGTGGATCTTGAAGAACCTTCTTCTTGTGCTTTTAACCAACCCATTTGTCATCTTCAACACATTGTGATCTTCCCTAGCTTCAAGCTAGTGGTAAGGCTATCTTGATCTTGTTTACTCCATATTCTTAATGGTTAAAAGATGAAGTATGATGAATATAACAAGAACACTAAAGACATACACATGAATCTTGAAAACACAAAGTGAAATATGATGATATCTTGATGAAATAATGTTGTTTAGTAGATGTATAATGTTTGCTTGATGATTACTAGAAATAATGATGTTGATCATTGCATGGAACTTGCTAGATTATGATTAAAAACATGATTTAGCAAGATAAGGGATGATTATGTAACAACATGAAATAATCATCACCTTGATTTAACATGAACTTGAAAGTAAGATGGTTTTTCTTGAAAAGTAATAAACTAAGTGATCTAGTAATCTTGTAAATCCAAGACTTGTGAATAATTTTTCCAAAGGAACTGTGACAATCCGTACTCTCGATCCCGATCATCGAGAGAATGGTATTCGATTCTACTATTCTACTATTATTAGTATGGTTATCACTTAATACCCGAAGTGAGAAACACGTACCATTCAACTGATGGATCGAAACTACACAATTTGACACGCACGACTTTATAATATATTAACCGTTATAATTATTTGTAAAATTTAAAACGAACGATTTGGGGCTTAGCGAGACGCATAAACATTTAACGAGTTCACGCACTCGGGCCAAGCCCAATCCCACTCCCTTTCACCCAAAAACCCTAGCCTATAAAACACAACATACTCCTAATATTCAAAAAAAAACCCTACACCCTTAATTCACCCAACCGACACCCCCCTAACCTCTGCTCCTTCTCCCCTGCAACTCCGATGACCGGAGTTATTCCGGCCGTCTCCGGTGACAACTCCTTCAACGAGAACATCCACACATCCACACACGCACCCTCCATCCTCCTCCTCACAATTTTCTCGTCCTCACCTCACAGTGCCACCTCCTCTTTCGAAACTGACAGTCGGCCACTACTACTCCAGCGGCGACAACAAGTGAGAGGAAGAGATGACAGAGATGATGGGTCGGCCTTCTTCGGTGACCTCCGTGTTTTCGGTGAATTACGACGGCGACAGTAGTGTTAACGATGGTGGCCCCGGCTAGCGACTGTAGTGGCTCTGGTTGCAACCGAAGAGGTAATGGTGGAGTTTGGTGCGAGTTCGGGTTCTCGGTTCTGACCCAACCAGTTCAGGTCTCGCAGTAGTCCGACCGGGTCAGATTTGGCTTTGTTTGTTCGGGTCAGTCGCGGGTTTGAAGCTTCGAGTCTCGTCAAGTTCAGTCACGAGTCACACTCACAACCGCCCGTTCAAGACCCTTCGGTCAGTATATTCATGTTTTGTGTTTGGATCTTGTTGGTTGCTTGTTTTGTTTATGTGCACGTAAGGTCCCAAAATTGATTTAAATCATTGAAATGAAGGTTGCTATGTAATTTCTCAAAATATGAAAGTGGTGTGATTTGAACTAGGATTTTTATGATTGATGCTCAGATATATGATGTTTTCCCTTTTTGTGATAATATGCAAACTGTTGAAATAATAGTCTTATGCATTGTGGCTATTTGGTGAAATCCAAATCATGATAGAGTTTCTGGTAGGATGCAAACACGAATTAGGATAAGAGGTATTGATTGTTTATGTGATAAATGCAAACTGCTAAACGAATTAGTAATGTGTTTATGAACATTGTTATGTTTTGATAAGATATTAGAAAACCCCACTGATGAACTGCTTGAATGATATGAAAATATTTGAAATTGTTGTGCTTGATCCATTTTGGTAATGGTACGGTGTATGATAACATGCTAAGGAAAGATGATTGGTTCGTACAAACTGGATAAGGGTTCTAGAAAGATTCCACAGTGGTTGCGAGTCGAGACTAGTGGATTCATCAGTAGTTTCAACTTGACAGCTGTTTCATCCGAGATTGCGAGTCGAGACCAG
The DNA here is from genome assembly GCA_030545235.1 of Helianthus tuberosus. NCBI lineage: Eukaryota > Viridiplantae > Streptophyta > Magnoliopsida > Asterales > Asteraceae > Helianthus > Helianthus tuberosus. The sequence goes on from CM060351.1 coordinate 104,766,999, forward strand.
GGAATACACATCAGGAGACTCGAGACCAGCTAGGTTGCGACTCGAAATCTCCTGATCTCGACTCGAGACCTGACTCGAGGTCTTAAGATTTCGACTCGCATCTGCACCACTCGAGACCATCTACTTGCAACTCGAGACTTCTTGATTGCGACTCGAGACCTCATGATCTCGAGTCGAGACCACCCGGTTCCGACTGAACTGGTTTTACGGGCCAGTTTGGTTATTGGGCCGCACACAGTTAGACGAAACGTATTGGACTATGTGTTATTGTTACCATTACTGTACAGTTATGCAAACTATGTGTGCTACGTGATGTGTGTTTAACCTTACTACATGCCGCTACTGGTTGACTGTTTATACGATTTGGACAGGCCCAGTAACATTGGTGGATCTTATGTACTATGTGTTAACTGATGCTTTAGTCTGTGTGCTAGTATTAATGTCTAACTGTTACTGTTTAACTGTTTACATGCTAGAATAGGCCCAATACCGTGTATGCTTGCATAACATGCATGCTATGTGTTAGATACGGGTAGGATTTTACGTGACACTACTTGCATACAAACCTAATAAATATTTATAAACCATAATAGGGTATGGTTGACCAATATAACATAAGTAAATTGACTACCGAGCAAAGTAAAGGTGAGTTCACTACTTTTTACTTAAAGCATGCGTTCCCGGTGGTTGGGAAACAGACAAAAACACTTTTCCTGGTTTGGGATTGCTTACTATCTCCTTGTGCGGGATACGGTATTTCTATCTCCTTGTGTGGGATACGGGTAACAACGCTATCCCCTTGTGAGGGATATAAACTACTTTTCTCCCCTTAAATGGGACTCTTAGTTAATTACTGTTTATACTGGATGCAACAAGCAACACTAAACGAAACTCTATCACTCAAGTCCTCACTTCTTAATACTGATTAGTCGCCGGGGTCGGGCGAACGGGTTATTAGTTGATAGCGCTATTTAGGTCTCACCAACCTCACACCGTGCCCGCGTATGGGATCGGGCGTGAACTAATGTACTCTGGCAAAACTGTCAATGATGATAGAACATTGACGAACGGGGCACTAGACGGAAACGTACGGATGAATAGTGTTCGGTATTGTAAAAACAGTTTAGTCGCTTACTTATGGGGTAGCTCCCCATGGCATGTATAAACGGATAAATTAACTGGTTAAAACAAGTTTTTGGAAATAAAACTGGAAAACTCTAAACTTGTGAACTCGCCAACGTTATGTTGACACTCTACTGCATGCTTTGCAGGTTGCTCGATACTGCTCTGGACGAACGTTGCAATCGGATGGAGTGCGTGGTGTGTAAGTATCATAATAACAAACTTGTGGTTTTCAATTGCGACGCGATTTCCTTCCCTTCCGCTGTGAACCTAAACTATGTTTTGAAAAATTTAAATTTGATCACTAATTATGCTAATGTTTATAACAATAACTAATCCGTTCAAAATAATTAGTGGCTAAGATCCTGGTCGTCACATGCCTCGCGGTAATACTCCGCGTGTGGATTTTGAGGGTGTGACAGATTGGTATCAGAGCCATTGGTTATAGCGAACTAGGTTTTAAAATATAAAATATTTTGGTTTGGGAAATAAAATATTTTTATATATGAAAACCAGACTATAACCGTTCTTTAATGAAGACCACAACGACACCACACTCTGGATTGCAAGGTTCGTCAACCTTAGATGCTCACCTGGTAATGGTAGGCTAACGACATTTACTTGTGCATAACTTATGTGTGTATGTGTATAATTAGCATATACGTGTTAGTATGTATGTGTATATTTAGTATTTAACACAGTGGATCTTACAAAGGCTAGGCTAGCGTGTTACGTGTTAAACAGGAGCGAGTCCTCCTAAACCTGGTTCGAAACCACGATACACTAAGGGCAAGGAACCAGTTACTCCAAGCCCTCGTCCTTGTATTTCCTGATATCACCAATGGATTAGAACGAATCGACGAAGGGGAGCAACCCCTATATCATGGGATATTAGAAGAAACGACGATGACATTCGCATCCTTTTTACTTGCGTATTTCTTTTCCCGACTTAAGTAGTGAGACTTGTTCCCTCATACGACTGATCACCTAGATTCTTGAAGCATTCTAGCAAGTCTACACCTTTCGGGTTTCTGTTTGCACGTCTCGAACACGAAAAGCATGCGTGGTGTATGCTTCTCGTTGAAGTGCCAGCAATCGTATCACCTTTCCATCGACGACGGAGTTATTTCTCTCTAATTCCTCGTTACATGGTTAATCCTTATTCGAGTTGAACCTTATACCTTAGCACGCCCCAAAACTCAGCAAATTGATATCTTTCTTACAAACCGGTGTATTTGAAGGCATGGCGAGATGAAGTCATGAGCCAGTCAACCCACCGAAGAGTACGGTGACCTAGATGCTTACCTTATCCTTCATTTGCCAGAACCGTTATTCTCTGGCGACTTTTCTGAATCTGTGAATCCTTTCACTAGCTTTCATACGAATCCGCGCTTCTACCGTTTCTTCATCACAATATCCACGTTTCTTCATACGGGAACCTTGACCAGATTTCTCTCCAGATTAATGAATTCGGTAAGATCGACCTTTGGTCGACAAACTTCATAAACTCTGAAAATTGGCAACATTTACCTCAATCGTGATTTTTCGAGAGCCGGTTTCCGCAGTTTCACATCAACCCCCCCCCCCCCCCCCCCGACGACGCAAGCGCTACTTCAAACTCACTCGCACGACTTAGAACAACCCACTCGAACTTGATTTTTTTTCTACCAACCGGAGAAATCACATCCTGCCAGACGTCCCAGTAGATCCGAACACCTACAAACCCGCACGACGACCATCCCTCTCTAGCTACTTCATTTTGCGCTAACCACATCGACGTGACACTCCTTAACAGCAAGCAACGTTCCGTATTCTAAACACCCATAGCTTGTGTACGACCAACTACCTCATCGACATCAGATAAATCCCTATTGCTGATCCCAAAGCCTTTATGTTTTGTCTCAAGTTGAACGCATCAGATTTGACTACCCGTCTCGCATGTTCTCGCTACTCGCGTTATGCTTCACAAATTCCGTGATTCTTATCCTACTCTATTCTGCACAATTCTACGTTTGGACGAATTACTTTCTACGAACGTCACTCGTTGGAGCAACGAGCCAAGTATACCCCGAAGGTAAAAGGTATTGCAAGAATTGTTATTCTAACTCGATACGATCAACACCTAGTCACAACTCTCGAGTTTATTCCATCCTGTCAAAATTCGATGTTTGTTTCCTTCGACGAGATCTGAACCCACTCTGAAAACCAGTGGGAATCTGAACGACTCCTTTGCTTCGCTCTGGTACTTCTACGACACGAACCTCCTTGCGCTAAGTTTTTAAGACACAACTTTTAACGTCGAAGGCCCGTATTTCTCGACCGTATACGCAACCCCTAACGATTTTGACTCAAAAGAGTATCACCTGACATTAGGGAGATGCTCAAAAATCCACAACTTCAGCGAGTGGAAGATAATCTATGAGGTGCTTCTATTTTATGCTATCCTGCCCAAGGCATTGATGAAAAGCCTGCTGGTAGTGGCAAGCGACCAAAGAAACCAACAAGTTTTCGAACTAGCAACCATCTACTTGAAAGAAGTAGATGTCAGGCACGGAGTGTCAACTTCTGTTGTCTATGATCGTAATCCACGTTTTGCATCCGATTCGCCGCAAGCTGCGGCCAGATCCTTTGGCTCACTGTTAGACATGAGCACTGTTTACTACCCGCGGATGGGTGGCCAACCGAACGCACTCTCCGAATGTCACACCCCCAAATTCCACCTGCGGAGTACCGTCCGCTTGAGGGCGTGACCGACCAGGATCCAGCCACCAATTATACTGAGCATTGGATAGTAGTAAGGATGATTACCAACCATAATGGTTAGTAAACACCATAGTTTAAAGTTCAACGTTTAGGTTCAAATAACAGTTAAGTAAGTAGCGGAAGCATAGGCAAAATAGTTTAAACAAAGTTCATAATTCAAATTATTTAGAACCCAACACGCGGGTTTAGACGACCACTACACTTCCCAAGCAGCAGCTCCTCAGTCACTGGTTACCTGCAAAGCATGCAGTAAGGGGTCAACAATAATGCTGAGTGAGTTCACTAGTTGTCCAGTTTTAATTACCAAAAACTTGTTTCACCAGTTAATTTATCCGTTTATACATGCCATGGGGAGCTACCCCAAAAGTTAGCAACTAAACTGTTTTTCCAATACCGAACACTAGGTGACCGTTGCGTATCCGCAAGAGAGTGCCCCGATGTCAATGTTCTATCATCATTGACGGATGCCTGAGTACATTAGTTCACGACCGATCCCATACCTTGGCACGGTGTGAGGTTGGTAAGACCTAAATAGCGCTATCAACTAATAACCCGTTCGCCTGGCCCCGGCGACTAATCGGTATTAAGTAGTAGGGACTTTAAGTGATAGAGTTTCGTTTAGTGCCGTTTGTTGCAATCCGTATAAACAGTAATTAACTAAAAGGTTCCCCATAACAAGGGAAGAAAAGTAAGTTGTATCCCTCATAAGGGGATAGTGTTGTTTTTAGTTCCGTTTCCCAAACCACCGGGAATACATGCTTTAGGTTGTGAACTCACCTTGGGTTGCTCGGTAGATTAATTACCCGGTTGATCACGTTGGTCACCACGTCCTAGCATGGTTACCAATATAGGTCAAGTTGGGGTACAAGTATTCACGTATAATCTACACATAACTAACACATAGCATGCACAACATATGATTACAGCAACAGTTAATAGTCAACACGTAGCCCACTTAAACAGTAACAACCATGCACAGCTAATACACTTTGGGCCCAATAACTAACAGCCCAGTCGAGACCAGGTGGTGGGAACACACAGTTGCGAGTCGCAACCGGAGGTTGCGGCTTGTCACGATTTGGTTACGAGTCGCAACCGCCGTAGTCTCGACTTGTCATGTTGTGGTTGCGAGTCGCAACCGGGCGGTTTCGAATCGCAACCGACGTTCTTGAGTTGTCATGGTTTGGTTGCGAGTCGCAACCGGAGGTTTCGAGTCGCAACCTTGGAAACGTGCACAAGAAACCTTCTAGAACCTGGCGGATGTACTAACCAATAGAATTCTGTTTTCATGAGATTTTGTACTGGCCAATAAGAGTGCATAAACATGTTTTATTGTCTAATCTATGTTCAAAACGGATCAAACAGCCATATTTCAAATATTCATATGATATTCAACCCACATTCATCCAGTTCATCATCTTGCAAGCATGTTCACCCAAAACAAAATACCATTTAGTCATCAATATCGGCCCTATATCTAGCACATAATCATCATCAACATAACTAATATTCATTCTTCATCATTCACTTAAACATATTTACAACATAACATACAATCATCGGTTTAATGGTAATGCATAACATGCTATACTAACATTTATTCTAAACACCAAACACCCTATACTAACCATCATTTATCATTCAAATGTCTTATGTTCACATATTTCATTCAAACATCCAACTAATCAAATAGTTTGTGCATCAAGAACCATCATTTTAAGTCAAACAACTATAATACACTAACCGGTTGGATGAAGGGTTACAAAAGATCGATGAACCAAGTTCCGAGTGATGACCACAAGCTTGAACCGAGATGATCCGAGATGATCCGAGAGCTCCTCTTGTTGTTGCCGGTTTGATCCGTGAGAGGGAGAGGAGAGGGGGTGAGTTTGATGTTAGAACCTTAGGGTTTTAGGGTTTTTAGAGAGAGAGAGAGGGAGAGTGTGTGAGATGAGGGAGTGTGAGAGTGATGTTGCCAAATGGTGCAAGTTGTGAGGGTGGCCGGTTATATATCTCGAGTGGGTAAGGGGGGTTTCCGGGTGGGCTAAGGTTACGGCCCAACCGGCCCGTATCGTTACTTGTTTACTCGAGACCGAGTGGTCTCGAGTCGGGTTCGGTTTGGTTCACACTTATATATATATATCTATATATACATACATAATACACACGACACAATCAAAAGATCACATAATGCACAACAATAAATAACAAGTTCTCATTTAATATTATATCTATGCACATACATTCATTTTAAAGACGACAGTTGGTTCGGGGAAAACCCGAAGTGTCACATTATCCCCAAGTTTTAAGAACTTTCGTCCCGAAAGTTAAAGCAGCCACTGACAAGCTAGTAAAAGTGAGAGCGTTTCAACGAGGTGTCACATCATCCCCCCGTTAGTTTGGAATTTCGTCCCGAAATTCAGTTGTAGCTTCAGTGCTGGGGGTTTCATTTGGGAACAGCTGGGGATACTTGCGCTTCATCTGGTCTTCCCGCTCCCAGGTAAACTCTGGGCCACGGCGTGAGTTCCAACGAACTCGCACGAGGGGTATCTGGCTACGTTTGAGGGTTTTGATCTCACGATCCGTGATCTCAACCGGTTCCTCAGTAAAGTGTAGCTGTTCGTCAATAGTAAGTTCCTTGTAAGGAATGACGAGTGTTTCATCTGACAAGCACTTCTTCAGATTAGACACGTGGAAGACGTTGTGCACAGCACTCAGTTCTTCGGGCAGATTCAATCTGTAAGCGGCCGTACCGATCTTTTCGGTAACTTCAAAGGGTCCGACATATCTTGGATTAAGCTTGCCCCGTTTTCCAAAACGAACCACACCCTTCCAGGGTGAGACCTTAAGTAGAGCCCGTTCACCAACCTGGAACTCTTGTGGTTTTCTATCTTTATCAGCGTAATACTTTTGACGGTCACGAGCTGCCGCCATGCGTTGCCTAATCTGGGCAATCTTTTCCGTGGTGTCGACTACATGTTCCGGGCCTGTGATCTGGCTGTCACCAACCTCAGCCCAGCAGAGAGGCGATCGACATTTACGGCCGTACAATGCCTCAAAGGGTGCTGCCTGAATGCTGGTGTGGTAGCTGTTGTTGTAGGAGAATTCCACCAACGGTAGGTGCTTCTCCCAATTCTTGCCAAAATCGATCACACATGCCCTGAGCATGTCTTCGAGGGTTTGGATGGTGCGTTCGGACTGCCCATCCGTTTGCGGGTGATAAGCGGTGCTCATGTCTAAACGTGAGCCAAAAGATTTGTGCATGGCTTGCCACAACTCAGAAGTAAAACGCGCGTCGCGATCAGAAATAATAGAGGTAGGCACCCCGTGCTTCGAGACTACTTCTTTTAAGTATACCTCTGCTAGGGTCGAGAACTTGTCTGTTTCTTTAATGGCCAAGAAGTGTGCAGACTTAGTTAAGCGATCCACTATCACCCAAATGGTGTCATTTCCGCGCTGAGACCTAGGCAGGCTAGTAACAAAATCCATGGAAATCTGCTCCCATTTCCATTGCGGGATCTCTGGCTGTTGGAGTAGGCCTGATGGTTTCTGATACTCAGCCTTGACTCTTGCGCAGGTTAAACATTTCCTGACATAGGTTGCTATGTGGGCTTTCATGCCAGGCCACCAATAAGTAGCCCTCAAGTCGTGGTACATCTTATCTGACCCTGGATGTACTGAGTAACGGGACTTGTGAGCTTCATCCATCACAAGGTTACGCAAATTTCCATAAAGCGGAACCCATATGCGTCCGGCTACGTAGTAGGCGCCGTCTTCTTTTTGTTCCATTCGTTGTCTCGATCCTCGTAGGGACTCGGCCCTGATGTTCTCGGCTTTCAGTGCTTCAACCTGAGCATTTCGAATCTGATTAGGGAGGTTCGAGTGGATAGTGAGCTGTAAAGCACGAACACGCTTGGGTTTGGTCTCCTTTCTGCTGAGGGCATCGGCTACCACATTAGCCTTGCCTGGGTGATATTTGATTGCACACTCGTAGTCATTTAGGAGTTCGACCCATCGGCGTTGCCGCATATTCAACTCCTTTTGTCCCATTATGTGCTGGAGACTCTTGTGATCAGTGTAAATCGTGCACTTGGTGCCATACAAGTAGTGTCTCCAAAGCTTGAGCGCGAAGACCACAGCTCCAAATTCTAAGTCATGCGTCGTATAGTTCCGTTCGTGGACCTTGAGTTGTCGCGAGGCGTAAGCAATAACTTTCTCGCGTTGCATCAATACGCAGCCAAGTCCTTGAATAGAAGCGTCGCAGTAGACGACGAAGTCGTCGGTACCTTCAGGTAAGGAAAGAATAGGAGCACTACAAAGATTCCTCTTTAGTTCCTGGAAGGCAGATTCCTGAGCATTACTCCATTTGTAAGCAACACCCTTCTGAGTGAGTATCGTAAGTGGTTGCGCGATCTTAGAGAATCCCTTGATAAACCTTCGATAGTATCCCGCCAATCCCAAGAATTGGCGAACTTCGGTCGGAGTCTTAGGCACAGGCCAATTCTTAATGGACTCAATCTTAGCAGGGTCAACATGAATCCCTTCCTGATTGACGATGTGTCCAAGGAAATGGACTTCTCTAAGCCAGAAATCGCATTTCGAGAATTTGGCGTACAGTTGCTCATTGCGAAGAAGTTCGAGAATAAGACGTAGGTGTTGTTCATGCTCCTCTTGGCTCTTTGAGTAGATTAGGATGTCGTCGATGAATACGATCACGAACTTGTCGAGGTAGGGTTTGCATACTCGGTTCATGAGATCCATGAAGATCGCAGGAGCGTTGGTCATTCCGAAAGGCATAACAAGGAATTCGTAGTGACCATAGCGGGTTCTGAAAGCAGTCTTAGAGATGTCCTCATCGCGGACTCTCAGTTGGTGATAACCCGATCGCAGATCGATCTTGGAATAATAGCTCGACCCTTGCAGCTGGTCGAACAGGTCGTCGATACGGGGAAGTGGATAACGATTCTTGATGGTAACCTTGTTAAGCTCGCGGTAGTCAATGCACATTCGGAATGAGCCATCTTTCTTTTTGACGAAGAGCACTGGGGCTCCCCAGGGTGATGAACTGGGACGGATAAAACCTTTGTCCAAAAGTTCTTGTAGTTGAGTAGAAAGCTCCTTGAGCTCCGCGGGGGCTAATCGATAAGGTGCACGAGCTATAGGTGTTGCTCCGGGAGCTAGCTCGATTTGAAATTCGACCTGACGGTGAGGAGGGAGTCCAGGTAGTTCCTCCGGGAATACCTCGGGATAGTCGCGTACCACTGGAAAATCTTCAATCCTATTTTCCCTTTTCTGTGTGTCGGTAATGAGTGCTAAGATAGCGGTGTGCCCTTTTTGTAGATACTTCTGGGCCTTTAAGAATGAAATGATGCCTGTGACTTCTCCGCTCTTGTCGCCTTGAACTATAAGAGGTTTGCCAGGGGGACGGGGAATACGAATAGCTTTCTCCTGGCAGAGGATTTCAGCTCGATGTTTAGATAACCAATCCATACCAATAATGACGTCGAAGCTTCCAAGAACGATGGGGAAAAGATCGATACGGAAGGTCTGACCAGACAACTCTAATTTGCAGTTACGAATTATGTGTGAGGCCTCGAGGTTTCTACCATTAGCTATTTCAACGGTGTGCTTAGAGCTCAGCGGCGTAAGAGTGAGCTTAAGTTTCTTACTAATACGTAGGGATACATAACTAGCATCTGCTCCGGAATCAAATAGCATGGAAACATAACGATCATTAAGTAGGAACTTACCCGCTACAACGTTGGGGTCATTCCTTGCTTCCCCAGCTCCAATCACAAAAGCTTTTCCTCTAGCACCGTTTCCAGCATTGTTGTTGTTGTTCCCAGCACCCTGATTGTTGTTGTTTTGATTCAGTTCAGGGCAATCCTTTCGCATGTGCCCCATTGCTCCACACTTGAAGCATCCACGGTTGTTTCCTTGTTGCTGCTGTTGCTGTGGCTGTTGCTGATTCTGCCTAGCTGGGAACTGGCTTCGGCAGTCTTTGGCTTCATGCCCCATCTTGTTGCATCGCTGACATTGACCTTTTCCACATGGCCCACTGTGATGTCGATTGCATTTGTTACACTTAGGGTGGTTTCCTCGATAGCCACCCTGTTGCTGAGGACCCTTGTTGCTTTCAGTCTTCCTTTGTTGAACTGGGGCCTGAGTGGGGTTAGCATCCTTTCCCTGACTTCCATCCCACTTTCGCTTGTTATCGCCAGAAGTTCCAGCAGTAGCACCGATCCTCTGGGGCAACTTGCCCTCTTCCACAGCCTGATTGGTGAGTTTGTGAGCAAGACGAACCACAGGCTGTATGGTGTTGAGGTTGGCCGAGGTCACATGGCTCCGGATTTCTGGGACCAAGCCTTTGATGTACAATTCGACCCTTCGATACATAGGCTGGGACATGTTTGGGCAAAGTGCAGCATAGTCATTGGACTGCTTGGTGTAGGTCTCAATCTCTGACCCAACCATCTTGAGTGCATAGTACTCGTTCTCAAGTTTGTGGATGTCATCCCTGTGACAGTACTCCTCTTTGATCATGTCCTTGAAATCTTCCCATGCCGTAGCATTAGCAGTTTCCAGACCAAGCATCTGAATTTGTGCTTTCCACCATGAAAGCGCGTTTCCTTCAAGCGTACCAGTTGCGTACTTAACCCAGTTAGCAGGGGGACACTCGCAGACGGCAAAGACAGCTTCGGCCTTTTCAATCCAATGCAGAAGGCCTATGGCACCCTCAGTGCCGTTGAAAGGGAGAGGCTTGCCATCCATGAAGGTTTTGAAAGTACAAACGCGTGGTTGCGCAGGCGCAGGCTGACCTCCAGGGTGAGCTGCGAAAGCTGCAGCCACCGTGTTGAGCAAGTTAGCGAATTGAGCCTGAGTCATGTTAACGCTTCCTCTTCCGCGTCCACTCATTGTCTTCATAACCAGAAAACACAGTATGAGTGTGATGTCGTAACGTAGCGAGAATAAGATAGAAGAGGGAGGTGTATCTATCTAATCAGGCACACTAGTATGTATAGTAGAGCAGTTAACATAAGACAAGCAAGTAAACACAAGTCCGAGCTACGAGGTCTAGTATGTCGAGTCTTGCCCTTGGAGTGTAGTGTCGTCACGAGTCACGGGTTATAGTCTGGTTTTTCTCAAAAAGACTCTTCTTTTTAAAACCAAGTTCACTATAACCAATGGCTCTGATACCAATCTGTCACACCCCCAAATTCCACCTGCGGAGTACCGTCCGCTTGAGGGCGTGACCGACCAGGATCCAGCCACCAATTATACTGAGCATTGGATAGTAGTAAGGATGATTACCAACCATAATGGTTAGTAAACACCATAGTTTAAAGTTCAACGTTTAGGTTCAAATAACAGTTAAGTAAGTAGCGGAAGCATAGGCAAAATAGTTTAAACAAAGTTCATAATTCAAATTATTTAGAACCCAACACGCGGGTTTAGACGACCACTACACTTCCCAAGCAGCAGCTCCTCAGTCACTGGTTACCTGCAAAGCATGCAGTAAGGGGTCAACAATAATGCTGAGTGAGTTCACTAGTTGTCCAGTTTTAATTACCAAAAACTTGTTTCACCAGTTAATTTATCCGTTTATACATGCCATGGGGAGCTACCCCAAAAGTTAGCAACTAAACTGTTTTTCCAATACCGAACACTAGGTGACCGTTGCGTATCCGCAAGAGAGTGCCCCGATGTCAATGTTCTATCATCATTGACGGATGCCTGAGTACATTAGTTCACGACCGATCCCATACCTTGGCACGGTGTGAGGTTGGTAAGACCTAAATAGCGCTATCAACTAATAACCCGTTCGCCTGGCCCCGGCGACTAATCGGTATTAAGTAGTAGGGACTTTAAGTGATAGAGTTTCGTTTAGTGCCGTTTGTTGCAATCCGTATAAACAGTAATTAACTAAAAGGTTCCCCATAACAAGGGAAGAAAAGTAAGTTGTATCCCTCATAAGGGGATAGTGTTGTTTTTAGTTCCGTTTCCCAAACCACCGGGAATACATGCTTTAGGTTGTGAACTCACCTTGGGTTGCTCGGTAGATTAATTACCCGGTTGATCACGTTGGTCACCACGTCCTAGCATGGTTACCAATATAGGTCAAGTTGGGGTACAAGTATTCACGTATAATCTACACATAACTAACACATAGCATGCACAACATATGATTACAGCAACAGTTAATAGTCAACACGTAGCCCACTTAAACAGTAACAACCATGCACAGCTAATACACTTTGGGCCCAATAACTAACAGCCCAGTCGAGACCAGGTGGTGGGAACACACAGTTGCGAGTCGCAACCGGAGGTTGCGGCTTGTCACGATTTGGTTACGAGTCGCAACCGCCGTAGTCTCGACTTGTCATGTTGTGGTTGCGAGTCGCAACCGGGCGGTTTCGAATCGCAACCGACGTTCTTGAGTTGTCATGGTTTGGTTGCGAGTCGCAACCGGAGGTTTCGAGTCGCAACCTTGGAAACGTGCACAAGAAACCTTCTAGAACCTAGCGGATGTACTAACCAATAGAATTCTGTTTTCATGAGATTTTGTACTGGCCAATAAGAGTGCATAAACATGTTTTATTGTCTAATCTATGTTCAAAACGGATCAAACAGCCATATTTCAAATATTCATATGATATTCAACCCACATTCATCCAGTTCATCATCTTGCAAGCATGTTCACCCAAAACAAAATACCATTTAGTCATCAATATCGGCCCTATATCTAGCACATAATCATCATCAACATAACTAATATTCATTCTTCATCATTCACTTAAACATATTTACAACATAACATACAATCATCGGTTTAATGGTAATGCATAACATGCTATACTAACATTTATTCTAAACACCAAACACCCTATACTAACCATCATTTATCATTCAAATGTCTTATGTTCACATATTTCATTCAAACATCCAACTAATCAAATAGTTTGTGCATCAAGAACCATCATTTTAAGTCAAACAACTATAATACACTAACCGGTTGGATGAAGGGTTACAAAAGATCGATGAACCAAGTTCCGAGTGATGACCACAAGCTTGAACCGAGATGATCCGAGATGATCCGAGAGCTCCTCTTGTTGTTGCCGGTTTGATCCGTGAGAGGGAGAGGAGAGGGGGTGAGTTTGATGTTAGAACCTTAGGGTTTTAGGGTTTTTAGAGAGAGAGAGAGGGAGAGTGTGTGAGATGAGGGAGTGTGAGAGTGATGTTGCCAAATGGTGCAAGTTGTGAGGGTGGCCGGTTATATATCTCGAGTGGGTAAGGGGGGGTTTCCGGGTGGGCTAAGGTTACGGCCCAACCGGCCCGTATCGTTACTTGTTTACTCGAGACCGAGTGGTCTCGAGTCGGGTTCGGTTCGGTTCACACTTATATATATATATCTATATATACATACATAATACACACGACACAATCAAAAGATCACATAATGCACAACAATAAATAACAAGTTCTCATTTAATATTATATCTATGCACATACATTCATTTTAAAGACGACAGTTGGTTCGGGGAAAACCCGAAGTGTCACACCGAAACCCTAGAAGGCATGCTGAGATGTGTTATCGACGTCGGAAAAAAGTGACACTTCCTTTTATAGAATTCTCTTCCAACTACAGTTACCATGCTAGCAATCAGGCAGCACCATTTGGGGCATTGCACGGATGCAAATGCCGGACACCTCTGTATTGGGCAGAAGTTGGCAGAAGCCAAATTTCCGGCCCGAGACTTGTACTAGACACTACGCATAAGATTGCCCAGATCAGACAACGCATGGCGGCAGCTCGTGACCGTCAGAAAAGCTACGCAGAATTCCAAGTCGGAGACTGGGTTCTACTAAAAGTTTCACCCTGGAAGGGTGTGGTACGCTTCGACAGACAGGGAAAGTTTAATCCTCGATAAGTTGAACCATTCGAAGTTACCGAAAGGATCGGTAAGGTAGCCTTGCAGACTAAATCTGCCTGAAGAGCTGAGTGCGGTACACAACGTCTTTCAAGTGCCAAATCTGAAGAAGTGTCTGTCAGATGGAATATTCGTTGTTTCTTTTTTTTGGAACTCGTGATCGGAAATAAACTACGCTTCGTTGAGAAACCGGTTAAGATTAAGGATCAAGAAATCGAAACCCTCAAGCGTGGTATAATATGCCAACAGACCGAGTTTGTTGTAACTCACACTGTGGCCCAGAGTTTACCTGGGAACGGGAAAAACCAGCTGATGAGCACGTATCCCCAGTTGTCTGCAAACATTACTTCCAGCACTGAAGCTACAACTGAAATTTCTAGAAGAAATTTCAAGCCAACAAGGGGATGATGTGACAATCCACGAAAACGTTTAAACACACTAGCTTGTCAGTGGCTGCGCTCTAAATTTCGGGACGAAATTTCTTGAACTTGGGGATAATGTGACACATCGGGTTTTCCCGCGTGATTTCATCTTTATGTTATGATCAATTTGGTAATAATCTATACTACGTGAGGTACGTACAAACTCTGTGAATCTAATGCTATGTGATTTTACGTACTATGTGACTGTATGTGCTATGTGGCTTGCATGTTCGTTTTGTGGACTTTCGTGAAACTGCTTGTGTTTACGTATGGTAATGGAGTCTAGGAATACATATAGAGCGAATTGTATGACCTTTACTTAAATTTCGAGGACGAAATTCCTGTAACATGGGGAGAATGTGACAATCCGTACTCTCGATCCCGATCATCGAGAGAATGGTATTCGATTCTACTATTCTACTATTATTAGTATGGTTATCACTTAATACCCGAAGTGAGAAACATGTACCATTCAACTGATGGATCGAAACTACACAATTTGACACGCACGACTTTATAATATATTAACCGTTATAATTATTTGTAAAATTTAAAACAAACGATTTGGGGCTTAGGACGCATAAACATTTAACGAGTTCACGCACTCGGGCCAAGCCCAATCCCACTCCCTTTCACCCAAAAACCCTAGCCTATAAAACACAACATACTCCTAATATTCAAAAAAAAACCCTACACCCTTAATTCACCCAGCCGACACCCCCTAACCTCTGCTCCTTCTCCCCTGCAACTCCGATGACCGGAGTTATTCCGGTCGTCTCCGGTGACAACTCCTTCAACGAGAACATCCACACATCCACACACGCACCCTCCATCCTCCTCCTCACAATTTTCTCGTCCTCACCTCACAGCGCCACCTCCTCTTCCGAAACTGACAGTCGGCCACTACTACTCCAGCGGCGACAACAAGTGAGAGGAAGAGACGACAGAGATGATGGGCCGGCCTTCTTCGGTGACCTCCGTGTTTTCGGTGAATTACGACGGCGACAGTAGTGTTAACGATGGTGGCCCCGGCTAGCGACTGTAGTGGCTCTGGTTGCATCCGAAGAGGTAATGGTGGAGTTTGGTGCGAGTTCGGGTTATCGGTTCTGACCCAACCAGTTCAGGTCTCGCAGTAGTCCGACCGGGTCAGATTTGGCTTTGTTTGTTCGGGTCAGTCGCAGGTTTGAAGCTTCGAGTCTCGTCAAGTTCAGTCACGAGTCACACTCACAACCGCCCGTTCAAGACCCTTCGGTCAGTATATTCATGTTTTGTGTTTGGATCTTGTTGGTTGCTTGTTTTGTTTATGTGCACGTAAGGTCCCAAAATTGATTTAAATCATTGAAATGAAGGTTGCTATGTAATTTCTCAAAATATGAAAGTGGTGTGATTTGAACTAGGATTTTTATGATTGATGCTCAGATATATGATGTTTTCCCTTTTTGTGATAATATGCAAACTGTTGAAATAATAGTCTTATGCATTGTGGCTATTTGGTGAAATCCAAATCATGATAGAGTTTCTGGTAGGATGCAAACACGAATTAGGATGAGAGGTATTGATTGTTTATGTGATAAATGCAAACTGCTAAACGAATTAGTAATGTGTTTATGAACATTGTTATGTTTTGATAAGATATTAGAAAACCCCATTGATGAACTGCTTGAATGATATGAAAATATTTGAAATTGTTGTGCTTGATCCATTTTGGTAATGGTACGGTGTATGATAACATGCTAAGGAAAGATGATTGGTTCGTACAAACTGGATAAGGGTTCTAGAAAGATTCCACAGTGGTTGCGAGTCGAGACTAGTGGATTCATCAGTAGTTTCAACTTGACAGCTGTTTCATCCGAGATTGCGAGTCGAGACCAGGGCATACACATCAGAAGACTCGACACCAGCTAGGTTGCGACTCGAAATCTCCTGATCTCGACTCGAGACCTGACTCGAGGTCTTAAGATTTCGACTCGCATCTGCACTGCTCGAGACCATCTACTTGCAACTCGAGACTTCTTGATTGTGACTCGATACCTCATGATCTCGAGTCGAGACCACCCGGTTCTGACTGAACTGGTTTTACGGGCCAGTTTGGTTATTGGGCCGCACACAGTTAGACGAAACGTATTGGACTATGTGTTATTGTTACCATTACTGTACAGTTGTGCAAACTATGTGTGCTACGTGATGTGTGTTTAACCTTACTACATGCCGCTACTGGTTGACTGTTTATACGATTTGGACAGGTCCAATAACATTGGTGGATCTTATGTACTATGTGTTAACTGATGCTTTGGACTGTGTGCTAGTATTAATGTCTAACTGTTACTGTTTAACTGTTTACATGCTAGAATAGGCCCAATACCGTGTATGCTTGCATAACATGCATGCTATGTGTTAGATACGGGTAGGATTTTACGTGACACTACTTGCATACAAACCTAATAAATATTTATAAACCATAATAGGGTATGGTTGACCAATATAACACAAGTAAATTGACTACCGAGCAAAGCAAAGGTGAGTTCACTACTTTTTACTTAAAGCATGCGTTCCCGGTGGTTGGGAAACGGACAAAAACACTTTTCCTGGTTTGGGATTGCTTACTATCTCCTTGTGCGGGATACGGTATTTCTATCTCCTTGTGTGGGATACGGGTAACAACGCTATCCCCTTGTGAGGGATATAAACTACTTTTCTCCCCTTAAATGGGACTCTTAGTTAATTACTGTTTATACTGGATGCAACAAGCAACACTAGACGAAACTCTATCACTCAAGTCCTCACTTCTTAATACCGATTAGTCGCCGGGGTCGGGCGAACGGGTTATTAGTTGATAACGCTATTTAGGTCTCACCAACCTCACACCGTGCCCGCGTATGGGATCGGGCGTGAACTAATGTACTCTGGCAAAACCGTCAATGATGATAGAACATTGACGAACGGGGCACTCTACGGAAACGTACGGATGAATAGTGTTCGGTATTGTAAAAAAAGTTTAGTCGCTTACTTATGGGGTAGCTCCCCATGGCATGTATAAACGGATAAATTAACTGGTTAAAACAAGTTTTTGGAAATAAAACTGGAAAACTCTAAACTTGTGAACTCGCCAACGTTATGTTGACACTCTACTGCATGCTTCGCAGGTTGCTCGATACTGCTCTGGACGGACGTTGCAATCGGATGGAGTGCGTGGTGTGTAAGTATCATAATAACAAACTTGTGGTTTTCAATTGCGACGCGATTTCCTTCCCTTCCGCTGTGAACCTAAACTATGTTTCGAAAAATTTAAATTTGATCACTAATTATGCTAATGTTTATAACAATAACTAATCCGTTCAAAATAATTAGTGGCTAAGATCCTGGTCGTCACATGCCTCGCGGTAATACTCCGCGTGTGGATTTTGAGGGTGTGACAGATTGGTATCAGAGCCATTGGTTATAGCGAACTAGGTTTTAAAATATAAAATATTTTGGTTTGGGAAATAAAATATTTTTATATATGAAAACCAGACTATAACCGTTCTTTAATGAAGACAACAACGACACCACACTCCGGATTGCAAGGTTCGTCACCCTCAGATGCTCACCTGGTAATGGTAGGCTAACGGCATTTACTTGTGCATAACTTATGTGTGTAAACCCACATATGTGTATGTGTATAATTAGCATATACGTGTTAGTATGTATGTGTATAATTAGTATTTAACACAGTGGATCTTACAAAGGCTAGGCTAGCGTGTTACGTGTTAAACAGGAGCGAGTCCTCCTAAACCTGGTTCGAAACCACGATTCACTAAGGGCAAGGAACCAGTTACTCCAAGCACTCGTCCTTGTATTTCCTGATATCACCAATGGATTAGAACGAATCGACGAAGGGGAGCAACCCCTATATCATGGGATATTAGAAGAAACGACGATGACATTCGCATCCTTTTTACTTGCGTATTTCTTTTCCCGACTTAAGTAGTGAGACTTGTTCCCTCATACGACTGATCACCTAGATTCTTGAAGCATTCTAGCAAGTCTACACCTTTTGGGTTTCTGTTTGCACGTCTCGAACACGAAAAGCATGCGTGGTGTATGCTTCTCGTTGAAGTGCCAGCAATCGTATCACCTTTCCATCGACCACGGAGTTATTTCTCCCTAATTCCTCGTTACATGGTTAATCCTTATTCGAGTTGAACCTTATACCTTAGCACGCCCCAAAACTCAGCAAATTGATATCTTTCTTACAAACCGGTGTATTTGAAGGCATGGCGAGACGAAGTCATGAGCCAGTCAAACCCACCGAAGAGTACGGTGACCTAGATGCTTACCTTATCCTTCATTTTCCAGAACCGTTATTCTCTGGCGACTTTTCTGATTCTGTGAATCCTTTCACTAGCTTTCATACGAATCCGCGTTTCTACCGTTTCTTCGTCACAATATCCACGTTTCTTCATACGGGAACCTTGACCAGATTTCTCTCCAGATTAATGAATTCGGTAAGATCGACCTTTGGTCGACAAACTTCATAAACTCTGAAAATTGGCAACATTTACCTCAATCGTGCTTTTTCGAGAGCCGGTTTCCGCAGTTTCACATCAACCCCCCCCCCCCCCGACGACGCAAGCGCTACTTCAAACTCACTCGCACGACTTAGAACAACCCACTCGAACTTGATTTTTTTCTACCAACCGGAGAAATCACATCCTGCCAGACGTCCCAGTAGATCCGAACACCTACAAACCCGCACGACGACCATCCCTCTCTAGCTACTTCATTTTGCGCTAACCACATCGACGTGACACCCCTTAACAGCAAGCAATGTTCCGTATTCTAAACACCCATAGCTTGTGTACGACCAACTACCTCATCGACATCAGATATGTGACAACTCGAGTTTCCAAGATTTCCATCTTCGCATTTAGTGCACGTTAATTTTTTTTTTATTATTGTTGTTTGTTTACACGACTCGTTGTTTCACAACGCTTACCTTTGTAATACGTTATATCGTATTTCGATTGATATTTTATACTTGGGATCCATAATATTTATTATATGTGAGTGTATGTTAATAAGGTTTTGTATTAATTAACATGTTAAATAAAGATGGAACTCTTACTGAAAACAAGTACCCATGAAATCACCCAAGTGGTGAAAACACCTTATGTGTTTTCGTCCACTGATGACCAACGAAATCAGAGATGGGCCTTGGCCCAGTATTGAGATATTTTATATAATCATTTTATAAACAAATCTTCTCGGAGAAGTTTCTTACTTACCAAACCTTATCTTATCACATTGTTTCTCTCTCTACCTCTGAAACCCACAAAGAGAATTCCTCATTTGAAGCCAAAACCTCTGTTTAAATCCTTGGTTAGTGATTTCATGATTCAGTTGTTTTAGTTGCATATCGTATGATTATTGGATGTTTAATCATGATGTATGTATATATGTGATTATGTGATTGATCATTGTGTGCTTGTTGGATAATTATTATCTATGAACTGTCTGTATATTTGATGTTTTGATCAACAGTGGGTGTATGTTAATGAATGATAAACTGATTAAATCGGGATCCTGGTATCATATGATGTTGGCAAATTATATATTACATATCAATGATTTATTATATGACTTGTAAATGATTAATCATGTAACTGTAATGAGATTTAGTTGCTGGGTTTAAGTTACAGTGAGTGTTGGTGAAGATGATGAAGCTAACGAAAACACCCCCACACAATTGAAACTGGACGAAATCACTTATGTGATTTCGGCCCAATGTGTTAAGCCCAAAAAGGGATTTCGGCCCATAGGTGTTTTCGCCACTTTAGTGTTTTCGTCCCTTAAGGGGATTTCGGCTCATGTGGTTTTCGGCCCAAGGGTGTTTTCGGCCCAACTGTTAAATGTGTTACTCGGTTAAGTTATTTACCTTGGTTAACCCTGTTATGATAAAACAACTATCTTCGTTAATATGTTAACTATGTTGAATGTTGATTAACTCTGTTATGCACATTAACTAGGATAAGTGTATTAATCTGGTTAAGCATGTTAACTGCATTATGTATGCCATTAGGTGAAGTATATTAATTCTGTTAAGTATATAATGGTATTAGCTTATTAACTCTGTTAACTCTATTTAACTCAGTTAAGTTATGCAACTCTGTTAAGTACGTATATAGCTCTTTTAAACATGTAACTATGATTAACCTATTAATTGAGTTAAGTTTATTAACTCAGTTAACCTTATTAACTATGTTAGTATGTTAACCTCGTTAAGTGTTTTTGATGCGATTAACTGCTTGTGTTGCATGATGATTAACTGCCAAACACACTATGTGACATTAGAATATATGTAAGTCGTTACGAACATAAACTAATTATTGAATACGTGCACTATAGGACTTGATTGATTATTTGCGAGCTCATAGTTTAGCATACCGAGCAAACCAAGGTGAGTTCACACTAGCCAAGGCATGGGATTCCCGGTGGGTTGGGAATGGGATTGAATAACTACTCGTACAACCATTACTATTAAACTACTTAATACTGTCCTCGGATTGAAGGGCACGTACGTAAAACCTACGTACAGTTATACTTATTACTGTCCTCAGATTGAAGGGCACGTACGTAAAACCTACGTACACGATCATAAGACCATCAGTTCTATCAAAGGAAGTCCCTCATTTATCGACTTAATCGCCGAGGCCTATGGCGAGCGGGTCATTAGTAGATAGCGCTATTAGGTTTAACAAACCTCACACCGTGTCGTCCGAACGGGCGTGTACTAATGGACTATGGGCAAAGGGTCAATGCTGATAGACATTGACTTAGGGCACCTCTTATATTTCCGTAGCAGTCGATACGCGTGGTCTAGTAACACATGGGAAGCCCCCACTAATCATCGCACAGATGCCTGGATTGGCCGCGATAAGGATTAATACGATACATGGTTTACTAAACGAACATACGATTTACGAAATGAATACTATAACCAAATAACCAACTGTGAACTCGCTCAACTTTGTTGTTGATTTGTTGCTACATGCCTTGCAGGTCATTAGGTACCCATGGAGCTTGCACAGGGAGGAACGGTCGTTGTGGGACATGGCGATGTGTGCCATGCTTTAATCAATACTTTATTTGATATTTAATACTCGCAATGGGTTTTACAATTATGTTTCCGCTAAACACTTAACTATGCTTTGGTTTTTGGACACCTTTCATATTGTTGTTTGAATTATGTTTACTTATGCTTGTTCAATATGATTGGTGGCTTGATCCTGGTCATGTCACGCCTCCAAGCGGTGGTACTCCGCGTGTGGATTTTGGGGGTGTGACAGATTGGTATCAGAGCCATTGGTTATAGATAACTCGGTTTTAATAAGGGGAAAACATTTTTATTAAAACCAGACTATAACCGAAACAGTGCTCAACGATCCACAACGACGCCTCGCTCCACGTGCAAGACTCAACATACTAGGTAATATGGTATATGTTTTATTGCCTACTTGCTAGAATTGCATAGAACTTTGCTCGTGGTATGCTTAGATTACATTGTCTACTATTTGTTATTGCTCGAGAACACTTGTGTGCTTACTCTCTTCTGTCACTGCACTATTCGCGAACCTCTCTCACTTATGTTGCATTTGATATGAAGATCATGGCCTGATGTATTAACTTGACTCAAGCCCAGTTGACGGCTCTCATTAACGAACGAGTTGCTGCGGCACTCGCAGCCATACAAGCAGGAGGTATACCCTGCAGTCGTAACTAGGATCTTTAGATCCTACACTCCTAAACCAACTCTTGTGTTTAACCTTGTCCTATTCTTATACACAATAGGTCAACACGCTCAGCCACCTGTTTGCACCTTCAAAAATCTCAAGGATTGCCGACCTAGTACCTTCAGCGGTACTGAGGGAGTTGTAGGCCTCCTCCATTGGTTCGAGAGGCTCGAAACCGACTTTGAGGTGCGTGATTGCCCTGAGTCGCGTAGAGTAAAGTTTGCTACTGGAACACTCGAAGGTGCTGCATTAACCTGGTGGGAAGCACAGGTTCAAATGTTAGGGCTGGCAGCTGCAAATGCCACCCCCTGGAACGAGTTCAAGGACCTAGTTAAGGAAGAGTTTTGCAGTCGGGAAGACATCCACAAACTAGAGGTGGAGTTCCTCAACTTACAAATGACGGGGTCTGAAATTGAGGCTTATACGAAGAGATCAAATGAATTAGCCACATTTTGTCCAACTATGATAGACCCTCCCACCAAACGCATCGAGCAGTATCTCAAGGGTCTGGTGCCCGAAATTCAGAGTCATGTGACCGCAGCTAATCTTGGCACTATCCAGCAAGTCACTCGGCTTGCTTATCGTCTCACAGACCAGGCAGTAGAACAAAACAAACTACCAAAACGTGTTAAAGCTGCTACTACATGTGCTTCTAGTGACAACAAACGCAAGTGGGATGGAAACCTGAGCAAGGGATTAATTCCGGTTCAGCCTCTGGCGCAACAGCAAAAGATAGGTGACTACCAGAGTCCCAGTCAGCAATTTTCTGGTAGTCATGGGCAGAGTGGATATCGAGGAAATCATCCAAAGTGTAACAGATGCAATAGGCACCACAGCGGTCAGTGCAACAAGGGTCGTTGTCAGAGGTGCCTCAAGATAGGTCACGAGGCTAAGGATTGTCGAAACTCACGTCCTGTAACTCAAGAACAGCAACAACCACGTGATTGGTCAGGGTGACGCAAGGAATGATCCCAACGTAGTTATGGGTAAGTTTCTTCTTGACGACTTTTATGTTACTGTATTGTTTGATTCGGATGCGGATACCAATTTTATGTCTCTAAAAGTTAGCCAAATGTTAAAACATGCACCAACTCCCTTGAACACCAAACCTGTCGTAGTGTTAGCTAATGGTAGAAGTCTAGAGGCCACTCATAGTTCAGGGTTGTAATCTTATCCTCGCTAGTCAGACATTCTCTATCGACCTCATTCTTATAGTTCTGGGCAGCACCTATAGCTCACGCACCGTATCGCTTAGCTCCATCAGAATTGGAAGAACTATCGAAGCAACTGCAAGAGCTCTTGGATAAGGGCTTTATTCGTCCTAGCTCTTCGCCTTGGGGAGCTCCAGTATTATTTGTGAAGAAGAAGGACGGTACCTTCCGCATGTGTATAGACTACCGCGAACTGAACAAGGTGACCGTGAAGAATCGCTACTCTCTTCCACGCATCGACGACTTATTCGACCAGTTGCAAGGGTCGAGCTTTTACTCGAAGATTGACCTGAGGTCAGGCTATCATCAACTGAGAGTCCGGGATGAGGACGTCTCCAAAACAGCATTCAGAACGCGCTACGGTCACTACGAATTTTTGGTCATGCCATTCGGATTAACGAACGCGCCTGCGGTTTTCATGGATCTTATGAACAGGGTGTGCAAACCTTATCTTGACAAGTTTGTCATTGTATTTATCGACAACATTTTGATCTACTCCAAGAGTCAGGAGGAACACGAGCATCATTTACGACTTATTCTGGAACTTCTTCGAACGAAACAACTGTACGCTAAGTTTTCAAAATGCGACTTCTGGCTTCGTGAAGTCCACTTCTTAGGCCACGTGGTAAACAAGGATGGGATTCATGTCGATCCATCCAAGGTAGATTCGATCAAGAACTGGCCTGCACCTCGCACACCAACCGTAATACGCCAATTCTTGGGTTTGGCGGGTTATTACAGACGGTTCATCAAAGACTTCTCAAAGATTGCACAGCCGCTTACATTACTGACACAGAAAGGTGTTGCTTACCGTTGGAGTAATACACAGGAAACAACGTTTCAGCACTTAAAGGATAGACTTGGTAGCGCACCCATCCTCTCCTTGCCTAAAGGCACGGACGATTTTGTAGTCTACTGCGACGCATCTATCCAAGGACTTGGATGTGTGTTGATGCAGCGGGATAAAGTCATTGCTTATGCTTCGCGCCAACTTAAGATCCACGAACGAAACTACACTACACACGATTTAGAGCTGGGAGCCGTTGTTTTTGCGCTCAAGATATGGCGACATTACTTGTATGGCACTAAGTGCACTATATACACTGATCACAGGAGTCTCGAACACATATTTAAGCAGAAAGAGTTGAATATGCGACAACGACGATGGGTCAAGCTACTGAATGACTACGAATGCTCGATCAGGTACCACCCAGGCGAAGCCAATGTTGTGGCTGACGCCCTCAGTCGAAAGGATACTACACCTAGGCGTGTACGAGCGTTGCAACTCACTATTCAGTCTAGTCTTCCTTCTCAGATACGAGATGCTCAGGTAGAAGCATTGAAACCAGAAAATGTCAGGGCTGAAGCCCTACGCGGTTCCAGACAACGGATGGAACAAAAGGCAGACGGCGCCTCCTATGTAACAGGACGCATCTGGGTCCCACACTATGGCAACTTACGCGAGCTTGTAATGGAAGAAGCTCATAAGTCTCGCTACTCAGTACATCCTGGTTCGGATAAGATGTACCACGACCTCAGAACTACATATTGGTGGCCTAGCATGAAGGCCCACATAGCAACTAACGTTAGCGAGTGTTTGACTTGTGCGAGAGTCAAAGCGGAATATCAGAAACCTTCAGGCCCACTCCAGCAACCTGAGATACCACAATGGAAATGGGAACAAATTTCCATGGAGTCTGTTACTGGCCTACCCAGATCTCAGCGCGGAAATGATACTAATTGGGTGATCGTGGATCGACTCACAAAGTCTGCTCACTTCTTGGCTATCAAGGAAACGGATAAGTTCTCCACTCTAGCAGACGTATACCTTAAGGAAGTTGTCTCGAGGCACGGGGTGCCCACCTCTATTATCTCTGATCGTGATGCACGTTTTACTTCAGAACTGTGGCAAGCAATGCACAAATCTTTTGGCTCTCGTTTAGACATGAGCACAGCTTATCATCCTCAGACAGATGGGCAGTCTGAGCGCACTATTCAAACTCTAGAAGACATGCTTCGGGCGTGCGTAATTGACTTTGGCAAGGGTTGGGAAAAACATCTGCCACTTGTGGAATTTTCATACAACAACAGTTACCACACCAGCATTAAAGCTGCTCCATTTGAGGCATTGTACGGGCGTAAATGCCGATCACCTCTTTGTTGGGCAGAGGTGGGTGACAGTCAGATCACTGGTCCAGAAATGGTAGTTGATACTACTGAGAAGATTGCTCAAATACGACAACGCATGGCGGCAGCTCGTGACCGTCAGAAAGCATACGCCGATAAAGACAGGAAACTACTCGAGTTCCAGGTTGGGGATCGAGCACTACTCAAAGTTTCACCCTGGAAGGGTGTTGTTCGTTTTGGCAAAAGGGGCAAACTCAATCCACGATACGTTGGACCATTTGAAGTCATAGAGAAGATAGGCAAATTGGCCTACAGACTGAACTTACCAGCTGAACTCAGTGCAGTTCATAACGTTTTCCACGTGTCGAATCTGAAGAAGTGTCTGTCAGATGAGACCCACATAGTTCCTCTGAAGGAGCTCACTATCGACGAACGGTTGCATTTCGTCGAAGAACCAGTTGAAATCACGGACCGGGATGTTAAGGTCCTCAAGAACACCAGAATACCTCTTGTTCGAGTTCGTTGGAACTCCCGTCGTGGCCCAGAGTTCACCTGGGAACGCGAAGACCAAATGGAACTCAAATATCCCCAGTTGTTCGAAAACAATGCAACTACTACTGAGGCTGAAGCTACTACAGAATTTCGGGAAGAAATTCCAAATCAACGGGGGGATGATGTGACACCCCAGGAGAACCAGTAAACGATAACTTACCTAGCTTCCTCAGTAAACGCATGCTAAATTTCGGGACGAAATTTCTTTCAAGTTGGGGATAATGTGACAACTCGAGTTTCCAAGATTTCCATCTTCGCATTTAGTGCACGTTAATTTTTTTTTTATTATTGTTGTTTGTTTACACGACTCGTTGTTTCACAACGCTTACCTTTGTAATACGTTATATCGTATTTCGATTGATATTTTATACTTGGGATCCATAATATTTATTATATGTGAGTGTATGTTAATAAGGTTTTGTATTAATTAACATGTTAAATAAAGATGGAACTCTTACTGAAAACAAGTACCCATGAAATCACCCAAGTGGTGAAAACACCTTATGTGTTTTCGTCCACTGATGACCAACGAAATCAGAGATGGGCCTTGGCCCAGTATTGAGATATTTTATATAATCATTTTATAAACAAATCTTCTCGGAGAAGTTTCTTACTTACCAAACCTTATCTTATCACATTGTTTCTCTCTCTACCTCTGAAACCCACAAAGAGAATTCCTCATTTGAAGCCAAAACCTCTGTTTAAATCCTTGGTTAGTGATTTCATGATTCAGTTGTTTTAGTTGCATATCGTATGATTATTGGATGTTTAATCATGATGTATGTATATATGTGATTATGTGATTGATCATTGTGTGCTTGTTGGATAATTATTATCTATGAACTGTCTGTATATTTGATGTTTTGATCAACAGTGGGTGT
Organism: Helianthus tuberosus; assembly: GCA_030545235.1. Lineage (NCBI taxonomy): Eukaryota > Viridiplantae > Streptophyta > Magnoliopsida > Asterales > Asteraceae > Helianthus > Helianthus tuberosus. The sequence continues at coordinate 104,793,775 of CM060351.1, forward strand.
ATGTTAATGAATGATAAACTGATTAAATCGGGATCCTGGTATCATATGATGTTGGCAAATTATATATTACATATCAATGATTTATTATATGACTTGTAAATGATTAATCATGTAACTGTAATGAGATTTAGTTGCTGGGTTTAAGTTACAGTGAGTGTTGGTGAAGATGATGAAGCTAACGAAAACACCCCCACACAATTGAAACTGGACGAAATCACTTATGTGATTTCGGCCCAATGTGTTAAGCCCAAAAAGGGATTTCGGCCCATAGGTGTTTTCGCCACTTTAGTGTTTTCGTCCCTTAAGGGGATTTCGGCTCATGTGGTTTTCGGCCCAAGGGTGTTTTCGGCCCAACTGTTAAATGTGTTACTCGGTTAAGTTATTTACCTTGGTTAACCCTGTTATGATAAAACAACTATCTTCGTTAATATGTTAACTATGTTGAATGTTGATTAACTCTGTTATGCACATTAACTAGGATAAGTGTATTAATCTGGTTAAGCATGTTAACTGCATTATGTATGCCATTAGGTGAAGTATATTAATTCTGTTAAGTATATAATGGTATTAGCTTATTAACTCTGTTAACTCTATTTAACTCAGTTAAGTTATGCAACTCTGTTAAGTACGTATATAACTCTGTTAAACATGTAACTATGATTAACCTATTAATTGAGTTAAGTTTATTAACTCAGTTAACCTTATTAACTATGTTAGTATGTTAACCTCGTTAAGTGTTTTTGATGCGATTAACTGCTTGTGTTGCATGATGATTAACTGCCAAACACACTATGTGACATTAGAATATATGTAAGTCGTTACGAACATAAACTGATTATTGAATACGTGCACTATAGGACTTGATTGATTATTTGCGAGCTCATAGTTTAGCATACCGAGCAAACCAAGGTGAGTTCACACTAGCCAAGGCATGGGATTCCCGGTGGGTTGGGAATGGGATTGAATAACTACTCGTACAACCATTACTATTAAACTACTTAATACTGTCCTCGGATTGAAGGGCACGTACGTAAAACCTACGTACAGTTATACTTATTACTGTCCTCAGATTGAAGGGCACGTACGTAAAACCTACGTACACGATCATAAGACCATCAGTTCTATCAAAGGAAGTCCCTCATTTATCGACTTAATCGCCGAGGCCTATGGCGAGCGGGTCATTAGTAGATAGCGCTATTAGGTTTAACAAACCTCACACCGTGTCGTCCGAACGGGCGTGTACTAATGGACTATGGGCAAAGGGTCAATGCTGATAGACATTGACTTAGGGCACCTCTTATATTTCCGTAGCAGTCGATACGCGTGGTCTAGTAACACATGGGAAGCCCCCACTAATCATCGCACAGATGCCTGGATTGGCCGCGATAAGGATTAATACGATACATGGTTTACTAAACGAACATACGATTTACGAAATGAATACTATAACCAAATAACCAACTGTGAACTCGCTTAACTTTGTTGTTGATTTGTTGCTACATGCCTTGCAGGTCATTAGGTACCCATGGAGCTTGCACAGGGAGGAACGGTCCTTGTGGGACATGGCGATGTGTGCCATGCTTTAATCAATACTTTATTTGATATTTAATACTCGCAATGGGTTTTACAATTATGTTTCCGCTAAACACTTAACTATGCTTTGGTTTTTGGACACCTTTCATATTGTTGTTTGAATTATGTTTACTTATGCTTGTTCAATATGATTGGTGGCTTGATCCTGGTCATGTCACGCCTCCAAGCGGTGGTACTCCGCGTGTGGATTTTGGGGGTGTGACAGATTGGTATCAGAGCCATTGGTTATAGATAACTCGGTTTTAATAAGGGGAAAACATTTTTATTAAAACCAGACTATAACCGAAACAGTGCTCAACGATCCACAACGACGCCTCGCTCCACGTGCAAGACTCAACATACTAGGTAATATGGTATATGTTTTATTGCCTACTTGCTAGAATTGCATAGAACTTTGCTCGTGGTATGCTTAGATTACATTGTCTACTATTTGTTATTGCTCGAGAACACTTGTGTGCTTACTCTCTTCTGTCACTGCACTATTCGCGAACCTCTCTCACTTATGTTGCATTTGATATGAAGATCATGGCCTGATGTATTAACTTGACTCAAGCCCAGTTGACGGCTCTCATTAACGAACGAGTTGCTGCGGCACTCGCAGCCATACAAGCAGGAGGTATACCCTGCAGTCGTAACTAGGATCTTTAGATCCTACACTCCTAAACCAACTCTTGTGTTTAACCTTGTCCTATTCTTATACACAATAGGTCAACACGCTCAGCCACCTGTTTGCACCTTCAAAAATCTCAAGGATTGCCGACCTAGTACCTTCAGCGGTACTGAGGGAGTTGTAGGCCTCCTCCATTGGTTCGAGAGGCTCGAAACCGACTTTGAGGTGCGTGATTGCCCTGAGTCGCGTAGAGTAAAGTTTGCTACTGGAACACTCGAAGGTGCTGCATTAACCTGGTGGGAAGCACAGGTTCAAATGTTAGGGCTGGCAGCTGCAAATGCCACCCCCTGGAACGAGTTCAAGGACCTAGTTAAGGAAGAGTTTTGCAGTCGGGAAGACATCCACAAACTAGAGGTGGAGTTCCTCAACTTACAAATGACGGGGTCTGAAATTGAGGCTTATACGAAGAGATCAAATGAATTAGCCACATTTTGTCCCACTATGATAGACCCTCCCACCAAACGCATCGAGCAGTATCTCAAGGGTCTGGTGCCCGAAATTCAGAGTCATGTGACCGCAGCTAATCTTGGCACTATCCAGCAAGTCACTCGGCTTGCTTATCGTCTCACAGACCAGGCAGTAGAACAAAACAAACTACCAAAACGTGTTAAAGCTGCTACTACATGTGCTTCTAGTGACAACAAACGCAAGTGGGATGGAAACCTGAGCAAGGGATTAATTCCGGTTCAGCCTCTGGCGCAACAGCAAAAGATAGGTGACTACCAGAGTCCCAGTCAGCAATTTTCTGGTAGTCATGGGCAGAGTGGATATCGAGGAAATCATCCAAAGTGTAACAGATGCAATAGGCACCACAGCGGTCAGTGCAACAAGGGTCGTTGTCAGAGGTGCCTCAAGATAGGTCACGAGGCTAAGGATTGTCGAAACTCACGTCCTGTAACTCAAGAACAGCAACAACCACGTGATTGGTCAGGGTGACGCAAGGAATGATCCCAACGTAGTTATGGGTAAGTTTCTTCTTGACGACTTTTATGTTACTGTATTGTTTGATTCGGATGCGGATACCAATTTTATGTCTCTAAAAGTTAGCCAAATGTTAAAACATGCACCAACTCCCTTGAACACCAAACCTGTCGTAGTGTTAGCTAATGGTAGAAGTCTAGAGGCCACTCATAGTTCAGGGTTGTAATCTTATCCTCGCTAGTCAGACATTCTCTATCGACCTCATTCTTATAGTTCTGGGCAGCACCTATAGCTCGCGCACCGTATCGCTTAGCTCCATCAGAATTGGAAGAACTATCGAAGCAACTGCAAGAGCTCTTGGATAAGGGCTTTATTCGTCCTAGCTCTTCGCCTTGGGGAGCTCCAGTATTATTTGTGAAGAAGAAGGACGGTACCTTCCGCATGTGTATAGACTACCGCGAACTGAACAAGGTGACCGTGAAGAATCGCTACTCTCTTCCACGCATCGACGACTTATTCGACCAGTTGCAAGGGTCGAGCTTTTACTCGAAGATTGACCTGAGGTCAGGCTATCATCAACTGAGAGTCCGGGATGAGGACGTCTCCAAAACAGCATTCAGAACGCGCTACGGTCACTACGAATTTTTGGTCATGCCATTCGGATTAACGAACGCGCCTGCGGTTTTCATGGATCTTATGAACAGGGTGTGCAAACCTTATCTTGACAAGTTTGTCATTGTATTTATCGACAACATTTTGATCTACTCCAAGAGTCAGGAGGAACACGAGCATCATTTACGACTTATTCTGGAACTTCTTCGAACGAAACAACTGTACGCTAAGTTTTCAAAATGCGACTTCTGGCTTCGTGAAGTCCACTTCTTAGGCCACGTGGTAAACAAGGATGGGATTCATGTCGATCCATCCAAGGTAGATTCGATCAAGAACTGGCCTGCACCTCGCACACCAACCGTAATACGCCAATTCTTGGGTTTGGCGGGTTATTACAGACGGTTCATCAAAGACTTCTCAAAGATTGCACAGCCGCTTACATTACTGACACAGAAAGGTGTTGCTTACCGTTGGAGTAATACACAGGAAACAACGTTTCAGCACTTAAAGGATAGACTTGGTAGCGCACCCATCCTCTCCTTGCCTAAAGGCACGGACGATTTTGTAGTCTACTGCGACGCATCTATCCAAGGACTTGGATGTGTGTTGATGCAGCGGGATAAAGTCATTGCTTATGCTTCGCGCCAACTTAAGATCCACGAACGAAACTACACTACACACGATTTAGAGCTGGGAGCCGTTGTTTTTGCGCTCAAGATATGGCGACATTACTTGTATGGCACTAAGTGCACTATATACACTGATCACAGGAGTCTCGAACACATATTTAAGCAGAAAGAGTTGAATATGCGACAACGACGATGGGTCAAGCTACTGAATGACTACGAATGCTCGATCAGGTACCACCCAGGCGAAGCCAATGTTGTGGCTGACGCCCTCAGTCGAAAGGATACTACACCTAGGCGTGTACGAGCGTTGCAACTCACTATTCAGTCTAGTCTTCCTTCTCAGATACGAGATGCTCAGGTAGAAGCATTGAAACCAGAAAATGTCAGGGCTGAAGCCCTACGCGGTTCCAGACAACGGATGGAACAAAAGGCAGACGGCGCCTCCTATGTAACAGGACGCATCTGGGTCCCACACTATGGCAACTTACGCGAGCTTGTAATGGAAGAAGCTCATAAGTCTCGCTACTCAGTACATCCTGGTTCGGATAAGATGTACCACGACCTCAGAACTACATATTGGTGGCCTAGCATGAAGGCCCACATAGCAACTAACGTTAGCGAGTGTTTGACTTGTGCGAGAGTCAAAGCGGAATATCAGAAACCTTCAGGCCCACTCCAGCAACCTGAGATACCACAATGGAAATGGGAACAAATTTCCATGGAGTCTGTTACTGGCCTACCCAGATCTCAGCGCGGAAATGATACTAATTGGGTGATCGTGGATCGACTCACAAAGTCTGCTCACTTCTTGGCTATCAAGGAAACGGATAAGTTCTCCACTCTAGCAGACGTATACCTTAAGGAAGTTGTCTCGAGGCACGGGGTGCCCACCTCTATTATCTCTGATCGTGATGCACGTTTTACTTCAGAACTGTGGCAAGCAATGCACAAATCTTTTGGCTCTCGTTTAGACATGAGCACAGCTTATCATCCTCAGACAGATGGGCAGTCTGAGCGCACTATTCAAACTCTAGAAGACATGCTTCGGGCGTGCGTAATTGACTTTGGCAAGGGTTGGGAAAAACATCTGCCACTTGTGGAATTTTCATACAACAACAGTTACCACACCAGCATTAAAGCTGCTCCATTTGAGGCATTGTACGGGCGTAAATGCCGATCACCTCTTTGTTGGGCAGAGGTGGGTGACAGTCAGATCACTGGTCCAGAAATGGTAGTTGATACTACTGAGAAGATTGCTCAAATACGACAACGCATGGCGGCAGCTCGTGACCGTCAGAAAGCATACGCCGATAAAGACAGGAAACTACTCGAGTTCCAGGTTGGGGATCGAGCACTACTCAAAGTTTCACCCTGGAAGGGTGTTGTTCGTTTTGGCAAAAGGGGCAAACTCAATCCACGATACGTTGGACCATTTGAAGTCATAGAGAAGATAGGCAAATTGGCCTACAGACTGAACTTACCAGCTGAACTCAGTGCAGTTCATAACGTTTTCCACGTGTCGAATCTGAAGAAGTGTCTGTCAGATGAGACCCACATAGTTCCTCTGAAGGAGCTCACTATCGACGAACGGTTGCATTTCGTCGAAGAACCAGTTGAAATCACGGACCGGGATGTTAAGGTCCTCAAGAACACCAGAATACCTCTTGTTCGAGTTCGTTGGAACTCCCGTCGTGGCCCAGAGTTCACCTGGGAACGCGAAGACCAAATGGAACTCAAATATCCCCAGTTGTTCGAAAACAATGCAACTACTACTGAGGCTGAAGCTACTACAGAATTTCGGGAAGAAATTCCAAATCAACGGGGGGATGATGTGACACCCCAGGAGAACCAGTAAACGATAACTTACCTAGCTTCCTCAGTAAACGCATGCTAAATTTCGGGACGAAATTTCTTTCAAGTTGGGGATAATGTGACAACTCGAGTTTCCAAGATTTCCATCTTCGCATTTAGTGCACGTTAATTTTTTTTTTATTATTGTTGTTTGTTTACACGACTCGTTGTTTCACAACGCTTACCTTTGTAATACGTTATATCGTATTTCGATTGATATTTTATACTTGGGATCCATAATATTTATTATATGTGAGTGTATGTTAATAAGGTTTTGTATTAATTAACATGTTAAATAAAGATGGAACTCTTACTGAAAACAAGTACCCATGAAATCACCCAAGTGGTGAAAACACCTTATGTGTTTTCGTCCACTGATGACCAACGAAATCAGAGATGGGCCTTGGCCCAGTATTGAGATATTTTATATAATCATTTTATAAACAAATCTTCTCGGAGAAGTTTCTTACTTACCAAACCTTATCTTATCACATTGTTTCTCTCTCTACCTCTGAAACCCACAAAGAGAATTCCTCATTTGAAGCCAAAACCTCTGTTTAAATCCTTGGTTAGTGATTTCATGATTCAGTTGTTTTAGTTGCATATCGTATGATTATTGGATGTTTAATCATGATGTATGTATATATGTGATTATGTGATTGATCATTGTGTGCTTGTTGGATAATTATTATCTATGAACTGTCTGTATATTTGATGTTTTGATCAACAGTGGGTGTATGTTAATGAATGATAAACTGATTAAATCGGGATCCTGGTATCATATGATGTTGGCAAATTATATATTACATATCAATGATTTATTATATGACTTGTAAATGATTAATCATGTAACTGTAATGAGATTTAGTTGCTGGGTTTAAGTTACAGTGAGTGTTGGTGAAGATGATGAAGCTAACGAAAACACCCCCACACAATTGAAACTGGACGAAATCACTTATGTGATTTCGGCCCAATGTGTTAAGCCCAAAAAGGGATTTCGGCCCATAGGTGTTTTCGCCACTTTAGTGTTTTCGTCCCTTAAGGGGATTTCGGCTCATGTGGTTTTCGGCCCAAGGGTGTTTTCGGCCCAACTGTTAAATGTGTTACTCGGTTAAGTTATTTACCTTGGTTAACCCTGTTATGATAAAACAACTATCTTCGTTAATATGTTAACTATGTTGAATGTTGATTAACTCTGTTATGCACATTAACTAGGATAAGTGTATTAATCTGGTTAAGCATGTTAACTGCATTATGTATGCCATTAGGTGAAGTATATTAATTCTGTTAAGTATATAATGGTATTAGCTTATTAACTCTGTTAACTCTATTTAACTCAGTTAAGTTATGCAACTCTGTTAAGTACGTATATAACTCTGTTAAACATGTAACTATGATTAACCTATTAATTGAGTTAAGTTTATTAACTCAGTTAACCTTATTAACTATGTTAGTATGTTAACCTCGTTAAGTGTTTTTGATGCGATTAACTGCTTGTGTTGCATGATGATTAACTGCCAAACACACTATGTGACATTAGAATATATGTAAGTCGTTACGAACATAAACTGATTATTGAATACGTGCACTATAGGACTTGATTGATTATTTGCGAGCTCATAGTTTAGCATACCGAGCAAACCAAGGTGAGTTCACACTAGCCAAGGCATGGGATTCCCGGTGGGTTGGGAATGGGATTGAATAACTACTCGTACAACCATTACTATTAAACTACTTAATACTGTCCTCGGATTGAAGGGCACGTACGTAAAACCTACGTACAGTTATACTTATTACTGTCCTCAGATTGAAGGGCACGTACGTAAAACCTACGTACACGATCATAAGACCATCAGTTCTATCAAAGGAAGTCCCTCATTTATCGACTTAATCGCCGAGGCCTATGGCGAGCGGGTCATTAGTAGATAGCGCTATTAGGTTTAACAAACCTCACACCGTGTCGTCCGAACGGGCGTGTACTAATGGACTATGGGCAAAGGGTCAATGCTGATAGACATTGACTTAGGGCACCTCTTATATTTCCGTAGCAGTCGATACGCGTGGTCTAGTAACACATGGGAAGCCCCCACTAATCATCGCACAGATGCCTGGATTGGCCGCGATAAGGATTAATACGATACATGGTTTACTAAACGAACATACGATTTACGAAATGAATACTATAACCAAATAACCAACTGTGAACTCGCTCAACTTTGTTGTTGATTTGTTGCTACATGCCTTGCAGGTCATTAGGTACCCATGGAGCTTGCACAGGGAGGAACGGTCCTTGTGGGACATGGCGATGTGTGCCATGCTTTAATCAATACTTTATTTGATATTTAATACTCGCAATGGGTTTTACAATTATGTTTCCGCTAAACACTTAACTATGCTTTGGTTTTTGGACACCTTTCATATTGTTGTTTGAATTATGTTTACTTATGCTTGTTCAATATGATTGGTGGCTTGATCCTGGTCATGTCACGCCTCCAAGTGGTGGTACTCCGCGTGTGGATTTTGGGGGTGTGACAAGATAAATCCCTATTGCCGATCCCAAAGCCTTTATGTTTTGTCTCAAGTTGAACGCATCAGATTTGACTACCCGTCTCGCATGTTCTCGCTACTCGCGTTATGCTTCACGAATTCCGCGATTCTTATCCTACTCTATTCTGCACAATTCTACGTTTGGACGAATTACTTTCTACGAACGTCACTCGTTGGAGCAACGAGCCAAGTATACCCCGAAGGTAAAAGGTATTGCAAGAATTGTTATTCTAACTCGATACGATCAACACCTAGTCACAACTCTCGAGTTTATTCCATCCTGTCAAAATTCGATGTTTGTTTCCTTCGACGAGATCTGAACCCACTCTGAAAACCAGTGGGAATCTGAACGACTCCTTTGCTTCGCTCTGGTACTTCTACGACACGAACCTCCTTGCGCTAAGTTTTTAAGACACAACTTTTAACGTCGAAGGCCCGTATTTCTCGACCGTATACGCAACCCCTAACGATTTTGACTCAAAAGAGTATCACCTGACATTAGGGAGATGCTCAAAAATCCGCAACTTCAGCGAGTGGAAGATAATCTATGAGGTGCTTCTATTTTATGCTATCCTGCCCAAGGCATTGATGAAAAGCCTGCTGGTAGTGGCAAGCGACCAAAGAAACCGACAAGTTTTCGAACTAGCAACCATCTACTTGAAAGAAGTAGATGTCAGGCACGGAGTGTCAACTTCTGTTGTCTATGATCGTAATCCACGTTTTGCATCCGATTCGCCGCAAGCTGCGGCCAGATCCTTTGGCTCACTGTTAGACATGAGCACTGTTTACTACCCGCGGATGGGTGGCCAACCGAACGCACTCTCCGAAACCCTAGAAGGCATGCTGAGATGTGTTATCGACGTCGGAAAACAAGTGACACTTCCTTTTATAGAATTCTCTTCCAACTACAGTTACCATGCTAGCAATCAGGTAGCACCATTTGGGGCATTGCACGGATGCAAATGCCGGACACCTCTGTATTGGGCAGAAGTTGGCAGAAGCCAAATTTCCGGCCCGAGACTTGTACTAGACACTACGCATAAGATTGCCCAGGTCAGACAACGCATGGCGGCAACTCGTGACCGTCAGAAAAGCTACGCAGAATTCCTAGTCGGAGACTGGGTTCTACTAAAAGTTTCACCCTGGAAGGGTGTGGTACGCTTCGGCAGACAGGGCAAGTTTATTCCGCGATAAGTTGAACCATTCGAAGTTACCGAAAGCATCGGTAAGGTAGCCTTGCAGACTAAATCTGCCTGAAGAGCTGAGTGCGGTACACAACGTCTTTCAAGTGCCAAATCTGAAGAAGTGTCTGTCAGATGGAATATTTGTTGTTTCTTTTTTTGGAACTCGTGATCGGCAACAAACTACGCTTCGTTGAGAAACCGGTTAAGATTAAGGATCAAGAAATCGAAACCCTCAAGCGTGGTATAATATGCCAACAGACCGAGTTTGTTGTAACACACACTGTGGCCCAGAGTTTACCTGGGAACGGGAAAAACCAGCTGATGAGCACGTATCCCCAGTTGTCTGCAAACATTACTTCCAGCACTGAAGCTACAACTGAAATTTCTAGAAGAAATTTCAAGCCAACAAGGGGATGATGTGACACCCCACGAAAACGTTTAAACACACTAGCTTGTCAGTGGCTGCGCGCTAAATTTCGGGACGAAATTTCTTGAACTTGGGGATAATGTGACACATCGGGTTTTCCCGCGTGATTTCATCTTTATGTTATGATCAATTTGGTAATAATCTATACTACGTGAGGTACGTACAAACTCTGTGAATCTAATGGTATGTGATTTTACGTACTATGTGACTGTATGTGCTATGTGGCTTGCATGTTCGTTTTGTGGACTTTCGTGAAACTGCTTGTGTTTACGTATGGTAATGGAGTCTAGGAATACATATAGAGCGAATCGTATGACCTTTACTTAAATTTCGAGGACGAAATTCCTGTAACATGGGGAGAATGTGACAATCCGTACTCTCGATCCCGATCATCGAGAGAATGGTATTCGATTCTACTATTCTACTATTATTAGTATGGTTATCACTTAATACCCGAAGTGAGAAACACGTACCATTCAACTGATGGATCGAAACTACACAATTTGACGCGCACGACTTTATAATATATTAACCGTTATAATTATTTGTAAAATTTAAAACGAACGATTTGGGGTTTAGCGAGACGCATAAACATTTAACGAGTTCACGCACTCGGGCCAAGCCCAATCCCACTCCCTTTCACCCAAAAACCCTAGCCTATAAAACACAACATACTCCTAATATTCAAAAAAAACCTTACACCCTTAATTCACCTAGCCGACACCCCCTAACCTCTGCTCCTTCTCCCCTGTAACTCCGATGACCGGAGTTATTCCGGCCGTCTCCGGTGACAACTCCTTCAACGAGAACATCCACACATCCACACACGCACCCTCCATCCTCCTCCTCACAATTTTCTCGTCCTCACCTCACAACGCCACCTCCTCTTCCGAAACTGACAGTCGGCCACTACTACTCCAACGGCGACAACAAGTGAGAGGAAGAGACGACAGAGATGATGGGTCGGCCTTCTTCGGTGACCTCCGTGTTTTCGGTGAATTACGACGGCGACAGTAGTGTTAACGATGGTGGCCCCGGCTAGCGACTGTAGTGGCTCTGGTTGCAACCGAAGAGGTAATGGTGGAGTTTGGTGCGAGTTCGGGTTCTCGGTTCTGACCCAACCAGTTCAGGTCTCGTAGTAGTCCGACCGGGTCAGATTTGGCTTTGTTTGTTCGGGTCAGTCGCGGGTTTGAAGCTTCGAGTCTCGTCAAGTTCAGTCACGAGTCACACTCACAACTGCCCGTTCAAGACCCTTTGGTCAGTATATTCATGTTTTGTGTTTGGATCTTGTTGGTTGCTTGTTTTGTTTATGTGCACGTAAGGTCCCAAAATTGATTTAAATCATTGAAATGAAGGTTGCTATGTAATTTCTCAAAATATGAAAGTGGTGTGATTTGAACTAGGATTTTTATGATTGATGCTCAGATATATGATGTTTTCCCTTTTTGTGATAATATGCAAACTGTTGAAATAATAGTCTTATGCATTGTGGCTATTTGGTGAAATCCAAATCATGATAGAGTTTCTGGTAGGATGCAAACACGAATTAGGATAAGAGGTATTGATTGTTTATGTGATAAATGCAAACTGCTAAACGAATTAGTAATGTGTTTATGAACATTGTTATGTTTTGATAAGATATTAGAAAACCCCACTGATGAACTGCTTGAATGATATGAAAATATTTGAAATTGTTGTGCTTGATCCATTTTGGTAATGGTACGGTGTATGATAACATGCTAAGGAAAGATGATTGGTTCGTACAAACTGGATAAGGGTTCTAGAAAGATTCCACAGTGGTTGCGAGTCGAGACTAGTGGATTCATCAGTAGTTTCAACTTGACAGCTGTTTCATCCGAGATTGCGAGTCGAGACCAGGGAATACACATCAGGAGACTCGAGACCAGCTAGGTTGCGACTCGAAATCTCCTGATCTCGACTCGAGACCTGACTCGAGGTCTTAAGATTTCGACTCGCATCTGCACCACTCGAGACCATCTACTTGCAACTCGAGACTTCTTGATTGCGACTCGAGACCTCATGATCTCGAGTCGAGACCACCCGGTTCCGACTGAACTGGTTTTACGGGCCAGTTTGGTTATTGGGCCGCACACAGTTAGACGAAACGTATTGGACTATGTGTTATTGTTACCATTACTGTACAGTTATGCAAACTATGTGTGCTACGTGATGTGTGTTTAACCTTACTACATGCCGCTACTGGTTGACTGTTTATACGATTTGGACAGGCCCAGTAACATTGGTGGATCTTATGTACTATGTGTTAACTGATGCTTTAGTCTGTGTGCTAGTATTAATGTCTAACTGTTACTGTTTAACTGTTTACATGCTAGAATAGGCCCAATACCGTGTATGCTTGCATAACATGCATGCTATGTGTTAGATACGGGTAGGATTTTACGTGACACTACTTGCATACAAACCTAATAAATATTTATAAACCATAATAGGGTATGGTTGACCAATATAACACAAGTAAATTGACTACCGAGCAAAGCAAAGGTGAGTTCACTACTTTTTACTTAAAGCATGCGTTCTCGGTGGTTGGGAAACAGACAAAAACACTTTTCCTGGTTTGGGATTGCTTACTATCTCCTTGTGCGGGATACGGTATTTCTATATCCTTGTGTGGGATACGGGTAACAACGCTATCCCCTTGTGAGGGATACAAACTACTTTTCTCCCCTTAAATGGGACTCTTAGTTAATTATTGTTTATACTGGATGCAACAAGCAACACTAAACGAAACTCTATCACTCAAGTCCTCACTTCTTAATACCGATTAGTCGCCGGGGTCGGGCGAACGGGTTATTAGTTGATAGCGCTATTTAGGTCTCACCAACCTCACACCGTGCCCGCGTATGGGATCGGGCGTGAACTAATGTACTGTGGCAAAACCGTCAATGATGATAGAACATTGACGAACGGGGCACTCCACGGAAACGTACGGATGAATAGTGTTCGGTATTGTAAAAACAGTTTAGTCGCTTACTTATGGGGTAGCTCCCCATGGCATGTATAAACGGATAAATTAACTGGTTAAAACAAGTTTTTGGAAATAAAACTGGAAAACCCTAAACTTGTGAACTCGCCAACGTTATGTTGACACTCTACTGCATGCTTTGCAGGTTGCTCGATACTGCTCTGGACGGACGTTGCAATCGGATGGAGTGCATGGTGTGTAAGTATCACAATAACAAACTTGTGGTTTTCAATTGCGACGCGATTTCCTTCCCTTCCGCTGTGAACCTAAACTATGTTTCGAAAAATTTAAATTTGATCACTAATTATGCTAATGTTTATAACAATAACTAATCCGTTCAAAATAATTAGTGGCTAAGATCCTGGTCGTCACATGCCTCGCGGTAATACTCCGCGTGTGGATTTTGAGGGTGTGACAGGAACCAAGTTTAAAAAGGTGATTCTTGAAAGATCTTGGTTTTACTTAAACCTACACTATTTTTAGTGACAATACAAGTGTAGAAACACTTTTAAAACAAGAAGATGTTATAAATAAACATTTTTGCAAAATGTGCCTACAAGTTGTAAATGACTAAATCCTTCAAGAAGGAGATTTACAAACAAACAACCATGTTTTTAAGGATAACTAAACCTACTAAATAACATGGTAAGTTACTACAAGTTTTTACAAGAACTTCAAGTTCATGATGAAGTGTGAATTACATGATCTAGGTTTATGGTAAGACTTGAATGTGTTGTTGATGTTGATGATGATTTAAAAGAAAATAAACACATGTTTTGAAAACATGGGAAACCTCCATTTTTAGGGGAAACTCTGTAAAAATTTCTATAAATTTTGACACTTAGAAAATATAAGTTTCTGAGAAACTTATTCCCTAAAAATGTATCTAAAACTATTTACCAAGGTTTCCTAATTTTTGTGTTAAGAAATGATGATTTCTTCAAGATTAAAATTGATATTAAATATGTATATTTCTGAGAAAAATATATATATTTATTGATCACCAAATTTTGTGCTAAGTGTATGTAGTATGTATTATACGTGATAGTGTATTAGGAGTTGAAAATACACTAAATACTCCTAAGGAATGAAGATACAAAATACATATACAACATGCTTAGACACATACAAGAAAACATATACAAAAGATAGTGACTTGTACTTGTGCGATACAAGTCTAGTGACTAACGCTAATAAAACACGTTTAGGTCACGACGCTAGATAAGAAAATCCGGTGAAGTTTACGACGCAGGAACGCAAAGTTGTGAGTTCATGCTCCCCCTTTTCTTTAACTGTTTTTGGTTTTATAACTCTCAGGGGTGAAATACATGTTACAAATGTTACAATATTTACAAATGGTATGATACAAAAACAAGAAGCACCCTTGGTGAGAACGAGTACCAAGTATGATGCGTTTTAAGAAATGCCTATGAAATACTAGATCATGTGAGCTTAGACTTAATAATGAAATGCCATAAATTCGTGGTGAAAACTAGTACCAAGTTGTAGACACATAATTAGGGACGAGGGTTAGATCTAACGGGTACGGCCGAACCCCACTCATGGTCACAACTAGTACCTAGTAGTGCTTCGGAGTCCCAGTCGAGGTTAATCGACACAGTCGGGGGAAATCGACACAGTCGAGGGTAATCGACACAGTCAAGGAGTCATAACGAGTACTCCCCATGTCCTCAAGGAGTCATAACAAGTACTCCCTATGTCCTCACATGCCTTAAAGGAGCCATTACGAGTGCTCCCTGTGCCTTAAAGTCCTTGTAAAACATTCATGTTCATGCACAATTTTCATACCTGTTTACAAAGAAGTCTCTCAAACATTTACAAGAATTACGATATACAAACAAGACGCATGAACTCGCTCAACTTTATGTTGATGTTTTCCAAAATTACATGTATTTCAGGTAACAGGATGGATCTTGGGTGCAAGTGTCGTAACTAGAAGTAAACTCCAAGATTGGATGTCATCCACTT
Source organism: Helianthus tuberosus (assembly GCA_030545235.1). Lineage (NCBI taxonomy): Eukaryota > Viridiplantae > Streptophyta > Magnoliopsida > Asterales > Asteraceae > Helianthus > Helianthus tuberosus. The sequence goes on from CM060351.1 coordinate 104,809,202, forward strand.
TTGTTGATTTGTAACCTAGCCGGAGGTTGTGTTTTAAAACTTAAATAACAAGTGTTTGTAATACTCAAATTTTATGAATGGATGAACATCGTTTTGATCATGTAGTTGTTTATTACGATTGAATGCAATGATATTAAACCAGTCACACATCATACGCTTCCGCAAAAGACAGGGTGTGACAGTTTGGTATCAGAGCTTCGATTGTAGTGAACTAGGATTCCTTCTCGAGTCTAGACTACAATCACTAGAGTTCTTTCACAAAAAGGTTTTACAAAAAGGTTTTCATTGCATTCACGTAATCATCAAGATCCACGAGTCAAACACTTTTCAAAAAGAGACAAGGCAAGGACATTAGTAGAGAATACCCTCAAGATAAGGTGCCAATTAAGGCATAGTCTACACGAGTTAGACTTGCCAAAGATAAAGTACACTCTTGGTGAAAACTAGTACCAAGTAGTGTTTTTGTCGTAAATCGACAACTAGAAAAATGACCCCCCAAAAACGAGAGTTATACATGATATAATGCATCAAATTGCTTGTTATGCTAAGTGGCATATTTGTTATTGATATACATATATACGAATAAGTGTACGGAATAAATATCGACGTGAATACATACAAATAAGTGTACAGAATGATTATTGACGTGAATAAGATACTTTCGACTCCGACTCCTATTACTGTACGTAACTCGCACGGTGAAGCTATCGACCTCGCATTCATTGCAAAGCTCATGGCTAGAGTGATTACTAAACAAGATTCTGAGCTTACTTCCGTAGGAGATGGCTGCTCTTCCCTCTCGATCGTGAAGGTGCCTGACTACGGTGATGATGACGAGGCAGAGGCGGCAACCTTGAACGAATTCTTAATCAACGGGATGAGATCCTTGCGGCTTATGTGAAGCAATATTGACGACATGCTTGACCAGAAAAGGAAGATGAAGTATTCATCTTGAGGGTGCCCCTCCAACTACTAGGAATTCTCTTTATTCCTATTTCATTTAATCATCGTGCCTATTCGCGCGTAACGACAGCGAGTGTTAGCGCGTGGACCATCGCAAAGGTCCTTTCCATACCAAAGGTATAAGGACAGTAGTGTCCCCTCCTTGATTAATCATCTGCTTGGACGAGAGAAAATTGGGGTAACTGTGCAAGACAATTTATTATTACGGGGGCCCACGTAATAACAACTTGTAGTGCACAGAAATTCTGGTGGACTCTGCGGGTCAAGCTAATGAAAACCACATAAAAACAATCTATAGGTGTTCACACCTTCATCTGGTAGAACAATACATAGATCAGTGCTTTAGCGCACTATAAAGTAGGAAGCCTGTCTTAGCCTACTTCGTGACTGACACTTCTACCTGTATACGAGACGTTTGAGAAAACGACATTTAAGCAAGAAAAGATGGGTAACATTCAAAAAGATTCAGCGACGTTACACTCTCTATCACCCCTACATGAACAACCCCATCTATCGGAAAATATAAAGACCTAAGAAAAACCAATGTAGCAGGAAATAACTAAAAACTTGTATGACCAAGGCAAAGTAACCTCGAGTTCATTTTATTACAAACAATAAGCCAAGTTGGCAAGCCTATGTGAAGGCTCAGTAATTGTTTCCTCGCTCATACATTGATTATATATACATGTGAAATTGGGTGATTACATGATGGCTTATGGTGCTATGTACCTCATAGACAATTATGGAATGTTGTCTAATCCATTCCATACTTTTAACAGAAAAGAATGCCGCCCAGACATGACACAAACACCAGTACATTACCAAGAACAGAAGCTGAGCTTCAAGAGCGAATCTCCCAGGCAATTGCACGACATGAAGCCCTCCGCTCCGAACACAGCGGTGGCACTTCCGGAAATAACCCTCCAACTGGCTGCACCTATAAACAATTCCTGGACTGCAAGCCATTGAATTTTGATGGCACAGGAGGTGCCGTTGCATTTGTTCGTTGGTCAGAAAAGACTGACTCCATTCTAAGAATGAGTAACTGTTCGCCCCAACAGAGTGTTACCTATATCTCAGGGTTGTTTTTGGATGGCGCACTCTCCTGGTGGAACCTTCAGGTTCAAACCCTTGGTGCAGATGCTGCTTATGCACTGAGCTGGGACGAGCTCAAGGAAATGATGGAAAAGAAATACTGTTCTAGGGCTGAAATCCAGAAGCTCGAGGTGGAGTTCTGGAACTTGAAAATGGACTGACCGAAGATTCCTGAATACGTCCAGCGATTTCACGACTTGTCTAGAGTCGTCCCCTACTTAGTCAAACCAGAATTTAAAAGGATTGAACGATTCATTTGGGGACTTGCACCTCAAATTAGGAGCTTGCTAACTACCTCAAGGCCACCAACCATCGCAGAGGCTATCGATTTAAGCGTTACACTTACTGAAGAAGCTCTACGTGCGGGAAAATTTTCGGAATCTGAGGATAACAAGAAAGAGACTCATGTGGAGTCATCAGGCAATAAGAAAAGGAAGTATTCGAACCTAAAGGTGGGCACACAAGTCGGCTATGGAAGCTCTAAAACAAACAAAAGAAAGAAAGTGAAACCGCCGCATGGCAGGAAAACTGATGGAGCCACTAATAAGGCCGGTGGTAAAATCTACTCGGGGACTAAGCCGAGGTGCGGGGAATGCAATTTTCACCATGAAGGTCGATGTCTGAGGCCTAAGTGCGGGAAGTGTGGAAAAGAAGGGCACAGCAAGGACGCCTGTTGGGCGAAGGACCCAGATGGAAGAAATAAGAGAATACCAGGTTGCTACAGATGTGGTGAAGCAGGGCACTTTAGGAAGAATTGTCCTGGGAAGAAACAAGCAAGGAAGGGTTTTCGCGATCGAAACTGGTGAAGCATGCCAGGATCCAGATGCGGTTAAGGGTACGTTCCTTATTAACCAACCTAATGCATCTATTTTTTATTAATAATGGCATCAACTTTAACCGTGCATACTTAGAACATAAGAAACTGCTTGGCCTAGTTTCGAGTAAAATAAACGTCCCGTATTCTTTAGAAATGGGCATATAGAAGGCTAGTTTAAGCAGACGAAGCAAGTAAGGAATTATATTCTAGGAACTCAGAAGGCCGGAACCTTCTGTTACCATTAACTTGAGAAGTCATGATATGACAGTCAGCATGGGTTGGATATCCAAGTATAAAGCCTGAAAACATCCCCGTTATGGAAGAAATTCCAGAAGCCTTTTTCTGAAGATTTGCCAGGAACGCCCCTCCGCAAGCGACAAAAGGAACCTCGTGCCAGGAGCGGCACCAGTACCGAATGACACCATACCGACTAGCCTTGTCCGCGAAGCTTGAGCTTCCGATATAACTATAAGAGCTGCTAGACAGAGGGAATTAAGGACATGACATCCTTAGTAAGGACACGAGGAGAAAGTTGACAGTTCCATTTTGCATAAATTCCAGAGAATTGAGAATCAAAATCCTTTGCCAAGGATTGATAACCTGAACAGACCAATCGTAAGGTTCTAGTTACCACTCGAAGATCAACTTGAGGACAAGATGTCCTCCACTGTGAGTACAAGAAGGGAATATCTCTAAAACGACCTTTAGGACTCGTTTCGAGCATTACGAGTTCCTTGTCGTACCATTTGGCTTAACACATGCATCGACAATATTCATGGACCTCATGAGTCGAACGTGTAAGCCATACCTGGATAAATCATGACTATACTTATTGACTACATTCTTATATGGCCAACGACCAAGGAAGGTCGTGGGCAACAGCTGCAATTTACCTTGCAACTCTTAGAGAAAGAACAGTTATGTGCTATGATGACGAAAAGCGAATTTCGAATTCTCAAAGCGAGAACTTTAAAATACATGATGGATAAAAACGAGATTCATGCCAACCCTGCAATCAAGAGCTAAGGAGCTAGAGTTGCAATTATGTGACGCTTCTCGACAAAGTCTCGATTGTACGTCGATGCAACGAGACCACAACATTGCATACGCGGCACATTGATTAAGGAATCATAAGAAGAAACCTTGAGCTAGATACATTAATTGCGCGCCGCAAATTTGACGTCATTACCTGAAAGAAAACGCTGCACAATCTTTACTGATCACAAGGGTTGCAGCACACCGTTGATCGTAAAAACTTGAATATTAACGTAGATGGACTAAGCTACTGAACGATGCCGACTGTATGGGCACATTACGTGCTTAATAAACTTTGACGAAAAGTTGGAACACTCACTTACCCGTAGTGGAGTCTTCCTACAACAGTATTTATCACACCGCCGTTCGAACCGCTTCGTGTGAAGCTTCAGATGGAACATAATAAGTCGATCCCCGTCGTGTTGAACGGAGACCAGAAATAAACAATCTAGAGGCAAGATCGTTCAGATATGTGATCATAACAAGACAACCCATGAATACAGAAAGATTGCGCCGATGAACGGCATAAATCGTAAGAATTTGAGACAAGAAGTATGACTTAAATGGGAGCCTCGCCTAGAGAAGGCGTGGTGTGATTTGGAAAACGAAAAGGTTGAATCCCCGGTGAAGGGATCAGAACCATTGTTCACAAGAAGAAACTTCTAGAAAAGATCCGTAGTGATCGCGACACATTCTATGTGTCTAGTCTTAAAAGGAGTCTGACTCAAGGAACAGTCGTAGTTCCCATAAATAAGATTCATGTCAATGACAAACGACAAAATTACTATAAAACCTGTTAAGGTTTCGGACCAAGAGTCCACAATACTATAGAACCTGTTAAGGTTACGGACCGAGAGTCCACAAGATACAGAAAAGACATAATTTATTTACTTGAGTACGATAGAATTCATAACACGACCCAGGGTTACACGGGAACATAAAGACAAATCTTGAACCTAAGTGACCATATTTGATTCACAACTCCCCTGCGACCGATGGCATCGCTTGAATTTCGGGACGAAATTCTTTTAACAGGGGGAGTCTGTGACAACTGTCACTTTTCCGTACATTTCGTACACTAAATAAACAGTAATATGTGCTTTAATGACTGTGCATGATCTAGCTTACCAGACAAATAAATTTCTGAATTCCATGCAAGTGAATTCATGCACGTTTTATACTACAAGAATTACTTTATGCATTAATGAACAGCGTTGCGTCAGAAATACTAGTAAACTCACTAGTAAAACACAATATGTCAACAACTCTGCAGAAAGCAGTCAGACACTAGAATTGGAGCCTAGGTGTAGGTCCAACGACAAGAATACAATAAAACCCAAGAGTCCATACAAGGGTTTACATATAGACGTTCCGAAAGCTAAAATACGCACTAAAAAGCACCCGAAGCGCACTTTAAGTGCAGAATTTTATTAAATTCAGCTATAATCAGCATTATGACACTGAAATATCAAGCAGAAATTATGATTTATCATCCAGAATATTTCCCTAAGTGTCGGGAATTGAAAGTGTCACAAAAGAATACTTAAAAGACACTAAACGGTGCAATTTAGCACTTTAACGAACCGGTATCTAACCGAACAACCGGACATTACTCGGAACATCAAAATATTATTAGAAGCATTGTTTTTATTTTCCTGAACTAGTTATGCTTCCCAAACATCATAACACACAATGTAACAACTAGTAACCATATAACCTAACTAATACTTGAATTATATCTAACTAGAACTTGTAACTTCCAATTGAAATCAAACTAACACCCCCCCCCCCCCATGACCGGTTCTAGACAAGGGTGGCCCACCCTTGATTTCTTTTATTTGTTTACTTGATCTTGTTGGCACTTTAGAAACATTTTATACATGGGATAATACAAGAGCATGGATTATAAGAATGCACATTAGGTTCCAAACTTCATTTCATCACACACTAAAACACTTACTCCTTCTCTCCTTCTTCTTCTTGCATTCGGCCGAACCAAACACCCCCATCATCACCTTCATTCATCCACTCCTCATACATTCCAAGCTTGATTTAAGGTGCAAGGAGGTGATTAAGGAAGCTCGGTGCAAGTGGATCTTGAAGAACCTTCTTCTTGTGCTTTTAACCAACCCATTTGTCATCTTCAACACATTGTGATCTTCCCTAGCTTCAAGCTAGTGGTAAGGCTCTCTTGATCTTGTTTACTCCATATTCTTAATGGTTAAAAGATGAAGTATGATGAATATAACAAGAACACTAAAGACATACACATGAATCTTGAAAACACAAAGTGAAATATGATGATATCTTGATGAAATAATGTTGTTTAGTAGATGTATAATGTTTGCTTGATGATTACTAGAAATAATGATGTTGATCATTGCATGGAACTTGCTAGATTATGATTAAAAACATGATTTAGCAAGATAAGGGATGATTATGTAACAACATGAAATAATCATCACCTTGATTTAACAAGAACTTGAAAGTAAGATGGTTTTTCTTGAAAAGTAATAAACTAAGTGATCTAGTAATCTTGTAAATCCAAGACTTGTGAATATTTTTTCCAAAGGAACCAAGTTTAAAAAGGTGATTCTTGAAAGATCTTGGTTTTACTTAAACCTACACTATTTTTAGTGACAATACAAGTGGACAAACACTTTTAAAACAAGAAGATGTTATAAATAAACATTTTTGCAAAATGTGCCTACAAGTTGTAAATGACTAAATCCTTCAAGAAGGAGATTTACAAACAAACAACCATGTTTTTAAGGATAACTAAACCTACTAAATAACATGGTAAGTTACTACAAGTTTTTACAAGAACTTCAAGTTCATGATGAAGTGTGAATTACATGATCTAGGTTTATGGTAAGACTTGAATGTGTTGTTGATGTTGATGATGATTTAAAAGAAAATAAACACATGTTTTGAAAACATGGGAAACCTCCATTTTTAGGGGAAACTCTGTAAAAATTTCTATAAATTTTGACACTTAGAAAATATAAGTTTCTGAGAAACTTATTCCCTAAAAATGTATCTAAAACTATTTACCAAGGTTTCCTAATTTTTGTGATAAGAAATGATGATTTCTTCAAGATTAAAATTGATATTAAATATGTATATTTCTGAGAAAAATATATATATTTATTGATCACCAAATTTTGTGCTAAGTGTATGTAGTATGTATTATACGTGATAGTGTATTAGGAGTTGAAAATACACTAAATACTCCTAAGGAATGAAGATACAAAATACATATACAACATGCTTAGACACATACAAGAAAACATATACAAAAGATAGTGACTTGTACTTGTGCGATACAAGTCTAGTGACTAACGCTAATAAAACACGTTTAGGTCACGACGCTAGATAAGAAAATCCGGTGAAGTTTACGACGCAGGAACGCAAAGTTGTGAGTTCATGCTCCCCCTTTTCTTTAACTGTTTTTGGTTTTATAACTCTCAGGGGTGAAATACATGTTACAAATGTTACAATATTTACAAATGGTATGATACAAAAACAAGAAGCACCCTTGGTGAGAACGAGTACCAAGTATGATGCGTTTTAAGAAATGCCTATGAAATACTAGATCATGTGAGCTTAGACTTAATAATGAAATGCCATAAATTCGTGGTGAAAACTAGTACCAAGTTGTAGATACATAATTAGGGACGAGGGTTAGATCTAACGGGTACGGCCGAACCCCACTCATGGTCACAACTAGTACCTAGTAGTGCTTCGGAGTCCCAGTCGAGGTTAATCGACACAGTCGAGGTTAATCGACACAGTCGGGGGAAATCAACACAGTCGAGGGTAATCGACACAGTCAAGGAGTCATAACGAGTACTCCCCATGTCCTCAAGGAGTCATAACAAGTACTCCCTATGTCCTCACATGCCTTAAAGGAGCCATTACGAGTGCTCCCTGTGCCTTAAAGTCCTTGTAAAACATTCATGTTCATGCACACTTTTCATACCTGTTTACAAAGAAGTCTCTCAAACATTTACAAGAATTACGATATACAAACAAGACGCATGAACTCGCTCAACTTTATGTTGATGTTTTCCAAAATTACATGTATTTCAGGTAACAGGATGGATCTTGGGCGCAAGTGTCGTAACTAGAAGTAAACTCCAAGATTGAATGTCATCCACTTTTGTTGGTTTGTAACCTAGCCGGAGGTTGTGTTTTAAAATTTAAATAACAAGTGTTTGTAATACTCAAATTTTATGAATGGATGAACATCGTTTTGATCATGTAGTTGTTTATTACGATTGAATGCAATGATATTAAACCAGTCACACATCATACGCTTCCGCAAAAGACATGGTGTGACAATTTTAATCCTTGTACTGTTCCGAACAATTCTGTATTTAATAAAATATGGTGTTTTAATTCCAATAGTTGTTAGTTATTGGTGACATTTACACGTTTTCAATCATTGTTCAATTCCGAACTCTCAAACCTGTTATGGATGTGAAATCATAAACCGTTACGTAAACATAATCAGTGTAACACGACGTACACACCGGAACTGTGACATAAGCCAAACATACCCTAAATACCCTTTACATAACTTAGAAATAAGTTTCGAAGGATTCGGTATGGCAAAAACATGTTTGTTCGAACTTAAGAACTAATTGCGACAAAACTGCGAAACGAACGTTGGTGACCGCCCGGATAATATTTAAATCCCAAAAATATTCTGTTATGATTAAAATTTTATTTTTAATCATGATCGTGTTGAAAAATAAATTAAAACGCTTAAAAACGTTATTTTTCAAATTTAAGCGCGTACCGCGTGTTATTGCGCATCACAGTGCTTATACTGCAAAACGCAAACAATGCAGCCAGTCTCGGCAACTGATATTTATTTCAGTAATATTTTGGCGAGTTTATTTTTATAGAGTAATAAAAATAATTTAAAACGACATAAACCGGGATTAAAACGCTAGATAAAATACCCGGTATCCAGTTTAATACCTGTTTTTTTAACCTACACATATTAAATATATGTAAGTATGCATATATAGGTGTGTTGTCATATGCATACAATAGAGATTTCCACTTCTCTCTATTCCTTGCCACTTGTTGAATGCATGCAAATCTTGGATTCTATAAAATCCACCATATCTTGCATATCTTCACATTCCAAGATCTCAAATCTCAAACAATCTTCCTCTCTCTCTCTCCCCCATAACCGTACACACCACCACCACTCCCATTTCCAATTTTTCAATTTTTTTCTTGAAGATTAAACTCCATTCCAAGCTAGTTTCAAGTTGGTGTGAAGATCCAAAGGAGTTTCCAAGGTGTTTTCAAGTGATTTCAAGCTCCATATCATCAAAATCTCATCAAAAACTCACTTGAATCTTGAAGGTATAAAGTTTATGTTTAAATCATACACTTGATTCTTGGTTGTTCTTGATGATTGGAAGTTTCTCTTGAATCTTGGAATTTTTCACATTGAAATCTAAAAAGAAATGGGTCTTGATACAAAATAAAAATGGTAGTATATATGTGTGTATATATAACTGTATATATATATATATATATATATATATATATGTATGTATGTGTATGAGATTTGAGTTTGAGTTGATTTTTGATAAATACTTGTTTAGGATGTTTGCTTGCATGAACAAGATTATGTGCAAATATGTTAGAGATATAAATGAGTGATTGAATCATGAGTTATAATTTGAAATAATGTTAGTATTTTGACATGTAAATGGCCGAAAATTTATTAGACATATTTGAGAATTTTTAAGTTGTTGCATGTTCTTGAATGAAAGTTAAAATGCAAGTGTTTGATGATTTGTGCATGATATGATGAATGGTCAATTAAATCAGTAAGTAAACATGAATAAATTACATGTTTGATGCATTTAAATTCATATGAAATGATGATGATATGATAGTGTGCTTTAGACACTTGTACATAAAAATGCATGTTGATTTAAAGCTCAAGAAATGATAAAAAAATGATTGTATGACAAAAATGTTTTAGAACAGATTATAAACACTAAAAATAACATTATTTGGTATATTATAATGGCATGAAACTTTGTCATAGGTTTGGTAGCTTCGCATGTTGTACATATAGCTTAGAAAGTTGTAAAATATGTGAAATTTGCATGATTTATGTGGTTTATGTGAGACCTGCACTATCATGAGTATAACCACTATTTTATTCAGTAAATAACATGGGTTATGTTAAAATATCAAGTCGTTACGATTTGGGATAGTTAGGGTAACGTTTGATGCAAAACTATGCGGTAAAACGGTTAAAAATCAGCTTTTCGGAGGATTTTTATAAAACTGTTTTAGATCAGTAAGTAAGCTGATATTTTTGATATAAAAATAAGTATTTTAACTTATATTAAGTTTACTTGGTGTTTGGTTAGTCATACGTGACTTCCGGCGCCCAAAAACGTTACCGAATCGCTAAAATACGTGTTTTTCAACATACACTATAATGGGTTGTTCATGGGTAAATTTTATGTGTTACAATGTGTTATGTATTTTATAATATGTGTATGATGACATATTAATACTTGACAAGATTATGTGTATTGAGCTAATTATTAGTATGTTACATTTGAGTATATATATTACGACGCGCAAATCGTAGATATATTGCTTATAACATGATGAGGGTCACCAATAAAATTGTTCAAGTCGCAAAGTTTTTAAAATATATATGAACATATATATATATATATATAAATACACCAATATAATAAAAAATAATAACGTTTCGAGAAAATCTCAAAGTTATGTGAAAATTCTAGGTATCAGAGAAACTTAGGTATTTTTGTGAGTTTTTTATTATTAAATCGTTCTTATTTAATTTAGGACGAATAAACAATTTGAGAAATTGTGTTAACATATAAAAACGCACCCAAAGGTGAGTACATAGTTCCCCTATTTTACGTTTTCAAATGTTTTGGGGTGAAGCATATGTGCATAACTTTACTTTTCATTTTCATGACATTATACATGTTTTATTACATATTACATATAACACATTATTTCAAAGACATTTTATTGGTATATTGACTTAGTATGCCTAATGCATGGTTTTACAAAGACATTTCTCATGACATGCTTACATTGAAAAGGACATTCGGTACATTTAACGGGTTAGTAGTACATTCATTAACATTGATCACGCCGCTCGGTAGTATGTAATAGCGCTATAGGACTTGACAAATCCCGTTCCCTCTTTCTAGGAATTTCGGAAGGGGAATGACAGAATCCGAATACATTTTTGATAAACCTTGATCCTGATAAGGGTTTATCCGACAGTCTCAAGGCTTGAGTGTATGCGATAGACAAATCGTATAAATGTTCATATCGATAAAAGCAATGGTTTTCAAAACATAAATTTTTTTTAAACTTTTGTTTATTCAAAGACTTTGTTTTGTACATGACATTTGATTACATAAGACATTTATTTATACATGACATTATGCATTTGGCTTGAAGAAATACTATTTATTCACCATACATGACATGGTTTATACTGGACATTGACATTTAAACAAGACATTATTTCATGGTTATTAATAAGTGATTTAAATAACGAGACGTGTTTAATATGATAAAAGCATGGTGGATACGTCGCTGGTACTTCCTATATATATAAGTGCTTTTATCATATTGCATATCGTGGCGTTATCTAAACCACTTCAACAAAGACAAGACATGAAATATTTTATACATATTATTTTCATATAGTTATTAAATTAACCATATATCATTCTTTTATAACATTTGATTTTCATATGATTTTATAAAAGAAGACATTTTTTACAAGGTTCATGACTACTTTTCGTTAAACATTTCTTTTAACCTTTAAAGTCATGAATCTTCAACACTAAACCTATGTTACTCACAGGCATTTTTATGCTGACGTATTTACTTTCACATATGTTTCAGGAGTGATTGTTTGATGTGAGCGAGCTTCACTTAGGGCGACTTGGGCCTTAGCAATCTAAAATCAAGAAAGTTATCATCTTTTATGTTAAGTGTTTTGTTTTGAACTAAGACAATGTAATAATTTAAGCTTGTAAAACTTAACTTTAATTATCATGTGTTTTGGAACAATAATTCTGCCACACGACTCCCCGACGTTTCCGCCGCGGTTTGTTGTTTTACACGGTCGGGGTGTGACAGAAGAGTTGGTATCAGAGCTCATGGTTATAGGGAATTAGGTTATTAGTAAAATTTTGACCTAGACTATAACCTTTCTAGGACCCTAACACAAGTTACCTTGTGTTTAGATCTTAAAACAATAATATCACCTATCCTTAGGTGATTACCAAAACAAGTACACAAATCTTAATTCCCTTTGAAAATCAATCATCTATCCTTAGATGATTAGTTTCTAGGCTTTATGCCTTTAAAGTTTTCAAATCTCGTCAAAGTTTGGGTCTTAATAATGTGAACACGTGCAATCTGGAAGGGTGGGTGCCTGTACCCTGAGTTTTCTGTCTAAGGCTAGAGTGTTCGTACAAATCCACATAATCGGACCAGTCACTCTTACCTGGGAACTCTTGGGGTGAGTGTCCACGTATAGGCTAAAGCATGTCTTCATTATGCATTATGTAGACCTATTTACTTTGATTAGTCACTGTGTTGTTCGTTTGTTTTAAGTAATGGACAAATGACCACCTTCCTTTGTGTTGTCGATGTTTTCGATACTCCTTTTGATTGTCCTATGTCAATCTCACACATTTCCTTGTGTTCTTTTTAGATGCCTCCTCGACGTGATCAAACTCAAGACACCGCAATGGCAGCCTTGATCACTCAGCATATCGCTGCTGTACTCCCGAACCTAGTTACCCAGTTAAACCAAGCAAACAACAACAACAACAACAACAACGCACCTGTTCCGTGCAACTTTAAGACATTCAATTCGGCTAAGCCGCTTTAGTTTTCTGGGTCTGAAGGAGCAACTGGGCTCCTACAATGGTTCGAGAGTCTCAAAAGTACGTTTCGTCACGTTCAATGCCCGAATGAGCGAAAGGTTGAGTTCGCGTCAAGTGTATTTTAGAAGAGGGAGCTTACATGGTGGAATGGTGTGATGAGAGACAGGGGTGCCGACGTGGCAATGGCTCAAACTTGGGAAGAGCTTCGCGCTCTTATGATGAAGGAGTTTTGTCCTCGTCATGAATTGCGGGCACTGGAAAACGAGTTCCACGATCTCAAGCAAGATAGTGGAGAGCACCGTGCCTACATGGACCGATACAAAGAACTGAGCCTGCTGTGTCCCACCATGGTCACGCCTTTGGACAAGGCGATTGAGAAGTACATAGATGGTCTGCCTGATCTTGTTCAGGATATTGTCACCGGCAACAACCCTACCACGGTTAGACAAGCTATTGAGCTAGCTGCGACCTTGACTGAGTCTCAAGTCAAGAAGGGCAAACTCCACCGCAAGGGTGATAAGAAACAGGAAGCCAAGACCACCCAAGAGAAAGACAAGAAGAAGAAGAACAAAGCCGAGTCTTCGAGGAAGTCAAGTGTCACACCCACAAAATCCACACGCGGAGTATCACCGCTAGGAGGCGTGACTGACCAGGATCAAGCCACCAATCATATTGAACATTGTAAGTAATAAATAAAAGCCATTCATCAATACGAAAGGTGTTCAAAACCATAACATAGTTAAGCATTTAGCGAAAGCATAAATATGTAAACCCAACATAAGTTTAAATGTTTCAAATGTTTAGCATGGCACACAGCTGTCCATGTCCCACAACGACTCCTCTCCACTCCCATGCAAGCTCCATAGATACCTAACGACCTGCAAGGCATGTAACAGAGAGTCAACAACAAAGTTGAGCGAGTTCACAGTTGGTTGTTCAGTAATAAGTTCGTTTAATAAATCGTAAGTTCGTTTATAACCATGCCGTGTATTACTAGGCCATTTGTATGTTCATCTAGTGGGGGCTTCCCATGTTGTAAGTTCAATTAGTGGGGGCTTCCCATGTTGTAAGTTACTAGACTAGTTGTATCCATAAGTATCCTTCCCAATCCGAGGATAGTAGTAAGTATAAGTTTACGTAGGTTTTACGTAAGTGCCCTTCCCAACCGAGGACAGTAGTAAGTATAAGTTTACGTAGGTTTTACGTAAGTGCCCTTCCCAACCGAGGACAGTAGTAAGTATAAGTTTACGTAGGTTTTATGTAAGTGCCCTTCCCAACCGAGGACAGTAGTAAGTATAAGTTTACGTAGGTTTTACGTAAGTGCCCTTCCCAACCGAGGACAGTACGTAGCGAGTATGTAGGTTTAGCGCTGGTGTCCTTCCCCATCCGAGGACAATGGTACGTAGGATTTACGTAGGTTTTAACACTAGTGTCCTTCCCAAACCGAGGACAGTACGTAGGCTTTACGTAGATTTTGGCACAGGCATCCTTCCCAATCCGAGGACCGTGGTACGTAGTCTAGTAGTGATGTAGGTACAAGTAATCATTCAATCCCATTCCCAACCCACCGGGGAATCCCATGCCTTGGTAAGAGTGTGAACTCACCTTGGTTTGCTCGGTATGCAAAAGAAATACACGCTCACAAATAATCAATCACGACCTATAATACGCACGTATATAAAATCAATTTACGTTTGTAAAGACTCGCATGAAATCTAATGTCACATATTGCTTGGCAGTTAACATCGTGTAACACGTAACAGTTAATCAAATCCACACAATTCATGCTTCACATAAAGGCTTTCTCAGTCCATTCTGACAAGGTTATCCACTAACAGACACAACAGAAGTAATAGACTTAACAGAGTTAATATACTAACTGAGTTTACTGAACTAACAGAGTTATCATACTTAATAGAGTTATATACGTACTTAACAAAGTTAACAACTTAACAGGTTTAACCACTAAACAGACATAACAGTTGGGCCGAAATCAACTTTGGGCCGAAATCCCTTCAGTGACGAAATCCCTTTGGATTTCGTCGAGATATGTTTTCGTCGAGGTGGGAGGGTTTTCGTCGGAATAAATTATCATCAACATCAGTTACAAAACATAGAAACCCTAATGATCGCATGGCAGTTACATCGGCTTCAACATACAATCACCCCAATCATTATCAAGTCATGCAATTATCAATACTATCCATCATCACAACAACAGCTGCAAACTACAACAACCCTAATCATGTTATGATAATTTAGATCTAATTATCACAGTCAATAGCTTTCAGTCAACAACTTTTTTTTGGGTAAAGGGTTACCCCGGTGATTCTATTATAGACAACCGCCAAATAAGAACAAGTAGTGAGGATGAGTTCCCCACTAGTTCATATACAGGACATGCCCCGTATATGTAAACAAAAAAACAAAACAAAACAAGTTACCACCTCAACCTAGCCTACTACAATCATGATAATGACTAACTAGTAGACAAACGAAAATAACAAACAAAACGACGTCAACCACCATCATCAAAAATGAAATTACTACCAACCGGCAGCCCCTTTGCATGAAACAGAAGCCACCTATCCATTGGACACCTTTATGTGAGAGGTGCTTGCCCCTGTACTGGAAGACGTAGGATGTATACCCGATGTCATAAACTCCTTCGTTTCATCATATACATTTTCTACCTCATCATCGTCTGACTCCGAATTTAGCTCATGTCCCCCTTTAGATCTCCCTTGGAAGGAACCCCCGTCCCCCCCAACAAACCCAAGAGCACTAAAAGAATTGTGTGTTTGAACCTTTGACGAGCTAGTCACTGCCTTTTTCTTCTTATCCACAGGTCTATATTCAAACTTGGGCTTTTGATTGTTAACTTGAAAACCGCTCTTCTTTACATTCTTCTTTGACTTGACTTCCGTATAACCATCCTCATCTACTTTCTGATTGTTTGTAGGAGGTTTCACTATCGATGGAATGCCTTTAGGACACTCCTCATAAACATGCCCAAAAACACAGCAATGGGCACATCTCGGTGGTTCCCATTCATACTCCACCCTAATAGTCTCAGTAACATATTTATTCCCATCCAAATCAGGAATAGCCATGGTAAGAGACTCTTTCAAATCCTGATCAGCCGAAATTTCAATAAGAGCCCTAGCATAGCTGCTCCTTCCCCAAGCCTCATTACACATATCAATGGTATACGAATCCAGCCGCACAGGATTCCCAATTTTTGAAGCCAGCATGCTTAAATCATCATCAGAATATGCCACTAGAGGGACATCATGCAATTTAACCCAAACTGCAACCTTTTTAACTTCTTCTTTTTTAAGAGTGTTTGTAGGGGACCAAATGTTGAGAAACATAGGTTTGTTACGGATCATCCAGGGACCCCCTTCAAGAACAACATCCATACCCTTTCTGTCTTCAAACTTAAAGAAAAAGAAACCATTCGAATTCATCATAGTTTTCTGAAGACCATGTTTCTTCCAATTTGTTCTCACAAAGTGTTCAACTACTGGATACGCAATTCTATCCCCCAGAAAATAACCATAAAGAGTGTTAGCTAACCTGTCGTTAACCTGGCGAACAGAATCAATCGGAAGCACTACATCCACTCCATCCATTGAGACGTCTGAGTTTAGCGAACGAAACTTGACTTTAGGAACTTGTTCAGCCGCATCATTGGCCTTCCTAGCAAATTTATCATCATTCTGTTTCTGAAGTAACTCACTACCACGCTTAATATCCCCCTGCTCGACCTGTTCATTTAGGACCACATCCGCATAAGATTGGACATGAGCATTATCATCTTGTATCTGATCTTGAACACGAGGAGGACTAACATCCTTCAACGGTAGCACAAATGCTACCTTTCGTTTGTCAAACACCTTTGCATAAATCTGATTAGGAGAATCAGAGCTGCCAATAACATGCTCAGAATCATTAAGCGGCATCATAAAACATACCTTCTTATTCGGCAATTCAGCAACCCTAGCCGGCATAAGTGAAATTTGTCTAGGCTCAAAAGGTTTACCATCAATGTTCTTAATCTTTTTCACAAACAAATTAGAATTTTCAGCATCTTGGCCATCCATTGTTGCTGGAACCCTACCGAGATGTTGCTGAATAATCAGCGAACATAAACAATCAGCGAACGAACTTAATCAGCCAACTAATCAGCGAACAAAAGCTTAACCAGCAACAAACTTAACCAGCGAACATAAACTTAATCAGCGAATGGATGTTGCTGGAACCCTAACAAGAATCGGTCAGCCAACTGAACTTAATCAACGACAAAGTATGCAGGCTGCCGAAACCCTAGACGTTGACAAGCAACCACTCCGCAAAGCTGAAAAACCCTAGCAGCCGTCAAGAACAAATCGATCAAGAAAGGATGATTCAGATTACAAAAGCAGCAAAACAATCTCTCTTTGTAAACCCAAACCAGATTAACAACGAAACCAAACAACCAGCGGCAGCCAAGAGTAGAAAAAACCGAAAAACCAACCCTAATCTTGAACAAAAACGAATCAAAGAATGATTATATTGAATCGTAAGTGTAAATCAGAATTGATGAGACTCTAATCACACAAAGCAATCCCTACAATCATCAAGAAAAACGAGTTTTAGGTCAAGGAATCAAGAGGGTCGATTTTCTCCATTAGAGAGAGAGAGCTTGACCACTTCTTTCCTGCAACAACTTTGATTATTCAACAACTTTGATTATAAAAATCTAGATCATTCACACAATTCATTATTCAAATAGCTTTTAACAGTAGCGGCCCAATTGAAACTTAATAAAAACATAGTTGTCGACCACTATTCGATAAAGACATCCTATAACAAATTGTCAATTAATATAATTCAGTCCCCATGTGTTTATTTGTTCCAAGTTGTCGGCCATCATCAATATATTTGTACACTTCTACTACTCGTATTAATTGCTTAAAAACAATAATAACCCATCACATAACAATTCGATCATTAAACAAAAATCATGAGATCATTCGCTAATTAGTCAGCGGCACATGACAAGTTATCGGATCATCATCATCATCAGACCATTCATGGAGAAACATAACATAATCACATAACATCCGTCATTCAATCCAACGTATCCATACAGACATGAAATCATGCATAATTCAAATAACAGTGCAACTAACCGAGATGATAATAAGGATTCGAGTAATCGGCTGAGACGTCTCGGGAATGATGATGCTAACACTAATTGCCGTCGCACATAGAGGAAGGTTCCTAGGGTTTTCTATTTGGTCAGATGTTTCTCAAATGACACGTTCGCATAGTATATACCCAGTTAAAACAACTGGGCCCTTAATGGGCTTTGTCGAAGGCTGGGCCAACGAAATCAGGGGTATTCGTGTGAGGGGTGTTTTCGGGTGCGGTGATTTCGTGAGGGGGAGGTGTTTGGCATGATTTAATTAAGCAAACATAATATTAATTCTAAATATAATGCACACCACACATGTAAATATATAAAACACACTTATCAATTAAGTACAAGGTTAAGCTAAATAGAGACCTTGAAAACTCGAGTTGTCACATTATCCCCAAGTTGAAAGAAATTTCGTCCCGAAATTTAGCACGTGGTTACTGAGGAAGCTAGTTGTGTCGTGTAGTTTACTGGTTTTCCTGGGGTGTCACATCATCCCCCCGTTGATTTGGAATTTCGTCACGAAATTCTGTAGTAGCTTCAGCCTCAGTAGTGGTTGCACTGTTTCCGAATAACTGGGGATACTTGAGTTTCATTTGATCTTCTCGCTCCCAGGTGAACTCTGGGCCACGACCGGAGTTCCAACGAACTCGAACAAGAGGTATTCTGGTGTGCTTGAGGACCTTAACGTCTCGGTCCGTGATTTCAACTGGTTCCTCGACGAATCGCAACTGATCGTCGATAGTGAGCTCCTTCAAAGGAACTATGAGGGTCTCATCTGACAGACACTTCTTCAGATTTGACACGTGAAAAACGTTGTGAACTGCACTGAGTTCTGCGGGCAGGTTTAGTTTGTAGGCTACTTTGCCTATCTTCTCAATGATTTCGAACGGTCCGACATATCACGGATTGAGCTTGCCCCGTTTGCCAAAACGAACCACACCCTTCCAGGGTGAAACTTTGAGTAGCACTCGATCCCCAACTTGGAACTCGAGTGGTTTCCTGCGCTTGTTTGCGTAGGCTTTCTGACTGTCGCGTGCTGCCGCCATGCGTTGCCGTATTTGAGCAATTCTTTCCGTTGTGTCCACTACAAGTTCTGGACCCGTGATCTGACTATCACCCACCTCTGCCCAACAAAGAGGTGATCGGCATTTACGCCCGTACAATGCCTCGAATGGAGCGGCTTGAATGCTGGTGTGGTAACTGTTGTTATACGAAAACTCCACCAATGGGAGGTGTTTCTCCCAGCCGTTGCCAAAATCAATTACACATTCCCGAAGCATGTCTTCTAAATTTTGAACAGTGCGCTCAGACTGCCCATCCGTCTGAGGGTGATAAGTTGTGCTCATGTCTAAACGAGAGCCAAAAGATTTGTGCATTGCTTGCCACAGTTCTGAAGTGAAACGTGCATCACGATCTGAGATAATAGAGGTTGGCACCCCGTGCCTCGAAACCACTTCCTTAAGATAGACGTCTGCTAGAGTGGAGAACTTATCCGTTTCCTTGATAGCCAAGAAGTGTGCAGACTTTGTGAGTCGATCCACGATCACCCAAATAGTATCATTCCCATGTTGAGATCTAGGCAGGCCAGTCACAAAATCCATGGAAATTTGCTCCCATTTCCACTGTGGTATTTCTGGTTGTTGGAGTAGGCCTGATGGTTTCTAATATTCCGTTTTGACTCTCGCACAAGTCAAGCACTTGCTAACGTAAGTTGCTATATGAGCTTTCATGCTAGGCCACCAATATGTAGTTTTCAAGTCATGGTACATCTTATCCGAACCAGCATGTACTGAGTAGCGAGACTTATGAGCTTCATCCATTACAAGCTCGCGTAAGTTGCCATAGAGTGGGACCCAGATGCGTCCCGTTGCATAGTAGGCGCCGTCTGCCTTTTGTTCCAACCGTTGCCTTGAACCGCGTAGGGCTTCAGCCCTGACATTTTCTGGTTTCAATGCTTCTACCTGAGCATCTCGTATCTGAGAAGGAAGACTAGACTGAATAGTGAGTTGCAACACTCGTACACGCCTAGGTGTAGTATCCTTTCGACTGAGGGCATCGGCCACCACATTGGCTTTGCCCGGATGGTACTTTATAGCACATTCGTAATCGTTTAAAAGCTCGACCCATCGACGCTGACGCATGTTCAACTCTTTCTGCTTGAAGATATGCTCGAGACTCCTGTGATCGGTGTAGATGGTGCACTTGGTACCGTACAGGTAATGTCGCCATATCTTGAGCGCAAAAACAACAGCTCCCAGCTCTAAATCGTGTGTAGTGTAATTCCATTCGTGAATCTTAAGTTGGCGTGAAGCATAAGCAATGACTTTATCCCGTTGCATCAACACACATCCAAGACCCTGAATAGCTGCGTCGCAGTAGACTACAAAATCGTCTGTGCCTTCAGGCAATGAGAGGATAGGTGCGCTACAAAGTCTATCCTTTAAGTGCTGAAATGCTGATTCCTGTGCATTTCCCCAACGATAGATAACGCCTTTCTGAGTTAGTGAGGTGAGAGGTTGCGCAATCTTGGAGAAGTCTTTGATGAACCTTCTATAGTAGCTCGCCAAACCCAAGAACTAGCGGATTTCTGTTGGTGTACGAGGTACAGGCCAGTTCCTGATCGAATCAACCTTGGATGGATCAACATGAATCCCATCCTTGTTTACCACGTGGCCTAGAAAGTGGACTTCACGAAGCCAGAAGTCGCATTTTGAAAACTTGGCGTACAACTGTTCTGCTCGAAGGAGTTCCAAAATGAGTCGTAAATGCTGCTCGTGTTCCTCCTGACTCTTCGAATAGATCAGGATGTCGTCGATGAAAACAATAACGAACTTGTCAAGATAAGGTTTGCACACTCTGTTCATAAGATCCATGAAGACTGCCGGTGCATTTGTTAATCCAAATGGCATGACCAGAAACTCGTAATGGCCGTAGCGTGTTCTGAATGCTGTTTTGGAGACGTCCTCGTCCCAGACTCTCAGTTGATGGTAGGCTGACCTCAGATCAATCTTTGAATAGTAGCTCGACCCTTGCAGCTGGTCGAACAAGTCGTCGATGCGTGGGAAAGGATAGCGATTCTTCACGGTCACCTTGTTCAGTTCGCGGTAATCTATGCACATTCGGAAGGTACCGTCTTTCTTCTTCACAAACAATATGGGAGCTCCCCAGGGCGGAGAGCTAGGACGAATGAAACCCTTTTCCAAGAGTTCTTGCAATTGCTTAGACAGTTCTTCTAGTTCGGTTGGAGCTAAGCGATAAGGTGCTCGAGCTATGGGTGCTGCTCCAGGAGCTAGCTCGATTTGGAATTCGACCTGGCGATGAGGCGGTAGCCCAGGTAAATCTTCAGGAAACACCTGAGGAAAATCGCGTACCACTAGGATATCCTCAATCTTCTTCTCATTCGTTGATGCGTCAGTAACAAGTGCTAAAATAGCAGTGTGGCCCTTTCGCAACCACTTCTGGGCCTTAAGGAAGGAGATGATGCCCACAACAGCACCACTCTTGTCGCCTTGAATCACGAGAGGTTCTTTGCCAGAACGGGGAATACGAACAATCTTCTCTTTGCATAGGATCTCTGCTTGCTGTTGGGATAACCAATCCATCCCAATGACGATGTCGAAATTACCCAGAACTATAGGAATGAGATCGATAGAGAAAGTCTGACCAGCGAGGATAAGGTTACAACCCTAAACTATGTTAGTGGCCTCTAAACTTTTACCGTTTGCTAACTCTACGGCATGCTTGGTGTTTAAGGGAGTTGGTGTGCGTTTTAACATTTGACTAACTTTTGGAGACACATAACTGGTATCGGCTCCATTGTTTCCATCATTGTTTCCCCCGCTGTTGTTCCCATTGCCCTGATTATTGTTGTTGTTGTTCTGATTCGCAGGTCGCGAGCTTCTGCAATCCTTAGCTTCATGACCCATCTTGAGACACCTCTGGCAACGACCCCTGTTGCACTGACCACTGTGGTGCCTGTTGCATGTGTTGCACTTTGGCTGGTTTCCTCGATATCCACCCTGCCCTTGACTACCAGAAGATTGCTGACCAGGACCCTGGTTGTAATAACCATAAATTTAAAACCATTATTATTATTATTTAACCCTAATTAAGACACCCAAGTAATTCTGTACAAACCCTAGAATTCTCAGAATTTTCAGAATCAGGATTAGGGCCCCTAAAACTCAAAGGGGGGTAAACCCTAGTTGATAATTATCCTTAAATTTTCGTTATAAAATTCAGAAAATTCGAAAGTATTGATTCAGCATAGCTAGTCCCAGACGTGGCTAGTCTATAACCCTATTTTTCAACCCATACGCACCGTAGGGGTTTATTGCCTACGATGCGCAGCCAGGTTAAAACCCCATACGATGCGTAGGGGATGTTAGGCCTACGATGCGTAGGGCTTCCCAAAATTCAGCTATAAATACAGGACCTTGGCATTCGATTTCTGGTGCTCATACGACGAAAGAATTCGTAAAATACTTTGAGTTATCGTCTGTTTATCACAATTAACACACACGAAACACAAATTAAGTATAGCGGGGTGCTGCAAAACAGGGTAATAACTCGATCGCTATTACGATTCAATGTCCGATTGATTGAAATCAATCCAATGGATGTTTAAGTGCTGCTCAAATTGGGTTTATGCTTTGTCATTAGTCGTGATTCCGATAGATGTTTAAGTAATTTCACTTTGTCATTAATTGTGATTCCGATGGATGTTTAAGTGTTTACACTTTGTCATTCGTTGTGAATCCGATGGATGTTTAATTGATTTCACTTTGTCATTAATTGTGAATCCGATGGATGTTTAAGTATCGCACTTTGTCATTCGTTGTGAGGATTTTAATCTCGTGAGTTATCGTAAATGCTGTATTAAGTTACTAACCTAGTTTGTGTGCATGTTATTTAAATTAGGTTAAAAGACTAATCAGTAGTCTAAACTCTGTCCGTATAAATCTGAAATATTATCACAAGGTAGCATTAATTTGGAATTATTAAGGTACGGATCCTACCCCACTCTTTATTACTTCCTATTCAAAATTGTTATAACCCACTAAATTAATATATCTTTTAAAACTCCTTACGTCTTTGATTATCGATTCATTTGACAGTCCGTTCGAATTCTATTCTAATCATTTGAATTAAGCTTTCATGTCATGCGATAGTATTATGTTAGTTGTACTCATTATCGCATGTTCCAATATATGTTCCGTTCTGTTCTGAAAATAAGTTTTATAAGTTATGTGAATAAGACCATTTGTACTCTGTTACCCTGAGTATCGCTTGTCGTGGAGTGTCCCACGAGCATGTTGTTGCGGCATCAACAGCATGTGCTCCATCTGTGACGGAGAGATTAGTTCACAGCGTCCCTAGGTACAAGTGTGGTACAAAGCTACTAGGAGGCGTATGGATCGATCCTAGGATTTCAGTTTTCAGGAAATGGATAGAGGGTATGCCAACTCGCCATTTCGTGTGATAAGTATGCAGGAGTAGCTACCTGTGTATTGTCACGTTTTCAGTTTGCTCATGGGTACATCCGTAAGATATGATTATGAAATTATGTTCTTGCATTGTATAAGTTTTGCATAAAGCGTTATTTGTTCTTTGAGCCTATAATTCCGTACTGAGCATTCGGCTCATTCCGTATAAATTTTGTATTTACAGGTCAGCAGGTTACTTTGGGCGGGGAAAAGAGAGAAGAATAAAACCTAGGAATAAATCCGAAGATGTTAGAAATTAAGTCGATGTGTCCGTTTGTATATTAAATTTAAGTTCAGTTGTTATATCCTTGTCAAATAAATAAATGGAATTATGACTTTTGTTTATGATATCACTGTTTTTGTGACACGTCAGCCCTTCCGGGTTGGGGTGTTACAGCTATGGTATCAGAGCAAAGGCTCTTTCCTGTAGAAAACTTGAAGATAGTAATAAAAACCTGTGAGGAATGGGTAGATATCAATGATAGGATTCAACTTGATCTCTTATTTGGTTTAATTTCTATGTTTATTCGTATAGATATGCCTCCTCGTCGTCCGCTACGTAGGAATACTCGTACTAACCCTGTACGTAACAACACTTCTTCGAATGAGACTCCAGTCGATCCAAGCGTAATTAATGTTATCAACCAGGCTGTTGCCGGGTTGCTTCCAAACCTTGTTGCTCAAACAGCTGAGGCCGTTATTCAACAAACTCGTCATCTAGAAGGCACTAACACTAATCCAACCTCTGGTGGTGAAACTCGTGAAAATACCACGAACAATACTAATTATAGTATAGACATATGGATTAGTAAATTCCAAAAACAAAAGCCAAAATCCTTTAGTCACGCTAATAATCCAGTCGAAGCAAGAAACTGGATAGCTCATGTTGAAAAAAATCTTCGGAGTTCTTGGAGTTCCGGAGCAATACAAAGTTAGATTGGATACCTACAAACTCGAAGATGACGCACAAACTTGGTGGGAAGGATATAAGAATGTCAAAGGAGGGGATGATTTTGACGCTAATCTTTCATGGGTCGACTTTCGTAATATCTTTTACGACAAGTATTTTTCGACCGCTGATAAAGAAGCTTATATCAGGGAGTATGCAGTGATTCGACAGGGAAGTGATGAACCAGCCTCTGAGTTCATTACTCGATTTTCAAGGTTGGCTAGTATTGTAGGAGACGTTGCAGGATCAGCAGAAGTCCAGGCAGAAAAATGCAAGTGGGCAGTCAATGATCGAATTCGGAAGTCGATCATGTACATGAAATTTAAGGATATCACCGAAGTTGCTGATGCAATCAAAACTTTTGAATTCGAAAGGAAAGAATTCTTATCCCGAACTGGGGATAATAAGAAGAGAAATAGGGAAGGACAAATTAAGCAAGAAAACGGCCAATCATCCACTACGCCACAGCATCAAGATCGCAAAGTGCAAGGAAATCAAAACTCTGGAAATCAGGCACGTCCATGGCAACCGAGACTGCAAAACCCGAGACCTGCTCAAAACCAGATTCAGCTGTATGCAGAACCTATTAGAGCTCAACCACTGAATCAACATGTAAACCCGAATCAGATTACATATCCTATATGTAATACTTGTGGTAAGAGACATCAGGGCGTATGTCACCGAAGTACAGGAGCATGCTTTAGATGTGGCCAAACTGGACACATGATCAAGGAGTGTACAAAGAAAGACATTAAGAAGAATAACCAACCCAACGTTGCACCACCCAATGTTGGAGGAAGAGTTTTCGCACTTTCTGCTACTGATGCTGCTAATGTTCCAGGTACTGTATCTGGAACCCTTCAGCTTGGTAAACGTAGTATCTATGTGTTATTCGACACAGAAGCGACTCATTCTTTAGTATCCCATTCGTTTACTAAGTACCTTCCGATAAAACCAACTCTCTTAAATCATACCTTAATCATTTCTACTCCCATGGAAAATTCATCCGTAATCACTTCCGTATATAAAGATTGTCCGATCCGTATTGAATCTATTGTGTGTAAGGCAGACCTATTTCCAATACATATGTGTGACTTTGATGTTATTCTAGGAATAGATTTGTTATCTAGACATCGTGTAACTATAGATTGTCATTCTCGCCGTGTTATTTTCGGTGATCTTCATCATCCTGATATTATATATCAGGGAATTCAAGCTCATAAATCCCTTAAAATTATCTCTGCGCTTAAGGCTCGAAAATTCATATCAAGCGGTTGTGCTGGATTCCTAGCATCGATTAGGGATACTTCTGCTAGTGTTAAGAGTATCGATAGCCATTCCGTTGTTCGTGAATATCCTGATGTATTTCCGAATGAACTACCAGGATTACCACCCGACCGTCAGGTAGAATTCACCATCGACTTGATCCCTAGTGCCGAACCTATTTCTAAAGCTCCATACCGTATGGCCCCGATGGAACTGAAGGAGTTAAAGGAACAATTGCAAGAATTGTTAGATCTAGGATTCATAAGACCTAGTGTTTCACCTTGGGGTGCTCCGGTCTTATTTGTGAAAAAGAAAGACGGTAGTATGCGCTTATGTATTGACTACCGAGAGCTGAACAAGATTACTATTCGTAATCAGTATCCTCTGCCTCGCATTGATGATCTCTTTGATCAACTTCAGGGGGCTCAGTTCTTTTCAAAAATCGACCTGAGGTCCGGATACCATCAGCTAAAGATAAAAAATGATGATGTTCCCAAGACCGCCTTTCGTACTCGATATGGTCATTATGAATTTTTAGTTATGCCCTTTGGGCTAACTAATGCACCCGCAGTCTTCATGGATTTGATGAATCGCGTATTTCACAAATTCCTAGACAAATTCGTAATTGTTTTTATCGATGACATTCTGGTATATTCCAAGAGTCGTGAAGAGCATGAAGCACATCTACATGCAGTACTTGGAACCTTGCGGCAGGAGAAGTTGTACGCTAAGTTTTCCAAATGTGACTTTTGGCTTAGCCAAGTGGCATTTCTAGGTCATGTCGTATCAGCAGAGGGAATTATGGTAGACCCAACAAAGGTTGAAGCTATTACAAAATGGCCAAGACCCACTTCTGTTACCGAAATACGAAGTTTCTTGGGTCTTGCTGGCTATTACCGAAGATTCGTTGAAAGATTCTCGGTAATCGCTTTACCACTCACAAAACTCCTAAGGAAAGGGGTGAAGTACTCATGGAATGAGGAACAAGAGAAAAGCTTTGAAGAATTGAAGAAACGACTCGTATCCTCTCCGATACTCGCTCTCCCTTCTGGATCAGGAGGATACCAAGTCTATAGTGATGCCTCAAAGAAAGGATTAGGTTGTATATTAATGCAACATGGGAAGGTTATCGCTTATGCCTCCCGTCAGTTAAAGCCTTATGAAGTTAACTACTCTACACATGATTTAGAACTAGCAGCAGTCGTCTTTGCACTTAAGATTTGGCGACACTATCTGTATGGTGAGAGTTGTGACATCTTTACCGACCACAAGAGTCTCAAGTACATATTTACGCAGAAGGAGCTAAATATGAGGCAAAGAAGGTGGTTAGAACTTTTCAAAGATTACGACATAAATATTCAATACCATCCAGGCAAAGCCAATGTTGTAGCTGACGCATTGAGCCGAAAGAATTCCGGGACTATATCTTGCTTACAAATTCAGCCTCGTATTAGGAGGGATCTCGAAAGGATGAACATTTGGCTTCAGATTAGTAAATCTGATGGATATCTAGCTAGAATGCAGATTGAACCCAACCTCATATCACGGATTAAAGATGCACAGAAGCAAGATGGAGAACTTTGGGCAATTGTGCAAAATCTTGAGGTGGGTAAGCAATCTGAATTTAGTATAGACCATCATGGGGTGATTTGGTGCGGTAAAAGACTTTGTGTACCCGATGACTCCAGCCTTCGTGAGTCATTGTTAGCCGAAGCTCACAGCTCACCATTTTCAATTCACCCAGGATCTACCAAGATGTATAGAGATTTAAGACAGAACTTCTGGTGGAATGGCATAAAGGAAGACGTTGCTCGATACGTAAGTAAATGCCTCACTTGCCAACAAGTGAAAATTGAACACAAACGAGCAAGCGGTCTGTTGCAGCCATTGGATATTCCCATATGGAAGTGGGATGAGATCACAATGGATTTTGTTACCGGTTTGCCTAAGACTTTCAAGAAGAATGATGTTATATGGGTTGTTGTCGATAGATTGTCGAAGACAGCACATTTTCTACCAATTCAGCAAGGATTTTCGGTTAATAAGTTATCCGAAATATTTCTTCAAGAAATTATTCGACTCCATGGCACACCATCTTCCATTGTTTCCGATAGAGACCCACGTTTCACCTCACGATTTTGGAAAGGTTTTCAGGCAGCTTGGGGTACACGACTGAAGTTTAGTACGGCTTTCCATCCACAAACAGATGGGCAGTCGGAACGCACGATTCAGACCTTAGAAGACATGCTCCGAGCATGTGCACTTGAATGGTCTGGAAACTGGGATGAATATCTATGCCTTGTTGAGTTCGCTTACAACAATAGTTGGCAAGCAAGTATTGGCATGGCACCTTTTGAGCTTTTGTATGGTCGGAAATGTCGTGCACCGATATGCTGGGATGAAGTTGGAGAAAAGATTATTGAAGGGCCAGAACTAGTTCAGATTACAAACGAAAAAGTCACTATGGCCCGAGAAAAACTGAAAGAAGCTCAGAGCAGACAAAAGAGCTATGCAGATCAAGATAGACGACCACTCGAATTTAAAATTGGCGACCACGTTTTCTTAAAAGTATCACCTTGGCGTGGCATTCGTAGATTTGGAATTAAAGGGAAGCTTAGTCCCCGTTTCATCGGTCCGTTTGAAATCCTTGAAAGAATTGGAGAAGTGTCATATCGACTGGCATTACCTCCTCGGCTCTCTCACGTTCATAACATTTTTCATGTCTCCTCGTTAAGAGGATATAATTATCATCCACTCCATGTCATTAGTTATCCGTTACTTACAATTCACGAAGATTTGTCCTACGAAGAGGAACCAGAAGCCATCTTAGATCGACAAGAAAGGGTTTTGCGTAAGAAAGTAATTCCGTTTGTTAAAATCCTCTGGAAAAATCACTCTGAACACGAAGCAACATGGGAATCTGAAGAATCAATTCGTTCTCTATACCCTAATCTATTCTCGCAATAGAATTTTAGTCAAGTAACGGTAAATCTTGCACTTTGATGTATGTTCATTTGTTTCTGTTTACGGTCATTTATGCTTTACCTTATGTGATTAAGCATGTTTATGTAGGAAATATCTGTATCAATAGTCAATCCTATTATCTGTAAGTCTATGTTAATTTTCTGTAGGAGTAAATATATTATTAAGATACGTAGTGGAAGAACCATTAGGACACATATGTAAGGTAATTGACAATTATAGTCATGACCTTAGTTATGAATTTCAGATACACATGTATGTTAGGAGATTCTGGTTATATAAGTTAGTAACTCTGCAATAAAAGTTCCGTTTCTGTTACTTATGCGATAGGTTATATTCTTATTTGAAAAATT
Organism: Helianthus tuberosus; assembly: GCA_030545235.1. Classification (NCBI taxonomy): domain Eukaryota; kingdom Viridiplantae; phylum Streptophyta; class Magnoliopsida; order Asterales; family Asteraceae; genus Helianthus; species Helianthus tuberosus. Next base: position 104,838,278 of record CM060351.1, read on the forward strand.
TCGAGGACGAAATTTCTTTTAAGGGGGTAATAGTTGTAATAACCATAAATTTAAAACCATTATTATTATTATTTAACCCTAATTAAGACACCCAAGTAATTCTGTACAAACCCTAGAATTCTCAGAATTTTCAGAATCAGGATTAGGGCCCCTAAAACTCAAAGGGGGGTAAACCCTAGTTGATAATTATCCTTAAATTTTCGTTATAAAATTCAGAAAATTCGAAAGTATTGATTCAGCATAGCTAGTCCCAGACGTGGCTAGTCTATAACCCTATTTTTCAACCCATACGCACCGTAGGGGTTTATTGCCTACGATGCGCAGCCAGGTTAAAACCCCATACGATGCGTAGGGGATGTTAGGCCTACGATGCGTAGGGCTTCCCAAAATTCAGCTATAAATACAGGACCTTGGCATTCGATTTCTGGTGCTCATACGACGAAAGAATTCGTAAAATACTTCGAGTTATCGTCTGTTTATCACAATTAACACACACGAAACACAAATTAAGTATAGCGGGGTGCTGCAAAACAGGGTAATAACTCGATCGCTATTACGATTCAATGTCCGATTGATTGAAATCAATCCAATGGATGTTTAAGTGCTGCTCAAATTGGGTTTATGCTTTGTCATTAGTCGTGATTCCGATAGATGTTTAAGTAATTTCACTTTGTCATTAATTGTGATTCCGATGGATGTTTAAGTGTTTACACTTTGTCATTCGTTGTGAATCCGATGGATGTTTAAGTGATTTCACTTTGTCATTAATTGTGAATCCGATGGATGTTTAAGTATCGCACTCTGTCATTCGTTGTGAGGATTTTAATCTCGTGAGTTATCGTAAATGCTGTATTAAGTTACTAACCTAGTTTGTGTGCATGTTATTTAAATTAGGTTAAAAGACTAATCAGTAGTCTAAACTCTGTCCGTATAAATCTGAAATATTATCACAAGGTAGCATTAATTTGGAATTATTAAGGTACGGATCCTACCCCACTCTTTATTACTTCCTATTCAAAATTGTTATAACCCACTAAATTAATATATCTTTTAAAACTCCTTACGTCTTTGATTATCGATTCATTTGACAGTCCGTTCGAATTCTATTCTAATCATTTGAATTAAGCTTTCATGTCATGCGATAGTATTATGTTAGTTGTACTCATTATCGCATGTTCCAATATATGTTCCATTCTGTTCTGAAAATAAGTTTTATAAGTTATGTGAATAAGACCATTTGTACTTTGTTACCCTGAGTATCGCTTCTCGTGGAGTGTCCCACGAGCATGTTGTTGCGGCATCAACAGCATGTGCTCCATCTGTGACGGAGAGATTAGTTCATAGCGTCCCTAGGTACAAGTGTGGTACAAAGCTACTAGGAGGCGTATGGATCGATCCTAGGATTTCAGTTTTCAGGAAATGGATAGAGGGTATGCCAACTCGCCATTTCGTGTGATAAGTATGCAGGAGTAGCTACCTGTGTATTGTCACGTTTTCAGTTTGCTCATGGGTACATCCGTAAGATATGATTATGAAATTATGTTCTTGCATTGTATAAGTTTTGCATAAAGCGTTATTTGTTCTTTGAGCCTATAATTCCGTACTGAGCATTCGGCTCATTCCGTATAAATTTTGTATTTACAGGTCAGCAGGTTACTTTGGGCGGGAAAAGAGAGAAGAATAAAACCTAGGAATAAATCCGAAGATGTTAGAAATTAAGTCGATGTGTCCGTTTGTATATTAAATTTAAGTTCAGTTGTTATATCCTTGTCAAATAAATAAATGGAATTATGACTTTTGTTTATGATATCACTGTTTTTGTGACACGTCAGCCCTTCCGGGTTGGGGTGTTACACTGGTAGTCATCGATCTTTCGCTGCTGTGCCTGGGACTGAACCGAAGTCGAACCCTTGCTGGAGGTTCCATCCCATTTTCGCTTGTTGTCGCTGGGAATAGCAGAAGTAGTAGTAGTAGTAGCACCAATACGTTTAGGCAGCTTGTTCTGTTCCACTGCCTGGTCTGTGAGAAGATAAGCAAGACGAGTAACATCTTGAATAGTAGCAAGGTTAGCAGCAGTCACATGACTTTGAATCTCTGGTACTAAGCCTTTGAGGTACAGCTCAATGCACTTGATGGGAGGATCCACCATAGTTGAACATAACACTGCCCGTTCGTTGGATCGTTTCGTGTACGCTTCTATTTCTGACCCCGTCATCTTCAGGTTAAAGAACTCCACTTCCAGCTTGTGAATGTCATCACGACTACAATATTCACGTTTGATCAGTTCCTTAAAATCATTCCATGGGGTGGCATTAGCAGCCGCCAGCCCCAGCATCTGAACTTGCGCGTTCCACCAAGTTAGCGCAGTGCCTTCGAGAGTACCAGTGGCGTACTTCACCCTACGAGCCTCAGGGCATTCACACATTTCGAAGACCGATTCGAGCTTCTCGAACCAGTGGAGGAGTCCAACGGCCCCTTCAGTGCCACTAAAAGTACTAGGACGACAGTCCATGAAAGTTTTGAACGTGCACACAGGTGGCTGAGCGTGTTGACCTGTCGTGTGCGTAAGAGTAAACATACTTAAGCACGAGTGTTGCTTTACGAGAGTAGGATCTAAAGATCCTAGAGTAAGTGGTGATGGCAGGTTATACCTCCTGCCTGGGCAGCTGCGAGTGCTGCAGTAACTTGTTCAGTGATCAAAGCCGCCAACTGGGCTTGAGTTAGGTTAACGCGTCCACTCATGATCTTGATATCAAAGAGAACATGAGTGAGAGAGGTTCGCGAAAATGCGATGACAGAAGAGAGTAAGCACATAAGTGTTTCAATCAACAGTTGTTACGTTTATTTAAGCATACCATGAGCAAAGTTCTATGTAATCTAGCAAGTAGGCATTGTAAACATAAATCGTATCACCTAGAATGTTGAGTCTTGCACGTGGAGCGAAGCGTCGTTGTGGATCGTTGAGCACTGTACAGGTTATAGTCTGGTTTTTAATAAAAACTTTTTCCCTTATTAAAACCAAGTTTACTATAACCAATGGCTCTGATACCAATCTGTCACACCCCCAAAATCCACACGCGGAGTATCACCGCTTGGAGGCGTGACTGACCAGGATCAAGCCACCAATCATATTGAACATTGTAAGTAATAAATAAAAGTCATTCATCAATACGAAAGGTGTTCAAAACCATAACATAGTTAAGCGTTTAGCGGAAGCATAAATATGTAAACCCAACATAAGTTTAAATGTTTCAAATGTTTAGCATGGCACACAGCTGTCCATGTCCCACAACGACTCCTCTCCACTCCCATGCAAGCTCCATAGATACCTAACGACCTGCAAGGCATGTAACAGAGAGTCAACAACAAAGTTGAGCGAGTTCACAGTTGGTTGTTCAGTAATAAGTTCATTTAATAAATCGTAAGTTCGTTTATAACAATGCCGTGTATTACTAGGCCATTTGTATGTTCATCTAGTGGGGGCTTCCCATGTTGTAAGTTCAATTAGTGGGGGCTTCCCATGTTGTAAGTTACTAGACTAGTTGTATCCATAAGTATCCTTCCCAATCCGAGGACAGTAGTAAGTATAAGTTTACGTAGGTTTTACGTAAGTGCCCTTCCCAACCGAGGACAGTAGTAAGTATAAGTTTACGTAGGTTTTACGTAAGTGCCCTTCCCAACCGAGGACAGTAGTAAGTATAAGTTTACGTAGGTTTTACGTAAGTGCCCTTCCCAACCGAGGACAGTACGTAGCGAGTATGTAGGTTTAGCGCTGGTGTCCTTCCCCATCCGAGGACAATGGTACGTAGGATTTACGTAGGTTTTAACACCAGTGTCCTTCCCAAACCGAGGACAGTACGTAGGCTTTACGTAGATTTTGGCACAGGCATCCTTCCCAATCCGAGGACCGTGGTACGTAGTCTAGTAGTGATGTAGGTACAAGTAATCATTCAATCCCATTCCCAACCCACCGGGGAATCCCATGCCTTGGTAAGAGTGTGAACTCACCTTGGTTTGCTCGGTATGCAAAAGAAATACACGCTCACAAATAATCAATCACGACCTATAATACGCACGTATATAAAATCAATTTACGTTTGTAAAGACTCGCATGAAATCTAATGTCACATATTGCTTGGCAGTTAACATCGTGTAACACGTAACAGTTAATCAAATCCACACAATTCATGCTTCACATAAAGGCTTTCTCAGTCCATTCTGACAAGGTTATCCACTAACAGACTCAACAGAAGTAATAGACTTAACAGAGTTAATATACTAACTGAGTTTACTGAACTAACAGAGTTATCATACTTAATAGAGTTATATACGTACTTAACAAAGTTAACAACTTAACAGGTTTAACCACTAAACAGACATAACAGTTGGGCCGAAATCAACTTTGGGCCGAAATCCCTTCAGTGACGAAATCCCTTTGGATTTCGTCGAGATATGTTTCGTCGAGGTGGGAGGGTTTTCGTCGGAATAAATTATCATCAACATCAGTTACAAAACATAGAAACCCTAATGATCGCATGGCAGTTACATCGGCTTCAACATACAATCACCCCAATCATTATCAAGTCATGCAATTATCAATACTATCCATCATCACAACAACAGCTGCAAACTACAACAACCCTAATCATGTTATGATAATTTAGATCTAATTATCACAGTCAATAGCTTTCAGTCAACAACTTTGATTATAAAAATCTAGATCATTCACACAATTCATTATTCAAATAGCTTTTAACAGTAGCGGCCCAATTGAAACTTAATAAAAACATAGTTGTCGACCACTATTCGATAAAGACATCCTATAACAAATTGTCAATTAATATAATTCAGTCCCCATGTGTTTATTTGTTCCAAGTTGTCGGCCATCATCAATATATTTGTACACTTCTACTACTCGTATTAATTGCTTAAAAACAATAATAACCCATCACATAACAATTCGATCATTAAACAAAAATCATGAGATCATTCGCTAATTAGTCAGCGGCACATGACAAGTTATCGGATCATCATCATCATCAGACCATTCATGGAGAAACATAACATAATCACATAACATCCGTCATTCAATCCAACGTATCCATACAGACATGAAATCATGCATAATTCAAATAACAGTGCAACTAACCGAGATGATAATAAGGATTCGAGTAATCGGCTGAGACGTCTCGGGAATGATGATGATAACACTAATTGCCGTCGCACATAGAGGAAGGTTCCTAGGGTTTTCTATTTGGTCAGATGTTTCTCAAATGACACGTTCGCATAGTATTTTTGGGTAAAGGGTTACCCCGGTGATTCTATATATTCACAAACCAAACAAAACAAGCAGTGTAGAAATTCTACACTAGTTCAATCATGAGACATGCCCCATGAAAGTAAACCACAAAACAACCAAAAACAACCACTAAAAAGTTAAACAAAAAACGCCCAACTAGACTATCCACTAGACAAACGCAACCGCATACTGACTCAAACTTAATCAGCCGCCATCGTCTTCCGTTTGATCTCCATTTATCTCCCACTCCTCAAGAAGTATCCGCACACTTAAAGTGTTCTTTAATCTAGCGCCCATCAGTTTGTATCTGACCGTGTTTAAAATAATTTCACTTAGTTTCTCCGGAGGTCTCAACTGATTTTTGAAAATTCTAGCATTTCTTTCCTGCCAAATAAAGTACACAGCAGCCGCAACCAGAATTTTAGCAACATAAGTCGAAGCCGATTTAGATCTAGACCGAACCAGCAACCAATCCACTATATCAGTCCATTTCGGACTAACATCACCCATGTTCACTTTATTTCGAATTAGATGCCAAACTTGAGAAGCAAAGTTGCATTCAAAAAATAAATGCTGATGTGAGTCGAAATTCTGATAACACAACATGCAACACATCATATTCATGTTCTTCCTTCGCGAGATATCCCACTTAAGAATTTTATCTTGCATAGTATATACCCAGTTAAAACAACTGGGCCCTTAATGGGCTTTGTCGAAGGCTGGGCCAACGAAATTAGGGGTATTCGTGTGAGGGGTGTTTTCGGGTGGGGTGATTTCATGAGGGGGAGGTGTTTGGCATGATTTAATTAAGCAAACATAATATTAATTCTAAATATAATGCACACCACACATGTAAATATATAAAACACACTTATCAATTAAGTACAAGGTTAAGCTAAATAGAGACCTTGAAAACTCGAGTTGTCACATCAAGGAAGCGCAAGGTGTGACAACTCGAGTTTCTAAGATTCTATATTTGCTTTAATTGCACGTTAATTGTCTAGTTGTTTGTTTATACGACTTGTTTGCCTTGTAACCGTACACGTTGTGATATGTTAAATCGTTATGTGACTTTTGTGTTGATGTGTCGGGCGAGTTGATGTGTAACATATATGAATAAGTTAAAACCTTAAACAATTCACCTTGTATAAGCAACGAAATCAAGTGTTACGCCATAACCCACATCGACGAAACAGGATTTGTTTCATCACAAACACTTCGACGAAACATAAGTGTTTCGCCATCTTTATCGCGACGAAACAGTCGTTTCGCCGGCCCAGTTCACCGCGAAGCCCAGTATGGGCCCAAACTCTTATACGCGATTATATATTAGTTTAGGGTTACGTGTAAGCTGAACAGTTTTCAAGTTCTCAAACCCTAGAGCCCCCTCTTCTGTGTGACGGCAATTTTGTGTTCTCCAAGCCCCCTCTAGCGATTAATCTATCATTCATTCAATCACGGTTAGCAACACTTTTGTTTAGTTGATTTCATGATTTATTAACTAATGGATACATGTGTATTTATATGTTTTGATTGATAAAACGTCTTGGACATAGGCTCTTGTCATAGAAGTCATGATCATATGATTGCATTGATTAGGGTTTCATGAATCTTACAACTGTTGTGCGCGTTAATGAATGTTAGTGTAGAATCTGATCATATTATTTGAATCATAACCATCTAATAATTTTGTGTAAATAGAAAACCAATAGATCTAAATGATTACCAAATATATCGTATCCATATTCTGATGATTTCGTCGATTGTATGTATGTTTAGCAAACCGATATGCATAGGGTACGGGCTGCATATGTGATGATTAATGATTTCTGTGGCGTATAGTAACTGGTAGTTCTGATGTTGATGATCATTGTGTAACGACTGTAGACGATTAGGGTTTTTTTCCGTGTGTGAAACTGTTACACGACGTAACATGTCACACCCCCAAAATCCACCATGCGGAGTACCACCGCTTGGAGGCGTGACATGACCAGGATCGAGCCACCAATCATATTAAACAACTCAATTAAGTAAATAAAACCAAACATAATACGATTGGTGACCAAAGCCAGTTAACCTTGTTTGGTTTAAACAGCGGAAGCATAAACGTGAGTTCAAAAGTATAAGTTCGCAGTTCATAAGTTTAAAGTCCAACACTTAGGTTTAATAAGTTCATAATGTTTTAAATATTAAACACTGGACATAACCGTCCGTACACCACAACGACTCCTTCCTCGTGCAAGCTCCAAACATTTAGCGACCTGTAAGGCATGTAACAACTAGTCAACAACAAAGTTGAGTGAGTTCACGTTTGGTTGTTTAGTTTTAAGTTGTTTCTGAAAACGTGGTTTGACTTTCGTTGGCGTAATTGCCGTGGGGGTTACCCCGTAGTTGAAAGTATGTTTAACCATTTCCTTTTTCTTTACCCAATCCATAACCATGATCAGTGGGGGTTTTCCCCGTTTGAACTACTAGACGGTATGATATCGACTGCTACGCAAATAAGTTGTGCCCTATATCAGTGTCTATCATCACTGACAATCTGCCATAGTCCATTAGTACACGCCCGTCCGACTGGCACGGTGTGAGGTTTGTTAAACCTAATAGCGCTATTAACTAATGACCCGCTCGCCATTGGCCTCGGCGATTAAGTCGATATAAATTGAGGGACTTCATGATAGAGTTTTGTCTAGCTAGTTTTAAGGTTGTTGTCCTACCCAAGGAGGACGAACGTACGTATTCTGCACCAGGAGAATTCGTAGGTTTAATAATGGCATCCAATCTATGGAGGATGGCCGTACATATCCTACCCAAGGAGAATATGTAGATCTCGTTTTAATTTCTTTAACCCATTCCCAACCACCGGGAATCCCATGCCTTAGAAAGTGTGAACTCACCTCGGTTTGCTCGGTTAGATTCTCAATATAGTTAACAGTCAAGGTCGGTCAATCGCGTCCTAATAAGGTACGGATAACAATCAGTTTCTCATGCATAACACGTATCCTACGTACGGTTTATTTGCACATTACTTCTACCACATAACAGGCACACACTTTAACGATTTACGCCCATATATACTTCCCATCCATTCCCCACTCATAAGCAAACATACAATAATGCATATAACACATATAACATGTCAAATCATTCACAGATAGCATACTCGACATTTAGACACGCAAATCACAACTTATGTTATTTCAGCATTAATATTCAAAACCGGCTGTTTTCGGGGATTTTAATAAAATAGTTAGATTATTCCAAAAATTCCCAAATTTTTATAGAACGTCATAAACATTCCATATTTTATTGTGTAAAAATATCGGGGTCCGGTTCATTACCCATATTTTATAAAAATTCATATTCGGGACTGAACTCAGATTTATGTATTTCTGACCATAGTCCACGAAACAATTTATTAAAAATTCGTCGAGTGTCCGATTTACGAAATTCCAGTGGGGTAATTACAAATACATCGGTTATCATCTACCGTATAAATTTCATGGTCCGATTCATCATAAAACTCAGGTTATGACTGAAAGTACGACACCCATTTGTTGCTGTAAAAATTCAGCTTAAGTAGCTGTTACAAATTAACACTTTAAAAATAGTAAACGGAGTCCAAAAATTACGATTCCGGTGCCATTAGAATCGTATTTCATAATAACATATTTTAGATTCAAAATATCGATTTTTCGTTGAGGTTAAGACCTGTTTACAGCCAACAGAAGTGGGCTGTAAAAGTTAGACAGATTCTGATTTCAAGTGTTTAACCTTCTAAATCATGTTCGATCGATTCCGTTAACGAGTTTA